>OX457144.1:32500-1232500 GCA_949752895.1 Dendrolimus pini
ACTGCCCCGGATGGGGGACGCCATCTCCTACTGCGAGCGTTTTTCCACTTGTCCGTTGCGAGTCCGCAGCGTCAGCAAAACGCTGTACGTTGAACCGAACATGCTATATGAATATATATATATTTAAACTGAAAAAAAAAAAAAAAAAAAAAAAAAAGAGTATTAAGATTTTAGAAAAGTATTTGGTTAAGGCACGTCCACATTAATAAGAGATCCAAAATGGGCATTCTCCTTTAATATAAATGTGGCGTGACACCGACCGGCGATTGTCCCTGTCTACACCATATAATAATGCACCTAAGGACAAGCCCCAGCCGGCCCGGCCTATTGGGGTAAACTGCTTTCGTGGTACTCGGGGGTCTGGAAATATAAGGCCTATATCGTCTGCCCATCGCAATGTTCGAGGAACATGGAAATAATGGACAGAGACGGTGACTTACCACGCCAACGATATATTTATTATATTTGAGTAATAATTCGTGTGTTTGGATTTTGCGCTCTTATGCAAAATACGTTACGACTGCATGGAATTGTAACAAATACATACGAGTAACAATGACCAAACAAATAACAAGAAAGTTGAATATCTGTCAATTTGGGTAGACACGGCGGCGTCTGAATTTTACGCGTAGGGAAGGCGGCGGGCGGCCGCCGTCGGGCGCCGCTCCGCTCGCCACTCCGCTCCGGCAGTGATTCGCGGACTGTCGCTCGAATAGTACGGGCCACGTGCGTTGTGAGGCATTCGTGTGCCGCGAAACGACACTCGCATTTGCGCGCAATATTATATTCCACTCGCAAAGTGAACGAGTCGCGAGGAACAGCTGAAACTGGTTAAATATCAGTTGTCGTGTTTATTAGTGAAAAGTGATCGGTGATTATAAATATCATATTTGTGATCGGAAGTGCCGCGCGGTGGTGATGGATGCACCGAGGGCGTCCCGGGCTATGGGGTCGTCCGGGCGGCGGAGGCGCGAGGGAGTGCGCGCGCGGTGATCGGCGGCCCCGCAGATGGGCCCGCTGCTGGCGGCCGCCGCGGCGCTGGCGCTGCTGGCGCTGGGCGCAGGTGTGGGCGCAGGAGGGGGCGGGGGCGGGTGCGCGGGGCGCCCGCGCCCTCCTGGCTGCGCCTGCTACGACGGGGGCGTCCGCCTCGAGTGCCGCGGCGCCGGCCTCGACGCGCTGCCTCCGCTCCACCACGACCTGCTGGTGCTGTGAGTCTTCACTGACCTCTTTTCTCTTTGTTAGTGTGTACTATAGCCACTGAGTCGACGGATCGATCCTTTGACAGTGCTTGCGCGTGCGCAGCTGCAAGTGGCAACGGCGTTCATCCGCGTTGATGTCTTTTGCATGGCGCATCGCAGTCGCCAAAACGACGCGACGCTAAAGAAGGGTATCATAATTTTCTTACGAGTATTACACTTGGCAGATCACGAGAGACGCGTGCGCCGGCGTATTCGCACGCGGCCAACAGAGCAAATTGCAACCCATTGATTGTCTCTGTTGATAAATGCTATCGCAGTTTGTATACTTTTAAACATGTAAGCACCTTTTATTTCTCTCATACATTACATACATATATCAAGCCACTCAGAAAGGATAGGGTAAAAAAAAAAAAAAAAAAAAAAAAAGTTTTATTTATAATACACCGGCCAGTCATAATCTATTTTGAAAATATGATAATTTATAACTAAAAATAGTTAAATTTCAATTTAAAAATTTTCCTCTACATAGTTTGCGAGCTAATTAATATTATCGTGTCTCATTGAACAATGGATCTGCGCAGGGAATATTTCCGCGCTGTTTTTTACGATTTCAAATGTCGCCTGAAACCGGACATGTCGTACGATATACTTCCAATGGTATTCATGGATGAAGATCCTTCTAAAGCAATCGTGTATCGTTGGTACAACGAATTCGAGCGCGGTTTGGAGGGTGAAGAAACAAGTGGTCGCCCTTTGACGGCTGTTACGGAAGAAAATGTGCTAGCAGTGGAGAGTTCAATCCAAGACAATAGGCGAGTTACGTATCATAAGATTCAGCACGTACTGCACATTGGATCGGGAAGTCTTCACGAGATTCAACGTGGGCGTGGGCGAGCCTCGCGTGAGAAGGATAGTTTAAAATAGGGTATTTTAAGATACTAATTTGAATATTTTTGTATTTTAAGCGTTAGTTTTTTTATAATCCGATTTTAAAATAATAATAATAAAAGTAAGTTTTATCTATATCTAATCATAGTAATCTGTGCTACTTATTTAAATATCACTGTCATTACTCATTACGTATCGTGATCATTTTAGTGTTTTTTGTCGCTAGCCTTATAATTTTTCGTGTTCAACCATTATTATTTTCTATAGTTATCGTTAAATTTTTTAAAGTGATCTTTCGGGAATATCCATGTTACAGAACTGAAATCAAATAATGTACAGCTAGATTTTTTTTACACCTGAAGCAGGGAAACAGGCAAACGGCCCAGCTGATTGGATTTAGTAAGGTCAAATAAATGTCAAACGCATTTCTTACAAAATACAAGTAGATCGTACGTTTTTTGGAATTTTAACTAGACAGAAATGATTAGGGACACTATTCCTCGAAATGGTTTTTCAAATAGCTAGATTGAAAAAAGTGAACAATCCCAATTGTCGTCGCACCGAAGATGCAAGCTGTAAACGATGTGTCTGCAGCGGAATGGAAGAATTGTTTCGAAAACTGGTTCGACGCATGAAACATTGTTTAGAGGTTGGTGGAGAGCAATTTGAAAGGATTTAATAAAAAAGAAAAAATATATATCTATAGATTTTTTTTATTTTCGCAAAACTTTCTGTGTTTTCCATGTATGTGTAAGAGAAAATAACTGTTCTGGGGCGCGAAGCGCAATATGCGCCGGAGGTTGCCTTGCAGCCGCCCACCGACTGCCGAGACACGAGCCGCTGTGTATATTCACTTTATTGAGGAATTATTCCGTTTGTAGTGCATTTTGTATAATATTGTTATACGAATACTTTATTTTACTTTACTTAAGTAGACTGTTAAGACCAATTTGCTCCCAATGTCATAACTGTGCTGTGTGAAAAAAAAATTAAAAAATTTCAAAATAATTGTATCTTTATCTTTCAAATGTATCCGTTGACTAGTGTCCCAGATGTATTTTTGAAGACTTTTAATGGTTCTGTTAGCAAAACTAAAACCCTTATGATATCGTCATGTCCGGAATCCATCACGTTGGACTTTGTTACACAATGTCGTCTCACTAATAGAGACACGTTCATCTGTACAGTTAAAAAGGTGCACTAAGTGAAATAGGTTTCTGTAATAAGAAGATATGTATAAATGTGCGAGTGGGAGGGAGCGTGCATCGAGTGATGCACCGGATGGCCCTATTACGGCCCTATTAATAGAGTGAGCCCCGGGCCCCCCACCCGGGCGCGGACCCCCATGGCGCCCACCACTGCCCTCCCGATAGCAGGCGCTGCAATCGGATCACGACGCTGAATACCCTCTCTATGCTATTCTCAGTGTTTCGCGAACTCATTTCTAATGAGCCCTAGAAATTGTATCATGTTGTTGTATAAATGTATAATATATTGCCACTTGGACTTTATTACTAAATGGAAACAAACTAGTATAACACTGTTCGGTGGCAGGTGTGAGGAACGGAAAGGCTTTGCAACGGTCAGCCAGCGTTAGAGATGACCGACATCTTGCAGGATGGTATAACATGGACGTGTACAAACTTTGTATTCCCTTCAAAGACAGTTTAGAAGACGTGTATTCCGCTTGAGGGCTGCTGATTGCGTTGTTTTTGGGGGCGTTCCACGGTTTAAAATTCAAAATTATTTAGTTTTCTAAACTCCTACATCTTCTAAAATATATCAACTTTCTGTAATGTTAAAGTTTTTTCCTCACAAATGAAAACTAGTAAAAGTAATACGTACAAGTACGAAAACGACTCAAATCTGCATCCATAAAGATAGACGCCAAAAAACGAAATGCAAGTTTAAAAATTATCTTTGAAAATCTAAAAAACAAAAAAGAAGCGAAAACACTGAAAGGAGTGTCGAGGCCGATTTTAAAGAAAACTAAAGTGGTGCCATTAAATTTTTGTAAAATCAATGATCCTTGCCAGGAATCGAATCCGCTAATTTTGAAAAATCAGACAGACAATCAGACTCCTGTATTTCCCTTTCCTCAAACAGATATAATGTATGTAGCATCTATTCTTGTTAAGAAATTTTTAGTTTCGCACGGGCTGGTTTCTATTCAATATATAATTGTTTGTTTATCTAAATTCTAACTCAACTCAATAGATTCTAAAGAAACAATTTATAATATTATACAGAGAGATCTCTGTACAAACACCAACTCGTTTTTACTTCCATTTACCGATTGTATCATCAGAAATGATTAACGACGAACACAATTAGCGTCCATTGATGGAAACGTGTACGGATCGAGGATGCACACGGAAAGCACACAGGTGTGTCGTCGACCTCAGATCACTGTATGAAAACTTTGTACCTCTTTGTGCAGCCATCTGTTGCTTAATAACATTATATGAAAGGGCCCACTAAGTTTGGCCACCCCGTACATTGGGAAGACGGACGCCGTTCTTCGTGCCATGTGCAGTTGTGCGCCGCACACGCGGCCCGCGTTTTATTGCTGGTATTGTATTTACGTATCGATGTGGTCGAGGCCCATTCACTCGCGCGGGTCGAGGCCGGCCGCTGCCGCCCGCCACCCCCCCACCCCCGCCGCCCCCACGCGTGCTCCGGTGCATCGGACAGGTGACGATCGTTGAGCATCTCCCATAGACTCTGTGCGGTCCGTTGACGTGACCTTCCTCACAGAGAAGGCATTACTCTCCTCGGACCGAGTGGCGGTCGACGACCCCTTCCATTCGTTGTACACGATCTCGACATGAGGGACGCACTCCTCGCAAAGGAGAGAGACCGGCCGTTGCCAACGGGCTGTCCTGCCTGAAATCGATGTGCGCGGCGGTCGCCTCGATATCTGGGGTTGGGGGCGGTGGGGGCGCGCGATGATGGATGTCGGCAATAACGAGCCCCGCGAAGGGTCGTTAGCACCGGCTCATACTTACGGCGACGAAACTCTGCCCTCGGCCTCGGTGAGCGCAGCTCAGATTCGTTCACTATTTAAACTACTATTTGTTCTTCCTTATATCTGAGATCGGAAATGTGTACCTTAACAGACGATATGATCATTTTGAATCGCGCTCAAAGCAACATCCAGTGATTGCTTTCTTTTGATTTTGAAATTGGAGCTGTATTTTGCGTCCAGTTCAAGGACGTGCGCTCGTTTTAGGCTTATACTAAATAATAGCACACTTTATAGTTACGCGGATGCACCTGATTAATGGAAATACCCTCTAAATAGTGTTTCAAGCCTCGACGACATTCAGGAACAAATACGTAGGCGGCCACTGAATAGAATCATGTACGATCGCATAATAGGCAGAACAATGAGAGGGTGGCCTTCGGATGGTTTATGGGCTCGTCACTCGTAAGTATGTCGTCAGCGAAGGGCGTCCTTGCGACCGGAATCGGGTCGATGCAATTAGCCTCCACAACACCAATACAAGCTACCTTTATCCCAGTGAAGGGCGAATACTCAGCCGCGAATAATGTTCGCTTGTGCTACACCCACATACTCATAGCGAGATCGACAGTGGGTGCAACTGTTTATCTTCCTACCTCTACCGACTACGTCGATATCGAGTATCTATATCACAACTAAAACATATTCCGCTTACACCCAAAATCAAAATTATTAATTTTATTCATTGTACCAGTATATTCCTTCAAAAGTTTATTTGATTTACAACTACCAAATTACGGGATGAACGATTCTAGCACAACTGAAATTTCCAACTTCTAATTACCTACATGTAATCAAGCGCCATTTTAAATTAACAGCCACGTGTTTGAAAACGAGAAAAATGTGATTGTTAATAAGAAATATCCATTGTAATTATAAAATTGTTTTGGCACGTTTTGGAGAACGGTTGGAGCGAGAATATCCGGTAACTAATTAGTAATTTTATTATTCGTCGGCAGGTTCATTGTTTGCAAACACTTACAAAAGATAGTCTCATCTATTATGATAGAGTTTGTTGTTATAAAACGTTTAAGTTAATTGAATAAGTAGTCTTTTTTTACTGCTATCTGCATGCCTGATGGGCATGGTCGCGATGCACAAATTAACGTGTCTAGGTGACCTATTAATTTTTGCGTCATATATGCATGTTGTTGCGTGTGCATGTTTTTTCCGGAGAAGTTACAAATTTCTTTATTGCCTCGTATGTTCCGAACAGTTTGGTGATTGCGACAGTTAAACTATCGTTATAGATGTTTGAAAAATAAGTTACTGTTTAAATGTAATTAGGAATAATAAATTAGTGGAAAAAGTTTTTGGAAGCGTAAAATTGGGCCATGTTTGTGCTGGACCTTGTTCTATCATTTTAAATCGTTATAAATATCCGTAGCCTAATTATATATGAAAATAAATAATTTTATGACATAAAAAAACCTGACTGCTATAAAGTAATTAATCTCTACTTCGATTTAACAGGCTATATGAGCTGAAGGCCTAACAAACTTAGGCTTACAGCTCATGATTTCATACATATTTTTATATATATCAAAATTGTATGTACATTCGTGTGTTCGAGTGGCGCTCAAGTCGACCGCTTGCGATTCGAGTCATAGTTGCGTATAGACAGAGACATGCGTCTAGTGTTTCACTAAACCTATCAGCAACACAATAACTTTAAATAATATTATTAGGATTCTGGGATACAAAGGTAATTTAAAAAAAAAACTAAAAAAACACGCTTTCATAAAAAAAATCCAAATAAAAAACAGAAAATAAAATTTAATAAATTTGGTTTCTGATGAATGGGGTCTTACCGTGGAGTGCAAAAAAGAAATAATTAATCAATTTTATTAAGTACAGTATAAAAAAAATGAATGTACATTATTGTAAAAAAGCGTGGGTTGTATTCAAAGCACTTTTTCTTCTTCTTTAATATCTTAAAAAACTATTATTTATTTTTCATTTTTTAGTTGATTTTTTTCAAATGTTTTTAAATACAAGCTTTTGAGATCCTGCATATCATGTAGCAGCAGAGTGCTAGCCAAGACAAGTAAAACGAGCCCAAACACGACGGGTCTATCTTGTTTAGTACAGGAATTCCTATGGCCACCTTCCGACTCCAACATCAGATCAGCTCCATGGACCATATTATTGCATTTTCACGCGATATAAACATACGAGCCCAAACACGACGGGTCTATCTTGTTTAGTACAGGAGTTCCTATAGCCACCTTCCGACTCCATCATCAGATCAGCTCCATGGTACCATATTATTGCATTGTCACGCGATATAAACATACGAGCCCAAACACGACGGGTCTATCTTGTTTAGTACAGGAGTTCCTATGGCCACCATCCCACTCCATCATCAGATCAGCTCCATGGTACTATATTATTACATTGTCATCGACCTTTGACAGGTGTGCAAAGTTTGAATTAAATCTGATCGTTCAAAGTAGGACCAAATCGAGCTCAAAGGGGTCGGTTACAAACATACATACAGGTGAAGCTAATAAAAGCGTGTTAAAAAAACCCAGCTGATTACTTCAAAACCTAGTTAAAATAGACATTTGACACACGTATAAATCTTGTTGATCTACTTAATTGTGGTAATATGGATGAATATCATTGGAATCAATATTGTATAGAAAAAGTATCCATTGATAAAATAATAGTATAATAAAAAAATAAAAAATGAAGACGACCGTTTGGATTCAGTGCAAATTGCCGGCGAGCATCGGAGTCGACTCTTAGCCATCAATAAGTATTTTATTTTTTATCAGTTGGAGGTTTGACTGCTTAAAACTTATTTGTTACTTAATTAAACTTATTTACACAGTGTCGTTTTATTATGAATGAACGATCACAAGATTCGCCAATGTATTGAAACCAGTAAAAGGGTCGCGTCGCATACACTCGCACTTCGCGTATGAAACGAATGTTGACATCGAAGAAATGCCCGAAGACCGTTCTCTATTCAGGAATGAAGCGAGAGCAACCGGGCGGTTGCTCTCGCTTCGTTCCAAATAGTCTTCATTCTGTGTAGTTCAAAGTAGCCACTTTGCAATCGCTTAATGTGGGCGAGAGTTTGGCTCGGGGATTTGAGCGGTGACAGTACGATTGAAATGATCGTTTGTTTGCAGGGACGTGTCCAACAACAACATCAGCACGATGCCGCGCGACGCGCTGCACGCGGCCGCCGGCCTGCGCGACCTGTGAGTCACGTCGCTGATCGCTTCGCTTGGCGCCACCTTCACTCACCTGCTATGCTACTCCACACCGAGAGCAAGAGAGGGACGAGGGCGCTTATTAATCACACATATCGTGCAAACAAGTACACGTACTCAAGGCTCGACAGTCCTTGCTCCTGAAAGTTCGCGTACTCAATCTGATCAGAGCCATGAGTATGTGTACTTGAATGAATATTACATACAATGGGCGCATTCATGTCTCCCCACGGAGTTCTGTTCACTCTTTTCTTTGGAATCAGGAGCCTGCTCCCAATAAATGAAATAAGGAAATATAATACGTTCGTATGTGTGCGTCGCAGTAACACGCACATGCGTACATTATACATACATACGGCCACGGATTTAGATCTCACAAAAGGGAAGCAAGCTAATCGCCGCGGCCGCGCCAATCTCTCAAAGCTCAAAGCTAAACCTCTGAAACACGTTTAACGGTTCTGTTCAATCAATCAACAAACAAAACTTAAGTAACATAATTGAATGGATTATACTTATATAGAAAGGGTGACATCTATAAAACACTTTGCGTATCTTCATAAAATGTACATTTGTATGATAAATTGAGAAACAAAAATGCAAAAATTGCTACTTATCAATATGATGCCTAAAACAATCAGAAAAACATTTTTGAATACTTTTTCGTCAGTTTATTAAAACAATTGTTTAAAATCTGTTCGGAAGCGATTATATTTCGAAGTTCACACACCGCAGCCCGTAGTGGAGCAACCAGTGCCAAATAAGTATAAAACGAATAAACATTTGTTCCTTTTTTAAGTGAACCTCTTGCTCGTTCTGCTCGCCTAACACTCCTCCTCGATCGCTTACGAGTAGCTACTTGTTATGTCGAGTATGCTACCTAATGTTGTCAGACGACAGTGTCTGAGTTTCGTTTCTCCACGTTCGTTTTCCTAAAATACGCACGTTAGAAAAAGGAAAGAAGGAATGATGTCTATACACACCTAGCACAAAAATAATACATGAAACAATAGAAAAAGAAGCAAAAGTCTAAATTGGTTAATTTCACAAAGTGTACCGATGGTAGATGTTTACAAGTAAGCCTTCCGAATAGATTTGTTTGCCCTCATTTAGTCGTGTGCTTCGAACTCACCGTTCCGCGAAATTGCACGAGAATAAGGCGCACGAGGAGCGGAAACAGCTGCCGCAAATGGGGGCTCGTTTGTTGCGATCTTATTGTCATCTATGCTATAATCAAATATCATCCGCACTGTTTGTTTTTCTTCCGCGGTCGCATATCGCTCCCCACTCCCCGCTCACCCCTCCCCACTCCCATCTGCGCTCGAATAAATTTCCTGTCATGTACCATTATCATAGCTCTCCACCCGTGAACCCGTGAACCGCAGGCCTCGAGGCGAATGAACGCGGCATATCTACACATTATAATTCTTTTCGCATCCAATGTTCATTCGCCTAATTCTCATGTGCAATGACTTGATGCACATGTTGCAGACGCGAATAGGGTGTTTAAATGAGGTCGCACGAGAGAATCGAGAACTAAATGTGGCAAAGACAAAGTAAAATGGATGTGCTGCGGTGGGTGTGTGGCATCACGCGGAAGGACCGCAACAGAAACTTCCGTACCGCGATGTCTGTGACATAGCAGACAAACTGCAAGAGAGTCGCTTACGCTGGTGCGGCCACGGTTTACATACACAGGTCCGTTATGTGGATAACCAATGAGAGGCCGTATCGCCGTCAGATCCCGGGAGAAGGGGTCGAGCCAAGTAATGATGGCTTGCCTCTGTGAAGGATGACATGAGAACCGATGGTCTCAAATCACGCACGCTAAGGATCGCGCGAACAGGAGAAGGAAAAGTAGGAAAGTGGAGGCTGGGTGTGGAACCGAACGCTCGGATGGTGATGATTCATATGGTACGACAGGAACCTGTCTTCGAACCGGCTGGAGTGGGTGCCGGGCGGGGCGCTCGCGGGCGCGGCGCTGCTGCGCCTCTGGCTCGACCACTGCCACCTGCGCCGGCTGCCCGCGCACGCCCTCGCCGACCTGCGCCACCTGCATTTCCTGTCAGTACCACCATTATATCACTTTTACCACTACCCACGTCGTGTCTCCCTGGTAGCAAGGCGAGACAAGGCCGCCGTCCAATTTAGTTCAATGATCAATCAAGCTTCAAGTGGTACACGCGCGAGCAATACTCAATTATATTTATGTTTGTTAAATGGCAGCTAGAAATAGTTGCATCTGTTGCGCGGGCGTCGCGGCGGCCATTGAGGCGGCCGCAGACTGATCGCGACGCGCGTGGCCTTAGGGCTGATATATATTACATAGATCCACTTACTGGATTCAAATTCACAGGAAACCAATATTTCTGAATTCAATATTCCCAATATAATATTTTAAAGTCAACCCCCCCCCCTTCCCCCCCCCCCCCCGAATCAATATGAATCAGCCTTTATGTCAATGTATAAATAATGCTACTTAGACAACGAGTATGGCGCAAAGAGAGTTTCACAATACTAGAGCCCGGTGACCGAATTTTGAACCTTGTTTCCAAGAGGTTTCAGATAAAACTAATATTGCATTAATCCTTTTTTATAATTAACTTTATCAGCAGCAAGATATTCACTTCCGAATTGTGTGGCCCTCTAATTTTTAAATAATTATAAAGTGAAAAATGATGACAGTAAAATGTCGTAGAAGTTACAAATAATTTCAATGAGAATGAATGTGAAGAGTATTTGTGCACGGGCCAAGTGCATTATTTATGGCTTTTAATAAATGTGTTCGTGTAAAAATCATTTATCACTAGTTGTCATAAATGTAGCATCCACCATTTGGCGTATCTAATACATGAATGCAGCCAACCGAGTAGTTGTTATTTATCACACAGTACATAATCATATCAAATCACCGCCATTTGTCGCACTGCAGCCCTTTGCAGTTTGAGATGAGCCATATTTTAGAGTAAACGATTCGTTGGCTCGTAAAGAGCACTGAAGGCTATGGAGAAGAAGGCTGAGTCACCCTTTGCGCACAATTGACTTGCTAACGCGCTGTTGCCGAGCCTGTTATTGGGTCAGCGTTATCTGCTGACGCTTCATAAATAAACCTTGGAATCGTAGCTGAATGAGTTGAAATGGCACAGGTCGGCGGAGGACAACCTGATAAGCGAGCTGGAGAGCGGCGGCGTGGGCGCGCTGCGCGCGTTGCGCACGCTTCGCCTCGCCAGGAACCTGCTGCGCCAGGTGCCCACGAGGGCGCTCGCCCCGCTGCACCACTTGCAGACCCTGTGAGTCCGTCTGCCACTCATCTAATATCTAATGGCTAGTCTTAGACACGACACGATCCCACTTCGATGGTTGTTTACTTTGGGAATTACTAAGAATGTAGAATATTGTATAAAATTTGCTGCGTACGCAAACACAATCGCCTATCGAATATAAATGTAGTACATATGTTTGTGAAAATAATATTTTTTTTTGACGAATCACAATCCGGAACCAAAAGTTAACATTTAAAAGTTGAGTAATATCGTCAAGTGCAGTGTCAGTTCAAAAATACTTCAAAACATTTTCAAGCCGTCGGTTTGTAAGAAAAGTCAAGGAACCGTAAATATGCGAGGCCGACTCGCACGCGGCTACTCGTTTCCTGCCTCGGGTGATAGACAGCCGGGCTGTGGGCGGACACGGAGACGGGAGACGCGTTCCAATCGCATCGTTTGCACGCACGAGTAGCGGCAGCCGATCCAAAGGTGCGCTCCATCATGTAAATGCCAGAACACTCTGCGTCTGCCCTCCGCAAATAGCCGAGTGGCGCGTTCCGCGTCCGCCGCTGTCCGCTCTGCCTTCGCGGTGAGCAACGAGACGCACGCAACGCGCCGGAATCGGGGACACACACTTAATTAACTCTTTTCGTGTGTTTGCGACTGTCCTAAATCATTAACTATTAGCCGTGTGCGAGTAGGACTTGCACGAGGGGGGTTCCACTATAAAATATGTACCTATTTGAATAATCAATAATTTGTAATTAAATTCCAAATATTGATGTTAGGCACAAACATCATTATAACGCACTAACAGAACAGCAGTGCGGCATTCCCTCCCACGGTCCGTTAACCGCTACATTTGTATAATGTTTTTTCTTTTTTAACAACTCTACGGACTCGAGTTCCGTACCCTTTTTTACAACTTAATTTCTAGATTTAATAATTATAATTTAACACGCTTATTACTTATTGTGGTTCTTGTGTGTGACAATAATTTAGTGATTTTTGTGCTGAGGTGTATATCTTACGAATAACTTATTATATTAATTTATTCTAATTTTAATACTAAACTTATACTTATGTAGAGTGTATCTGTTACATGCTGGTGTTGTAAAGAAGTGTATGTGCAGTGTGGGCCTTTGTATAATATTAATAATATCTTCTCGGCGACATTTTTGAAGTGAAATTTCTTTATCGGCGTTGGAAAAAAAAACCGTCACTTTTTTCTATTACGCGCCATCTTGTTTTCTTGCCTTTTGGTCGAGTCGACCGTGGTAGGGGCTTTGTTTATTTAACCAATTTCTGTAAAGTATGCATATAGTATGCATATAGTAGATCATTTTTCGAAAAATAAGGCCATAAAGAAGTTTCACTTCTTACTAATACACGCACACAGATTTTTGAGATGATTATGATACAGCTCAACTTTGAAAAGGGGCATTTAAGCTTTAGTCGTTCCTGAGATAATAAGGCACAGGCAAAGTCGAGTGCAACATTCCATTGATTAAATTCTAGGGTGCCGGTGAATGAGACAGCGTGCGTGTCGCTGCCGGTTTTCCTCTTGAGCTACCGGAGCCCCAAAAGCGGCCGCCGCTCACGGTGTATCCAACAAATATGTCCGTCGCTTATTCATTTATCAATTTATTTTTATCCCGCTTTTTCAGTCGCGAGCGCGACTATAAATTCAATCCGAAACGTAATCATTTGGCTTGCAATATACACTAATAAATTTCAAATAATATTTGTTTTATATCAAATATGCCCGTTGATATCACGTTGTAATGAATCGGCGGCGTTGAGGAGGGCGCGGGTCGTCGGCCGACGAGCTCGTCGTACGATTAATCAACGCGACATCTCTCGGAGGAGTAGACCCCTCCCCTGCCCGCCTCCTGTCTCTTCCAGTACTTGATTACTCGTGACTAGACACGGTGACAAGTTCTCGGACACCCTGGGACAGTTATTTTCGTTGAACCTTTAGCGGCTTTAAGATTAGTTAGGAGGTCATCACCTTGACGGTTGCTTTTGCACTACTACTGTTTGGTCGTTATGAGTATGGCGTTGACTGGCTAATGCGTGACGTTCTTTGGCAGCAACCTGGCGGGCAACCTGGTCACCGAGCTGACTGACGCCTCCCTGCCGCCGCTGCCCTCCTTGCACACCTTGTAAGTATCAAACCGATATATAGCTCTTGAATGCTCCTTTCTTCTTTCAATACACTTTTACACGTTCCTTTGCGACCAAGATGTTATCGGACGCAACCGATTGCACAGATCAGTAATCTCCGGAAAATCACAAGGACCACAACTCGGTATGAAGCTATACGCAGTAGGAAATGACTCAGTGTGATTGTACTTTTAATAAAGATTTTCGGCGTATTGGACCCGTGCTGGGATCATCATCTTGACTCTAGGTGTTAGGGCCGGCTCGATCAATGTGATACTACGCAAATACAGAATATCGATGTGATACTGTTAGTATTAAGCTAAGCGTGGGATGGGTGAGAGTTTCGATGATCCACTTTTCTCTTCCCCTATTCCATCTTTCTTATAACTTTACCCTTTTTGTTTGTTTACGCAAGTGGGATGTCTTCGGATAGAACCTGGAGGGAGGACGCTGAGAGGCGCGTGGAGTCCCAAACGGCCGTATGCCCAACGAGACCGCCGAGCGGAAGCTCCGGGGATGTTCGCCGTCAGGCTACCCACTAAACCTAAACCTGCACCCCTATTTCTCACGGTTTTACGGGGCGCCCCAAGAACTAATTCAGAGACAGTATGACAGCAAGGCCTCAACGCTGGTCGCTTGTCGACGTCCTGTGGGGAAAGATACCCTCTTTGACAACAGAGAGGGCAAGTCAGCTCCCTTTGCTGAAATCACGGGAGGTGGTATGTGTAACTGCGCCTCCGATCCTGTAGCCGCCTCCTGCGGATGGGGTCCACAGACGTACTCCTCTCCCTCTGTCGCTCCACTGCCTCCTTCTGGGCATCATCTATAGGCGAAGGCAACCACTTTCCATTGTGTGGGCTGCTAGCCTGTTTGCCAGCTTTCCACTGAGAAAGCTCGAAGCAAACAAGCAATGAATTGTTGATGTGGATTGGAGCGCTGGCCGTGCGAGGTATGCGGCTCGAATCGCGCGTCAGTCATGGCACCGAGGTCGCGGCCACCTCGCGCTCTATCGCGATGGGGTCCGGAGGGCGGGGGCTGCGGGGGGGCACTCGCCGCGGGTGCACGCCGAATGCCGGCGCCTTGCACCGGCGCGAAGGTGAGCCGGTGCCGCTGGCAGTGCGCCGCTTTCGCGCACATGGCTCGGCCCCCACGATGTACGCACGTCTTATAATACCTACGCATGTATACATATATACACGCGTTGTGGTGTCCTTTCCATCGTGCTAATTGGTGAAGCCAAGGTCGCTCACCAACTGCAAGGGTTAAACGAGTGTGGCGATTGAATTAGCGACGTTCACCACCCCGCGATGGTGGAGACGGAAGTGGGTGGCGTTAAACCGCAGCGCGCCGGTCGTCGACCCCGGCCCCCCGTGAGGTATGCCCCCTATCGCGCGGAGGGGCTTCTGGCTGATCCCGCCGACCGACACTGATAATGTCTCGCTGATTAATTGCTGCTAACCGTCTTCGCTCAACCACTTTTCCTTTACTATTTTACTTATTTTCTTTTCGGCAGTTTTGCTACACATCTTCTTGGTGGTTATCACGTTACTCATTCAACTCTTTAACATATGAACCGAGTGATTTTTGTAATGTAAATGTGAAAATTTCATCATCTTTTTAACCGACTTCGTAAAACGAGGAGGTTCTCAATTCGTCATATAACTTTTTTTTAATGTACATTCTAGCTATAGCTTTTTTTGTTTCTGAATCGATTTTTTATTTGTGTTGAATTTAGTATACTTTCAAAATGGACTCGTATAAATTTCATTGCTGTTGGACCTTGAGTTTCGAAGACATCACTAAAAATTCGTTAAAATGTGTAGTTTTTGAGGTTTTTCATTTAATGTTTTTTGTTTCTGAACCGATTTTTAGTTTTTGCATTGGATTCAGTATAGCTTAAGGATGGTACTATATAAATGTCAATAGGTCCTGAGTTTTGAAGATATAGCAGAAGACTTCTCATAAAATGAAATAGAAAACATATTGAAATATGTTGTAAATGTTGTAAATAATCCTAAATGCAGTGATCAAGTGATCAATAGCGTGCTGTACTAGACTCGACAAGGAGGAGGCGTACAATGGAAATTCAAAACAATAAAGAGCACGGGCGCGTCCATGTTGGGACGTCATGAATTCCTATCGGAGTTGAGAACTAAAAATCCAACGAGAATGCTGCCTGGTGATCCAAAAACATAAAATTTGTTACAGCGTCTACAAGTCGCTGCAATGTTAAACATAAAAATGACTATTCCGCAATATTTTGTTGTACAAAATAGAATGTAGATAGTAAGTATTTTTTGTGATTTATTTTGCACCAACTTCAAGGTGTTGTAGAAAATTATATTTCTTGCTGTTTAGTTACTCTTGGAGTCGGTTCCTTTTTTGTTAGATTTTTTTTTATTTCCTTACTATCTAACTAATGAACTGTTTCTTACTTTATAAAACAATTAAAATTGTGAACGATAACCGTTTCTTTGGTGCTTTAAGAATGTCCTTCTCTAACAAAGGACTCGCCACTTCGCTCAGTGTAGGCGCTCAAATAATAGAGCAATTACTGCGGCCATTGAGATGCTAATTCGTTTGAATACCTATCGACAAACATGAGCCGGGGTCAGGATTTCGAAACTTTCATTATGGCTGAAACTCGTTCCATAACCCGTGTCTTTTGATTACTCACTTTATCAATATTATGGTCAGTTGAATCGCGATGTCGCAAAGGGCGAGGCCGGCTCTCGTGAGATGTGTTCGCCAGATGCTAGGAAAGTGGCGTCGCGTGCCCATCGATGTTTATGCATATGTTTCGGCAAATAGGCCGCGCCACGGCATCCAGATTAACACGCCGATTCACTGAAAACACAACAGCTTATTTCTTATTGATACAAGAATGTCAAATATTTCAGACAGATAATGTAAAGAACGTTACTAATCGTATTTTGGAAGAATTTAATTAGTCTAATGCAACAGTGAATTTAGGTGCCCTAAAATTCAACAGTTTAAAGAAATAAAATATTATTCTTTAAAAGAATGACTCTGTCCAATTTTTATTTTGAATTGGTTTGTTAGATTCCAGAGAATTACGTGTCTGTTGACTTGCAGTGGCCGCACCTGCGTTAGTACTGTGGCTGAATGCGTCTCATTTAAAACGTTAAAAAATAACGCCGTTAACGCATAGCTACATTAGTGTCGATACATACGATATCAGCTATCAATATTTAACGTCATCAACAAAGTCGCCTCTCAAAGAACGCACGCATCAAATCCATCTCCAATCATCTGCGTGAATTGGCCTATATCTGTAACACTATCGCAGATTAAGTCACTATAGTATCATTGTCCAGCTCAATATTTTAATAGTTTTTCCAAATCGCATAGTCCCTAACACTTAGTAGTCGCTGTGTAAATTGTAGTGACGGGCGTCTTACGAGTAACAACTCGTTTATTAGTGGCTTTGATCGGATGCACCTGGTCGGCGACTAATGATGACGCGGCCACCACAGAATAGATAACAAAGAGTGCACTTTCTACAAGGCTTACCACACTGGTTGCGACAAATTCCAAGCACATCACCTCACACGTGTTTCTAATGTATGACTGCGACCGTTCCAGGAGTCGGCCTTCTGTCATCGTTCTTTGGTGGCACGCATAACTTAATTAGTGCTCGACCTTGACACGCGCCCCAAATTAATTCAACACATTGCTTGAATTGGTCGCGATTTGTCACTATTAGGCCTTTTTCGGGCACAAGTGGCTCCCAACGGGTTTCGTGTACGAGACAGTATGAAACTGTGACAAACGCAGGTACTTATAACTATTATTGTAAATGTATAAAAATCAATTGAACCTACAGTTCCTTCCAGTACCTGACAATGAAAAGAAAAGTTTTGTATGATAATAAGTGTTATTTTCAAGATATAATATTGATGTAAGCTAAAGAAAAGAAGAATTAAAATTTTTAATGTAAATCATAACATTAAAAAGAAATATGCCCAACGAGGTTTGAACAATTCCGATGCGGCGCCCACCTGGTTGGCACCTTGAAGTATACTGTTTACGACCTTTTCAAATAACTCCATGTTTCCAAGGATCTGTAAAATCACGGAAGCGGAAGGGGACAATCCACCAGATAGAGGGGATAGCTCCAGGCGAGGAAAACGACTGCTGCGTGTCGATAATTTGTGGATTACCTCAAGCACCAGTAAAGTGGTGCGTCTATTATATGGGGCGGGGACACCCACTCAAACAATTATTTAAACTTCTCCCCGTTATACAATTGGAAGAATGTAATTAAGAGGACGGACGTGTCCGCTAAGAATTATTTTAAGGATTCTAGACAGTCCGTCGACTAGGTTCGGAACGGATTTCTAATAATTGACGAAAGATCCAGAAAGCTTAAAAAAATTGAATATTATACATATTAGAATATTTATAAAAGTTAAATTTTCAAAGATCTGGTGCTTTAGACCACGGTTAATATAATAATAATTACACAATAAGTGGGGATACTTAGACAGCTGGTAGCATGCACACGTAGGATCCGAGGGTTGCAGGCGATGCACTCGGTTCGATGACTCCCCGGCGAGAGGGCGCAAGGTGACACCACCACCAGCGAGAGCAGTGCACTCGGCCTAGGCGAGAGGCGGACAGTGGGTCGGCGACCGACGCCGACGCCCCCCCTCTCTTCCCCCCCGCAACCCGGCCCCCTCTGGATCGCCATCACAAATGAATAACACTGGATGATATATTTATGGAATTCGCATTCAACGGTGGCCGTTCGTGGATCGTTTCGGAAGCCGTAAACCGCTCAGCGCCACTCGCCGACTATCATTCCGAATACGCGCCGGAGCATGAAATCGTCAGTGAGACATTTATCGCTTACATTTCACTCGCCTTCAATGAATATCATAATTTAATTTGACATGAATAGGTTATTTGGACGAAAATATAGATGCTGCCCACCGCAACCGTCCGGTCCCTACGTCAGTCGGACCACATACAATGACTGCGCGTCGAGCGTCTTCCGGATATCCCTAGCGGTCTATTCTTATTTCAATTACAACTACAATTAAATGTGTAAAATTCATTCATTCATTCATTAAACCTTTTATTTTACGTTATAATAAGCGAGATCTTTTTTTCGTCTCCAAGTTAGTTAGTTGGAGACTTGGTCATGAAGACTGATGTGAAAACCAGTCTTCATAACAAGCCCCCAACCCCAACTGTGACTCCTGGTATCATTTGTTTCGAGAGCTGTGTAATATTTGACATTCATATCACAAATTGTCCCGGATGTTATAAAAGATGTGTGGTGTTGCAAGAACGTATAAGGTGAGAAATGAATACTTCCTAAATTATGTCTTGAAGAAAATTGCACAAATTGAGAGAAACAAGAATGTGTGCTTGTTATGATAGGAAGGATAGAAAACGGCTGACAAAAATAATATTATGACAATGACGGCTAGAAATAGAAATAAGAATTAATAAGAAAAAACAAATAAAATAACGACGGAAAGAACAATTACTGAGGTATCTACATTATAATTTGGGTAACTGATAAAAGTTAATAATTTCCATTTCTTTCCTGTCGTCCGCCATTCTGAACAAAATTTTGCTACGAAATTCTTGATAGAATATCCGTCACGTCTCGTTGAAGAATACCAGCATGTCATTTACGGCCTGTGCGCACTCTATAGAAAATAACAATCTGTTCTGACAATAAAGTGTGTCATATATCGCGTTGAAGTGGCAATAAACATGCCAACAGCGTGCGTTATGTGTGCTCGGTGTGCAACAAATCGCGCTGTAAACGGGCGACGACAAGCCACCCGACAACCGTGTGAGTGACCACTCCTCTCCTCATTTCCGAGAGCCGATTCATCCGAAGTCAGTGAATTAAAATGCACACGCCTGACAGCGATGAAGACGTTCACGTCCCGGTGCGATATGTAATCGAGACATTAGCGGTTGTAAACAAAATCCAACGTGCATTCGAGTGCCAGTTAAATAACGAGGGAATAAACTCTCGTAATATCGCGTGGGAAAGATAAAATAAGTACACGACACGACGGGGCATCCGGTGAATCGGTATTTAGGGGTGATCGATTTGGGCGACGCGGACGGCGCCAGTTGGTGTACATACATCTCAAGGCGTGTGCCGATGCAGGAATTTGGAGCCACTAACAAATCTCTTTACAAATGGGATCGAGCGACAGCGCCCTGCGACGCCTACGCTACGTTATGGGGATAGATTCAATTATTAGCTGCCAACAACCAAAACGCGATGCCGGTTTAAATAATGGCCATTGACCCCGCCCTTACGAGCCCAATTTGCGCCTTTTTTCCAATTTTTAAAAGCCCTTTTGCATTTAATTGTTATTAACCCTTTTATCCATCTGTATACAGAACTAAATGTCTTAAGCCGTTGACCTACCTACAAAGGAGCACTGGTGGAAAACACGTTCAGCCACATGGCTCAGTGTGAGTAGTTAACAATATATAATCTGTTTCGGTGCAGGGTCCTGAAACGCAATCGACTGACGCACATCGACGACCGCGCCTTCGCCAACACGCCCAACCTCCGAGTGCTGTGAGTACAAATTGTTACTATCCTAAAGAACTTATGTGTAGCAGTCTTATCCCGTATCTGACAAAGCATCGCTTCCAGGTAGATAAGTGACAGCCCTAATGGCAGTTGCGAGGGCACTGCCCTCACATGAGCAGGCTCCCCGTAAATGTCGCGCTCATTTCTAGGCCCCGCGGCCGTTGGACCTAAATGGCTCATCTGTCATTCGCACATTCTCTTAAACGTAATTAAGGCCGAAAGCCTGTGGCGGACAGGCAAATATACTGCGTAAATATGGACCCACTTCTCGCACCAAACATTCGAAAAGTCGTCTGCGCCGCGAACACAACGCGAAATAGGAAGTGCTGTTCTCGGTGGCTTTCCTTCGGCAATCGCAGAAATCGACTTCTGCCATTCAAACTTCTATTATTTATTATATTTGCGCGTTCCTCTGTCGTAATAAAATGTAACGAATTGGGTAATATATCACGTCAAAACTGATCATAACAAGACATTTGATGGCGACGAGAAGTTATGGACGATGTGTAAGCATCAACTAAAACAAATCTCACCGAAAGTTGTTTACCGAATTGATGTCACTCGTTACTGTATTGCAATAAATAAATTCCCCCGCCGAGGTGTTTACAGGTTCGCATTATATTATGAACAAACACGCTTCGGAGGCCGACAGAGGTGTGCGTGCAACAAATCACACACACACGAGCCCCACTCGTCGCAACGCTTGTTCATGGCGTAATACATTGTACATAATTATCCTGGATTTACGTTTCCTTTTTGTTATTCGCAATCCTTTTAATGTATGCACATAATTCGAGCGATTTTGTCCTTAACATCGTTAAAGGTGAGATTCGTCGCTATGGCGAATTAATGGATATAGTACTGGTTACAATTTGACATAACCCGTGCCATAACTGTGCCATATAGTTAATCCATTTTCTGTCTGTGGTAAAGTAAAAATAATCTGTTTTGCTCTATGATTGCATGCATACAAACAAGTGTTCCTACCTATATCAATAGCATTTTTTACAATACCCAAATTTAAATTCATATTTTGGAGGTAATTATGAAGTCTCTGTTTATGTTTCGAGACAATTGTCGCGCTTGTTAATTAGCAAAAACGTGAGCGCCCTTGGGCCGCCGTGAATACTAATTATATTATTCACAAAGGAACGGCTAAAAACGTAATCGAATGACGAAGTATGCCATTACACCCCGGACGACCTTGTAGGAACGGTTGCCACTCTTGCTAAATGGCGCAACGTTCTTCGCAGGGGCGTAGGGGCGCAGGGGCGCAAAGTGCGGTGCGGCGAACGGCGAACGGCGAGCGGCCACCCGCTAATGAGACTGCTTAATCTCCGCAGAAATAAATGGCCCGCGCTAATTTAATTAAATTCATCTTCATTAAATCGGGATTCAGTGGGTTTCCTAGTTACGAAAACATCCTGAAACGCCGCAATTATGTTATAACTAGCTGACTCGGCGAACTTCGTACCGCCTTATTCAAATAAATTAATAAACAAACAAATCGAGAAAACATGGCAAAGGGCTCATAGAATTTGAAAAATATATATAGCCTATAACCATCTACGATTAATTCCACGTCGAATGGTTGTGGTTTCATGCTGATCGGTCCAGTAGTTTTCGAGTTTACCTCGGACAAAGAAAACAAACTTTGCTTATATATATATAGATAGATAGATAGCCATAAACCATCTAGGAAAAATTTGGCATCGAATGGTGGTAGTTTCATGTCGATACGATCAGTGGTTTAAGCGTGATTGAGCCTCAAACGAACACCATTTTCATTATATATATATATATAGATAGATAGAAGATAGATAGATAGCCATAAACCATCTAGGAAAAATTTGGCATCGAATGGTGGTAGTTTCATGTCGATACGATCAGTGGTTTAAGCGTGATTGAGCCTCAAACGAACACCATTTTCATTATATATATATATATATATATATATATAGATATATATAGATATAGACTGTTATAATGAATATGAACTGTTTGCATTTGCCTCGCAGGAGGCTGGAGGAGAATCTGTTGACGGAGCTGCCGCCGGCCATACAGCTGCTGCCCCAGCTCGAAGATCTGTAAGTTTAAGTTTACAGTCATCTAAGACTGACCTAATTCGAATTTATTTCTTCTATTCTCCGCTAAACACATGATTCTTTTAAGTTGGATATGATTATTTTATGTAACAATGTTTCTAATGAAGAATTTTAGTGAATAAGGAATTCCGTCAGAGGATTTTTCCTATTAGAGATGCGGTCAGTATTATAATCCCCTTGTTCCGTGACAGTGTTGTCAATGTGGTTTTACAGTACAGGCGGCAGCCGCTTCTTTAAGCATACTTTGCCACTTTGATTGCCCGTGCTTCGAGGCAGGCGCAACCACCAGAATCGAACGCTAGGATGATGACGTAAATGCGCCGTGGTCCTGGTGCGAGTGTATGAAGGTGGAGGTGGCGTTGCAGGTCCCTGGGGTGGAACCGCGTGTCGCTGGTGCCGGCGGGCGTGGTGCAGGCGTGTCGGCGGCTGGCGCGGCTGGAGCTGCGCGCGAATCCCCTCGACGAGGTGCACGCGCACGCCTTCGACCAGCTGCCGCATCTCACCACGCTGTCAGTACAACACATGTGCACCTCTGTTCCCATCACCCGTCTGGCGCCTCGCCAGGCGCTTACATTATAACTGATTAACGTTTTACAAAATATGCTCAACGCGTATAAATGTACTTATCAGCTGTTACAGACAAACAGCCACACAGGAATGAGGCCATATAGATAATATTAGTGCCGGATTTATATAACGAAACACGTAGAAACTTAAGAACTTGATTTCAGAGTGAACACTACTCGAATCACAGCAGGTTTACAGTATTTATACAACGTTGACTATCCAATAAATATTATGTTATTTACTAAAACACATTTGATTTTTGCAATGTAGGTCTTAAATTATGTTAAAAGTATAAAAACTTAATACTAACTCGTATATTTTTAATTTCTATTTCTAATCACTTCGATAAGATTTCCATAAAATACTATAAGGCGTATGACATTAGTCCAAATATTAGCTGCTAGGCGGCGCCACCTGGACTAGCGTAAAACGTAGTTAAAAAAGTACCTTCATTATTTCAAAGCATAAGTAACAACATGATTAAATGTTCATAAGCAAATGCTAGTTTAAATAGAATAGATGGAGTCACTAATAGCAAAGTGGGCGGCGCTACTAGCAACAAATGCTATTAACGATATGTACGTCACTTTAACCTTCAGTTATTGAAAAGCTAAGAAAGTAGCACCGCCCTTTCCTAAGGGAGTAAGTTTCGGCGCCAAAGTTAGTGTGAAACATGTTGTATGAAATTCGATTCTTTTGGAAGGAAAATTAAATAATAGAATATGAGTAAGTATGACTTTCACGATGAGTTACGTAGGCTCTATTATATAGATAGTTGTAAAGATTGGGTAAGTAAAGCCTGTACCCTATACAGGCCCTAGAGACAGTCGGCGGCATGTCAGCGGAACAGAAGTTTCGCCTTCGAGAAGCGAAAAGTTTCCTCGAGTTCTCCGCCGATGCCGCTCATAAACTCGGACCAGCGAGAATATTACATTTATGTGACAAACCGCAAACTTACAACGCTTGCGATTATTAAAAAAGTAAAATAGGTATTCTGTTTTTGTCCAAGGAGAAGTGTTCATTTCACGGGTGGATGAGTGGTGCATTCCATCCTAGGACAAAAGTTATATGAATTAAGTTAGTTATTAGAATTACATACACGCAATTCAGAGTTCTTACCAACTTAATAACAAACAACGCATAAAGTCCGTCGATATGAGATTCTCGTTCCGAAAGTACACTTTGTAACGACTCGTTCGCAGTTGAAACTTAACTAACTGTACCTCAACGGGCCAACCTTATATATTCATTAAATAGACATGAATTCCCAAAACTTGCACACCATTAATTGGAATTCTCGGAGTGGTAAGCGTAATCCGAAACATAACTTTTAAGATCTTGCAATGAAATGAAATTCCATCAATAAAACGGTTTATGATGTCTTCGACTCGACGATCGGCCTTAAAAACAAAGAGGGGATCAGCTATGACAATAGCTACTTAGAGAATCATCTAAGACAAATAACGATTAGGCCGATTAGGATAGTCATAAAAGGTGTTATAGATTATTTAAATTCCAAGGACTAATAAAACTCGTGTTACTATTTTCTGAGCTTCTATAAATATCGGAAGATAGGAATCGATCAGGTGAGCGTCAGGAGCCTTGAAACAGCATGAGACAAAATATCTCATGACTGAACAATTTGTACAGTGCAAGTGATCGGCGATGATCACAGCCGACTCCAATCAATTAATCATCCGATCGATCAATGAATTAAAAAGTGTTTATATTTGAAACAGGAGGGAATAGGACTTTTAATGTGTAACAAAATCCTTTGCGTGCGAAAGCTTTCCTTTGAATGCTGACGTGAGTGTAGTGTCAGGTTTACACGCCTCTATCGGTGGCATTCGAGTCGGGTTTGCGCGAGCCATTTTCGCGTAATCGGAGCTGAGGGCGTCGAGTTTCGCCGCTTCTTTACATAAAGGAAGTGGAACGTTGAACGGCGCCACCGCGGCCGCGTTCCCGACACTCGCGATTGCATCTCCGTCGAGGTGGCGTTGCACGTTGGCCGAATGGCGGGACAGTGACTCATACTTTACTCATAACAGTCATTAGGGTTGTCATGCGTCCGAAATCTGGCGGCTTTGTCCGCCTTGCGAACAAATTAGGGGTCGTCCGGAACTACTACAGTTTACACAAAACAAACATGAAGATGCTGAATTACGTTACATACAGTCACTTTCTCGTCGCTGACTTATTAATTGAATATGACAGTGGGGTAGTTGACTGTAAATGAAACGAGATATTTTTTAGGCTTTCACGCCTCTCACCATGCGACTATAAACCCAAATTTTTGATTAACATAAAATGAAATGTCATGAAAATGAGACTTATTTAATTGATGCCATTATAACGTCAGGCTTACATATTATATTACAAAAACTATAACTTTCTCTGGATGTTTCCATTTTTGTTTAAACTGGGAACCCTATAACAATACGCGTGTCGACAGCATTGAGCAAATGCTTCGCACACTCATTATCGCAGCCCGCATCGCGCTCGACGAAAGAATTTTGCAAACGTGCAAAGGCCACTTGTTCACTTCCCCCGAAAGGGGGCTACTCGCATATTATATCTCTGGCGCAATTGAGATTCACCGCTCCTCGCATTGCTTTATTCGTTGCGCCATCGCGAACAACGTACGCGCGTCGGCTACAGATCAAAGCACCACCACATGACACGTTTACTATCTTGCTTTTAAAATAAATAGTTGAGAACAGCTGCTTAAGTAATCAGTCGAGACCGGCACTGGACCGGTGGACCATTAGAGATCGCGTTTATTGACAAACTCGGGGAGCCGTCGAAGGGCGAAGGACGAAGGGCGCCACCTTGGGCGCAGAGGCGTAAGGCGCTAGAGACGCGGAAGGGCCTCGCGGCCGAATGTTATTATTTTGTGGAACAGGTAGTAAACATGTTGTGATTCACTCTTCCTCGAAGTTCCGCATCGCGCAAACATTATAATATTCATTATTTTAACATTATAATATAATTAAAACATGTGACTTGTAGCCAGAGTACCTACATTCGTCTCGTATGTGTTTTAGGAAATAAATCTAATAAATTGTATTGTCTGTCTGTCTTTGTATTGTTTGCTACACTGATTGTAATAAGCATAATGAGAAAAACATTTCTTTCAACGGAAATTAGTATAAACCGTGTCAATTGAGGAGTTTTCGATATATGGGTTGTCATAAAAGACATGTAACAATGTGCGTATGTTAATGAAAAATAAACTTGGCATGAAGTACAGCATAATATTATACAATTTTGTGCTAATTTTTCTTGAACTATGACTTCTGGTCAGACCTTACACAAAATCTGTGTATATTTTTTTCTTAATTTCAAAATAGGTTGAGTTGAGATTAGATTTGGATTAATTTAAGAACAAAAAACAACATTACAGCTGTGAATTGAGTAAGGAATAGAAATGGGTTGGTTTAACACAAATATGTTCGTATGTGACGTCATGGGTTGAATCAGGACAGGCAGACGGCCCACGTGACAGAAAACCGTTAGCATAGTCTATGGACGTTTGCAACGCCAAAGGTGAGCTGCTCTTTTAAGGGAGGCTGAAACCGGGCTACTAATGTTGGAGCACAACTCAAAGTTGTTATGGCGGTGGTAGCCATCCAGACGGGTCAGAGGCTCATTATTTCTAGGGAATCCAGCATTGCGCATGTTTCAATACGCACTTGGCCGATTTTTAGGATATAATAGTTGCGGTTTCTTTGTTTTGTTGCTAAGTCCTGTTCGTTCGTATGCTGAGGGGAGCCCGCGTCCGGGGGCACGCGTGGCGGCGCCACGTTTGTGGCTGTGGCCGAGTACCGGTTCGGCGGCGTCCCCTGACTCTCGTCCTCCGGCCAATCCACGAACACGTAGCTCGCATTGCAGACTAACCCTCTACACCTCGCGTTTACACACAGAGCTATTAAGATCGCCGCGCGTCTGTCGTTTGAAATTACTGGGTATGGCTCATGATGTTCCAAACATTAATGTCATCAAAATTTTAATGTATTTTTGCTTTGAGGAGATCGTCAATAAAACCGGGATAAAGGTTCCTAGCAACGTAGATCGCGAACTCCTATTGTGTTGGTTAAGTGTTCCGATGGGTGTGTGTCGCAGGGTGCTGTCGGAGGCGCGCGGGTTGCGCGAGCTGCCCTCGCTGAACGGGTCGCTGCGGCTGCGCGCGCTGCGCGTGGAGCGCGCGCGCCTCACGCGGCTGCCGCCGCACCTCTGCCGGCACGCGCCGCAGCTCCGCTCGCTGTGAGTACCAAAGTGATGTACCAAAATTATGACACAAAAATAATCAATATTTAACAACCTCTGTAGGACATCGCGTAGTGGTGAAGAATTCGTCGTCTATATATCACTCGTGTTCAATTATAACTTAAAGAAAAAGTATTGAGTGAGAGAACATGGTATAGATTTTTTTATTCAGAAAAAGGATACCGACTGAAGACAAAAGCTAAACACGAATCGATAGAGGTCGGGCGGCGTGCCATTCCAGTGCGGGATACAACAGAACTATGCCTTTACAATATTGGAAAAGTTTTATTCACCGATGGAACAGACTCCTCCCCGTTCGAGAACACAATCGCATCTTGTTTCCTTTTTTATCGAGTGCATGCCGCCGCATCTATTCCTGGCGATGGGCCCCCCATCGCGGGCTATTTTTAGTTGTCCGCCGAGGCAGGGGGCGGATTAGGGCCCCCCGCGTCTGGCTGACGGTGATTACATTTGAGAGGGGCTCCAAGGTATTGTTCGTGGATTGGATGCAATTAGACTGCGCTTCGCAAGTCTGCGGGAACAATGGGATCCGCTACATTTTATACGTTTTGTAATAAAAACCTTACCCCCGTTTGCAAAGTGATATATAGCATACTAACTAAGACCGACATAATTATATTGTGTTCAACTACTTAAAATCAATTACCAATAAAAAAAAATATGTATGTGTGTTTGTGCAGTTCACACGCAGTAGAAGTGAAACAGAGTGTGACAAGGGGTGGAAGGGATTCTAAATTTCGTGACAATATAATATTTGAGCTATAAACACAAAATTTAAAGTGTTACAGAAAACTTCAAAACATTTCCAACTCTTATTGTATAGTGTTTATATTATTAAAAATAAAGTATTCTATCTCATTCTCTCGCAGGCTTAGTCCGATACATTATGTGTTTATCACTTTTTAGTGTCGCTTTTTCTTTTCATCGAGTTTCAAATCACAACGATTCCAAAAAAGTTTCAATAAAAAATATATTAAAGTACCTATTCTTAAAAATCAATCATTAAACGAGTTACTTTTCACTGCCTCTGATTTGGTATTTTTGCATTGTTATAATTTACACTATACACTGCATTATGTGAAGGTGAGTTTATTACTTGCCTCCTTTACAAGCCCCGTAGTTTTAATATAGATTTGATATACTTAAGGATCGATGAAAAACATATAATAATCTCCGAACAAAAAAGAAACTAAACTAATGCAAGCGAGTCTCCGGAAAGCTATAGTAAATGATTTTCGTCCGCAACAGATGTGGCCGTGTTGTGGGTTCAGTGGATGCAAATCGAGTATCGACCGGTGGCCGCAGCGCGGGACTGCACTCGGCACATGGGGACAGAACGCGTAATAGGTTCAGCATCGCCATAAAAAGTGAACGCTTGTCGTTGACAAACTGAATCATATTTCCTCTTCTGCGTGATTATATAAAACATCCGATAACTTGAATAATTCATATACTCCAATAAAATTAAATTCCATAATTTTTAATTCAGTTCCAAAATATGCAATGAAAACCGCTATTTGCACAATTCCTAATCACAAATATTCGTTTATAACATTTATGTTCGTCTGTCTATCTTAATACAAATTATCAGGATTTTGTATATTTTATTACGATACACGTACCTACCTATTACAGGGCTCAGAAAACCTAGTGTAAGTAAAGCTCAGATCTCCCATAAACGAAGCGTAGAGCACAAGTGTAGCGAACCATATCTTGCGGCATCTCGTATTTCCCAAGGTAAAGTCTTCATGCTCATCTCTAATGTTGACTTAAGAACCAAACGACACCTAAAACCGCGAAAAGGGACCGAAACCATCAGTAAAACTCACCCTATACTCGTATACAAGTAGGAATTAACAAATCCGGGTATTTTATATTGACAGAGGCCTTTTTGATGAATGGAACGTAGATCGTGTGTGCGCTGCGAGTCCTCTCATCTTGGAAGACGGTCGGCCGAATGTAAATACGGGGGCACCCTCGGGACGTCTCAATTTCCACAGAGGGGCGACGAGGGGCGGTTATTGCCCTCGGCCTCAAATAATGTACCCGACTCAACAATGTGTACATTATTCTTCAATATTCGACTTTCTTTATCTTTTTAAATTTTACCTTTCGCTAACTTTTTTCGTTTGTTCTCTGGCGTCGATTTCTACTTTGCGTTCAATTATTATTAAGTTTAACACTTATTTTGGACGAATATTTTTACTAATTTGGCTTAATTTTACTTTTTATTATTGTGGTTTGTATTCTGGTATTTTTTAAACTTATACAGTGTTATTAAATAACTTTAAGCGTAACCTTAATATATTTTATCAAAATGTACGGGGCCTTCGAACTAAAAGTGTTTCTTTTTATCGTCAAGTTTGTCTCAATTCCTACGATATCATAATCCTAACTGAGACCTGGTTATTAGATGGAATTTCTAGCTCCGAATTCTTTGATGATCGATATATAGTATTGAGGCGTGATCGAGACTATGATCTGACAAAACAATCGAGGGGTGGGGGCGTTTTAATAGCTACACACAAGAATCTATCGGTTATTTCCCAGTCTATTTATCAGTCCACTGCCGAAGATCTTTGGTTAAGTATACAATTACATAAAACCAATACTAGTCAACTTATACACTTATATATTTGCGTTATTTATTTATGCCCACAAAATAAAGGTTTGTCTTTCTCAACCCAACTACATAATTTTTTGGAAAAAGCCAATGAAGTCATTTTGAAACATTCGTCGAATATGTTTCTGATAATAGGGGACTTTAACATGAGTGGAATTACTTGGTTACCAGCAAACAATAGCTCAGCGTTACAACCGACTAATATTTCCAATTCGGATGAGCTTTTATTTACGGATGAACTATTAATACTTGATTTACGTCAATTTAATGGGGTTCTAAATAAATATGGTAAAACTTTGGATTTAGTTGTATCGAATGAGGATGTTTCTGTAGTAGAATGCTCAGATCCCTTAGTCCCCATTGACCAGTATCATCCTGAGCTTTTAATCAGTACATATTTTGTCGACTACAACAAGCTTGATCACGCACCGCGGACTAAATATTTATTTGATAAAGGTGACTTTGTCTCCATTAATACGGATATATCTAAGGTAGATTGGAACAATAGTTTGTCAGAATTATCAGTAGATGAGGCCGTATCATTTTTTAACAAATTTGTTTATGATACTCAAAACAAACATGTGCCGACTAAGTCTGTCAGCAATCAATGTTATCCAATATGGTATAGCAATTCACTTAAAAAGGTAATTAAGGAAAAACATATTTTTTTAAGAAAATACAAATATATGGTAATAAATCTGATCTCTGACTATCTTTCAAAGTTTTGCGTGAACGAGTAAAAATCTTAGAATCTGAATGTTACCAAAACTACTTAAGCTTAACCGAAAAATCAATTGCAACTAATCCTAAAAAATTATGGGCATTTGTAAAAAATCGTTCTAAGTCAAATGCAATACCTAGCTCGTTAAAATACGATGGACAATATATTAACTGTGGTGAATCCATCTGTAATGCATTTTCTTCTTACTTTCAATCAACTTTTCTTAAGTGTTCAAATAATATTCATAATTAATTAATCATAATCCGTATATGAATAGCTCTAACCCTACAGTTACAGGGGATATAAATACAATTTTTATTAACCCAGTAGAAGTAAAGACTTTATTACTTAAATTAGATGTTAGTAAGTCGGCTGGTCCTGACAATATTTCACCCAGATTTCTTATAAAGTGTGCATCATTTATTGCTTTGCCATTATCAATTCTATTCAAAAAGTCTATATCCTCTGGAATAGTGCCAGAGTTGTGGAAGTCAGCATTTATAACGCCTGTTCATAAAAAAGGACCTAAGTCTGAAGTTATTAACTACAGACCGATATCCAAACTCTGTATCGTGGCTAAAGTCTTTGAAAGAATTATTTACAATCAGGTTTATTATTCGTTATATAACGCTTTGAGTCCTTACCAACACGGTTTTTTGAAAGATAGGTCCACTGTTACGAATCTAATACTACTCAATGACTATTTAACCATAAATATGGACAGAGGGAGCCAAATCGATGTCATCTACACCGACTATAGCAAGGCATTTGATCGAATTAACCACAATATTCTTCTCTGTAAGCTTGAAAATATCGGTATTTGAGGAGATCTGCTAAGATGGTTTTCATCATATATTGACAATCGATCGCAAGCTGTCGTATTAAATAATTACATATCGAGTTGGGTCAAGATCCTGAGCGGCGTTCCGCAGGGCTCTTTGCTTGGACCTTTGCTTTTTATTATCTACGTCAACGATATAGAACACTGTTTGAGAACATCCAGATTACTGTGTTTCGCTGACGATATGAAAATTTTTTCAACCATATCTTCAGTGGAGGATATGCATGCTCTTCAGCAAGACCTACTGCGCCTGGAACATTACTGTGCCGTCAACCAACTTGATCTTAATCCCCTCAAATGCGCCCTCGTGACGTTCACGCGAAAAGAGAATGTCATCCTAACCCATTATACCCTATCGGGTCAGGTGTTACCGAAGGCTAGCGAAATCTGTGATCTGGGTGTGTACCACGATAGCAAGTTAACAGTTGACGTTCATATCAATAAAATAGTCAATAAAGCTTCCAAGTCCCTTGGTTTCATTTTAAGAATATCTAACTGCTTTAATGAGATAAAACACTCAAAATTATATACTGTACCTATGTCAGATCTCATCTTGAATATGCATCTCATATATGGAACCCACGGTATCTCAAATATATTGATTGATTGAAAGTGTACAAAAGCGTTTTATTCGGTATTTATGTTATAGGGAAAAGATCCAATACACTGGTGATATGTATTTTGATCTCTGTAAAAAGTTTCACCTATTGCCACTGAAAGACCGACGTGATATTGCTGACTTTTTACTACTTCAAAAGATTATCGCCTCTGATATTGATTGTCCAGATCTCCTAAGTAAAGTCCATTTTAATATTCCTTCGAAATCTATACGTTTCAATCAACCCATAAATGTACCTTTAAGTTCTACTAATTATAGACAAAATTCATTTTTAGTGCGAGCAAGTAAGTATTTAAATAATGTAACTAAATACGCTGATATCGACCCATTTTCAATCAGTATTTCAGGAGCCAAGCGGTGTCTAAGCCTGAAATTTTTCAATAGAGATTAGACTTCTCGGTGCCTTTTTAATGTTTTTTATATTTGCATGTTACTTTTAAGCTATATCTTATCCGTGAAAACCTGTCATTGGCTTTCTTGTATTAATTTTAGATATCTAACTAAATGTTTTAGCTGTAGGTTTTCCATAAATAAATAAATAAATATCGTATCCTATAACTTGCTACCCATTCGTTTGCTTTACTACTAAGTTTTTTTTAATCCACACAAGTAATGTCAATTTTCACCAATAGACAGGTAAATGAAGTTAAAATTTAAACAGTTTGTAGTATGTAAGCATTTGCATTTTTTATTGTAAGGGGGGCCAGCGCACAATAATTAAGTATTTGCACTCGTAGCATAAATGTAGTATATAAGACTGTACTTTTGTTAAACGTAGAGAAATCAAAAGACATTTGTATATGGACTGAGTCAATGTAGTTCTAATACTGAATTTTGAATTTTTTTTAAGGCATGCATACAAGTTAGAAGTTAAGTCTACTTAGTGTTCTACGTACGCCCCCTAGCAACGTGTTATTGCAGTAGTGGCAACCTCCAGCACACATGGATAAAAATATATAGAAACCCAGTATAAAATACTAAGCCTTTGTTAGAATTTTCGTTGGTTCGCCTAACTCCTACTCACATAATAATCCGTATTATAATAAAGTCTGTCGTCTGGCGTCTGTCTGGGTCGAGTTTGTATAATGAATTAAGAAAAGAGAAAAACCACCAGTGGTCTAATTCGGAGCAGCAGATTCCAAAAATATTACTTTTTGATTTTTTCTGTCTCATAGACTTACGATAGAGCATCACGTGGAAACTGTTCACCGTATTTAAATGGAACTCGACATAGTGCTGGCTTTTATCTCGGGTCTAACCTTAGGATACTTTTTATCCCGATAAGTCATCGTTTGTGTAGGATAGAGAAAATAGCCAAAAAGATGACACTTTTGTCATTAACAAGCACGTACTCGTCACGACGACGTGAACGAAGGTTCGCAAAAGCGCGAAGCACTGTTAGTATACAAAAAGGCCGCACATAGTAATACAGAATGATGAGGCCAAGGGCAGAGGCGGTGAGTGCAAATTGGTCTCTCCTCGGGGAAATTAAGTTAGGCTCAGAAACAGGCCATTAGTCGTCCTTCGAGGTGCGTTCGCCTCCCATACTAATGAACTCTCGTTCCTCGCAGGGAGCTGAAGGCCAACCACTTGGACCGGATCCCGGACCTGCACGAGTGCGCCGAGCTCAGGCTGCTGTGAGTACTTTATTATTAGTATAACACGGCAAATGAATGTACGGGAGTACCAACTTATGACGTCATAAGTTTCTTTTAAAGGGGCTTTGAACCTTTGTGTCAGACCCGACCTCATAACTTGGCAAGAGTCAAATAGTGCGTTAATTACTACAGTAAAATTATATCTATTTCACTTTAACGTCAATATTTATTATTATATAAACAATACCTAGATTTTATCATAACATATGCCTATTTCACAATTTGATTAATTTGTACTCAGTTGTTTTCAATTCAGAAAGTTTAAACTATTGACCCCATTGATGTAACAATACATCAATGATTGATCCGATTTGTAATTTGCTATTCATCGAACGCGGACAAGGTCGCGTTAATTATTAAGATATTTTAATAGTATGGGACGCATTCGACTGTCGTAAACAAAATACAAAGCCACACGGCCGTGTGCCAGTCTGCCAGTCTGCCAGTCTGCCACTGGCGGCCGGGACATAAATAAGCTCGGAGCGAGTAGAGGTGGCGGCAGACGGAAGGCCTCACATCCGCCCCCGTCATGCGCCAGTCCTTTTGTTTTTACTTAATATACGTTTTACTTAAATGTAAACATGTTTTTGGGCTAATAAATACATGACCGTAAAAGGCTGTTTACTCTAGTTGTTATTCCGCCGGGACCGTAACACCGCAGAGGAAATAGTGATGACGAGTGTCAAGTGCGCACTGCGGAAGTGCGGGCCATACCAGGGCTGCCACCTATGGGCAAGTGTTGACCGCCAAATAATCTAGAAGAAAGTGCTACATTTCGATAGATGAGTAAAATTTCTGTGGTAGCTTTTTTATTGCACGAGTTCACCAGACAGACCCACTGATAGAAAGCGATTACCATCGCCTATGGACATTTGTAACACCGAAGGTGCTAATAATGCACTGCTGCTCTCTTAAGGGAAGCTGGAACCTGGCCTCTAATGCCGGAACACGACTCTAGTTGTTATGGGGCTGATAGCCATCCAGACGGGCAAATATCCTACCACCTGAGTGTGGGTTGTGTTGTCGCGTCTTACAACACGCCGCTCGGCCGCTGGAAATTGTATTCTTTCTCTGTTCTGGCACGGATAACTTAGTGGTTAACGCACTAGCATAGCAAACTCGAATGACGCGGGTACCAATTCTAACTGAAAAGCATGCACCATTGGCGTTTTTGTGTCACAGTTATCACATGCTGACAGTGAAGGAAAATATTGTTACGAGCTACAGGACTCGAATTAAAATAAATGCCGTTTTAATTACTATAGAGTTTATTAGAACTGTACAGACACGTATAAAACAAATACAAAAGGAAACTGGATGCAACCAGTTCACACTGCACGATTCGGTGCAATTTAACACGCGCAAAGTCCGTCACTATGTTGCTAATCGAAAGTACTAGACGTCTTAATCGTATCGTGGTCGTCGAATGACTCCCCCAGTCCCTCCGTTGCTGCATTGCTTTATACTAAACTGTATACAAGGGGTCGCATTAACCCACATTTGGCAATGCAATAAAAACAAGGATTAAGTCGTTCGACACTAATTACAGCCGTAAAATAAGTACGATGACAATAGATGTTTTTAAACACGAAGTACATTCAAAGAATTCGTTTTTACAATATGCAGCTGTGGAGTCTCTCTTGGAATGTAACAATATCATGATGAAACCTGCACATCGCGATAACCGATGTGTCAATCAATTGGCTACGAACTCCTAATACATAGTTAAAAGACACAAGGATAAAGAGTCGTCAAAAATACTTTATACTGTAATGTTGGCACGATAAGAATATGATGAGCAGCTGTGGCACATGATCTTTGGGCTATTCGCACTTAATTTAGAACATCAAAACTAAATACTCATTTAGATATTGGCGTACCATAAAAAAGCGCTACATTTATCGCTAAGAGCCAGTTTACGCTAAACAGCGCAAAATCTAGCGCTGAAAGAGCTGAGGAGACAGCCCTGGCTTAGGTACGTAGCACTAACCTCTACGCAAGTACATAATATGTCGATAAGCTGGTGCGCAAGGTCGGTCTATCAATTACACTACATCCATATGGGTGCTGGCATTAGACGAGTTATCGTTCGGCGCTTTTTGCTTACTTTTCACCTTGATTGCTCCAATATTTGCCCAAGTGCGAAACTTGTTTCTAGACTTGTGCAAAACGTCGTACTAAAAAACTTTATCACTCTTTTACCTCTTTGATTAATTGAATATAGAATTATAGATAGGTACAGAGTAGAAATCCGAAAGAGCTCTTTCAAAAGCCGAAAGAGCTTGAGCGAGCCGTATTGTGAATGGCGAAAAATTCTTTTTTATTCTTACTTCAAAGGAAGTATATCTAATATAAAATAAAACATATCTTAAGTATTTTCAAGTTTATTTTTAGGGCACAAAGATCTATTGCCCTGAAATGTATTGATGACATTATGCCCTGTGTCGGCAACTGAGCCGATTGAGCAGTTGAGCTGTGTATTCACTAACTGAGCGAATGAGATATTTTAAAGAAGTTTGAAAATGGCATTTTGATCTCTCATTCGCGAGGTACTCGTTTCACACTCGCCGCTCGGGTCGGCAATCGTCCTTGCCAAAGTGCCACGGGCTGTGACTGTTTCATGCATGTATATGTCGTTTTCCTATAGCATTGCAATACTAACAAGGTAACTAAGAGGACAACTGCCCACATTTTGCAATGTTTGAAGATATTTAATTAATCATATATTTCTTTAAGTATAGAAATCTAACACTGGGTAGGTGACATATTTAACAAAAAAAAATCTAATATTATATTCATATGCAAAACGAGCGTTAAAATAACTTATATCATCTTTTAAAATAGCATGACAGAAATAATTTAAATTATTCTTTGAATAATAATAACATGCTATTTGGCTCGTTAAAGATATGACGTCATGACTTGCTAAGCTCCTAAAAAAGGCAGTTTCGGCGTATTGTAAGATTATAAAAAGTATTTTACATGATTCGTCAATTCATGTGTTTATTTCATGTGCCTACCTCGCCTCAAATGCTTCGGACGATATTGTGTGAAACTAACCAATCTAAGTAGCACTTATGCATAATTATAATAACATAGAATGGGCAGTATTCCGGCCAGGATTATTGGGAATCGCCTTAGGGCTCGATATTCGGAGTCGCCTGGAGGGGGTGGAGGGGGGCGGGGCGTTAATATCGATACCTCGCCCCGGTCGTGTCTATTATATACCTCAACCAACATTACTGTGATTTATTTTTCGTGCAAAATCTTCTTTCATCTCATGACAGTTATTCAAGGTCAACATAACAGTCGTTTCCATGTTCCTCTAATTCTCGTTAAAGGATGGTGGCTGAAATGAACAGAAGCGCCGCTGCTGCAACTGAGGGTTACTCTTAAACGTCTTCTTTTTGGGTTTTATGGACTATATTATTTTAGTTTTAAAGAAATCTTTATTCTTTATTTCTTTTGTCTAAAATGTCATTAAATCTTTCGGGCTGATCGGAAGAACACGAAAGGCGTTTGAGAGTTGACTCCTGGTGTTTCGGTAACATTAAACTCTGTTGTGTATTTTCTTAAGGACCTGACGTCCAGGAGACGAAAATGTCAGACCGACAAGCGGAGTACATATAAACAAATTTAGTATACGGGAAACTCGGAGGAGTGGAGTTGAGAACTAACCTAGCAAAGTTTGCACTGGTCCTCCATTTAGTGACACCGCTATCGCTAGACATATATACAGGATTTTAATTAATCAAGGTTTTGTAAAGATAAAATAATGAAGTTTTGACAGGTGTTTATTGTAAGGTGACCAACAATTTTTTGTTCAAAAAGAGTACACTTTGCAAGTATTTCATAGGTGAAAAAAAAAGAAGAAAAAGCGATAAAAACTTTATTTTCTTTTAAAAACATACTTTTCTTCGGAGTTCTTCCATTTTGCATATTAAATTTGACTGTTAAGACGGCAGATAATGTTTTTACAGATAGTTGCGACTTCTCATTGCTCCAATAATCATTCCCCAGTGAAAATACCTTTTCAACAGCAGACTAGCCTTGACAACATAAGGAAATTTGTATTAAAACTTTTAAATTATTATTTTTTTTCATTTGTTTTGGCGTCAAACAGATATATACATTTCAACTTAAATTAACAGTTACATTAAATTTATTCTTATAATCTAACAGTGCCTAAGAATTGTTCAATGAAAAGAAATAATTTCTAAAAGTGAGACCAGAAAAACAGTGAAACGTTACACAACTTTAAATTTAGAAAATTGCGAAGAAAAAGCAAAAAAAAAAAACATTTTAAAGGTTGATTACAGCAATATTTCATTTATTTTAATTTTGAGTTTATATAAAAGTAAGTTAAATATATCTATGTCTATAAAGTTGAGGTTATATGTATTGGTGCAACGAAAAAAGAAGCAATTGCGAGTGCAATTTTTGTGATAACGTGGGGGGGGGGGGGAGCAAAAGGACGTAGTTTACAAGTGGGGCGCACGGGTAGTCGAACATTTACAGAAAAAAATACTATATCAAACATTTTACGCCTATTACAGAGACTTAATAATTAATATCTATTCAAGGACGCGTCATAGAGTTCATTATCAATATGGTTAAGGAAATTTAATGATTTAAGGAATTTTTTCTGAACTCTCTCTATTCTATTTACGTGTACAGAATAACAAGGGTTCCATACCGTACTTCAGAAATCTAGAAGGGACCGTACAAACGAAAAATATAGAATTTTATAAGTGATAGATTTTTTAAACGGTTTGCTTATTCTAAGTATGAATGTAATGTTCGGAAAGGGCTGTTTACTATGTGGTCAACATGCATATTAAAAGATTAAGTAGAATCCATGATTATACCAAGGTCACGAATATGTGCAACTCTCTTAAGTACTGTACTATCGAAGGTGTACTTATTAATTATAGGATTTGTTTTACGCGTATAAGTTATAAAGTGACATTTATCTAGATTTAGAAATAATTGATTTTTTTTGCAAACATGTAGTAAATTGAATAAATCTGTTTGAAGTTTCACACAATCATCGTTAGACTTTATGACTTTGTATATTTTAGTGTCGTCGTCATGTGGGATATGTTCTACTCTAAAATGCCGAAAGATTTCTACCCATCTTTTGTCAAGTTCTATTTTCTCATCGTTCCATTTCTTAAATTTTTCTTCATTTAAATATAAATTTACTATTATTTAATTAAAATACAAATGAGTACTTTCAGAGTACAGGATTTGGAAAGAGTACGGTTTGCCAAAAAAGAGTACAACACTCAGTAAATAAGTATAGTTGGTCACCTTTTTTATTGGCGTTTGTAAAACATAATAAAAATAATTAAGCGTCAACGTTCTCAAACAATCGTGTTTTGTATTAATTGCAGTCACCGAGCTGTTGTCTTTTTTACGTAGAGGTCAATAGCCAACAATAGTCGAGCGGCGGGCGGCGTGGCGGGAGATCTTACCTCAATATAATAAAGGTTGCTGCAATTTTAAGTGATTAGGTACCTTTTAATAAAAAAATCATTTACAAAAGTTTGAACAGCTTACACAATTGCTGAAGCTGGTTCAAAGGAAATAAATTAGCCAAGGTTTTATTTATAACACGATTTAATGAAGCTGCGTGTTTTGCTTGCCAACTAATGTTGTGTTTGGATGCGCTGTGCTCAGTGACCTGTCCGCGAACGAGATCTCCGCGCTGGAGGGCTCCTCGCTGGCGGGGCTGCGGCGGCTGCACGACCTGGTGCTGGCGCGCAACCGGCTGCGGCGCGTGCCGAGCGACGCGTTCCTCCACACGCCGCACCTGCAGATGCTGTGAGCCCATATTCCTCCTTCTCGCTTCACCCTCCGCTCTGGCACTCACACGTGCACCCACTGATATCTATAATGTACTGTATAATCTACATTCTAAACATGCCGGACATGATGATGACATGGAGAACACGATGCAGTTTTTTTTTAGATTTGATGTCTGTTTATTCGGGATTCACGTAAAAACTACTGGGCCGATTTCAATGAGGTTTTCGCAAATCGACAGCTAATTCTTAGACTTGAAATTAGCGCTATTTGTTACCCCGGGAATCCCGCGGCAATTTCAAGTGAAGCGTGTTCGAAGTCGCGGGCATATCCTATTATTTTAATAAAGCAACCGCAAACCTGCAGCCAAGCATTCAAGTTGGATCCGAAAGCTAAGCAGTTACACCTGTGTTACAATTAAAAACAATATTTAATCATTTCCGAAACTAGGAGTAACGGAACGCGCGGTTCAAATATATTGACAGTTCTCATCCTTATCGGAATTCCCCTCTTTACGAAAATCCATTGTCGAAGCGATACACTAAATTGGCTTTATGATCCTTATTGTTATACATCGAAATATTACTGGAAGAGCATCTCCGTCATTTGCAATATGGTTTTATGTAAGGCCACTCAATAAACTGTTACAATACGTGATTCAAGTTGACAATCAAAGTCAAAATTGTGTCTTTGGTTAATCAATTTAATTACCTATATATTGTAATAAGCAATTTGTGTTTACTTTGTTACCAACTGGAATTCTTATGTTTATTTGAAGACATAAAGAATGTCTTTATTTGGTGATGATACACTGCTATTGTTACTCTTACAAAAGTTTATAGCTTCTTAAATTTCGATTTTTATGATATTTTAATAGCCACATTAAAAGTTTACGATACCCGTATTCCGCAAGCAGGCGTAAGGGCCCGCAGCCAGCCCACGGCCCACCGTGAACAACACAATCGTATCACAAGAATATGTAAATGTTGTCCCCGTCGTGGAAAAAAATAATAACTGATACTTTTTCAAGACCGACTTTATAAAATTTTCTTATTACTGAAATTATTACGTGTCTTTGAGCTATTTAATGTTTATACATTTTGCATATTAATAGACACAAACTCAATAAAGAACTTTATTGGAAAAAGTCAATAAGCCGAAATCGGAGATTATGCGTGGAAAATTATTTAAAAAATAAATAACTATAGATTAAATTGGTAACGTATAAAGAGATTTACAGTAAAGTTTATTTTAAAAATTATAGCTATTTATGTAAATACTAAATTGCAATTTTCTTATCGCATTCAATTTTACCATGGCGGGGTGTGAATATATTATAGACGCCCCCTTATTAACGACGATCCGTTACCAGTGATAGATATAAACAGGTGACGACGATTCCTGACCTGACAATTTTAAATACTAAAATATTGTTTCGCAGAGGTGAGCTCATATTTGCAATACCTACTATAAATATTGTACTTATAGGTTAAAAGTTATAGTTCGGCGCCGGAGGGCGTCCTCGCGTCGTCTGTTCGGCGAGATGGCTTTTATGGGCGGCAGTAAACCGTCGCGCGTCGCGCCCGCAATCTCCTGAGGCAGCGAAACATTTACGGCTGCGAGCGGCAGCGGCCCAACCTCGTAAAAATTTCAAAATCGGTTTCGGGACGCGACTCAATGTACTATGTACGCATCATATACACACGCACGTGCATCTATTTCTGTCTCAGTTATTTCAAATCGATCTACTGAATGTTGATTATACTATCTCCGCTCCACAACACGGCCCTAAAATTCCATATCCAATAAACATATTTATTTATGGAAAACCTTCAGGTGTTAATACATACGTACATTACATTTGAATACATAACTATAATTAACAGAAGAAAGAAAATGACAAGTTTTCACGATAAAGCTGTTGATACAAGTATTCGTAACGTTCACACGAAAGCAACCGCTTCACTTTTGAAATACTGATCACAAACGAGTCGATGTCATCGTATTTACTGACGTTATTTAGATAATTACTAATTATATAAATATTTATCATTACAACAAAATACTACAATCATTAAGATAATTGGGTAATTTCTATCTTGCATACTTGCATGTAAAGACGTCTTGTAATATGTTCGTCTGTATGCAATATACGACTTAATTAAACGCTGCTAAATGTCGTAAATGTGTATGACGCTCCTTAGCGGGCAATTTGTACAGCGATAAAAGGGCTCCAGGATAAATAAAATATTCATGAAAAGGGGCGTCGCGGCGTTCGGCTAATTGGGGAAGTTTGTCAAGCAGCCGGCGGAAGGGTCCTGGGAGCCGGGAGCCGACCTGACGCGGGCCTCTGCACTCGCCGTTTCACAACAGTTTAAAAAGGCTAGACTAAAATTCAACATTAAAAGATTTTATTCAAACCAAGCTCCACTAAATAAATATTTAGAGATTCTGGGGGTATGTTTATGTGTGTGGCGTGTCGATGATGGTTACCCCGTCGAATAGGGTGACGCACCACTAGGCGGGAGCCCATGGCTCTGTCGCCATGCAGGAGCTAGGCTCGACCGCTTAAGAGGGGAGTACAAAACATTAAACTTAAAAAGAAACGCTGTTCGGAGATGCATCTCCAAACATGTTTAGGATTTTACATATTTTCACGTAGCAATTATTCCATGAATATGACGTAACAACGGTCCTAGATATAGGTATTCTATATACACCGCTTCGAGGTCATAAAGTATAGGCGTTTCCTATGGGTGTTTGTTTGTTTGAACACCTAAGGATAAAGCGGGGCAGGGGATTAAGATAGAGGGATAACACTTGCAGAATGGATTAGAAGAGATGGGACGTGGGATTGGAATAGGGTAAATGGGATAGGGGAAAGTGGGCCATCCGGACTCTCACTCGTCGCGCGAAACACGATCAGCACGAGGCTAACCGTTCCACTTGAATATTCCGTTTTCGCGTGGTATCACTCCCATCGAGACCAAAATGTAATAAATTTGTTTGTTGTCGCTGATCAATGAGACAAAACTGCAAGAAACGTTACAACAATTTAGTTTTATTTATTCCGCTTACTTCCTCATTCTTTGTTTTGCCCGACTGTAGTTAGATTGATGATTTCTATTTCCTAATTTTATTATTTGTTCGAACAAGTTATTCTTAACAAGTTTATTTTGTGCTCCAAATCAGAAGTTGTAACGCTTTATCTGTGTTATGTAAATAGGTGTAGCTTACGGGACGGTACACTTTATGGCTGAAATATTTGTTGAGCTAAATAACGGAGATGCATTCAACGGATGCAGATAGCTAGGTGGGAGTGCGCGGAGCGTGCATGGCTCAATATCTACGTACTCGCAGCACATAACCCAGTTGGTGTATTATTGTTGTTGTTGCACCAGGAATTAGGGCATCTATTCGTGGGATGCGCATCGCGCGCCTGCTGCCATCTGCAGCACACATTTTGCAAACAACATCTATGTTAACTATGTGTGTGTGTCTCATTACTTTCTACGTAATTTATACGTGCTTGTACTTAAATAGCTTTACACTAGAACCGAGCTAAGTTACCTTCCAGTCTAAGTACGAATCAACACAACCCCTTAGTATTATTTTCCAGTATAAAAAATTAAATTCTGGTAACAAAACAACAGAACCATATTCGTGGGCATGCAACGCCAACGGACTATAAAAACTGAGCTGCCGAAGAACCTGCAGTCATTTCCACATCTACATATACGTGGAATAACTACTTGGAATAATTTTGTATTAAGATCTTGGTTGTAAATAAATATTTTTTTAAAGAAACTTTCGACTTCATGTATTATGATAACTCACGTGTGGCTTTATGACGCTGATGTTCAGCTTTCGCCAATGTCTGTCTTTAGCACCAGTCTGGCTCGCACTTACCTTGAGTGCATTATTACATCGCTAGCCCCCTATCCGATGTTCTGCAATATCTACAAGTTCACTGTTTAGTACGTCTTGTTTCGTTGTTATACCGAACGGGGCCGTGAATATTAGATTTTATTTTTAAGTTCCTGGTTAAACCCCGATGTGAGCGCCCACTTGGCCCCAGCCTGGCTGCGCCGCGTCATTCGGCGCCCACTAAAGGTGTTTATTTTTGCAGAAATCTCGAGGATAACCAAATTGAGCACATCGACACGGAAGCGTTCGTGCCCATTTCTAAGCTGGAAGATCTGTAAGTTTATTTTTTCTAACTATTACGAACTAGCCTAATTGCAGGGCCACTACTGGGTCCACTTGTGAATCTAAACTTCTAAACCATCAAGGGACCCGCTCAAACACGCACACAATTTCTTTAAAATCGATGAAGTCGTTTTTGAGTTTTAGCCAGACTAATGATTTTGATAATAATATGTTAAAATTGTTATTTATACACAGAATGATTATAATATCAGATAGTCCCACTGCATGGCTCGCTCTTTTCCAATCTAAGGAAAATTGATAAATAATCCGCCACGCTCCCGCCTCGCCGATGGGCCAGTGTTACACATTTGGTTTTCGATGTGCAAGCTTCATTTATCATGTTTATTGTCAGGCAAATAAATGCAAATATACGTTAATGGACCACGGCTCAACAATTCGTAGAACAATTCTTTTATTTGTCTTCGTTTAAATAAAATTTGAATTTATTACTATGACTTTCATTATTTGGGACGACAAGTAACTTTCACATATTTATTGAACTTTACTATAATCGTTTTACTTCCATTGCCGTGAAAAAAAAACCAACCATATATATAGTCATACAAATAGTAACAAAAAAATCATGATAATTTTGAACAATACGTATAGTACTTATTTCTAAATTGGTATACCTTGCAAATTGTATTATTGTTGGTCAGGAACGTGGGCAACAACATGTTCCCGGCTCTGCCGGCGGCCGGGCTGCAGCGGCTGCTGCACCTGAAGGCGCACAACAACCCCAACCTGAGGCATTTCCATCCGCCGGAACTCTTCCCCAGGATCCAGGTGCGCGAGCTCTACTGGTTTTAGCCTCTGCGCGTCATGGCGAAACGTTCTTGCTTCATAACATAATAATGTCGGCCAGCAGACGCTGGTGCTGTCGTACGCGTACCACTGCTGCGAGTTCATGCCTCTAATGGAGGGCGACGGCGCGGGAGCGCCGGCAGCCGAGGGGGACAGCGAGGAGGACGAGGACCCCACCGACCTGGTGATAGTGCCGCCCCACCACGTGGACCTCGCCGCGTGGGCCAACGCCACGGACCTCTGGTCGCACCGTAAGCACGCGCCTATTGTAATCGACAGTTAAATCATTGGCCCTCTGGATGTCTACCATTCCTGGTCAAAATTATACCAACATAACAACCTTGAGTTGTGTCCTGGCATTAGTTTCAGGCCCACCTTCGAGGCCGGAAGCACGACGATGCACCTTTGTTGTTGCAAATGCGGGCCATTTGCCTGTTTGCTAGCTACCCAATGTAAATAGAATATATAGCAGAATCCGTGCAGGAACTAGTAACGGAGGAAGTATAAAATTTCCCGCGGCCGGGCGGCCTGTCGTAAGGGGGTCATAAAACAAACCACAGCCAGATAGTTGGATATTTGCCCGTCTGGATGACTATAATTTCTGGTTTAGAGTATGCCGCCATAATAACAGGCTTCAGTTTCCGATGGTAGCCGCCTTCCATCAGGTGGGCCGTCTACCTCTCTGTCATGCTCATACAATAAATAAAACGTGTTACCTACGCATTTGCACATGGTTTCCGTCGAATAAAGACTGGAGATCATATTTGTTATAAACTGGAGAGTTCTAACGGAAAATTCTAAATTGGAAGCTTTCCATGATCTGCGTTTTAGTAATAATGTTTGAAGACATTAGGTATTACTAAAACGTTATTATGTTTTAGAGTACGATATACGCCATAGAACAAGAATACCGAGTAGGATACTCGCCCTCTCATTCGGTAAACATGCCCGGTTCGTAATAGTTCACACTATACTATTTTTACTGTTCAGAATAGTACACGTGAAATGATTAAAGCTGATGTGCATAGACATTTAACAGATGGTAAAAATGAAATAATCGCTAAACTATTTATTTTAACCATTAGTTAAATATCTATGCATACGTTATATTTTTCGCAATGTTTATAAACTAAACAAAGAAGCTATTTAAAAAAAACACACAATACTGAACCGTGCCAGAAAAACCTATTAATGAATCGTCACGAAGTGAATCAAAATGTAGATGCACGAGAAGACGTCGACTTTAAAAGCGTGTGGCGCCATCTAGTTTTATTCAACACAATTAATCAGTTTTCTATTCTATACAACACAAATAAACAAAACAGAAGTGTTTGTTTGTAATGTCAAAATAATAGCTTTTTACTAAATGCGTATGAAAGTATATACGGAACTTATATCAACAAATCTACTTATTTTTGAAAATGTTCTGTCTGTCTCTTTGTTCCGGCTAATCTCTCAAACGGCTGGACCGATTTTGACGGGACTTTCGGTGGCAGATAGCTTTGATGTTATAAGGAATAACTTAGGCTACTTTTAAAATGAGGGTACCGCGAAATAAAACACCACGCGGACGAAGTCGCGGGTAACAGCTAGTATGAAATAAAATCCTGATGTTTTGAGCAAACTCCCCGAAATACCTATTTCGATTATATTCTCCTCACTCTTTACTTTTTAAACTGCTTATTACTTTAGTAAAATATGTTTTGTCTTTTAAATGAGATCGTCATGACGACCGGTCAAAAAGATAATGGCATCGTCGTATATTAATTTTAAAAACGTGTGGTGCCATCTAGTTCTATTTGACACAATAATGAGTGTATTAAATAAATAGATAATATTAATGGTTAAACGGCAAAATAGCTTTCTTTCTTTTATTCTAATGGCTAAATAATGTTTTCGGCGGCAGTGAACGTGTCTGGGCTCACCGGCAACCGGTGGCAGGCGATGCTGGACGGGTGGGGCGCCGGAGGGGGGGCGGGCGCCGGCCAAGAGGACCTCTGGCGAGCCACCGAGCTGCGCGCCGAGCCCCCTCGCCGCGTCCAATGTCTGCCCTTGCCAGGTCATTCACCAGACGCCTCCTTTGCATGGTCGTTGCCAATTATTAAGATAGTCTCTCCAATCTGACAGTCGGTCGCGTGGTTGACAGGCCCGTTCCTGCCGTGCGTGGACCTGTTCGACTGGTGGACGCTGCGCTGCGGCGTGTGGGCGGTGTTCCTGCTGGCGTTGCTGGGCAACGGCACCGTCGTCTTCGTGCTCGTCTTCAGTCGCAGCCGCATCGACGTTCCCAGATTCCTGGTGACCAACCTCGCCGCTGCTGACTTCTTTATGGGCATATACTTAGGTGAGCTATTACTGTTCCTCCTGCTACTCCGTCACTATATCGCTTCCATGTAATGATCGGCGTCCCTGGCAGGGTTCCTGGCGGTGGTGGACGCGGGCACGCTGGGCGAGTTCCGCGCGCACGCGATCGCGTGGCAGATGTCGGGCGGCTGCCGGCTGGCGGGGTTCCTGGGGGTGCTCTCGTCGGAGCTGTCGGTGTACACGCTGGCCGTGATCACGCTGGAGCGCAACTACGCGATCACGCACGCGATGCACCTGAACAAGCGGCTGTCGCTGCGGCACGCGGCCGCCGTCATGGGCGTCGGGTGGGCCTTCTCGCTGCTGGCCGCCGCGCTGCCGCTCTTCGGCGTCTCCGACTACCGCAAGTTCGCGGTGTGCCTGCCCTTCGAGACGGGCACGCCGGTGGCGCTCGGGTACGTGGTCTCGTTGCTCGCGATCAACGGCGTCGCGTTCCTGGTGCTGCTCGGCTGCTACCTGAAGATGTACTGCGCCATCCGCGGCTCGCAAGCGTGGAACTCGAACGACTCGCGAATAGCGAAGCGAATGGCGCTGCTCGTTTTCACCGACTTCCTGTGCTGGTCCCCGATCGCGTTCTTCGCGCTCACCGCCGCTTTCGGCGCCCAGCTCGTCTCGCTCGAGGAGGCGAAGGTGTTCACCGTGTTCGTGCTCCCTCTCAACTCGTGTTGCAACCCCTTCCTGTATGCGATCCTCACGAAGCAGTTCAAGAAGGATTGTGCGCTCGTGTGCAAGGCGATCGAGGAGTCGCGGGTGACGCGCGGTATCGGCCGGTGCCGGCACTCCTCCAACTTTAGCAACCGGCAGACGCCCGCCAACACGAACAGCCTCGCGGAGCGCTCGTCTAAGGGGCAGCACGGCGCAGCCTGCGCCTGCCGCCGGCTGCTGCCCGCCGGCACCGGCACCGGCACCGGCACGGGCTCCGGGGTCGGCACTGGCGACGGCGCCACCCCGGTGCGCGAGCCGGCCGGCGGCGAACGACTCCTGCGGTGGCTGCGCGCGTGCGGCCGGCGGGCGACGCCCACCCCGGCGCCCGCGCCGCGGCAACCGGCCGCGGCGCCGGCGCGCACCGGCTCCGTCTCCTCCTCCGTGGAGTTCTCGTCGTCGCGGTCCGACTCGTGGCGGACGTACGGCCGGCCGCCGCCCCCTCCTCGACGGGCCGCCTCCTGGCTGGTCGCCCGGAAGACGTCGCAAGATTCTAACCTGTCCTCGTCTCGCAACGACTCGTCCGGATCGAACGCGACCGCATCGACGGGCACTTGGCGGACGTCGAGGTCCGGCGGCAGCGGCGCGAGCGCGGCGCCCGGCGGCGGCGCTGCGGGCGGCGCGACGCCGGCGCGGCCGCGGCTCACCCGCCAGCCGGCCTTCTCCGCGGACGACCCGCCTTCGTCGCCGCCGGCGCTGCCCGCGCCTCGCCACCTGCAGACCATCCCGTCGGCCGCGGAGGCGGAACTCCAGCAGGACGAGCCGGACGTGCGCTGACCGCCCCTCGGACGCGAGATGAGTTCCGCCCTTAGGGAGTGAGCCCCTTCCGCGCCGCATGGAGTGTCTTATCGAGCCGTCCATTAGAACCCGCTGCCACCCCCAACGATGATTCCGTTCCCCATACTAGTTTGGTTTGGATAGTGAACGACACCTCAGCTCCCGGTAATGTTATTGTTACAAGTTATAATGTTATCAACAGTGCAGTATTATTAACTCGTCCATGACGTCGCTACGGATGCTTTAAATGAAGTATTTTTGAATAATAAATATTTATTTAGAAAAATTTATCAAGTAAGACTATTTGTAACTATATTTACAGTTGACAGAAGCGTATACTATTATTATTATCGTACTATGTACGTTTTATACATTTTAACGAGTCGTTATAATTAAGTATATTATTAAATTGTTGTACAGTTCGACTCGGTTAGAGGCCTTGGGCCCAACGGCGGCCCTTGCGCGACGCTCGTCGCCGAGCAGCATTATTGTAATGCACAACCATTGTTAAGAGTATTTATTGTTACGAGATGATAGTTTTTGTATGAGAACGTAGTGGCAGCGCCACCTGCCGCCGCGCGCCCGACGCAGTGCCAATTACTAATTATTCTAGTATTAGGTAGAGATTAAGATGAAAGTAGGAAGGAAGGGGTAAGGAGGCCAATATCCAGGTTAATACGGTGACCGTGAAGAGGCAATAAATTAGGACAGCTACTGCAGCTGCACTACTCTCGGTATCATTAGTCTCTCAGTGGTTAAAGACGGAATACCTTAGCAGATATATGTGGAACCGCTCTTCTAGTCGCCGTTGGACTATTTTTTACGCTCACCACCGGACACAAGTTGAAGGCCCGTACAAGATTGTACTCCTTGCCTCTACCACACGTAGACGAGTAAATGATCGACGCACGTCGCACGGTGCCGGCGCACTTATTACCAAAGGAAACCAGACCTGCAGCTGCACCCAACAGACGGTGACGCTAGGATATTCATACAAACTAATATATATTTTGTAATTATACATTTCCATAGTTATAAATGCGTGCGGTAATAAATGCGACTAGGAATGAATTGGGAAGCATCACATGCGTCTTTTCAGTTTGATACGGACTCAGGCATGGACAGGTCCCTTGCCTCGTGCGAGTAAGATGAACGTGGCTCATCCGAGTCCTTTGGATTTTTAGGTAGTTAGTGATTCTGAACCACATGCATAGATTTCCACGCTTGGGACATTCGATAGAATGACTTAACAGAGTTAGGTATAGGTGTATAAAGTGTTACCTCTATTTATTGATTATTGTGAAGAGTGGTGCGTGTTTGAAAGAACTATTTATTATACTGTACAATTACATGATGATGAAACTCCTAATAAATGACATCGTTTTATTTCCTAATCCTAATTTGAAGATTCCTTCAGAACGTCTCTATTCACTTTCAACACAAAAATATGTAGTCAAAGGATGTCCTTAGCTACGTATGTGTGACCGAGCACCCGCTGCACAGCACTTGATGAGGGTCCAGGACTAATCGCTCTCTTACAAATGGACCCCACGGAGGAGGCAAAGGCCTAGTGCGTGTTCGCCTCCGGGTCGTAGCGAGCCCGGTTCGGTTGGAACGGGGATCGAGTCGGGCGGGACTCAGGTGTCCGCGGGGCGGGAGGGGGGCTCCCGGTGCAGGGCTGAGGGCTCGCTGCCGGCGCGCGTCACCCCCGCCGCCGTAGCCCCCTCCGCGTCCGCCTCCCGCTCCCGCAACGCCTCGCCCTTGGCCCTGCGGCGCCGGAACTCGGTGAACTGCCTCCCCAGCCTTTCCTCCAGCACGTCGGGCCGACGCTTCCGCTCCTCCCCGATTTCGCTCATAGCCTCCTCGTTCTCCTCGTCCACCTCCTGCGAACATTATAATCTGTGAATAATACCACCGATAAAAAAACTGTTCCGTGAGTGGTCAATAGACCCTCTATTATATACTTATATTTATGATGAAAACAGACGAAAATTATAGCACAAAAAAGTAGACATATTTGTATATTATTTTATCCGTGCAGGACGTAAGGAGGTCATAAAACAACCCACAGACAGATAGTAGTGTATTTCCCCGTCTGGATGGCTATCGCCCTTGGTCTAGGGTATGCCGCCATAACAACCTTGAGTTTTGTTCTGGCATTAGTAGCCAGGTTCCAGTCTCCCATTAGAGAGCGACAGCACACTCGTAGCATCTTTGGTGTTACAAATGTCCATAGGCGATGATAACCGCTTAAAAAAACATATGCTAAAAGGAAATGAACGGATGACAAAAATAGATAAAGAATTTAGATAAACGAGGGAGAGAAGTGAAGAAGATAGTACCTTGATCTCTGCGAAGGTGACGGGCATGGTGCGGTGGCGCAGCCGCGGGGGCGCGGCGGCCGCGCGCCGCAGCCGCCGCCCCCGCGCCAGCGCGCTGCCCGCGCACGGGTACACCGCGTCCATGTCACCACACCTGCAATTGGAAACCCCTCCTAATTATATCTTGTCCAACGGCTTGTTTTACTTTTTGCAGGCCGATCATTGATCAACGTTACCAATTCGATTTTATAAAAATCCAGTTTCTTTGAGAAATATAAAACAATTTGTTGCACCTATATCGTTTCCTAAAAATCATATGTTGCGTGATAAAAAATAAGCCGTATAACCTAACAATATGATTAAAATCAAAACTGAAAAACAAGTCATCATCATCATCATCCGAGCGTAAAATCCTGGTTGCGTTCGGAGCGTCTCTCCGACGCCCGGACCCTGGGCTTTCCTACCTTTTCTACTATACTTCGCGCGGTCTTCAGCATCCCCCGTTGTGAGACCATTGCCACTCATGTCAACCTTCACAACGTCAAGCCAACATTTCTCGGGCCTTCTCCTTCGACCGGCACTTGGCGGAGGCGGCATGGCTACACATTTGTTCCCCACATAATTAGCCAGTCTTCGTAAAACGTGGCCGTTCCAGCGTAAGCGACACTCTTGCAGTTTGTCTGCTATGTCACGGACATGAAGACTGCCGCGGTAGTTTCTGACCGGGTCTTTCCGCGTCACTCCACACATCCATCGCAGACACACAAATGAGACTGTCATCTGACGCCAGTTGGCTCAAGCTGCACCGGGCGCAGCGGGTTCTGGCCATGAGGACCATACGGGGGTATCGCACAGTGTCGCGGACGGCGGCCACTCTTCTGGCAGGCGATCCGCCCTGGCATCTCCAGGCGGACGTCCTGACGGCAGTGCGTCGTACCCGGCAGGATGCCCTAGCTAGAGGCCTGACCTTCTGTCAAAAAAAAAGAAAAAAAGGTTGAAATCGAAGTGATCAGGAAGCGGGAAACCGCTTCCATGATTGCCATCTTGTCTCAAGAGCTCGAGAACCCTGCGGCCTTTGGCGGCTACACGGTGGATGCAATCAGGCCACAGCTGACGGAATGGGTCAACCGCACCAGCGGCACCCTGACCTTCAGGACGACGCAGATACTTACCGGACACGGATGTTTCGATAGGTATCTGTATCGCATTGTGGGCTGCTTGCCTTCCCCGGACTGTCGCCAATGCGGCGCGCCCGACACGGCGCTTCATACGCTAGTCGAGTGCGCCGCATGGGCGCCGCAGCGTTTCGAACTTGAGACGCACGTAGGTCCGGCCGACTCGCTCTGCGACCTGGTTAAGGCCATGTTGCAGAGCAGCGACAACTGGGGGGCTGCGGTTACTTTTTGTGAGACAGTAATGTCTCTCAAGGAGGCCGCAGAACGCGATAGGGAGAGAAGTCCTGCAGCGCGTGCTAATGCGTCTACTCGAGGTCGCCGGCCTTCAGCTGGCATCCGGAGAGGCAAGTACGCGCATTACTTCCCGCCCTGAGTTAGGTTCCGTTACGGGGGGCCTTTAGCTTGCTAGGAAAGCAAAGGACCACGACCCCCGTCTAACGAAGTGGGGTGTGTTCTCCCAGGGCACACTCCAGGCACTTTATTGCGCTGGATCGGCTGGGCGTAACTATGTTGTAAGTCTCAGCCTTTCCTTCACAAACAAAGGCGCAGGGTCGTCAGGGAGGAGGGGTTTTTTAGTGGATATTAGGGTTGCTTGCCCGTGCAGCTTCCTCTGAGTCTTTCCACACTAGCTGAGTCGATCGCGGGTGGATCACTGTCAAGAGCATACTATTGCTGCAGTGATACCTCTCCCGACCGACGTGTGTCGTTCCCTAGCGACGACCCAGTCTGTGCGTAAAAAGCTGTTGTGATAGGGGCCATGACGTCGTGATCGATATCTCTAAATAAAAGCACGACTATACCTTTTTAAATCTAAATAAGTGCCGCGTTTTTTTTGCGTTTAACATTTTCATTTCGAAACGATTAACTACGATTAAATTTAGCTACGATGACAGTTTACCAATCTATGCATTAGACGACTCGTAGAACGGCATTAACTGTACGTCGTTTGGAACAATGAAGTTATACCTACACAAATTGTGATGTATGAAATTTACTGTGAAAATTTGCAAAACAAAAGTAACATAAATCGTTGGATAGGGTTTAGTTTAAATAAATAATTTTTTTCTTAGGCTAATGAACCTACTACGCGGAAACTTCGGCTAAATCCGCTGCTAGTGTTTTTAATTAACCTATGACACATCAGTGGAAAATACGCCGAGTTTGGACTAGCGCCGATCCTTCAGTCTCTGAATTTTCCGCGGGTGTGTCCTTGTGAGCCTTCGTTTCTCAATACATTACTTCAACACTGCACTTTCTTTGTTCGCGTACATTTCGAGACCGTATTCCGCAGTGACGGATCACTTTTTAAAATCAAACATGTTACATGTCACAGAATGTATCGCTAAATCAAATTGTTGGAGCATAAATAAACGTGTGCAAAATGTTTAAATTCATCCTTATTATCGAAAGTACACGGATAACCACAGAGTACGTCAATGTAATGTGCATAACATATTATATCTACCACATAACTGTACACATAACAGTAGGTACTGTAGAAAAGGAAAATATTTTTTCTCAAACATTAGTATAGGTAATCTATGGATTCGTTTAATTAAGTAATAGTAGTAACAGTTAGTACTTAATCTTGTTAAACCATTAAAAGAAGTAGATAAGTTAATTAAAAGAGCGTTTACGACGTGCAAGACGTGGCCGCCAAGCGGCGCGTGCGTCACGGCGTGGATATCTGCATCAGGGCTTAACGCTAACAACGTCCGAATCCAATATTATTATAGCATGGCAGGTGGCGTCTCATCGGCCATCGGCCGCATCTGTTATCGAAGGCCTGCCCTCTGTTTACTTCGCGCTGTTGACAACGCAAGAACAACGTGTACGAATATGAAGGTGTTTACTGAGCTTGATCGACACCTGGATATTTGCTTAGTACTAAGTTACAGCCAGTGCCAGCCACGCGATATTGAAACATGCGAACAGGCAAACATGAGGCTCACTCTATTTGTAACACGGATTTCAAGGCTAATTTAATCCAAATTTTAAATTCATCAAGTTTTTAAAGTATCGATGATTATAGAGTTTTAGAAAACATATAGCCCGCAGCCATTATAAAGCCGGCATGCCCGCGAAGTTTTAGGGCCGATTGTACAATCAGCAGATAAAAATTACCAGTCAAATAAATGGAAACGTGCAGGGCCGAGCCGCCCCTACGTGCGAAGAGCGCCAAGACGATAGGGGCGCTGCGTCGAAATTATTTTTGTTACACTTACACATCTACATAATTATTCTTCATAGTGGAGTTTTTGCAGTAATTGGCAAGCGAAAGGGAACTGGTTAAACCTATTTAGGAAAATTATATAAAACTGGAGACCATTTATTTCGATGAAAATTAACAAATAATAATAATAAAATAAGTTGAAACTTGGAGCTTCGTGAAAAAAAGAGGCGTCAGGTCGACGCGGCCCTGGAAACGTGACAATTCAAAATATGGCAATCAATTTCAATTCAACTGTTTTATTCATGGAACTGTCATTTTTAACTCTTTCATGTGTTTTATTCTAGAATAAGTTTTATCTGGTGATAGAAAAATCGGCCCTTTGTCTGTTAAAAATGCAGGCAGATATTTAATTTAAATTTAGCTGACGGTAGATACAGAACACTTAAAAATATGCTTGATAAAATAATTATTAAATAATTTTATGACCAGGTGGGAGATACAAACAGACGGACACCGGAGTGAGACCCTAAAAGGTTTCCATTTTATCTGTTGGTAAGGGCATCCTGACATTAGCTTTCATCAAGATCGGTGAGGTGTATAACTAAAAATAAGTATACGTATTCCAAATCTTGTTTACATTCCGAAATTATCTGTTTACGAGGAAACCAACATGCAGATATGCTATGCAATTCGGTCATCGCGTCGACGCCTTTATAATTGTAGTAACTATAAAACTAGATCAGCCAGGTACTTATTACTAAACTGTAAACAACAGTATTTTATTTAACGACCGCTGCGTGACTCTAGTAAACACAAATGGAAACCCACTTACCGAAGAAACACGATTAGCACATTGGCAGCAGCTTCAGAGTCTGCGTCCCGAGCCCGGGGGCCGACTAGTATTGGGGATGCGCCTGCGACTGGCGGACCGCACTCACACTGAAAGTGGGAAAATGGAACGTCCCAAAACCGTAACACGCAACCCAATTAATTAGCCACGGGCTAAACTGCAGTCAGTCCGAGAGCGATATTGTGACACAGAATGGCCTACACTTGGACTAATGTACTGAGTGCGACTTGTATGGCACACGGCCCGGTGGCCAGCGCTCGAGTGGTGGCTCGCCCGCCGCCGGCCGCCGCGGCCGCCATCCGCTCGTCGCACTTCGACAGGCACGCGCCAAACTTGTTATTTTTCCCGTGAATTCAGTATGTTTTGATATGAACGACGCGTTCTGATGGCAGAGTGCCAGCGTGTGCGCTCCCCCCCCCCCTACCCCCTACCCCCTCCGCGCCGGCTCTGCGAAAATGACGGTAAACAATCGACGCCATTCCCCTGAAAGATAAACAAATACTTTTATTCTGTAGGTGCAATATCACCTACCTACTAAACCGCATTTTTAGAAAAGCGGCACCTATGATCCTTAATTATTACAGTGCTGCTACGACACACATTTTACAGTTGAAATTTTAATCATTTGTGTACGATTGTTCTTCGAACTTGTGAATACCATACCATGATACCCAGTAAAAATGATATAAAAAAGTTATATTCCAAAAATATAGATTATAATATATCATAGTCGTAGACAGTAGTTGCTAAGAAAAAATAACAAAATCCATCTTTTCACGTGTTCCGCTTATCATCTACAACGTATGAATGAATATGCTTTATTGTGTTTTAAAGATACAGTTAACAGAAACAAAATTTTACAATACAATAAGCGGTCTTATCGCTATTAGCGATTTCTTCCAGGCAACCTTTGGATGGACAAAAAAATTGATATGAACAGGGGTATGTTGCATTATTCTCACTAGCGAATCAGTATCTTATAAACTCAGAATTCTGAGCTTATAAATATACATATCTTATAAATACATACATGATATAATATACATACATTAATAAAAATATAAATATTATACTAATACGATATATGTAAATAAAATATTATATAATACACTTACATAAATAAATATAAGACAAGAAAAAGATGACAATGACTGCTGCATCTTTAATTTGAACTATTTGAGCTATAATAATCCTTCACAAGTTTATTGAAAATGGGCAGTGATTTGGCTAGCTTAATATTAACAGGCAGTGCGTTCCAAAGACGAACGAAGAACGTATGTACAAATACGTCATTTCTTTTGTATTCAAATCCATCATAACAGCAGCGAAGTGCACCTCCGCGGCAGTCTTCATGTCTGTGACGCAGCAGACAAACTGCAAGATAGCCGCTTACTCCAGTAGACCTCTATACGAAGATCATCTAGTCATGTAAGAAACAAGACGCTGATGCGTTGCCCTAAGTGCAAGCCAGCCTTTTGGTCACGCGAGACCTCAATTAGTCGCTTTGAGAGGTCTCGATAGAGGTGATGAGCTCCAGGTCCCCACGGCCCCAGGGTTTCAACCCCGAAAGCCACAAATATGTACCCATTACACCTATTTGCGGCGTTTCAGGGCCTCCTGGTTGGCGGCGGCGGCCCCGGCAGTCACGGCTGTAACTGGGAGATGGGAAACCGCCAAAGTATCAACACAAGTTGCGTCCCATACTAAGGGGCGTCCCATCTTCCATGGCACCAATGACATCCCATCTGGTCTCTTGCCATCGTCGCGGCATAGCCCATTCGGTTCGAGAACAGCAGGTGTACCGGCGGTGACAAGAGACCGACGGATAATGTCATTAAGTGTCGCGTGCCGTGATATTCTGCCGGCGCTTCTCATGCATGACAAGCCATGGTGGCCTAACTTATCAACTCTATACTTGAAGTAAACTTACAATTTGGAAAATAAATTTTATACTACATCTGCTCGGAAAGAGCATTAGCACTTTTTTGTAAATCGAGGACACAGTGTGTCGTAGAATTCAGAGAGATGAAAATGTACGAAAATCCCTGAAGATCCATTGTTAAATGTGCTGGATTTTTCAAAAATTCTGGATATCTAATCTGTTTAGACAAAGCCGTCCATCTGGGACGGTGTATTTGTTGTTCAATTTGAGTGCATCATGCAGAGCCAAAGTGATTCAGTTCTGTGCCTTTCAAGCAAATTGATTCCTTCTGATTACTATTAAATATCAAAGTTTATATCAAGTTTGTACATTAATATTGGCTACTACGATTCTCGAAACATTCATTAAAAAAGTTACAAGAGAAAATCGAACGTGCACAAATGACTTTTTTCTTTGGAATTATCAATTTGTTTCTAGTATATTTTATATTAATGTAGTCTATGTATATATTATGTTGTACAAAGTCATTAATGATAGTCAAAAATAAATAACAAATAAACTACTCAGATCGGTAATGATCAACGAATACCTCAATAATCTAAAAATAAATATAACAAATATAATTATAAAGATTATTTAATTTGAAACACAAAAAAATGCTCACACACTCAGTGTGAACACCTATTTATTTAAATAAAAATATTTTGATGTATTTAGGAGAAAAAGCGCAAATATAAGTAACTTGTTATTTTTTATGTTTATGGCTTGCCAACTAGGCCTTTAAGCCAGTACCTCGTTATTTTTATATGCTACCAGAAATAAAACTTAGTCATTGCGAAAAAAAATCTAGTAGTAGTAGTATTCTTCAGCCTCTCTTTTCTTTCCCAGTGAAAGGGAAAAAATAAAAATCCTCGTATCCAATGCCGTAAGTTTCGTAAATCATTATTTACACAGAGTACATTGAATATATGGAGATAGAGACTTCAGTCGGGAGAATCGTACTACTAGCACATCTAGCGAGTATCAATGGCGCTAACTCGTATATGAACGTACCTAATATATGCATGTGTGTGTGTGTGTGTGTGTTCATGTGTATATGTGTGTATGTGTACGTATAGCGAGTTTGTGTATACACTTTATCTTATTCATAGAGAGAGTAAGTTTGAACGCTTATGGTGCCTAAAGAAGCGTTCAAACTTACTCTGTCTATGAATAAGACCGATATTCTATATATTGTATGCTTAGGTATGGAGATTTCTTCCACCATGAATTCCAACTGTATTTAAAATAAAATTTCATATTATTTATAAATTGTATATAATTTTCATTAATACATATCACTGCACATCAAGTTTTGTGTTGATATAAAAATCCAATAGTGTGTTTGGTCGGTCGAATTAAACAGATTCACAGGTCACATAATATAAATCAGTAACTTCGATATCCAAAAGCAGTTTTCCTTAATAGATTCGCCAGAGTCCAAAACTACATATTATAGATCGTTAATAATAATTCACTTAGTAAAACAAACAGAAAACTATCCCAGAAGTTAAATAAGTTGCAAATATGACGAAAGTCGGCACTTAATTTGAATATGCATGTTTATTTAGAAGTATTAAATAATATTATATTCGATTAAATAAAAATGGTTTTCATTTGAGTTTTTTTGATAATGTCATTAATAACAAAATAATGCTAAGCAACGAGCTGCAGTCTATGGCAGGTACAATGAGTTTTTTATCGACCATGTAAATACTGCATAATGTAGAACCCATTTCAGTATCGAATAATCGATAATTAATCCTGTCAGATATTTGTAAATTTTAAGGATGATTCTAGGCATAGGTGTCTTATGACTAACAACAGGTAGATGGAATCTCCCATAATAAAATCTAAAGGAAGGCGATTTTGGAATATTAAGATTTACCATCGCAAGGATGAGATGCAGAAGTCTCCGAAGTAGCGGACCCACGTCCCACGTCCGCTAACAAAACGGCTAATTTCTGCAAAACGGCTGATTAAAAAGTAAAGAGGGATATAGGTCATTCGCTCTAAGGAACTGTACTACTCCTTTAGCTCAGCAGCGACACATAATAGAAATTGAGCCGACAACTCTCACTATAGCCCAATCAAGAGCCTATAGAGCTAAAGCGAGTCGTGTTGTGAGACGTAGCTACGACAACATTCTAGATCATAATATTACTGGCGTAAACATAATATTTTTGATCTATTTGGAAAGAATGAAAGATGTAATATTTATTAACGTTTTTTTATCAATAAAAAGAATGTCATCATATACAAATACATGCTTAAGTCTAGTCTAGTCTTCTCAGTTGTGAAGTTCGTTTAGGTAATCCACTCTTATCTTTCTAGTGATACTGACTGGTCGCCCCAAGTATGCTTTCTTCACATTCCAATCCTCCTCCATCCGTTCTACGTGACCGAGCCAGCGGAGATACTGAGCCTTTCTCTCTTCAATTATTCTAGGCTCGGCCACGAGGTTTTCTATGTCGGAGTTGGTTTGGACCCTTCAACTACTATCTCCTCTGTTTGTTGGACCCAAACAGTAAACTTGCCAATAACTTATTGTTTTAAATTATGTTTTGATATTTGATTAAGTTTTTAGATTTTCTGAGTAATAATTAAAACTACAGTACAGTTTAAAAAAAGTTGCACAGCTCTTAATGTTTAAATTGGTAAGAATATTTGTGCATTGTGATTTGTTGTTGTTGTTAAAAAAATTCTAATTTATGTCTTAATATAACAAATAGATTATTTTATTAATACATCTTAGTCCGTAAAATATAGCACATAAATATGTAATAACGTTGAAATAGTTTATATTGGGAACATTTGTTACCCAAGCAGACGCAACCAATGTGTATACTACATAAGTTAACGCACACATCATTGTAAATAATGCTTTACTCCATTTAACAATTTTATTTACGTAGGGTTTGTCGATACATTAATCGCGAAGGTATCGATTAACTCAATTTAATAAGATCATAATAAGCCATCCCTAACTACATTAATAAGTATTGACACTGTCGTAATTTGGCACTTATTTTTTCAATGACTCCATTTACTTTGGTTAGTTATAAAGAGTCTTAATTAAATGTATTCAAAAATATATTAAATATATATTAAAAAATATTTATTTATTATAAATATTTATGTTTTTATAAATATTTACATATATATAAATAACTTAGAAAACAAATATATGTGAAGCAAAAACTTAAGGCTGCTAGCAGTGCTATCTGTCATGTAATGTTTTAATCATTCTACGAATAACCTGACTAAATTAAAAGGACCGAAAGATCTAAGCACTAACAGCAAATTGAAAACATTCATAAATCTATAAGTTAATAGCGATTTTTTTAAATTTTTTTTCACACTCATTTGTTTTAAGTTTATACCGCATGATTATTTACGTCATGTTGACAGCTAGATTAGATGACGTTTTAATAATTATTGTGTTTTTTGTTTACAACAATAAACATAATATTTTAGAATTAGAATTGAATTTTCAATTTCTTGAACTAAAAACTCAGAATTCATATTTCTTGAATTTAAAGAAGTCTACATTAATCATGAGTTATATGTTAGGACATTTACACAATGGTTGGCAGGTGGATCAGGCGATTTTATCTGAAGAAGACAGAGTTGTGGTAAGTTCGATTTAAGTCGAATGTTCTGGAAAAATTAAAATTTTTGGCAATAAATTACTGCTTACTAGGGTGCGGTATCGTCATAAGGCAAATTTATTTATTATTTGAAATTTAAAATGAATTTTGTGTGGTTATACAAAAATTAACCATGATAAAAGTATCTTTTCCTAATAAATAAATGTGCATTTTAACTATACTCCACCCGTTTACTATATTAACCCAGTATAAGAATGCCAATGTAGTAAATAAATCCGAGTTCGCAACTCACATAGCCACAGTTCTCTTACAGAAGTTCTATCTTTTCAACAGGTATAAAATTACATGGCAGGTCATGATTTCTAGAAAAAATGAGCACTAGTACCCCAACCAAACTTATTAAGAATTTACTGTTTACTTTATAGATTGTTTTTAAGTACACAAAATATTTAACTAATAACAATTAGGTGATCAGATTTGGCCACGATTGGGACCCAACATGCATGAAGATGGATGAGGTGCTGTACAGCATTGCTGAGAAGGTCAAGAACTTTGCAGTCATCTATTTGGTGGACATCACTGAAGTGCCAGATTTCAACAAAATGTAAGTAAAAGTTCTACTAATCAATTGAATAATCCTCTTCGGATTGCAAAGCATAATGATAATATAATAAAACTAAGTTTTAAGTGTAATGTTTTATTTGACTTTTATTATTCAATGTTTTAGTCACTTTTTAACGGCCATAACTGTGTAAGGCAAAGCTAAAGCTTTATTCAGCTTACCACCAACTTGTTCATTTTAGTTATTTAGATTTAATTTTTGTTTATTTTATTATTTACTCTATGACAGCCTAATCTCACAAGGCACACACACTTCACATCTCACAAATTACTTTAAAGAAAATATATTTTACATTCTATTACTTATTGTTGTTCCAGGTATGAATTATACGACCCGTGCACAGTGATGTTCTTCTTCCGTAACAAGCACATCATGATTGATCTGGGCACCGGAAACAACAACAAGATCAACTGGCCTCTGGAAGACAAGCAGGAGATGATAGACATCATTGAGACGGTGTACCGGGGGGCTCGTAAAGGCCGAGGTCTAGTCGTCTCACCCAAAGATTACTCCACCAAATACAGATATTAGCAGTACATTATTATCTTTGTGTTCAGTGTTAATAAACAAATTTTGACCTTTGCACGAGGGGAGTGTACAAATGTGAAATGAATTGTGAACCTATGGTCCCAGAAGACGTGATTTTATTTGCAATGATTAATTATTATATCTCCGAGATGTAAACACCACCACCTACCTGCAAAATAGTCATGTTTCATATTTTTACATATATTTATGTATGTAATATTAATACATGTGTATTTATATATGTCCATTAAGTATTTATATAATATTTTACATACTTATATGTTTATTAATTAATAAAATATAATGTAACTGCATCCATCCATCCATGCAGAAGTCGTGGAAGGCCACAACACACCTATGATCAAATTGATAGTGTACTAGCAGGTGATGTCAGGAGCCTCATGAACAGACGAGCGTGCATGCCTACCCCGCAAGGGACCTGGCGTGAAGTTATGTATGTATGTATCTGCATATCCTATAATATTTATGTATACCACCTTTGACCAATATAATCTGTTTTATTCCTGCCATGAGTTATCTTCTTAGCGATAAGATGGCCAACTGTGCATATTTAGAATATTTTTAGGCTATAAGTTTTGGGTAATAGATGTATGAAATAAAATAGTCAATACTAAACAATAACATAGTGTTTTCTTCCGATACCTATCGAAAGTCAACGCACAGTGAAGTGGCGAGGGACTGCCGCTCTTTGTACTTTGAACACTGTAAACCAAAATTCCACCAATATCAAAAACCATTTCACAGGTCTTGTTCCAAATTGTGTTCAATGTATTTCTGTGCCTTAACCTGAATTTTTCTTTTTTAATCCCAATAGATGACAAGAAAAGGCCTCTCAGTGGAATATTTAACCAGACGTTTATTACTCGGATTACAAACCCTCAATAAATTTAATAAATGTTGTAATTTGCAATACCTATTCTTCAAATTACAAGTTTAACCGCAAGATTGTGTATTTGTATTATGTATTGACAAATAAAACTACAAAAATCTTTTGAGAAAATGTAAGTTTATTCAGTCTTGAACAGAGATGATCAAGTAGGAGACACTAAGACATGGAGTGCGCTGCGCCCGCGCACCACTTCCCACATCTCGCGCTCGGTGCGAGGGGAAATACAAAATAAAACTAATCATTTGTTCGTTGAATGTTCAGATCTGTGCGGGGCGGGGGGTGGGGGGGCGCCGGAGGGGTGCGGTGGGGGGTTGACTAGCGCACCGCGGCGTCCCCCCCCCGCGACCTCTCCCCCTTCACAATGATACACACCTTCCCTTAGACTCGCACATCACGGACAAAAAAAAACATTTACAGTGTTATACACAAAAATTTGTTAATTAGCGTTCCAAATAAGCAACTACAAATAAGTTACTATACTTAAACAATATTCAAAATTTCTTATTCATAAACAAAAATTTTACATTGCTTAACTTTTTAACCGTAACAACTTTTTGGTACAATATGAGCTACCTTATTAAAACTACAAAAAGAATCCATCTTCAGCGGCTGACGAACTAGGTACTCCGCACATGAAACAGTTATTTATAATTGAAGCTAGGTTGACAATCTTTTTAATTTTAATTTCATGTTGTAGTATATAGTTCATCATATGGTCCAATATATATTTATAACTTCAATTTGTATATACCTAACACATCTTGCTCAATGTAAATTGTCACTGGAAACAAAAGATTCCATTTTTGTCCCAATCTTTTCACAAAGTCAAACACCAGCTGTTAAAAGCAACAATAGTTTTGTCCGCCAACAGTGGGGTTAGGTTGTTTAATCTGACACCTAATTGAAAGTTATTAAGTTTAAATAGTATTTATGAAAATAATTTTCTTTAAATAACTGTTTAAAGTATGACTTAAAAATTAATCTATGTTTATGAATAACACTGTTAAACTGGATTTCTATATTTCACTATACATCTTTTACCTCAACATTGGTAGAAAATTGGCATTTCTTGTGTAGTTTATTTTAAATTTGAACCAGTTGTAAAGTAAACAAAGGTACACCGTACACCCGAGGGAACCTGGAATTCATTTCTATTCATTCTTTATTTTTCTGATTCTTTGACTTATAAGTGGAATCATTTTTTTATCAATGGTCAATTATAGAAACCTGGCATCTGTAAATTGTCACTAATCTCACTCGTTAGAGTTATGTGTTTCAAGTCACAGGGAAGATATCGATCACAATTTAAATATACAATATTTTTACCTCTGACAATTCTCTTAGTACAGAACTGTTTAACAAAACATAAGTCATATAATTATCGAGTGAACAAACATTCAGTTGTCTGCGGACTCACGCATGCAGAGTTCCTTTATAAATGCAATATGTATGGATTCTTACACAATCTGACTTCCAAATTTAATTGAAATGGTTTCATTCTTTTGCATAAAATGTTAGTAAAAGATTACCGGAGCAGGACATTCGCCGCCGGTCGTCGTCGCAGTTATGGCCGCGTGACACTCGTCCACAAACGTTTTATTGCTATTAATGTTATAGTAAAGATAATTGTGACACAACGGACCGACCACAACATTAAACCATAGGAGTTTCCTTTTATCTTTACGATTACTCTTAAAAAATTAACAATCTGCAAATAACCGAGTCCAAAGTGATGTTTCGTTGCCAAATATAGGCGTCAAAAGTAACACAGTCACAGAACAGTTATCGGTCACTAGGGATCACAATTCACTCGAGTCGCACAGAGTAGGTTACAGGTTAAGTACAAGTGAACGGGCGCGCCTAGGCGTCGTCGTCGTCGGGCGGGCGGCGGGGCGCCGGCGCGGTGGTGGGCGCGTCCGGGCGCCAGTCGAGCGCGCCCGGCGCCCAGATGGAGGCGAGCGAGCGGAAGGGGTCGTAGGCGCGCACGGGCGCCGCGGGCGCGCCGAAGCCGGGCGGCGGGCGCACCGCGCCCCACGCGCCCCAGCCGCCCCACACGCCGCCCACGCCGCCCGCGCCGCGGAACGCCGCGCCGCCGACGCCGCCCTCCTCGGCGCCTGCGCCTGCGCCTGCGCGACACACGAATGCTGACTGAGTCGAGAGCAGAAACAAAGTAGCAGCCAAGATGGTCAAAGTGATCATTAGTATCGGTACAACCAATGTGGACTAATTGTTCGAAGCAGTCTTCTTGACCAAAAACATCGCTACACGCAGAACGTCATATATTCAAGTCGCCAAAATGATCGATACACTATTCATACTAGGTACATCAAAATTGTATTTCGAATGAGGTATTTCAAATTGAATGACTTATTAACGCAGCCTGCTAAATTTGCATTGAATAAAAAGCACCTTTCTTTTTTAATCTGAAATCAACGAATGCTGAAAACGTTTGAGTCAAAAGTTTAAAAAAACTCCTGATCCCAGCAGTGTTTTTTATTTTTTTATTGCAGGAGTTCAGCAGACAGCCAGACGGCCCACTTGATGGAAAGCGGTTACCATCGCCTATGGACATTTGCAACATCATAGGTACTACAAATGCGCTGCTGCCCTTTTAAAGGGGACTGGAACCTGGACACTTATGACGGAACACAACATAATGTTGTTATGGCGGCATACTCTAGACCAGGGGTGGTCGCCATCCAGTCGAGAATATCTTTAATAAACATAAAGAAGCGTTCAAACTTACTTTGACACTCTATGAATAAAATGATGATTGTTCCGACCGTTTTCGGCCATGGCGACCACTTTGACCCCTAGTCTGATAATTGGCGCTGGTGTGCGCGAAGATGGCTTATGTAGCCTATCTTGGCGGCGAAACTCCGTGCACACTGAGGGCACGTGAGTACGCCGTTGACATAGTTATATGCAATGGCAGCAGGTGGGCGAGCCTTTAACTGGTCGCGTTTAGTATCGCGTTTACGCTGCACCTCGAACTCACGTACTTGGCTGTTCACCTTCCTGCGCCATTCTGGCCGCTGTGCTGCCAAACTTTCCCATCCAGAGGGCTCTATATTGCACTTTTTCATGTGTCGCTTTTGGACATCCTTGTACCGAAGGAGGGGACCGCCTTGATTCCGCTTTCCTTCCTCTAGTTCAGAGAAGAAGATGCGCTTGGCCACTCTTTCCTCCGCCATACGAGATACGTGACCGCACCACCGAAGCTGTCGACGCATTAAGTAGGCTTCAATGCCACCAACATTGGCTCGCCGAAGAACTTCGGTATTCGCACTCTATCGGACCATCTGATCTTCATGATGGTACGAAGGCATTTAAGGTGGAAGCGGTCCAGAGTGTGGATGTGGCGGCGGTATGCACACCATGTCTCAGAGGAGTATAAGAGGTTTGGCAGCACGACTGTCATATACACTGATATCTTAGTGGCCAACTTAAGGTCATGCGAGCAGAAGACCTTGGGAGATAACTTGCCGAATGCCGCAGCTGCCCTGCTATTGATCTCAGCATCAAGGTCACACTTGGATGTTACAGTGTTCCCCAGATAACGAAATTTATCTACCTGCTTCAGCACATCCTCACCAACTTTTATGGTCAGTGTCTCGTGACCGTGTATGTCCAGGGACATCACCTCCGTATTATTGACACTGATCTTCAAGCCGAACTTACGGCAGGCTTGGTGAAATGCGGACATCAGCTGTTGCAGGCCATCTAGGGATTCTGCCAGGAAGCACAAGTCATCAGCATACATGATCTCAGTGATCAGTGCGTATGAGACTTTAGTACGAGCCTTAAGTCTGGCCAAGTTGAAAAGGCTGCTATCTATGCGGACTCCGTGAGAAACAGTCTGTAAGACCTCTCTAACTACTACTACAAAGTATACCGCGAACAGAGTAGAGTAGAGCTTCACCCCACAGGTAACGGGGAAGAAGTCTGTCTGTTCACCGTCTACGGCAACGCAGCATCGCATGTCGTCATGCAGGAGTCTAAGAAGTCTCACAAACCTTTCCGTGCACCCGAGCTTACGTAGCACCAACCATAGGGCTTCCCGAGGTACGCTGTCGAAAGCCTTCTCTAGGTCAACAAAGCAAAGGTATAGTTGACAACTCTGTTCTCTGCTCTTTTCCTGCAGTTGACGCACAGAGAATATGGCTTCGCATGTGCCTCGGTCCGGTCGGAAGCCAAACTGGGTTTCAGGCAAAATCTTTTCAGACAAGTTCTTTAGGCGGTTTAGGAGAACTCTAGCAAAGACCTTTCCGGGAGCTGAAAGGAGCGAAATACCGCGGTCGACCCTTTTTCTTGTAGAGAGCAGTTATGCGCGATAATTTAAATGTATCCGGGACGCGTTCCTGCTCCCACATACGAACAAACAGTTCCCATAGCAACGTGTGCAACTCATCTCCGCCGTATTTTATCAGCTCTCCCGGTATGAGGTCAATGCCAGCCCTCCGTTTGTTTTGTTGCTGTCTGATGGCAGTAACAACCTCGTCACATAATAGAGGCTCGTGCAGCTCAAAGGCAAGAGGGAGCAGAGGCATTAAGCCAATACTTTGCAGATCAGTTGATCGATCCACATTTAGCAATGTATTAAAGTGTTCCGCCCAGCGCTTTAGTACATCCTCCTTGCTCGTCAACAGGTGACTACCGTCTAGAGACCTTAAAGGCACCCTTGCTTTGTAGGATGTACCAATCAGCTGTAGAATTCTCTCAGCTGGTTTGTATCAGTGAGCCATTGCATGTGGCTGGCTTTGTCCTGCCACCACTTGTCTTTCAGCTTTAACAACCGCAACGCTTCCTTATTGCCTTTTATGCTGTCGCAGGAGATCTCGGTGTTTGTCAAGTGCTGCCCGCAGGATTTCATCATTCTCGTCAAACCAGTCTTCGTTGCGACGGTATTTGTTACCCAGTGCAGTTGAAGCGGTATCCATGATATGAGATGACAATGTTCCCCAGGCAGCATCGACATCACCTACCTCATTAACTGGCAACAGCTTTTCAGACAGACTATCCCGGAATCCCGTGGGAATGTTTTCGGGAACGGTTTAAAGAGGCCAGTATAAAAAATGTTTTCTTATTACATAGATACATAAGCTTTCGCATCGAAATGCGATGATTTTACTCATATATAGCAAATTTTCTGAAATGAAATTTGTTTTTTTTTCCCAGGGATCCAGAGAATTTTCTAAGAAGTAGATTAAAGTCAGGATCAGGACACATAAAAATTAGCTTATTCCTACACGATTTTTGGCACATTATTTTTTTAATACCATAATACTTTGTGCCCAGGGAAATTTTCCCTTGTGATTTAAAGTGCTTAGTATGCATATAAATTATCTGATTTGGATATTACTTATACTAAAACATAGTACACTTTCTTTTTTCAAACACTGCGGTACTTTGAACCGCATACCCCGCTCGATTTTTCCTGGGAATAGTATAAATTATTTATTTACATAACAATTATTTGGTTTAGATTCAATTGACACTAAAACAATGGTTTACGTTCTTTTCCTGAAGTAATTATTTAACATACTCCTGTATGAAAATTCCAAAAAAGAACTTGTTAAAAATAGAATAAGAAATATAAATAAAACCAATATAGTTCAAAAACAACCTTGATGGTTGTGAAATAAAAGTAAAAAGCGAACAATGAACAAAAGACTGACCGAGGAAGGTGGCGCACTCGTCGGGCGCGGTGGCGCGCCACGCGAACTCCGCGTCGGGCAGCGGGGGCGGCGGCGCGCGCGGCTCGCCGTTGAAGAAGAACAGCGAGTTGTCGCTCGCGGTCGTCGGCGGCGCGCGCGCCTCCGCGTCGGCGCGCCGGCGCACGTCCGAGCCGATGGGCGCCAGGGCGGCCGCGCCCCCGCCGCCCGCCTCCGCGCCCGCCACCACCGAGCTCCACGAGGCGCCCCAGCGCACCGCGCCCGGCGCGCGCCCCTCGCCCGCCCGGGGCGGGGAGCCGCGCGGCGGCGACGGCGGCGGCCTCTCGGCGCGCCTCTTGGACGCCTTCTCCTTGCGGGCGTGGTGCTTCGCGGAGGCGTGGCGGCCCCTCGCCGCCGCCGCGTCGCCGCGCTCGCTGCGCCGCGGCGCGTCCCCGTCGCGCCTCGCCTTGCCGCTCCGCGAGGGCTCCTCGGCGGCCGGCGTGGCCGCCGTGTCGAATCGCAGCGCGGGCTCTGCGCCGCGTCCCACGTCCCGGGGCTCGCCGTTCGTGACGAGGGGCAGGTTCTCGGGTTCGTCGCAATCTTCCGCGTCGTCGTCTTCGTCGTCCTCCCGCTCGTCGGCCGGGGTCGAGGAGGAGCCGGAGGCCGAGCCCGTCGAGGCGGCGTCCTCGTCGCCGCTCGCCGTCGGCCGTTCCTCGGTCTCGGGGTCCGCCTCGTAGCCGTCGTTGGCGCCCGGCCGCTCGTCGCCGGCGTCGCGGGTCTCCGGGTCGGGGGCGGCGTCGTCGGCGTCCTCGCTCGACCGGTCCTCGTCGTCGTCGGGGGCGCGCAACACCTCGCTCCGCCACCGGTCGAACGCGCGTCGCTCCGCGTGCGGGTCCGGCGCGGGGACGGGGCGGCGGGGCGCAGGGCGGCGGCGCTTCGGGACCGCGCGCAGGCGCGCCCCGGTGGGCGCGGGCGCGGGCGCGGGCGGCGGCTGGGGCGCGGCGGCGTGGGCGGCGACCGCGCGCAGGTCGAGCGGCGGGCGGGCGGGCGAGGCGGGGCGGGCGGCGCGCGCGCGGCGCAGCTCGCGCTCGGCGTCGAGCGCGGCGGCGGCGATCGCGAGCGCGAGCGAGGCGACCGCGAGCAGCGTCGCGGCCGCCCTGAGCGGCGGGTCGAAGGGCGGCGGCGGCGCGCGCGCGTGGCAGCGCGCCAGCAGCCGCGCCGGCGCCGCGCCGAGCAGCGCGAACTCGGCGCGGTGGCCGTCGACGCGCACGTGCAGCCGCGCCGGCACGCGCGCCAGCGTGAAGTCCGCCGTGAACGCGAGCCGCAGCGGGCGCGACTCGTTGGGCGCGAGCGTGAGCGGCGCGCACGGCTGCACGCTGAAGCCGCGCGCCCAGCACGGCTGCCCGGCGACGCGCCACTCGCGCAACCGCACCGGCACCGCGCCCGTGTTGCGCGCGACCACCGTGCGCACCACCGTCGCCGGCGCCTCCCCGCCCCCGTCGCACTCGCTCACCTCGAACACGAGCGGCGCGGCCGCCCCCGGCTTGCGCCCGCCCAGCTCGAAGCTCGGGTACGCGCCGCGCCCCCTCAGCACGACGCTCTCGATTATCGTCAAGTTGTTCCTGCGTGAAGGGACAGCCGATAGATAAGTGAGTTCTGTCGTCGCTTTTGAACTAAGTGGGGATGGGGATGCGCCGACCTGAGGTAGAGGTGGGCGGCGAGCGCGGCGGGCGCCTCGGGGGCGAAGGTGAGCGTGAGCTCGACCTCCGCATCGGGCTCCAGCAGCAGCACCGACATCGCGCGGCCGGTGCCGTTGCGGGGCGCACCCCACACGGCCGCGGCGCCCCTCGTCGCGCGCCACTCGCCCAGCCGGAACGCGCTCTCGGCCCAGAGGCACTCGTCGCCGCCGCACGAGGGCGCCTCCGGCTCGCCGGCCCTGCGGCGCAATGGCGACAATGGCGGTTAGCACCGTGCGCTCGAATCGAGTCGCGGAACGGCGGCGCGCAACGAGCGATCACTCACAGGATATGTTTGCGTTCCGATATGACCGGCTGGAGCAGCAGCCGGTGCGTGGGCGAGGGGTTGCGCACGCGCAGCGGCAGCCGCACGGCGGCGCCGACGGCCGCGAGCCCCGCGTCCCCCACCCCGACCCCGGCGGCGTCCTCCGCCAGCCGCGGCCACCACCACTGCACCACGCCCGCCACCGGGATCTGGACCACCTGCGTGGTGTGCACGTGCAGCGACACGTTGGTGGCGTGCGGGTGGCGCCGGTAGAGCGCGTGCCGGTGCGCGTGCAGCGCCGCGTCCTCGGCCAGCGCCGCGTCGTCCGGCGCGGCCGCGCGGCGCAGCCACAGCTCGCCATCTGGCCACACGTAGCGAGCGCGACATGTATTTAAGGCGGCGGCGGTGGGGGAGCGGGCGGGGCGGTGGGGGAGGGAGGGCGCCTCACCTGGGTGCGCGGCGTCGAGGCCCGCGTAGCAGTGCGGCGCGCAGGCGCGCTCCGGCGCGTAGAGCACGCGGCCCACGCTGCGCCGCCCCGGGCCCACCTCCGGCGACGCCTCCTCTTCGTGCGCCCTGCGACGGCACAATTCAATGAAATTAAATTAAATTTATTTACATACATAATGAGTACATGGAACATAAAATAATTAGACAATACGAAGACAATTGTGTACGGGCGTCCAAAGTTAGCTCTGGTGCCCGCACTAGGTCTCAACAGAGCCTGTGTGGCGGGCCTCAGTGGAGTTCGCTTCGATTTCGAATCTCTTTTTTTCTTTTATTGCCTGGTATTATTACAACTAAAGTAATATTATATGGGATACCCATTATATATTATGTGTATCCATTATATTCATCCATCAGGGGAATTAAAAAGGAAAAAATAAAATATAATAATTAAATCTACATACTACATAACTACGTGCCTAGATACCTTGGTGAGTGAGTATAGAGATTAATGGTGTGTGTGCGTGCGTGCGTGTGTGTGTGTGTGTGTGTGTAAGTAGGTGTGAGTGGGTGCGTATATGTTATGAGTGTATGCTTGTGAGTACGTGCGTGAAAGTATTTGTTTACGTTGAAAGATAATTAACGAAAGATTATTAACTAACGGTGTGTAACAATTCTTCAGAGTTTTCATATGTAAGTGGCTGTAAAAAGTTATTCAAAGCTTTTCTTAAATTATGGCGTGTCATGGTTACTAAATTTAGATTCCTACTCAGAGTATTATATAGTTTTATAACGAGTAATTTCACAGATTTAGTACCAAAAGTTGTACGACATTTAGGCTGTTGGAATACTAAATTCTGTCTACGCTTCGATTTCAGTTCTTCCATGATCTGTTTTGTTACCGAATTGTGCTGTTTCATAACTACTGCACGGACAAATAACTTGCGAATATTAAGGACACTTGTCTCATTGTATATCGACTCGGTGGAATATAGCCTCGGCTTGAAGAACATGCATTTTAATAACGCTCTCTGGGCACGTTCGAGTACTATAAGATGTGTTGATGCTGCCGAGCCCAAAGCTGTATTACAGTAACATAATACTGATTTTGCTAGGGCAGTATACACCTTTGATAGCGAATCGCGAACGAGTACATGGCGTAGTTGCTTGAATGCATATATTAGCTTTCTTGTCCTATTCGCTAGATATTTGATATGTGTTGTCCATGTTAAGTATTTATCCAAGTGAATGCCTAAATATTTAGTATGTTCGGTTGGCAAAATTTCATCACAAGTGCAGGAAGTGTATTGATGACAGTTAGTCTTATGCATTCTAAGATGAAGCGGTCGTTGCGGTTGAGTATTTGAGTTTATAGTGAAGATAATATAGCTTGTTTTATTTAAGTTCAGGGTAAGAAGAATTTGTTTCAGCCAAGTTGACACAGAATACAATCCAGCGTTAGCTGTATCCTCAATTTCTTCCCAAGTAGTACCGTGGAATAATAATACGGTATCATCAGCGTAACTGACGACCTCCCCATTTGTGAGACTGATGTTACATAAATCATTGATATATGCTAGGAAAAGGGTAGGACCCAAGATACTTCCCTGGGGAAAGTCGAACTTAATAAACGCGTCGTCACTAACATGGGATCCTATTTTGGTCATCTGTTTCCTGTTTGTTAAGTAGCTTTCAAACCAGGACAGTGATAAACCTCGTATTCCCAATGACTCTAGTTTCGACAGAAGCATCGGCCGGGATACCGTATCAAAGGCTTTTGCTATGTCCAAGAAAACCCCTAATACCTTTTGCCCATTGTCCAATCTTTCACGAATAAATTCAGTTACAGACAATACAGCGTCTTCAGTGCATCGACAAGGTAGAAAGCCAAATTGTTTATTTCAAAGCAATTTTTTTTGTTTCTAGATATTTTTTAAGCCTATTGTTCATTAATTTTTCTAGGACTTTTGACACGACGGGTAAGAGGGATATTGGTCAGAAATTGGCTACATTGGTTGCATCGCCTGCTTTAAAAATAGGCAAGATTATACCTCTTTTTAACGAATCAGGGAACTTCCCCATCTCAAAGCTAACTTGACACATTTGTGTTAGAGGTTCTACACAATACGGTAATGCCAGTTTTAATACCTTTGTTGTGATCCCATCCCAGCCTACAGAACTACTATTTTTAAGTGTTCTGATAGTGTCTATTTTTTCAATAATATCTGTATTTACTAACCCGAAAGAATCTATTTCCCTAATTTTTTTCTCAGCTATTTTACTAAGTTCAATTTCATTTTCCTTTGAGTTAGCTAGTAATCTTCCACGAGCTTGGCTCCCACATTAATATAATACTCGTTAATGTCATTAAGAGTTTCGCGATGGCGTGTTTTATCAACGAGTAGTTTTTGCACAGGATTTGGCTTAGCTGTAAAGTTACAGATTCTCTTAATATTTTTCCAGGTTTTTTTCGCATCTCGGTTACAAATTCAAAATTCAATAATCTTACAACATTTCTTATGTTCTAAAAACAATTTTATGCCACTATTTAACAGTTACAATAACATGTTTCATTTCGAAGTCAAGTCAATAATACATTTCGAAGCTTTACTAAATCGAACGCAAGTAGCAAGAACATAAAAATTTAATACAATGTAATCTGTATTAATACTTTTAGTTTAAGAGCCAGTGATCGGCTACCTGTATGTATTTGACCAGACCTGAGGTTTTGTACATTGAGGCCCCTATACCCACCATGCATGGTACGGGGACTAACTAAGCTCAAAGTGGTGGACGCGACGAGCGCTGAGGTAAAAAGGTATCGATTTTTGAAGAATTTTAAATCCATTTGACCACGTCTGCCGTTTTGAAATTTGAAAATATAGGCTTATTATTATCGGAAAATAAGAATGGCAGACCATTATCGCGAGGTTTTACTTTATGGCAGACAATTTCGAATATACTAAAAAAAAATTGAAAGTAGTTGACCAGATCTGCCATTGATATATTTTGTTTATTATAGTCTTAAAAACTTATATTGATCGCGGCAGACGTCTACTTTGCGTATACAGATCAATAAATAATAAAATCTTAGCTACTACCTAGTCAGATGTATATGTTTCCCGTTAGCTGTTTTAAACTTTAGACTGAGCACCAATGTCCCAACGACACCAGTGTCAGTTTCATTTTTCATACAACGAGATGGCGCCACAGGTGAATTACATCGCGGTATGGATCGCTGACGTGGACATCATTATACTGCTTTCCGGATGTTTTATTTGCAACTCCCTGGCTTTGACACCTTTGAACAGAGAGAGAGAGAGTACGAACTAAAGGACTCACAGGAAGCTGAGCGCAGGGTCCAGCTCCGTCTCCGGCTGCGTTACGTTCGCGAGGCGCATCTTGAGCGCCATACTGCTCTCGAGCACCAGCGGCGCCGAGGAGCGCGCGTACGGCGCCGCCCGGTACAGCAGCAGCGGGTGCGCGTGCACGCGGCCCTTGTGCGCGTGCAGCGTCACCGTGGCGGAGGCGGCGGCGTGCTCGGTGGCCACGAGCGCGGTGCCGTGCAGCGGGCCCTCGCGCGCCGGCGCCACCACCGTCAGCCAGGCGCGCGCGGCGCGGCCGCCGCCCACGCAGCGGCACGCGTGCCCCGCGGGCGGCGGGCGCAGCTGCGCGCACGCCGCCAGCGCCAGCTGCGCGCCCGGCAGCTGCGCGCGCAGCTCGCGCACGCACAGCGGCGCGGGGCCGCCGTTCACGAGCCGCACGCCGACGCGCCGCGTCGACGACGTGCCCACGGCGCCCAGGTCCAGGTGCTCGCTCGACCCGCGCGGCCACTCCCACTCGAACGCCAGCTTGCCGCTGTACACCATCAGCGGCAGCGCGTACTCGGTCACGTTGGTGACGACGGTGAGGTTCGCGTCGAGCGCGAGGTCGGCGCGCGGGCGGCGCGGCGCGAGGCGGCCGAGGCGCGCGCGGCCGCCGCCCGCGACCACGAGCGGCGTCGCCCACTCCAGCCGGAAGTGCTCCTCGACGGCGGGCGGGCAGCGCACGCGCGACACGTACACCGGCGTCGCGAACTCGTTGTGCGCGTACACGTCGAGCGGCGCGGGCGCCTCCTCCGCGGCGGTGACGAAGTGCAGCGCGGGCGGGTGCAGCGCGAGCGTGCCCGGCACCAGTTTGAGCGAGAAGGGCGCGGCGGCGCGGCCGAGGCGCACCCAGCCCGCGCACCAGGCCGCGTCGGCGTCGGCGGGGGAGGGGGCGCCGCGGCCCGCCCACAGGCGCGCGTGGTCGATGGTGAGCCGCGCGACGCGCGTCGGCGGCTGGTGGGCGCCGAGCGCGGCCCGCTCGAGCGTGACGTGCACGCCGTCGGCGCCCGCGAACCCGTTGAGCGTGCCCCGCTCCCGCTCCCGCTCCCGCTCGCGCTCCGCCTGCCCGTTGCTGAGGTGCGCGCGCTCGTGCTCCGGCGGCGGCGGCGGCGCCAGCGGCTGCGGCCCGCAGCGCGCCCCCCACACCTGCGCGTCCAGCTGTACGCCAGCGCCGAGGCTGTTGCCCGCCTCCAATTCCACCTATCACATAATAATACGGAACACTACATTCTAACCTCTATGTTTGCTACACTGAGCCTCTGTTGTGTGAACTCTACAACTCACCATGTCCGGGGGGTCGCGGCTGCCTCTGGCGCTGATCCTAATTTGCAACGGGCTGAGGTACTCGCCGGGCTGCGTGGGCACCGCCTCGACGCCCACCACCAGTCCGCCGCCGGTCATGTTCGCTTTGATCCTGAAACGGACACCAGGGGACGATGAGTGCGGGCGGCGGGCGGCCGGGCGGCCGGGCGCGGCGCGTACCTACCTGATGTACGCCGTGAGCGGCTGGTCGTGCTGCCGCTGCTGCTGCTGCGCGGAGTGCGGGCGCAGGCGCAGGCGCACGAGCGCGCGCGCCGAGTGCGGCGGCAGCGTCCAGGCGCCGCGCGGCGCCGCCTCGCCGCCGCCCGGCAGCCGCAGCCCCACCCACGCGCCCGACGAGTACACCTCGCTCACCTGCAACCGGCGCGCGCACCGCTCACCACCACGGACTCGGTTCATCAAACGACGAAGCCATTTCATTCGATACAATTATCACATCATACCCGTACAAGTCAGGAAAAAGAACAAACCAACTGTTTCTACATAGTATTATAGAAACTAAATGACGCCACTGCAAAAGTACATTTTGCGCTATGTGTGCATTGTATACTTACATGGGTGCGATTGAGGTTTTTATTGGCGTTCACGGCAATAAATAAATATTCTTAGAGATCTAGATTTTTATAATATTATTATATCGTATAGTAAATCCCCTCTCTTATAGGACTGACTATGCACCGACTACAACAATAACTAAAAAGCATAAAATAAATATTTTGTACAATATTATTACGAGTTGCGAGACTCGAATTAAAATACCGTTGGAATTATTATAGACTTTATTAGAACTGTACAAACACGTATAACACAGGTACAAATGTAACCGAACATAACAAATCCAAACGTAATGCAGAAGATCGTGATTCAATAAAACGCGCAAACTCCGTCACTATTAGGGTCAGCGCAGGTCTCGGCCATTTTCTTTACGGATCGCGTATGCTCGAGCATGCGCATGCGCGAGTAATCCCTTCTGGGTTTTTTTTAAATTAACTAATCTACGGACTCTAGTTCCGTACCCTTTTTACAACTTAATTATTGTTAGAGTTTTTTGAATTCATACACGCTTATTGTTTATGTGTTATTATGTGTGACATTAATTTTATGATTTTTGTGCTGTGTTGTGTACCTTAAGAATAACTTACATAATTATTTTTTTATCTAATTTTAATTATACTTAACTTACACTAATGTAGAGTGTATCTGTTACATGCTGGTGTTGTGAGAAAGTGCATGTGCAGTGTGTGATCCGTTCTGGGTTACCACGCTACAGTTAACATGCCAGTTTGTCGCGAAAGTTCGTCAATGATGGTGGACTGGGATATGATTATAATTGTGCTTTTGGCGAAAGAAGAAGAAATGGATCAACATGTTAATAAAATAAGGCGTCAGAAAATTAGACGAAGAACAAGGGTCGAGGAATGTTGGCAAGAAAGGTGTAGTTTCGGTGAATTTAATACACAATGTATGATTTAGCACAGTTCAAGACCAAGTGCAAGTGCATCAACATGATGCTATATAAATATACATAATTAATATCTCTGTTAGAGCTGCCGATAACATTAGGCATTTCTCTAAATCAACAAGTTTAATTAGGGACAATTAGGAAATTAATATAGGTACCACCAAGAGTACAAAACGACACATCGTTTTATTTTATACTCTCCCATTCACGGCGATTGAATGTATAAGGATGAAGAAATCTCTCAGTGGTTTCTACAGCCTTATACAACAGGGGCCACAATATATGTTATCCAATTACAACGAAATTTATTTAAATGTATCCTGAAGCCAACGCTGATCATCACCTGTATCGTGTGGTGGGTGGGGTTGTGCATCGTGAGCAGCGGCTCCACGGAGGCGTTGAGCGGCACGCGCACGCCCACCAGCGGCCACACGCCCCACTCGCTGGCCACGCCGACGGCGCTCACCTGCGAACCGCGGCCCACCCCCGAATGAACACGTCACGTACATACAATACATTTCCCGATTTACTACTGCTAGCGTACCAGTGCACTCACAGGCGCTTCGTCGACCTCCTGTCGGTGCGGGGAAACAGTTCAAATGGCCCTAACATAATTTGCCAACAAAAAACTATCACGAAACCTATTGAATTTTCCGCGGTCATGAGTGACCTCATCGCCCGCTCATACGCAGGACACAACCCACACACGTTTGCCAGGCGGTAGGGTATTTGCACTTCTGGATGGCTGGTCTACAACAACACCCGGCATAATAATAGACTGATATTTCAGTTTACAAAAAGTAGAAGATTTTTAGACCTGCCTGCCCATCATTAAATTTAAAGCTTAATTTTAAAGTACCTTGCCTAAAAAAGGATTACATTATTGAAGAATATTGGCCAGATTCCAGTCCCATCTACGAGTACGGCAGCACATTGATAATACCTAGTGTTGCAAATGTTTACAGGTGAAGGTAAGCACTTCCCAACACAGTTGAGCCATGTATCTATCTGTTGTACTCTAGGAATAAAAAAATAAATAGAAATATTTTGGTCCTTCGAGCCGAATGTGAGATCGGCGCGGCGAAGCTCGCCGGCACATCTCTTAACTGTGTCAAATGTATTTAAATAAATTATATCGTTTTCGTGACAAGATAGAACTGGGCGAGAACATGTATTCTTCTGCGTGAGCACTAGCATGTTACTCGTATATAAAAGCCGTGCGTCTTCATCTCACCTGTAGGGGAATCTGGATCCAAACATCATCAATTGAAACAATAAATAATTAAGTAAAGTTGAATTAATCAGGTTCTCCACAAAAATACTCTAACGTCTTTGCTCCGTCGGAGATAATGTTAATATTAGTGACCGTGTCACGCAGATTAGTCAAGGGTTTAATGTGTTATTTGTGAAACAACATATTTATTCATCATACGCATTTGGCCGCAGTCTCTAGAGCCCTTACATTATAGCACCAGATGGAGTAGACATATTATGAAGACAGTGTACAAGAAAAAGGATGTCGATACTCACAGGATACTTGTGCACTCCGAGCGAGGTGTGTATGTAGAGGTGCGCCGAGACGGGCCCCTCGCGCCGGCCCAAGTACACCACGCTGAAGCTCGTGTTCGCCTGCGGGGCCAGCGTCTGCGGAATCCAACACATTGAGTGAGCTGCATCGTGTGGGCATTGACTTATGTGCACATAGACTAGCTGTTATAGTCTCTAAGTGACAGATTTACTCCTTTTATAGCTGGATTATTATGGCAGGTCGACGGTCCACCTCATGGGAAGTGGCCCCCGTCGCCTATAATCATTTGCAACTCCAAAGGTGCTACCAAAGTGCTACCAGCCTCGGAAAGGGGACTTAAAACTGGCTTTGATGGCGGCATAATCTAGACCAGGGGTAGGAACCACCGGTGTCCTATCAGCTGACTGTACATTGTTTTGTACTTATACGAAACTGCGTCAAACATCTAGACTTTCCTATCACATGTAAAGTGAATGCTATATTTAATTGCAATTACTATTAATCTAATATTTTAAAGGCAGGAAACAATTTCATATTTTGTATAAATCGGTACAGGCTTAGCGTGGACAAGGTTAAGTTTAACGCAATGCACAATAATACAATCAAAATTGTACCAATTAGTATATGAATAAGGTGGTTGAATGTTTAAACAGGCGCCGGAGCGAGACGGCTGAGGAACCGGCCCGCAGCCCACCGAATCATGGCCTACAGATTTTGGGATGATTAATATTTGATACCCTTTCACGCACAAACTACTCAATAGATTTTGATTAAACTTAAATTAAATATAGCGCATGCACCTAAATAACGCATAGACTGCAATTTATAAAGATGTTGTTAATATAATATAAACGTCCAGTAGATATGCTGCCGCTATCAGTCACGTCGTGACGCCTAGCGGCGTGTAATGCGAGTAGGGTGCGACGGAGGCACGCGGACGTACGAGGGAACACGTTTTTGAACATTGTATTCTGTTAATGGGAATTTACATACTCTCAAATCAGCTTTTACAATAGCATTAAAATTTTGGTGTTATAATGGCATCATATTGGTCCCCTTTGCCAGTTTCGATATGCAAAAGCAACCATTACGGTGGCATACTGACACTATTGTAACCCTCAAACGCCGATAAAGTCTCGTGTGGCCGCTAGCCTATCTACATAACAAAAAATATTTGATGCCATAACACAATATCATTAACCGACGAGCTATCTATTACGTCACAAGTCGTTTACGACATGATGATTATTTTTTAAATTTATAATGATCAGTATACTGCTATAATCATAATAAAGGAAATCATCACGTTACAAAAATAAAACTGGATGATAAATACCAACGTACACAATCACAATTTATTATTTGATAAGCCGGTTGCGTAATAATAGATGATCAAGTAATAAGTAATTTGCGCGCAAAACAATGACGTATTGACGGCGGGGAGGGGCGCGGCCGGTGGCGTGATTCGCGGTCAGCGCCAGACGGAGGAAGAAGACAAATTCCTGCGGCCTGTTGTCATTTTTTTTTATTGCATGAGTTCAGCAGACCCATCTGATGGAAAGCGGTTACCATCGCCTTTAGACATTTGGAACACCAAAATTGCTAAATGTGCTGTCGCTCTCTAAAGGGTGACGGGATCTTGGCCACTAATGCCAGAACACATCAAGATTGTTCTGGCGACATACTGCGGACCAGGGGTGGTAGCCAATAACCATCCAGACAGGCAAAAATGCTACCACCTGGTTGTGGATTGTTTAATACAAAACAAATCATAGCCAAGTTGGGTTGTCTGGCTGAAACACCCAAACCGAATGAATAAATGAATGTATGGTTTATTACTAAAATAAATGTACACAAGATGTTACAATATTTAGATGTGCGATTACAATATTGTCATAGTAAAAATAAATAGTGGTCGAAATTCGACCCTAACAATTAATGCCAAAGACTATACTTCTATAATCACAGGTTCCGCCAAAGCTATACTGTCAATTTGACTTGACCAATAAACAAAGGGGTATATAAGCGTGTGTGTGTGTCAATTACATGGTAGTGTGTGTAATGTTTTTTTTTTATCGATTTAATGTATTTTTATGCATTTTTTTTTAAATATTAGCTTTCTGCATTCCTTCTAATAAACTATAAGTGTGCGAAATTTCATACTCCTCCGTCTGCGCACTTTTCGTAAGAAGGGGTACAACGTTTTTACTTCACGTTACTCGTAGATACTGAAGCGCCTAGAGGCTTCGTGGTTTAAACTTTTATACTTCATCTTAATTTCCCTGAACTAGACAGATCAAGCAAATTACCCAATTATCTTAATGTGTGTGGTATTATCGCTCAAAGCAATCTCTTCTAGGCGACCTAACTTAAAGAATATTTTTTATAAATATGTAATAAAATATTGCAACAAAATTAAAATATGTCTAGTTATAAAATACTAGACATATCTTTGTCATTCTCATATTCATTGACAGTATAATAACTTTTGTTCTCTAAAATGTTCTTAAGGGAGGTCGTAACATTTCCGGAAGTATTCGGAATTTTGCTGGCACAGAGCACGAAAGCAATCGCACAATAATTAATAAAATATACCACCACCGTTTCCAGTCGAACGTATTCCTGCCACGGGTTGTCTGGAAGAGATGGCTTTTTAGTGGTAAAACCTCACATTCTACCCAATTAGAGTCGTCCCTCTGCTGCTAGTTTACAAGTTTTCTGCAATGGTATACAACAACGAGTTATATTAACCATCTATAAATATTTGAGCCGACCTCGCTTCCACTCAAACTGTTTAAAAAGTTTAAACACAAACAAATCTACGTATTGCAATACACATTGTTGATACAAAAACTCGGAGATAAAACAACAAAAACACACCAAAAATAAATAGTAGTTTCGAAATAACTATATTAGAATACAGCCTGGAGTATTTACCTATTGATCCGCTAATTGGTGCAAAAATAAACAAAACTCGGCTGAAGCTAATATTTTACATTTCATTTCATCATATTTCAACGTGTACGTATTTGAGTAGGTGTAGATAGAGATTAAAATAGAGAAGCATTAAAGATGCGGATAATATTGCAATATATACTTTATTATTTTTTGAAGTGATAACTTCTTATGGGAAGGTAAACCGCTTCGTTACGTAACGCGTTACGCCTTCCAGTCGTCTGGCTCCCCTTTCTCTCACGCATGTAGCAGCGGTAGGTAGACTCCTTCTCTCTCATTCTAAATGACAGACAGGCAGATGGGCCCACTCGATGGAAAGCGGTTACCATCGCCTATGGACATTTGCAACACCAAAGGTGCTACAAATGGGCTGCTGCCCTCTAAGGGAGACTTGGAAGCTAGTCGGTAATGCCGAAACACAACTCAAGGTTGTTAAGGCGGTATACTCTAGATATAATATAAATCATTTTTATTACTGTTTAAACAATGATGAACGCGCGATTTTTCCTTTTAATCCTATCACGCCGTCATTATTTGGTACGTTTGTATTAAATCTGAGAGGCTGTGACGGTTTGTAAGATGATAATCTCGTAAGTTGATTTGACTATCCGGTCCCCCATTCTCGTGTAATCAAAAGTAAAAGAACACTATGAAGCACTATGTTTATTTAAACTTCAACGACGTTTAATTAAACTTTAAAATCACTGAAAATTTTCAAAAGTATCATGTTATAAATCGAGTTAGTTTCATGTGTTAATATAACCATTACCAAGTGTACCACACACAAAAATCTCGACCGTAGAGCAAAACAAAATGCTTATATCTCCTTTTCCTCTTTCGAACTAATGTCCTATTTTCTTAACAATGACATCTGTATATAATACTCTCTCTGCGGCATAAGGTAACCTGAGACGACGGGCTTACAGGAGCCCTTCGTTGTAGGCGATGCACGCGATTTGATTTCTTGTCAATACACATACGTATTAATTACCTTGTTATTTCTTACGAGATCATCATTGTTTAGTTAAATTGTATGTTTAGATGGCTAAATTAAAACATTTTCTAGTTCTAGTAAATATATAACTTGAGACGTTCATTGATTTAGACTTCTGTCCATAATTAAATAGTGTAATTGATTGCAAACGATGTATACAGGCATAAATTGTAATAAAAAAAAATACATTTTATACTTATAAATTACTTTTCACTGAATTATTATTTAAATTACACAATTTGAGCTAAATCTAGTCGGAAAAAAAATCACTCCTAATGTGAGTTTTTTTATTTCGTCTCTTCTGAATATATATATATATTATATTAAAAGTTTTGTACCGCTTCCATTTTCTAGTAAATGATTTTTTTTTTTGCTTTACATATAAAACGTATATTTAATTATTGTGACAATAGCTGATATAATCACCAAAAGTATATGTCAAATTATCGATAGAGTCATTTCAGTTTGTAGTTTTCTCCATTGTCATGTATTGTATTGTTATTTCGTGGTAAATCAAGCAAGAAAAATCCGCAAGTTTTGGAAGTTCAACGCCTAAGGGGGTAAATGGTGACGAAAGTGTGCTCAAACTATGACAATTTTAAATCTACGAGGGGGGAGCCGCGAGCAACTGTTAGCTAATATTTGGAATTAACAGCAATTTGCAATTCTTTTCATCTTCTAGGTCTAAAATGTAGTATAATTTCAATTCGATTTAACAGAGTTGAATGCAACTGTAGATTATTCATTTTAATATCAAGCTAAAATCAAGTAATGAATATTTACAGTAATTGGAATAATTCCGAGGCAAGAGTTGATTTTGCGAGTAGTGATTTTGGTCCGGTTTGACTTACTGCTTAGTGTATTTGCGCGTGTCGGGTGGCCTTGTCGTTCGCCATCGGTGACGCCATCTTGTTACGCTACTGTTTATCGTTTAACATGCGCACCTTCACTCTCCGCTCTCCCGGACATATCTTTCCACTACAGATATTTTCTAATCTTCATATAGGTTCGCGTTCGACCGCTGTGTCACCTGGGGTCCAAGTCTGCTACAGTAGAACCTCTTTAAGTGGAACTTGAAGGGAGACGCCAAACAATTCGAGTTATGTTTTCGACTTGAGCGAATTTTGTACGGAAACATTCGACTTGTGTTCAAATAATCAAGTTTTAAAGGTTGTGAAATCAAATATTGCTAAGTTCTAGACACAGAGGTCCAATTATTTTTTTCCGAGAAATAGAGGGAAAATAAGTACTGAACTTGCTTATAGGGAGTTACTATTTATTTAGACTTATAGAGGGTTCAAATTTCGAGCAACGCAGGGTTAAGGGTTTGAGGGGAAGGGAACACAATTTTTTTCGAGTTTGGAAGGTTTGCGACTTAAAGAGGTTCTACTGTATTAGTATCTGATCAAAATCGTCGGACATCTCAGTCGTGGGTTTGTCTCATTTCGGTATTCTGTTAATTGTACACTAATACTCAAGTCTACTTATAGTGTGAACATAATAATAATAAAAAAAACTAAAAATTTCATGAGAATCGGTCAAGCCGGACACGAGAATTTTATATATAAGATATAAGCGAAAACTCGCAAAACGAATGTCCAAAATGTTGGCAGCTTTCCAATATTCACATCGGCTAACGCCATTTCTGCTGATGTTAATATGAGTAATATCCATATTTTTCTACTATTAGTTATTATTACTTCCGCGACTATATCGAGAAGATTAAGTATGAATTTTGACACTTTCGCAATAGAATCGTACATTGAATATGCTCGCAACGCCAAGACATTGATACGGTCGCCTATGCACATTTGCAACACCAAAGCCTTTGACACTGGAACACTAGAGGCGGTGCGCACCTACCACCTGCTTGTGGGGAGTTTTGTCTCGCCTCTTACGACAAGCCGCCTGGACCCAAGAATGGAATTGTCTCTTAGTCTTTACACAGATAAAAAATCATACGCGTATCTCGCTTAAATTGGCGAATGAGTGTTTGGTAATCGATTATTTAAAACAAAATAAAGGTGCCACATTATGTTTAAGCATAATGAATTCCAGCTTCAACCTGGTTACTTAGGTACCAGTAATAATAAGTTTCGGAGATGCGTGTTTCTGACGAAATATGCACCAAAAGTACAGAATTCGTATTGAAGTCTGTTTGCGCGTGAGTGCGCCGCGGGGTGTTGTCAGCACGCCACTAATAATAGAAATATTGTAATATTTAGTGAAACACTTGCCGCCCGGAGCGGACGACTGCAGCCGCTTACGCTCCCAATACACATGCAGCAAAAGTACGTACATGGCGCGAGGACACGTGAGCCCTGCCCTGTGACCAGAGTGACCAGTGTACACGACATCACCATCTTTGGGATGGCTCAGCTAAATACCAACTCGAGGCACTAGAATCGATTGAGCGGAGAGCCAGGAAGCTGATAGGCAACGACGATCGACGAAGGGTTGCCAGCTTCTCGGTTTTCTATCGATACATTTTGGAGAGTGGTCACTGGAGCTTTTCAATCTTATCCTGTCGACTCCCTTCCATCATCGGACAACCAGACGCACTAGCTTGCGGCACCGCTATATGGTGGACATACAGCCTAAACGAAGTGGAACTCATTGCGAGACTGTTTTTTACGAAACCTACAACTAGAGTGTCTTCAAGTCTCGTGTGAATATGTACCTTCTAGGTAAGCCTGCTCGATCTTAGACCATATCTACATTCAAATCGAGCGAGATAATGGTCTAATTCGAACTTGTACAGTCATAAAAAAAGACAATCAACTTAGAGGAAACGAAAATACTTTAGTCCGTCACTACGAATGAGATATGGGTATAAAACACCAGCTCTACATTCTCTCTGGAAAACGAGCAATCTTAAAAATATAGTCACAGCTAAAATAAGTTATAGATTACTAAAACCGATTTATGTTTAGTTTTTATTGCCGAAGCTCAGCAGACAGGCTGACGGCCGAACTGTGATGGAAAGTGGTTGCTGTCGCCTATGGACATTAGCAATACCAGAGGTAATGCCATCCTTAAGGAGTCTGGAACCTGGCCACTGATGCCGGATCACAGCTCAAGGTTGTTATGGCGGCATATTCTAGACCAGGGGTGGTAGCCATCCAGCCACACAAGTCATATAAAATAACTAAACCCACTACAATTATAAAAAAAATATCAACACTATAAAAAGGAATCTTAAAAACACTCTTAATTTTTTTACAATCTGGGCCCAAGAATCTATGAAAGCGTAGGCTGTTCATTTTCACAGTTACCTTCCTGCAATAGGACTAGGTCTACATGATTAACCAATTTGAATGTAGTTGGTTGAGATGCCCAAAGCTGAAAGGGCACGACGACAGTCATTGACGTTGAACGTTATTATGCACGGATTGCTTCATCCAAATTGAAAGACACATGAATCGTGTAATGACAGCATCAACATATTCCCTCCCACTCACGACAAGTTTTGCTCTTATCAACAATATGACGTCGTTGATCGATCGGACGTGTCGATTACCGAATGTATTTTTTAAAAGATGTTACATATTTGAAATGTCCGCCTTTGGAAACACAGTTTCGAGGAATAGTGTTCATTATCAGTTCTATCCTTTAAATATCAAAAGACTTGTTATTTCATTGCTTACACTTAAGTAGAAGTATGAGTGACATTTATTTGAATAACAACAATGAATTTAAATACAATGAGAACCATAATCTGTTTTCTGTCAAAATACATTTTTAAATAAATTGTGTGTTTAGAAAGTTTAGATGGTTAATTCAAAACATTTTCTACTTTAATATTAACCTTTAGATCTTTTTAGACTTAGCTAAGAAATTGTTGTTTTGTTGTACTAAAATGATCTCCTAACAACGCCACCGGTTGTTTTGAGTCTATAATCTATCAAAACTCCGGTGCAAGTCAGCCAAGTTTTTTTTTAATCTATTGCTTAAAATTTTTAAAAAATATAATGGAGTCTGACGCAGAAAATTTCACTGCGTTGTTGGTGATAAGCCGACTTCGTAGAAGACGATTATTTTAAATAACTGATATACAGCAAAGATCAACGGCCCACCTGATGGAAATCGATTATCGTCGCCTATGGACGACATTTGCAACACCATATTGCCCACACTTTGCCGGTCTCGCGGGAATTTTATAAGAGAAACGTTGTTGACAAATGAATGGCTTAAGGAGTTGAGAATGAACGCTCAGCCGTAATGTGAGAGGTAGGCTAAGACGTGGTAGAGTCATGACTTACAATAAGTAACCTGTAAGATTCCACTTTGAAGTAATGAATTATACTATAGCAGCGGTGAGCGTTGGCGTTTGTGTCACCGCGGCGAGCCTAAGCTGCCACGTTGCATCGTGTGATGCAACGAGAGACAAAAATAAATGGAAGTCGTCACGCGGAAGCGCTGATCACTTGTCAGCCGCACTTCGCCTACAAATGGGTTTCTCGCGTCAACGCCGCGCGCATTTGCGCACCAACACCTGTATTACGTCTGACTATTTATTAGTACCCTCATTATGGCGAAGATAATGGAAGAAGTTAGGTGGAATCATAATCGACCAGTTAAAAACGTAACTTGTAACACAGTCTGCAATCCCATTTGGCGCCACCAGTCCTCCTCCCCCTCAATTGTAGTCCGGTAGTTTTGTGCTAAACTTTATGTACCGTGAATAAAATTGTCGCGATAATATGAATTTTATCTAGATTATATTTTATTTTATCTTGAAATAAACAGAGTACACATACATAATAAATAATTGAGTAAGAAACTCAGGTACCAAAAAATAAATATATATGTTAAGGAACTTTATGCAAACAATGTAGAATAATGAAAATATGTTAATTCGTGAAGCAAAAACTTTGTACCCCTTTTTACGAAAATTGCGCGGACGGAGGAAGTATGACATTTCGCACACATAGTTTATACAGAGAAGCAACAAATGCTAATATTTACTTAAAATCATGCATAAAAAATACATTAAATCAATAAAAAAATATTACACACACTACCATGTATTCGACACACACTAGCATATACTCTTTTGTTTATTGTTAACATATTGTTAAAGTTAAATTAACCGTGTAGCCTTGGCAAAATCTGTGACTATAGAAGTAGTCTTTGACAACAGGACCTTAATAATGTTCAAATTTATAATTTAAATTGATTATGGTCGAATTCGACCAATGGGTGACCACTAGTGAAAATAAAACTACTGTAATTTTTTAACTTTTGAAATGAAAGTATAATTTCTGACACCTTTTCCCAATTATTTGGGGCTCAGCACGATGTAATATCTTTTGATTTCATATTCCTCCATTCTGTTAGGTACAAGTCCTCTGTCAACCGAAAACTTATCGTGTCATCCTTCACACAATCCAACCAGTGATATTCGTCGTGGTCAGACGCACTCCTGATAAACACACGCTGCACAGTGTATGTACACAAAACCACAACGAGTCTGTATGTTTGATTATATTATTTAAATATAGGCATGTTATTATTTCCAAGTGATATCTTACGACGATGACCGCTATCGTAAAAATATCATAAAATGTTTACTGCTTGTTAACGTCGTCATAATAAATTATATATCTATCTAATATATAAAATTCTCGTGTCGCGGTGTTTGTAGTTAAACTCCTCCGAAACGGCTTGACCGATTCTCATGAAATTTTGTGTGCATATTGGGTAGGTATGAGAATCGGCCAAAAACTATTTTTCATTCCCCTAAATGTTAAGAGTAGTCCACCAGTTTTCTTACATATTTTTTTATGATACAGCATTAAAAAAATTATATAACCCTAAATTTTCAATCCTCTACGATCAACCCCTATTTTTTCGGGCAGGACGATGTCTGACGGGACAGCTAGTAATATTATAAAATTCTAGATATGCCGTGACCAAGCGTGGTATTTTGAAGACCTGTCTCCCACAAATTACTTTGTCTTTGGTGGTGTATCGCAAAACAATACACTCGAAAGCGAATTACTCTGTACGAATAACCGCATTCGATAAATAGGTTATGAAATGTACGCAACTGGATTAGCTTTTGTGCAACCTAGATATTATTTTGGACTCCGCCCCGATTCCTGGATTCATCTCTGCCTTGGCTACAGTGTTTGCACATAATCGACAAGGTATATTGCTGGTCTATACCTAGTAAGTGTAAATAAAATTGTAACTGAATTTTAAGTGGCACATGGCTGCTGCTGTAGAAATCTGGCATTGTTTGTAGATGGAGCCCAAGTAATAAGGGAAACGAATGGTTACTAAGTGATTAGAACGGTCTGATTTAAACTGGTATCACGTTAGTTGTAGGTAACTGACGAGAGTTCATATATTTTAATAACCGTAAATTTGCTTTACTATTAGTCATAATATGACATAAACTCCTTGCAAGTATAATTCGTTCAACCTGTTCAACCTTTACATCAACCAGCTCATTGAGCGACTCAGCAGCACTCACGTCGGATGCTATATAGATGGAATTTGTTTTAATAACATTAGTTACGCGGATGACATGGTGTTGCTGGGTCCGTCTATCAACGCCGTAAGGACATTGTTGTCTATATGCGAGAACTACACGGAGGAGTATGGGCTGAAGTACAACTCTAAGAAGAATGAAATCTTAGTGTTTAAAACACAACAAACATAGAAGCGTATACCTACCCATGTCCCTCCTGTATTTCTCAATGGCGTAGCTCTTGAGATGGTTGATAGGTTCAAGTACTTGGGGCATATTGTAACGAGTGACCTTAGGGACGACGAGGATATAGAAAGGGAACGTAGGGCGTTGGCGGTTCGGGGCAACATGTTGGCTCGCAGGTTTGCTCGAAGTTCAGTTGAAGTAAAGACTACTCTGTTCCAAGCTTACTGTCAATCATTTTACTTGAGCGGCCTGTGGGTGGACTATACGCATCGAGCCATCAGCGCCTTACAAGTACAATATAATAATATATTCAGAATGCTGTTGGGGTTGCCGCGACACTGTAGTGCGTCTGGGGTGTTTGCGGAGGCCCGCAAAAAACCCGCTTCGCTGATGCAACGCCTGCGCGGCAGCACCAACGGCCTTCTGAAGGCTATTGCGGCGAGATTCGACTGCCCCTTCCAAGAACATTGGATAGGGGTAGTCATAGGCTTAAAATAAGAGGCTATACGTTTAAAAATTGTGTAAAATATAATATTACTAACACTACTAGCATTATTTTATAAGATAATTGTAACTAGCACACTAACTAAATATGGACCCCGGTCCGAAATAAAGTTTTTATTATTATTATTTAATAATAGTAAAAGAAGTAATAATGGCAAGGCAAATAATAGATATTAAAATATAGGAACCAGCCATTAGTAGATGTATATCCAAAAGATTGTTACGAGCTACAGGACTCGAATTAAAATGCCCTTGGAATTACTATATAATTTATTAGAACTATACAAACACGCATAACACAGGTACAAATGTAACTGGATACAATCAGTACAAACTGTACGATTCCATAACACGCGCAAAGTCCGTCACTATATCGCTTATCGAATGTACACTTCTTGCTTTGATCGTGGTTCTCGCTAGACTGCCGATCTCTCCATTGGGCCATTGCTGCATCGATACAATATCGCTGCAAGCCCGCATTGATCGGAATTCTTAGAATTCAGTTCGGTACACCTGCCTAATGACTGCCATAAAAGATGACACAATGGACTATTATTCTAATTACGAATTTTAAAAACAAAAGGTAAAGAAAAGAAGTCCAAAAGCGGGAAGGTAATAAACTGCACTTTATGACAGGCAGGTGTGCATTCTCACCTTTGTGGCCGTGTAACAGTATAATAAGAAATAATTTGCAACTTGCAACCAATTGAGTAATGTTAATGAAAATCAGGTAACGATAGTTTTAAGAATAATTTACACTTAAAATTTATATAATAACTTAATACGGTGAAGCAGGCTTTAGAGTGCCAGAACACGCGCCTTGCGCCGCTTGCATTTCCTTGGCGTCACGCGTCACGCGTCACGCCTCTAACAATGGGCCGGCAAATACGTTGCAATCACACGGACCGACCGACACGCAAACACATTATTATCTAACAAAAAATCTTGCTTTATTCTTAGTAACTTTATTTAAAAAAAGTTATCAACTATTGCAGTACCTATTTACTGAAAACTATCGAAAAGGACATCATTAGTGCTTTCAATTTATGTTTAAGGGCCGATTTCTCAATGGTCCGATAATAGTTATCGGTCGAATAAATAATAACCTGATTGAATTCAAAAGTCAAACTATTGAACTATTTTATTCGTGCTACTGATTTTTAAAAGTTTTCCATGTTATTCTATATTATATTTTCATCGCTAATTCAACTGTCGCCCATTTTGTTCAGGTTCTTATGATTATGTTAAAAATAATAGATCTTTGCTGGCCAAAGCAAAAAGTAGTAATAAATACACATGGACAATGGAATAATGAAATAACTAAAATCTATTCATTCGATGCGAAATTTTTCCTAGATGGTTTATGGCTATCTATCTATCTATCTATATATATATAATGAAAATGGTGTTCGTTTGAGGCTCAATCACGCTTAAACCACTGATCGTATCGACATGAAACTACCACCATTCGATGCGAAATTTTTCCTAGATGGTTTATGGCTATCTATCTATCTATATATATATAAGCAAAGTTTGTTTTCTTTGTCCGAGGTAAACTCGAAAACTACTGGACCGATCAGCATGAAACCACAACCATTCGACGTGGAATTAATCGTAGATGGTTATAGGCTATATATATTTTTCAAATTCTATGAGCCCTTTGCCATGTTTTCTCGATTTGTTTGTTTATTAATTTATTTGAATAAGGCGGTACGAAGTTCGCCGAGTCAGCTAGTATATAATAAAACATAAATGTGTCTCTTTTTGTTCCCTAAATTTCCCTAAAGTACTATATTTTTTACAGTTTAAAAAATACTATATTTTCTTCAAAAAAAAGGCGACTACCCTAGTTTTACTATTTTTGACATTAAAAAGGAGCAGCATCAGGCAGGGTGTTAGACAGCTCATTTGTGTCATATAAACATAAACTTCGTCGTCCTTTCACTTCTGCGCATTTCCACCAAATTAATTCAATTTGGTTGATCCGTCTAATATCAGCATTAAGGTTATTTTTTTTGCTGAGCGATTGTCAGTCTTATCTCTAGTTGTAAAAATTGAGTATTCAGATAACTGTTAGGCAAGATCAGGATGCAAACAATATAATAATACAAACGTTTAATTACACTCTGCGACAGTGTTTATCTGCACTACATTATTATATACATGAAATACGAATACGTATCGGCCGGTGGTCGCGCCGTGGGAACCGTCCGCCCGGCGACAGCCCAAAACCGCGACGACCATATTTATCACCTAGCACTAGTTATGGAAACGTATTTCTTGCTCCATTATCAATACCAACGTGTCCTCTTCAACTGTTAATCGAATGCTAACTATCATTTGTTTATTACTTTACTAAATATTTATCAACATCTTTTTTAACACTAAGGGCCGAATTTTTAAATTGATTGTAGTTTTTCATAAGATAAAATAAAAGTTGAACAAATTAAACCTTACGAGTTGCGAAAATAAAACAGTTCAATTGTTTCACTTTTAAATTGGGTCGGGTTATAATTTATTCGATGGATAACTTTTCAAAAAGATCATTGAAAAATCGACCCTAAAATGAATATTTCTAGGTTAAGGTAATTTATTATAAAATCAACTGAGATACTTTTTGCCATACAAAACGCCAAAGCTGCTTAGATGTTGTAGAACGAAGCAAATCATGACGTCATATCTTTAACGAGCCACATGGTGTTTTAATTATACATAGTTACTTTAAAGAATTATTTAAATTACTTTCAACACAGTATTTTAAAAGTATGATGGATATGATTTCAATAAGATATTTTAACGTACACTCTTTTTGTATGAACACTTTTGAAAATTACTATAATGTTACATGCCGGCAAAGGTGGGCACCTGCCCGTCGTAAAACGCAGTTTATTACCTTGTAGCATTTGGAGTTCTTTTGTTTACATTTTGCAATTAGACAATAGCCTATTGTTATTGTTTTCGACTTTGTTGGCCATTCGCAGGAATAATTAACCAGGTGTGCAGATTACGGTTCTCGGAAACCTCAGTCCTTTGTCGTATCGTATATTTAGTATAAAACAATGCCCGAACAGGGGGTCAGGCAGTCAAGCGACGATTACGATAGGTACAAGCAAGACGCGTACATTGATAAGCGATATAGTGACGGACTTTGCGCGTGTTATTGAATCGTGCAGTTTGTACTAGTAGTGTCTAGTTATATTTATACTTATGTGAAACGTGTTTGTATATTTCTAATAAATTCTAAAGTAATTCCAACGGCATTTTAATTCGAGTCCTGCGTAGCTCGTAACAAGGTGAAGCTCTATAAGCAGCAGCTGAAAACAACTGTAGGATGACATCTATTGACAATATTTCAAATGATTGGGATAATCAACGTGATGTTTAAATTTATATTTCATCTTTTTCGAATGTATAGAGATAAAAACGTAAATATAAACATAAATTGCATAATAGCGAACATTCTCGAATGCACAAAATGCCCCCTGCACCGCTGCTTCATCGCCGAATGGCTGTTCAGAGCTGCTCAAAAATGCATAGAGCAAAGGTAACAATGAAACATCAAGCGAGTGTTGATAAGCGGTCAATGTCAACTAATGCCCTTTTGAAAAAGTGAAAGGCGCGTCGCGGCCGCCGCAAGGCCGCGCAATGCATCCGCACTTCGGCGAAAGTGCAATTACAATTGATGCTCTCTGAGTTCCTCCACTCGATTAGTGTGCAGCCAAAAAGAATCGATCGCTTGTTGCATTGTTGTCACATTTCTATGTCTTATTACTCATCTACAACACAAAGTAGCTTTCCGCGTCTGTCTGTCTGTTGTATATGCGCTAAACTTCAAAACCGCGCAAGGGTTTCAAGCGGTTTTCACCATAAATTAGATATTTTTTCAAAGGTTTATTATACACTTAGCTTCCCTCGCGATATATAAAACCCTAATTAAGTTTGTATGTAAGTAAAATCAGCCACATGCCAGGGTTTGGACCGTGGCAGTCGCGGGCAAAACTAGTTGATTTAATAAATATTAATGATATTCATTTCTCCAATAATTACAATTATACATGTTATACGCATACAAATATACTGTACATGCTTGGAGTCAGCGAGCTACCATTTGCTTCCAACCTATGATTGTCTTGGTATGTTGGAAGTCACAGTTGGGTTTTTTTATTGCCTGGAGCAGGACAACAGGGGAACGGCCCACTTGTTGGTGGTGGTTATCGTCGCCTATGGACGTTTGCAACACCAGAGGCGTTGCCCGTGTAGCCGGCTTCTAAGAAATTTATAACGCCACTCTTAGACGACCTCATGTCGTAGCACAAAGGGAATAACCTCGGCGGGAAGTTCCCTCCAGATTATAGTGGTACGAGGAACAAACCTTGCGTAGTTGAGCGTGGAAGCTCCAGGAAATGGGGTGAACAGCCTGTCGACGGCGAGCGGTGCGATTGTAAAAATGAGTTGTTGGCACCAAATCAAACCATTTCTCGGAACACTCTCCGTTGCATAGGCGGCAGAATCGCAGAGGGACGCAGTCTCTACGAAGACAGCGATTCTAAACCGCCTGTTATTATGGGATCGTCGACTATACGAAGGGCGCGACGCAGGATGGAGTCGAGAGGGTCATTCTGGTAAGTGAGTGCCCCAGCCCATAAGTGTTAGCAGTATTCTATATGAGGCCTAATTTGCGCTATGTAAGCGCAAGTCTGACTCAAAATATTGTTCTCTATACATTGTAGTTGGGTGAGTTGAACAATCTTTAATTTATGTAAGTAGTAAGATACCTAATATAATAAAACATATCAAAGATGAAAACAGGATATTACATAGACAATTCATACATTTGGCACACTACCGATTGAAATTTGATATGGAGCATGAGCTGGGGTACCCTCATCGCAGACGGCCATTGATAAAGTGTTGGAGACAAGACTGTTCACCTAATATTAATACTAGTAAAATGGGTCTGGATGGATGTCGGGGAATTCCTTGGTAAGCCACACCAAAAGCCGAGCCCTAGTCTCAGGGGAGCCCCTATTGAGGGCAATCGTCGAGGCGTCACAGATACCTACGGCTGACCGGGCGCAAAGGACGCTGATAGATTAGCGGGTCGTCTGACGTTCGGCTCCAGCCCCCGGGAAGCCCATTCACTCAGTAACCACTTCGGAAGTGTACCGGGTGGTGTAAGCACAATCCCCCAGCAATATCAAGAAAACAAAGATCCCACATAAACTGCACAGTTTATATCAGAATTTAATCTTTTTTAATGGAAGTTGTATGGACAAGTTTTGTCAATTGTCAACCAATAGCTATATAGAAAAACAGATTGTGAAGTCTAAAAATAAGGTATAGATCAGTTCGCAACCGACTCATGAAGTTGCGGCTGACGCTTCAATTAGCCAGATAAGGATTCATTAACATATTTATCTTGATCGTTCAAAGCATTTATTTGCATTTGGAGCCTAATTTAATTCAGGCGCCCGCGGCCCGCAACGCCAAAGCTGCCATTTATAAATTAGTAATATTACTCGACGTAATGTTTGTGCGAAAAATGTATTGAACAATATCCGTTGACTAGTTTAAAGTTTTTAAGATATGGCAAAATTTCGTTTAAATAGTTTTTTATGGTTCTGTTGGCGAATAACGAAAACATTAGACATTTCCCACCCTTGGAGCCTTTCGTTATTATTATTATTTCTGTCTGTCTGAAGTATTTTTTATTCGCTATTAATATATTTATATTATGTACTAGCTGACCCGGCGAACTTCGTACCGCCATATTTTCTGAATTCCTAAAAGACTTTGTTTCATGACACAAAAACAAAATCGAATTATAGGCCTATAGCAATAACCTCTTTGTTCTCAAAGGTGATCGAGCGTATTATCAACGCGCAGCTTCTGGGTTACCTGGAAGATTGCCAGCTGCTTAATGATCGGCAATACGGCTTCCACCACGGTCGCTCAGCTGGGGATCTCTTGGTTTACCTAACCCACCGTTGGGCTGAAGCCATTGAGAGCAAAGGGGAAGCACTGGCAGTCAGCATAGATATTGCTAAGGCCTTCGACCGGGTCTTGCACAGAGCTCGTCTATCGAAACTGCCATCGTATGGGATACCTGAGAGACTTTGCACCTGGCTGTCCAGCTTCCTTGATGGGCGCAGCATTCAAGTCGTTGTCGACGGTTGCTGCTCTAGTATCAAGCCCATCAACTCTGGTGTGCCCCAGGGTTGTGTGCTATCGCTAACGTTGTTCATCTTGCATATCAATTATATGTTGTCTATTCGCAACATGCATTGCTATGCGGATGACAGCACTGGCGATGCGCAGTACTCTGGTCGTGCAAACGTCCCTCGATCATTTGTGGAGGAAAGTCGGGTTAGACTTGTATCTGAAGTTGAGCATTCTTTGGAGAGAGTCTCAGAATGGGGGAGACAGAACCTTGTCCATTTCAACCTCAAGAAGATACAGGTCTGCATATTCTCTGCAAAAAAACTCCATTCGAGCAAGCGCTTCAGTTCCAAGGAACTCCCCTTACCACCTCCAAAGTATTGGGATTCTCGGTGTTGACATCGCGAACGATGTACAGTTCAGGAGCCATCTTGAAGGCAAGGCAAAACTTGCCTCCAAGAAGTTGGGAGTGCTAAACCGGTCCAAGCAGTACTTCACACCGCGGCAACGCCTTGTGCTTTATAAAGCCCAGGTGAGGCCGCATATGGAGTACTGCTCACACCTTTGGGCTGGAGCACCTGCCTACCAACTTAATCCCCTGGACTGTATTCAACGTCGAGTCTTTCGCGTTGTTGATGATCCCATACTCACAGACGGCTTAGATACGCTTGGCCTTAGTAGAGACTTTGCTTCTCTCTGCGTATTCTACCGACTGCATAACGGGGAGTGTTCCGAAGAACTGTTTAGAATGGTGCCTTCGTCCTCTTTCTACCATCGCACCGCTCGCCATCGGTTGGGAGTTTACCCCCAAATCCTCGAGCTACTTCACTCATGTATGCAACGGTTCTGTAGAACGTTTCTCTTACGTACCGTGGGGATTTGGAATGAGCTCCCGGCCGAGGTTTTCCCACAGCGCTACGATATGGAGTTTTTCAAAAAGGGTGTCATAAAATTTCTTCGAGGCCGGCAGCGCGTTGGTGACATCTCTGATGTTGCAAACGTCCATAGGTGACGGTAACCGCTTTCCACCAGGTGGGCCGTCAGCCTGTTTGCTGTACTCCAGCTATAAAAATTAAAGTTATGCGCTTACCAACACATTTTGCGATTCGTTTTTATATATAAGACTAGCTGACTCGGCGAACTTCGTACCGCCTTATTCAAATAAATTAATAAACAAACAAATTGAGAAAACATGGGAAATATATATATATAGATATATATAGATAAATAGCCATAAACCATCTAGGAAAAATTTCGCATCGAATGGTGGTAGTTTCATGTCGATACGATCAGTGGTTTAAGCGTGATTGAGCCTCAAACGAACACCATTTTCATTATATATATATAGAAGATAGATAGATTAGCTTCTGCCCGCGACTACGTTCGCGTGGAAAGTAAGGTAAAAAACACCCGCGATTTTGAAACATTCTTCATTGGTGCTCCGCTCCTATTGCTCTTAGCGTGATGGTTTATAGCCTGTAACCTTTCTAAATAAATGGCTATCTAACACTGAAAAAATTTTCAAATCAGACCAGTAGTTCCTGAGATTAGCGCGTTCAAGCAAACAAACAAAGAAACAAACTTATCTGCTTTATATATTTTATATATAAGATAAAACTCTCTCACTGACACCACACCCTGTCAAATTATCCGCTTCTATTATGTTACGTTGCAGAGAAATTACTTTTAGTCTGTTATAAGCTGTTTAAGTAATTAAAGCTTTTTAACTATCCCACGGGAACTATTTAATTTTTCGGGATCAAAAGTATCCTATATGTAGACCAGGGATATAAGCTATCACCATACAAAATTTCATGTAAATCGGTCCAGTCGTTTCGGGGATTAGCCGGTACAAACAGACAGACAAACAGAGAAACAAAAAATTCTAAAAAATCTAAATTAGTTCTATTTCACTTCTTACATCCCCCTGACTCGGTTTTTAGCATTTTTTTTAATTGTACAGAAATTCGACCTCTACAATTTTATTATAAGTATAGATAATATAATTATTTATGTACTTTTAAACGCTTATTTTATGCGCAGTCAATACCGGCCCACTATTATAATAATTCTTTATTTCAGGCATTAAATAACCCATATCAGTTCACAGCATAAAATGTTACAATTAAAAATTAAATTAAATTAAAAATAAAATAATAATAGTAATAATAATAATTAAATAGTATGTCATTTCCAATTCAAATTTCATTCGTACGTTATGCCTTTAAGTCCCGGTGCACAGAAAGCCAGCTCCTAAAAATGGGGTTGTCAATGCAGTCTGAGAACATGCGGAGAATCCCATTGGCCGAGGCACGGAGGCGAGCCCAGAGCCCCGCTATGCGTGCCCTCCTAATCGCATACAAATCTGCAATTCTCTGTTCGGCGAACATGCCCGAAGCGCTGCAAAATCGAGGCAGTTTCATTAGGGTACGATATGCATTATTATATTGTACCCTAATGGTACCCAAAACTTTCTTGGAGCATTTCACCCAGAGTTGACAGGTGTAGAGACATTGAGAGGTGTAGATTATAGACATGCAAAATGATCTCCAGAAGATTGTTTGGAAGAAATCGTTATTGGCGATAAGACCGCCGATTGTATTAGTTGTTTATTCTGATGTGCACTGCTTTTTTGTGTGCAATCACGAATATTCTATTGTTTTGTTTGTTTCTGTAAATTTCGAAACTCCATCTTATAGTTCTTGCAATCCATACAGGCGAGTGGACTTTATTTGTGGCAAAGGAGTATTCCGTGTCTTCGTGAGACCAAAATCACACACTTTTTTTGAGAAAGCGAAACCCGATTACGTACTTTTGAGTGTGCGGGAATCATGGTGGGGGGCCCGCAGGCCACTCCGCATGGGCCCTAGCAACAGAGGCGCTCAAGCCCGCTGGCCGCCATGGATCGCTACAACTATATATACTGTTTGTCAAAATGGGGATGTTATTGACCCGCGCTGTTTGTATATCGGCCGCATGCCGCATCACACACTGGTGCAATCCGACCATATGAGGTAAAATAGCTATAATATATAATTTATTTCATTAAATTACGTCATAACATGTATATAATAAATAATACTGTTATGATAACTTTCATTATAAGAATATCCGATTCTTCATGAGCAACAATGTTATTTTTCTTTGGGAAATTTATACTCTAATAAATCTGTAAATGGTTCGAGTTTGTACAATGTGTTTAAAAATGTGAAAAAAACCAGGGGTGATAATAATTCGGACTTGCAGATTCCGAAAATGCAATTTTAAAATTTTTGTGTCTGTCTGTCTGTTAGAGCATCACGTACTTATATCCCGGGGCGTGACTTAGGATACTTTTTATCGGAATAGATGGCGCTGCGGGCGCATCTTCTTTGGAAACAACTGAACGTATACGAATGAAATTCGACACAGAGCTGGCTTAAAAGTCGAACCAACAATTAGGATACTTTTTATCTCGACAAATAACGTTGTTTCTTTAAAATAGACGGATTAGCAAAATAGATGGCGCTGCATTCGCGCTATTTAATTCACATCAGGTTGGCTGCGACTCGCCCCTGTTTCGCTGCACAGTTGCGTTCTTTGTTATTATTATATGAAAAAAACCTAATTAAGTAGGTAGTTATTATGTAAGTAAAATAGAGCTAGGGGTTTTCACGCGGCGTAGCTGCGGGGTAAATTCTCGTTCCTAATAAAACCACACGTTTACCTGTTTAATATTACTAATATATACAAACGAAACATTAGGCAGGTTTCATATTATCGTTGTGTATCAAAAGTATTTTATGAATGTTAATTTAATTACTTTAATAAGGCAAATTGAACAACGTTCTAAAATTATATTGTATAAATTAGTGAGAAAACAGGTTACTTGTTCCAAATTCGTAAACAGCAGGTGGCAAAAATTATATCTTATTAAGAAAAGCGCTCATAGGCCGCTTATAATTATGCGCACTGGCCTAATAACACCAGTGATTGTTCATTGTGTTCCACTTGCAACCCACCGCATGGTCGTAACTGGTAACATCAATGCAATCCGTGCAATCATTTGACAGTAGTACCTTAGATTCGAAGAAGGAGGCGTGGAAGTCGGGCGTGGTGCCGGCGACGGAGGCGAGGTGCATGGTGGTGTTGGCGGTGTTGGTGAGCGTGACAGCGAGCACGTGCGCCGCCGCCAGCGGGCGCCGCCCGAAGGCCAGCGCCGGCGGCGCCAGCGCCAGCGCCTCCGCGGCCGCGGCGCCCGCGCGCCCGCCGCGCCCGCCCTCCGCGCCCGCCTCCTTGCCCCATTCCTGCCCGCATTACAGAGAACACAGTTACATCCATCACCAGTAGCACATACTATACACAAAGTAATGATATTTGCTTTTCATAAAATATGAACACACATACACACACATACTTGTCATTTATTTGAAATTATTGCAAATAATTGAATATTACACTTACAACTTTATTTAATAAGTTTAGTATATTATTAAAATACATATAGAAATTAAAAGCCCGCCATTGGCATTTTGTGGTTTGGCACAAAAAAAAACCTTTGTCAGCCACATTATATTATGCTGCAATCTTCACAAGGATTTTCCTCTATATTGAAACGATTTTAATGAGTACTACTTAAAATATGTTTTACACATATCAGTTGTACAAGTAGACATGCAGTTGAATAACCAGCAAACTTCCTCTCGCAGACCTATTAATAGAGGATGTCCCTACAAATAGTAACAAGGAAAGTGTGCCCCAAACAAATTAATATGATGATACATTGCATTTTGCTTTAAATACATAACATGTTGCAAAGCTGTGTACATGGAATAGGTAGACTTAATTTTTACAATAACTCAAATTGTATAATAATATACATAACAAAAATACCTTGTGTTTTTAAGATCCTGCTGTCAACTCACTTTTGAAACTTCATACTACAAGCACCAACTCTAGCAACCACTCTGTTGCCATACACATATTTTGTCAGTCTCTTTTTAACTTTTCTCTCTACCTGTCCAATTCTCATTTCATTTCTTGTTATTACATCTTCTTTCAAACCACAATGTTTCCTTATCATACCTACTGTTCTTTATCATATCATTCAACTTAACCTTGCATATACTTCTCAAAGCTCATTTCCGCTGCATTTATTCTAAAGTATACCCTACTTTGACTAACTTGTATTAACGTTGGTGTTGTGTATTGTTTTGTTAGTTGTCATAATATTAAATGTCAATGTAGGTATTTTGTAATAAACTCAGTTTGGCTTCCATCTTGAACCATGTAGTTTCTTTTAGTGGTGACGAGAATAAATTAAACGTATTATTGTGAAAATGGCGTGTAATTTGACAAAAATTGTATTTCCGGGACAGTTTAACCCCAAGACTGATAAATGGTGTGAATATAAGGAACGTTTGTTGTGTTCATTGGATGTTGCTGGTTACGAAAATCAAACCTTGGATAAAGTGCGGTCTATATTCTTATCACAATGTGGAAAAGACACTTATTCACTTATTGTGTCATTATTAGTGCCTAATAGACCTACTGAAGTTCCTTTTAAGGACATTCTTGCGGTGTTAGACCGATTTTATGAACCGGAAATAAATGAAATACTGCAAGCCGGAAAATTCCACATACGTAAACAAGCAGATAAGGAAAGTGTTCAAAATTTTGTTGCGGCAATCGGGTTGCTGGGTGCAAAGTATTGCATAGATTTCTTGGGGCACAGGATTGATGCTGACGGTCTTCATCCCTCTCCAAATAAGGTTAAAGAAATTAAAGAAAAACCAGCACCTAGGACGAAACAAGCCTTGAGAGCTTTCCTAGGCTTATATAATTTCTATGAAAAGTTTATTCCACACAAAGCTACAATCTTAGAACCTCTGTACCGTTTATTAGATAGAAAATCAGTCTGGAGGTGATAAAGAACAAATTGCATTTGACCGAGCTAAGGACCTGTTATCGTCTGATATGACACTGGTAGGGTATGACCTTGCAAAGAAATTATTTTTAATATGCGATTCATCCGAATATGGCCTTGGCGTGGTATTGGCCCATGTAATGGATGATGGGTCTGAGAGACCTGTTATGATGGCTTCACGCACATTGCAGCCCCATGAACGAAGGTACGGGCAGATAGATAAGGAGGCCCTTGCAATAATATTTGGTTTAAAAAAGTTCCATGAATTCTTGGCAGGCCGTGAATTTTGTATAATTACAGATCATAAACCCTTAGTAGGTTTATTTAACCCGAGAAAGCCAATTCCTGACCAGATTTCCCCTCGTATGCTGCGTTGGTCTCTGAAGTTAGGTTGTTACAATTATTGTATCAAGTATAGACCAGGCCAGGCAATTGGTAATGCTGATGCTTTAAGTCGATGGACTGAGCCGGAAACTTCAGAGTTAGATGAAAAACCTCTTAGAGAAGTCTTATTATTGGAAGAACAACCAGATGGGTGGAATCTAGATACATCTAGAATTGCATCTGACACTGAAAAAGACCCAGTACTCCAAAGGGTGGTATTTCATGTCCTCCATGGGTGGCCATGTAAGAATACTGACCCCAACATGCAACCGTTTTGGACCCGTAGAGAGGCTCTTTCCCTCAATAAAGGATGTTTATTGTGGTGTAACAGAGTCATTATTCCTAGTTGTTTACAACAGGATGTTTTAAAATTACTACATGCTCCACATGCAGGTATAGTCCAAACTAAAGCATATGCCAGAGGATATGTTTGGTGGCCAGGTATGGATCAGCAAATCGAGCACACTGTTAGCAGTTGTGAGTCCTGTTAGATAGTAAGAAACAACCCACCTAGAGATCCACAAGCATGGGTTGTTACAGAAAAGCCTTGGAGTAGGGTGCATATTGATATCGCCGGCCCATTCCAGGGTAAAACATTCTTAGTTCTTATAGATAGCTATAGTAAATGGTTTGAAGCCGAAATTATAGCGTCAATGTCCAGTGAAGCTACCATAGCTGCAGTTCGAAGAATATTTGCATCTCAAGGGTTACCAAACTCCTTAGTGTCAGATAATGGTAGGGTGTTCACTTCTAAGGAGTTCAATATTTTTCTGAAGAATAATGGAATTAAGCATTTATACTCACCGCCCTACCACCCAGCTACTAATGGACAAATAGAAAGAGCTATACAGAGTTTTAAAAATAAGATTAAGAAAATGTCTTTAAATAATGTACCCTGGGCTGAAAAACTACCTAAAGCATTATATTCATTAAGAGTAGTCCCAAATAGTAGCAATAATAAAACACCAGCAGAGATGTTAAATGGACGTAGATACAGGTCAGCTGTTTCAAGCTTACATCCTGATAATATGCCAAGCCCACAAGATATCCAACTAGAAACGGCAGCACAGAAGGTGCCAAACAGAAGGTTCATAGTGGATCAGCCAGTCATGGTTCGTAATTATGGACCAGGGGAAAAATGGAATAGAGCAATGATTGAAGTAGTAGAGGGTCCTAGCTCCTATATGGTAAGGACAGAGGATGGTGAGTTACATCGGCGTCATTCAGATCAGATTGTAGCCCGAGTACTCCCACGAATCTGTGAGAAACAACCGTCATTCAGACATAGAGAGCGATCAATATCAGGCTCATCGTCTCCAGATCCACTCATTGACATACCAGCTCCAGAGCTATGGCCAGATATAATAGGAATACCAAATAATCAAGAAGATTAATTTGTTTAAACTTATTTGTTAAATTTAATAGTGTTCTATTATTATTGATTATACATATGTTCTAAAACCAACATTGATTATAGAGGAAAGGTATGTTGTGTATTGTTTTGTTAGTTGTCATAATATTAAATGTCAATGTAGGTATTTTGTAATAAACTCAGTTTGGCTTCCATCTTGAACCATGTAGTTTCTTTTAGTTGGCATCAACACTATAATAAATTATATAAATTACTGTTCAAAACATAAATAATTAACTGTGACTGTCTAATCAATTGAGATACTTTTATAAACTTACAGAATGTCAAAATCTCATAAATGTGGTAGGAACATACCTACTTGTGATGAGACTACCTCCTTATGATGTCATAAGTAGGTGCAAGTAGGAGTCAAATAGCACATTAATTATTCTTTGAAATGTAATTAAAATTATTTCTGTATGATATATTAAAAGTAAGATGACAAGTAATTATTTTAACGCCTTTTTTATTATATGTAAAGATATTAGAATTTATTGTAATAGGTGTCCGTATTTCTATTGTGACTTTACAACACAGTATAACCATACAAAATCAAGGAGGCTCTGACATATTGTATCATGTGTCCCAGTTGATTGGGCCGTCATATACCCCTTTTCATGCTTACTTACATTTAACAGGACATTATTATTGTAAATACATTGTATGACTATTCCATCAGGTCTAAATTATAAAAGTCAAATTAACCTCAGTGGTATATTGGTATGGGTTTGGGTCTCTTGTTTTATAGTACCCTCAAGTCGGTTAAACTCCCAGTAGGGGGTCAGAAACAAATCTTTCTATAGTAGTTAGTCTTTAGGTACTTATCTTTATTTTTTTCTAATTATATAAGTTTTCTGATTTTTTTTTTATTCCTTTCACTTATACCTTTACTATATTTTTTTTTTCTTGTTTTTACTGTGAGTTGCATGACATTTATGATTTAGGAGGTGGGCACTGAAAATCAGTCCTGTTTTGGACTGTTCGGGCACAGCAAAATACTGAGTGCCAACTTAATTCTCAAAATTTCAATACACAATTTTCTGTTTTGTGTGTCACATTTTTAGAAATAAATACTTCTTTTTAGTTTTGGTTAGGGATTGGCTTCAAGGCTGCCCCTTCTGTATTACCTCTAATCAAAAAGTTCAACACTTGACTGAATATAATTTACCTACACACTCAGTAAGTAGGGTTTTCAAAGAAAAAAAAAGATGACATTTAATGAAAAACTTATGATTTCTCTAAATATACTTAGTTACCTGAAATGTGATGCCTTCTATCAAGGAGTCATGTACTGTGACACCTGTCAACAATATTAAATTCATTTAAGCTTATAAACACAGTTTCATGAATAGCCAGTTCCTATAACTTACAATCCATTAACTTGCCTTACCAGTGGTTAAAATTTGACTTAAGCTCATTACAAATAATGTGAATTTTCTACCAATGGTAGGCAAAGAGAATAGATTGTAAAATGTACAGAATATGTTTAAATCCAGAATATAATTTTCTTTTATTAATTATTGTCCATTTATATAATAATAAGTTAATCAAAGAATAAATGTATGAATAATAATAGTTTGTTTCTATTCTGTATTCATTTAATTTTAATTGATAGATATCTCATGAGAAGTCTAAAATGATAGAAAAAATCTAAGAAAGCAGTCCCTAAGCTTGAGAGTTGAAACAGGACAGTTTAAGAGTTGGGATAATAATAATAGGAATATGATGCTAAATATAATGTTGTAAAATTAAATATTTAAGATAGGAACAAGAGGAAAACAAAAAGTTATATTGTAAAATGGTATTAGGATTTTTTTTACAAACATTTGAGTTGTTTAACGAGACATTGTAGCTTAAAACATTTATTTGGTAACATCTGGCGCGCGGGTTAAGCACAAATTTTGCATGTGATGCACGCAACACGCGCCTGACGCTATTACACCCAAGATGTGTCTCTTTAGACGAGACTAAAATACTCTTAACTTAATGAATGAAAAACGACTAACAAATCCGCCTCGGCCCCGATCTAAAATAACATCGCAGTGCACACTGCCGCTTCATCTACTACATGCCAAGATATTGCTGGTATTCCGAATTCCAGTAATTTCCTGAACTCGTTTAGTTCATATGGTCGAAGACTCTCTACCCAAATCCACTTTAAATGTATCGTGAGAAATCTTAAAAATACTCAAGTTTGAGATGTTAATCGATTTTACCATGACTCTTTCCCTGGGCTGACAGTTTGGTGTTCAGCGAAATATCCAACAGTGTCAATACAAATACATAACACCACATTATTTTACGAAACATTTTAGCCTATTTGTTCGTTATCAAGCACTATATTATCACATTTCTCTAGCACAGTTCGATATTTATGTCTATTTTATGTTGTTTCAGATCAACTCACGGGACGTGCGTTCACGAAATCTTGAATGACATGTTATGTCAAGTTAACGACAGATAAAATATTGTGTGACTGTCTAACCGATGACGGTACAATTTACGTTCTGAAATATAAATGATTTCAAAGCATGCTTTAAAAATATCTTTTCTAGCAACTAAAACAAAATATAATTTACAAATAGAAAATAGAATTAAATAAATAGAAAATCGTTTTAATTTGACATTTCCCAAACACTTTATTACAGAGTATTTTTAAATACTGGAAACTCATTATTTTTGCAGAACAGGCTCATGGAGCATATTAATTAATAGAAGAAACAGGCTTTACAAACGACGACTGTCATTATAGAAACTTGAGGGAGTTTTTGGCGGGAACTGAAAGTTCCCGCCAAAAACTGCACTGGGACGTTGCGCTGTGCAGTTTTATTTTCTGAAAATGTGTAAAAATACTCTAAAATAAACAATAGTTGTAGGATATTGATAGTTTTTGAGTAATAATTATGTGTTTTTGTGAGAAATGTGAACTTTATGGTCAAATGTGGCCTTTCGAGTTTTCACAAGAATTCCGTTGAATGGCGTGGGTTGTAGCCTACAATACAACTGCGCTACTATACGAAGATTTATACATCAGACTTGGCTGTATGAACTAAGATTCCTTTGCCTGCCTTTGTGGCGAATACTACTATTAAAAAAAATAAGACACTTGAGGATAAAAGTGTTTTGTGTGTTATTTTCTGATATTTTGCAATCAAGATTTTGGAGCATTCTTTCGGTAATCCTAATAATTTCACTTGTAAGGAAACTATAAAACCTCAATATTCCTACTTGGAGTGCATTCGTACAACAGATAATGGACGATAGCGGTAAGTTTACCTAGCTCATAGAGTACCCATTTGCCAATAGATATTGTGTTAAATTTTGCTAATAAAGTAATATCCCCTGTGAAATGCACATATTAATTCAAAATCATGTTGTGTTAATGATCAATGTAAATAGGAATGACGATTATTTGAAGCTAATATTTATCAAAAATGAATTGCGTTTTGGATATGTTTTTAAAGATGGAGAAGGCGATCGGCACGAACCGGAGAGAGGTGGCGGAGATATCGTCGAGGAGGACGACACGGATGAAGAGGAGCAACAGTTTGATATATCCCTTGCTGCTTCTCACTCTGTTAGTATATATTTTTTTAGTTTTGAATGTATTATAGCATATTATATAGAAATATCACATAGACAGATGATGGTAATTCTTTATTGTACACCATTGCACAATCGGGTGGTGGTCATGTCAATAGTAAACTTCATTAAAATCTTACAACCAGAAAATGTCTTAATTTTTTTATTTATTTTTATTAATTTATTCATGACCATAGAATCAAAGTCTTTCAGTCGGAAACATGTTAATTAAAATAGGTCTTCATATAGTAGCGCAGTTGTATTGCAGGCTAAAACCGACGCCATTCAATGGAGTTCTTGTGAAAACTCGAAAGATCACATCTGACTATACAGTTCACATTTCTCACAAAAACACATAATTTCTACTCAAAAACTATCAATATCCTGCAACTATTGTTCATTTTAGAGTAATTATACACATTTTTAGAAAATAAAACTGTACATCACAACGTCTCCTTTCAGTTCCCGCCAAAAACTCGAAAATGTCTTAAGAGAGGCATGTGTTGCCGCTGTGTTGACCAACAGCATCCCAAAACTTGATATTTTTGAACCTGGACTACACATTAAGCTCTGCCTGGACCCTCCCTGGATGCTTTCTAAGCTAGGGCTAATCTGGGCGAACTTGCATAAATGGCAACCCTTTGGGTGTGACAGAAAACTATAGGATTAGGGATATAGATAGTAGGACCAATAACTAGGATAAGCTCAGTTGACATGAAAAGTAATAAGGGAATTTTGTGAATGTTTTACATGTAATAACAATGGTAGAAAAGAGAATGTTAAGGTTTTTTATTTAGGCTCGAGTCACTAGCACAGTGAATATATTCATATTTTGTTACCTTTTCAGTACATGGGTCCAGGCCTAGTGACCATGAGTGGCAGATCAGTCTTGGAGGCGGGATGGCAGGGCCGAGTGCCTGTTGTGGCTCACCACGGGACTGTGTTTCCCGGGGAGACTGTACCCATGCTGTTACCTAACCCTGACGATGCTGCGGTGTTGGCGAGGGCCATTAAACAGGACAAATTATTTGGACTGCTTTGTCCAGAGTAAGTTTAATTATTATTAAAACAAAGAAACATATAAGTTTATTATCAGAATATGCCATAGTGTGTCCTGATAGAGCTTAAAATAGAGAGGGACTTTGACCTCAACTGTCAATTAACTATTCCATTGCGCCCTAACACTGACTTTCTAAGCAATATCTTCACCTAGTTTGTTCCTACAATCTATATTTAGATTACTTTTTGAGACTTTAATGTTTTGTTTCACTAGACTGGTGACTTCAGGCACAATAATTGTGTACCTTTTACCCAATACAGTCGCCTATGTTTTCTGAGTTACTTAAAAGTAAAAGCTTTATATCTGGGTACATTTGCCACTTAGAGGTATTTTCTCCCTAGACATAAGGTTATTGAAAGAACTGGTTGTATTCTCTTAAAGTTCATAAATACACTAGTGACTATATCCTGTATAGTTTGCCTCTGTATCCTTACAACAATAGACAATTTGATTAGGAGAATGTTGGGTATGCCAGTAGTTACTGCAAGGAAACTTATATTTTATAACTGAAATTATATTTTAAGATTTTTAAGGCAGAGTTACAGAGAGGACACATTTTTACATTATTTTTTAAAGGATAATATCAATTTAAAAATACAAATTACTCTATCTCACCATTTTAATTAGAGATGCCGGGAATGGTGGTTTGGCTGAATTCCGAATATTAGGCATAAGATATGCATATTCACACGTAGCAGGATTGTATTGGTATTCTAGCATTAATTTGTCAAGTACTATCTTATATTTTTGTGAATGACAGGTACACATAATTTAAATTAATGTTTAACGGTTTTAAGTGTGATTTTAAATAATGTTTATTGGATTCTGACATTTTTAAAACTGACCGAAACTTAATGTTAAAATAAAAAATAATTCATCACCTCTAACACTGTTTAAGTATTAATTTTTGATGATAAAATATACAGTTTTGAGCAATATGTTTGTTTTTTTATATATTTTGTATTAATAGTGCACAAACAAACCTTATAGCCAATATGTGGCTGAATATTCATGGTGTCTCTACACATAATATTTTCAATGGTTTTCATCTCACTGGCAATGGTTAGATGAAGGTTGTAAATTTGTTTAAGAATGAGAAATATGACACTTGAGAGGTTAAAAAGTGATGAAGCAATTGCGTTTGTGCCAGTGAAAGTGGGACGTTGGTGTCGGGCTACGGGGTGCTGTGCGAGGTGTTCGAGGCGGGCGTGAGCGCGGAGCAGGAGGCGCCGCCCTCGCTCACCTTCAAGGCGCGCGCCAACCACCGGTTCCGGTTCCTCGACATGCCCAAGCACTCGGTGCCCATTCGGATTTATTCAAGGTGGGACTGATACATGTTGAACAAAGGCTGGCCCTATTGCTTAAAGTGGAACATTCCAAACATAAATAAATAATAGATTATATACTATACAAACATAGAACATATCATAATACACACAGAATAAGGGAAGCACCACTTCTAATAGTGGTGAGAGGATGGAAATAACTAATAACCATGATTTTAAAAGTTTAAACTATTAACTATAAACTAAAATATCTGCAAACAATAATAGATCTCACAGTAAGTCATGTTCCTAAATTAAACTAATCACACTGGCATTATAGGTTTGTAGGGAAGTATACTTAAGAAATAATCACATATAAGTTGCACCAAGATTTTTGTAAGGCTTAAACGGTTTAAACGCCTACCAGAAATGCACCTATTTTACTACCAATAAATTCGAAAAGCCTGCCAGAATGGATAAATGCCCACCAAATTGTGTTTCAAGAAGTGTTGTAAAAATGAAGCTATTTTCCTTTTTATGCTATGCCATAAAAATATACAAATGTCTTTAAAGCTAATTTCAGACCTAATATTTTATATTATCGCTAAATAGATATTACCAATATTTTCTTTCACCACTTTCAATTTAGTCATTATTGCTGAGGCAAAAAAGCAAACAGTCGAACGTGCAATAATTTTTAATACCAAATATAATATTGCGTATTCCAAACACATGTTGCTTGTTTATTGTTTTATGAATTTGATTAAAATATGATAATATAGCCAAATAAATACTTCAGTCTCAATATTACTGCAACACAAATGATTAAGGTAGGTAAAAAATGAATCACTAGTAGGAAAATAAAAAAAGAAACAAAAGTTAAACTAAGTTATGTTTTATTATATTTATAGGTACTTCTAAGATTAAATTGTACTTAAAATTTATCAATGGCACTTTAAGGAACACAATAGTTAAAAGCAGTCAATCTCCCTGGGCGTCGGAGTGAATGCTCCGAACGCAACCGGGATTTAACGCTCGGATGATGATGAATCACATCAACTTTTTAAAAACTAACAAAAGAAAATAATTATTGAATCCATAGAGGTTTTTTGATTTAGCTGGGCGCACTCTCTTTCTCTTCTCACCAATAGGGATATTCCTAGCTTCAAGAGGTGATTCCACGTACTTCAGCGTGACAATGTGTGACGCTTGCGTGACGGGATTGCGTCCTGCGGTCTGTACGTCACATGCCGGTGGCCGCTGTTGCTGGTTGCAGGGTAAATAAGTAAAGGGAAATGACTGTAATCTTAGTTTAACAATAATATATTTTGGATTCAGGTTGGATAATTTGATTACACTTAAACTATTTAGAACTGTAATTTTCGGTTTGAATGTTAGTGTTTTAGTAAAACAATATTTGGTGGGCATTTATCCATTTTGATAAGCAAAAAGAATTTAAATACAAAACACAAACAATTATTCTGATGAGTGTATATTTATATTGGAACGTAAAACGTTGTTTTTTAGGCACCTCGGTATAGAGTGGATTAAATTTATATGAAGTAATATATTTTATTTGGTGCTTAGTCTAAGGGACAAAAAATATTTTTGGTGAGCATTTAAATTGTACCCTTTTTGTAATATAAGCTTACAGTAAGTATTAGAAAATATGTTTTGACAAAGACACTAAATATTTATAAACTACGATATGCTAAACTGTATAACTTCTACTTTATGATTTTAAAATAAGTTATTTTTTCATAAATGTCGTATTAAAAAAAACACATTAATATTACCATCTAATCTAAAAGATTAATAAGTAATCTGCATATAACCTAAATTAACTAAAAGTATTCTAAGTGCGTGCCCATTAGCACTTTTCTTATTGTCTCTATTAAGAGGAAGACTCTTTGTTCATGTGTTCTTTATTTAGCTAGTACAGTACACTACGCATTGGTTTTGTTTATAACACTAGTTCAAACGTTTTTGTCCTTTTGAGCCTTCTCATTATATCCGTGTAGTGTAAAATAAGTAACATTGAACACTGTGATGTGTAGGTGAAGAAGTGGGTAGGCAGGCCCTGGGCATCTGAGCAGATACTCTGAACATAACTGGCATAACAACCAAGATCTTTGTATAGTAGTTGTGGTGGACTCTAACACAGTGATCGGTGCGGTTGCAGGATGCGCTTCGTGGAGGTGGTGGTGCTGCCGGAGGTGGCGCTCGGGGACCCGCTGTGGCCCGCGCGCCTCGCCAGCCTCGACCACCACCGGCGCGGGCGCACGCAGTCAGTACCCGCCCTTATTTAGTCCCTCTGTCTGTGCGTATATGTGACGTGACTAGTGACTAGTGAGTAGTGAGAGTGCGAGTGGTGCGTGCGCAGGGCCGACCGGCGGCTGCGGCGCGCCGACGCCGCGCTCACGCCGTGGCCGCTCTTCGTCTACGACATCTTCGACTACCGGCGCATGCGCGCGCTCATCGCGCGCTACTTCCGCAGCCTGATGCTCGGTGAGCCCATCAAAATCACATATTATACAATTAACATAAATATTGTAGTTACACCAAACTGAACGACAAATGAATATTAAATAGTTGTAGAAAACAATTATGCTTATCCATTACATCCGTGCAGGAACAGAAGAAAAATACAACTTGCTGCAGCCAGGCAGCCTGTCGTAAGAGACGACAAAACAACCCACAGCCAAGTGGTAAAGTTCTTGCCCGTCTGGATGACTACCACCCCTGGTCTAGAGTATGTCGCCATAACAACATTGAGTTATGTTCCGGCAATATTCCAGCCAGGTTCCAGTCTCCATTTAGAGAATAGCAGCACATTGTTAACACCTTGGGTGTTACAAATGTTCATAGGCGATGGTAACCGCTTTCCATCAGGTGGACCGTCTGCCTATCTGTTGTACTTGTGCAATAAAAAAAATGCTTATTTTGTTTTTTAGTTTCTTTTGTGTTTCCTTTACATAACTTATTAATTGTATGACATTAATTTATGGCTAAACCAACTAAAGATGCTAAATTAATTACAAAATGATGGGTATTTAGAACTGAACATAAGAGATGAACAAAAAATAAATCCAGGTATATTAAAATAATTATATATGACACTCATTTCTATTGTAGAATATATATAGCACATATTTAAAACATTTATATAATTATAAATACTTTTAATAATTGAATCTATATACTTATCTCATGCTTTCTCTTCAATGACCAACTTGTAGACCTTAAGGCAGATTCGTGCATTTTTTTGTTGTTAATGAACTTACAGATTCATTCACAAAAAAACCACCTAATACCATAATATACAGCCATTAAAAACAAGTGAAGAAAAAAAAGATATTAAAATAATGCCCAAATCATACTCTACACAAGTGCTCCCATTGGCGTCTCGCGCGCTAACGCAACTAATACGAGAGTTGTCACAGCGTAGTGTAGGTCCGTATTGAGGGTTCCGCCAACTGCCTGGATAAATCTAAATTATGCTAACTCTATTAACAATTACGATTTTTGTTATTTTATTTGGACAACACAATCAATAATTCGTTAACATAATATAGATTGTAAATGGGTACAATTTAAATGCTCACCAAAAATATTTTTTGTCCCTTAGACTAAGCACCAAATAAAATATATTACTTCATATAAATTTAATCCACTCTATACCGAGGTGCCTAAAAAACAACGTTTTACGTTCCAAAATAAATATACACTCATCAGAATAATTGTACGTTTTGTATTTAAATTCTTTTTGCTTATCAAAATGGATGAATGCCCACCAAATATTGTTTTACTAAAACACTAACATTCAAACCGAAAATTACAGTTCTAAATAGTTTAAGTGTAATCAAATTATCCAACCTGAATCCAAAATATATTATTGTTAAACTAAGATTACAGTCTTTCCCTTTACTTATTTACCCTGCAACCAGCACAGCGGCCACCGGCATGTGACGCACAGTCCGCAGGACGCAATCCCGTCACGCAAGCGTCACACATTGTCACGCTGAAGTACGTGGAATCACCTCTTGAAGCTAGGAATATCCCTATTGGTGAGAAGAGAAAGAGAGTGCGCCCAGCTAAATCTAAAAAACCTCTGTTGGTTCAATAATTATTTTCTTTTGTTAGTTTTTTAAAAAGTTTATGTGATTCATCATCATCCGAGCGTTAAATCCCGGTTGCGTTCGGAGCATTCACTCCGACGCCCAGGGAGATTGACTGCTTTTAACTATTGTGTTCCTTAAAGTGCCATTGATAAATCTTAAAAGTACCTATAAATATAATAAAACATAACTTCGTTTAACTTTTGTTTCTTTTTTTATTTTCCTACTAGTGATTCATTTTTTACCTACCTTAATCATTTGTGTTGCAGTAATATTGAGACTGAAGTATTTATTTGGCTATATTATCATATTTTAATCAAATTCATAAAACAATAAACAAGCAACATGTGTTTGGAATACGCAATATTATATTTGGTATTAAAAATTATTGCACGTTCGACTGTTTGCTTTTTTGCCTCAGCAATAATGACTAAATTGAAAGTGGTGAAAGAAAATATTGGTAATATCTATTTAGCGATAATATAAAATATTAGGTCTGAAATTAGCTTTAAAGACGTTTGTATATTTTTATGGCATAGCATAAAAAGGAAAATAGCTTCATTTCTACAACACTTGAAACACAATTTGGTGGGCATTTATCCATTCTGGCAGGCTTTTCGAATTTATTGGTAGTAAAATAGGTGCATTTCTGGTAGGCGTTTAAACACAAGCCATTGTAAATTATTAGGTCTACATTTAAATCCAAGTGTGCTGGCACATCAGTGTTAAAATTATATTTTCGTAAACAAAATTATGTAAGTACTGACATATACTCAACTCACTTTCTGTATTGACATAATAATATAAACTGACGGACTCATAAACTGCATCAAAGTTCAGGATTACTTTGAAATGATTTTTTTAAATAAGTATGCAATCTTTTTAGATTAAATTATATAAATATGGGGAGACTGGCTCTTAATCTCAAAAAAAAGGAAAATTTAAAAATAGAACTGCAGTAAAACAAATGAATATAGCCGGGAAAAGAAAATTTACTCGTAGTATCAGATTTGCGTGTTATTTATAGCAAAGTTTTAAATTGATTCTCATTGATTTTTTATTATTTTGTCAATTGAATTATTGTTACCAGCAGAATTGTTGGGTTAGTTTTTTAACTCATCGAGAGTTTTTGAACCATAATATGGATACTTCGTCCGAACAAGCGGCTCAAATTGTAGCATTGGTGCGGGAGGGCTTGGATCAACGAACGATTGGTAGAAATTTAAATTTAAACCAGTCTACGGTTTCTAGAATATACAGAAGGTTTGTGGAGACAGGTTCTTACAGAAGGAGACGTGGTACAGGCAGGACTTGAGCAACCACCGGTCGTGATGACCAATTTATTGTTACAGCTTCCTGCAAAATCGTTTCCTCACATCTGTTAACATCAAAACAGAGCTTAATGAAGTGCGTGGAGTAAACGTGAGTGCACGAACAATAAGAAGAAGGTTAAAGGAAGCGGATATCACCCCTTTTAGACCAGCAAATGGTCCAAAGTTGTCTGTAGCTCACAGACAAGCTCGCTTAAGATTTGCGCGTGATCACCTGAATTGGACAGAAGAGCAATGGACCTCCGTTATTGTTCACGGACGAGTGTAGGACATGTTTATATGGTGCAGATGGTCGCAGAAGAGTCTATCGTCGACGTGGGGAGCGATATGCTCAAAGTTGCATTGAGGAGCGTGTTCCTTTTGGAGGCGGTTCGTGTATGGTCTGGGGTGGCATATTGATGAACGGGCGAACAGAACTTGTGTTCATAGACATGGTCCGTCAAAACGGTGATAGAGGGGTTTGACTGCACATCGCGACATAACAGAGATCTTAGAAGATCACGTGGTGCCTTATATGGGATTCATAGGCGAAAATTTTACTTTAATGCAGGATAATGCCCGGCCGCACGCTGCTGCACAAGTTCGACAATATTGCGAAGAGGTTGGGATACGTACAATGAATTGGCCAGCACGCAGCCCGGATCTTAATCCCATTGAGCATGTTTGGGACAATTTAAAAAGAGCTGTATATGCGAGAAACCCTTTGCCCACGACAGTGGCAGCACTAAGAACAGCACTTTCAGAAGAATGGGACAATATACCGCAAGATCTTTTAATAACCCTAATAAAATCTATGCGGAACCGATTAAAATCCGTAATAAGGGCACGTGGAGGTAATACACCTTATTAAAACATAAATAAACCCTTGCCTAAAGTTTGTCTCCATTGTTAAAACCAATTTTTTATTTAAACCAATTTTCCTTAAATTTCTGTTTCTTCTTCAAAAAAAGTCTTAAGGTCCTTTCCAGTACACAAACTTAAAGTGTGAAAGTTTGCATACTTGGTTAAAATATTTATTTCAAAGTCGTCTATTACTTTGATGCAGTTTATGAGTCCGTCAGTGTATATATTAATATGTGGGCTAAATTTTTGTACCCGTTTTTATGAAAATTGCACAGACAGAGGAGTTTGAAATTTCGCACACTTATAGTTTATTAGTTTTCATATAGAGAAGAAGTGACAAATGCTATTTTTTTTTAATTATGTATAAATTAAATCAATAAAAAAAACATTACATACACTATCATGTATTTAACTCGCATATATACTCTTTTGTTTATTGTTAAAGATAAAATAACATTGTAGCTTTGGCGAAATCTGTGATTATAGAAGCATAGTCCTTGACATTATTTATTAAAGTCTAATTTCGACCACGCGCGACCACTAGTATAAATAAATATGCGAAAAGCAATAATTGTACTTATTTTATTTATTAATAATTGGAAAAGACAAGAAATAATTATGTAGTAAGCAATTTTGTTTCTTTTTTTCTACCTGTAGTATTGATATTTTTATAAAAAAATATTAAACTTTGAGCTAGATGAAACAAAACATCTAATAGTGTTAAATTTACGTACTTCTATTAGCTTCACCTGTATGTATGTATGTATGTATGTTTGTAACCGACCCCTTTGAGCTCGATTTTGTCCTACTTTGAACGATCAGATTTAATTCAAACTTTGCACACCTGTTAAAGGTCGATGACAATGCAATAATATAGTACCATGGAACTGATTTGATGATGGAGTGGGAAGGTGGCCATAGGAACTCCTGTACTAAACAAGATAGACCCGTCGTGTTTGGGCTCGTATGTTTATATCGCGTGACAATGCAATAATATGGTATCATGGAGCTGATCTGATGATGGAGTCGGAAGGTGGCCATAGGAACTCCTGTACTAAACAAGATAGACCCGTCGTGTTTGGGCTCGTATGTTTATATCGCGTGACAATGCAATAATATGGTATCATGGAGCTGATCTGATGATGGAGTGGGAAGGTGGCCATAGGAACTCCTGTACTAAACAAGATAGACCCGTCGTGTTTGGGCTCGTATGTTTATATCGCGTGACAATGCAATAATATGGTATCATGGAGCTGATCTGATGATGGAGTCGGAAGGTGGCCATAGGAACTCCTGTACTAAACAAGATAGACCCATCGTGTTTGGGCTCGTTTTACTTGTCTTGGCTAGCACTCTCCTGTTACATGATATGCAGGATCTCAAAAGCTTGTATTTAAAAACATTAAAAAAATTTAAACTAAAAAATGAAAAATAAATAATAGTTAAAAAAAACTAAAAAAAACACGCTTTCATAAAGCTTGGGGTGCATAGTGTCAATAGTTATAAACATTTTATTGACAGATAATCAGTAGAAGAATCATCACTTCGATAATATAATATCTTAAAAAGCGCTTTGAATACACCCCACACTTTTTTACAATAATGTACATTCATTTTTTTACACTGTACTTAATCAAATTGATTAATTATTTCTTTTTTGCACTCCACGGTAAGACCCCATTCATCAGAAACCAAATTTATTAAAATTTATTTTCTGTTTTCTAGTTGGATTTTTTATGAAAGCGTGTTTTTTTTAGTTTTTTTTAGCTATTATTTATATAATGACTATTAGACAAAACTTGTTTATTTTTATAGCTCTGTAGCTATTGTGATAAAAAAAGCTTTTATATAATCATTACATCTTCTAAGGCCAGGGCTTAATTCCACTCAAATCGCGAAATTCTCTCTCGCTCCATTGTCTCGGCACTCGGGTGAGTGAGGGTGAGTGAGGGCGAGTGAGGGTGAGTGAGGTGCGTGTGCGTGTCGTGCGCAGACAGGCTGCCCGCGGAGCCGGTGTCGCTGTCGTTCTGGGTGGCGTCCAACCTGGCGCTGTCGGCGCGCGACCGGCTCGCGCTCTTCGTGGTGGACAACGCGCTGCTGCGCCTGCACATGGAGGTGCGCTTCATCAGCCGGGTAACTCTTATTTCGAATACTCTAAATATATTAAAAAAAAAACAAATGAAATAACGATGAATGAAACGATGGAGAACATGACGCAACTTTTTATTAATTTCTTGTCTGTTTGTCCGGGATTCTGCGTTACTTTTTATCGTGGGAATCCTGTAGGAATTTTTATGATTGATTTTAAAATGGCAAGAGTGAAAACAAATCGATTTCCAATGCAACTTTTTTTACTGATCGATAGCAAATAAATGTGCGATATTTTTTTATTCCGGCAATCCCGCGGGAATTTCAAGTCGAGCGTGGATGAAGTCACGAATAAATACTAATTCGGTAGTTGTCAATTTTTGAGAAACAGGTTTATTTTGAGCTTTATGGTCTATTTTAGCCAAAATATTATTTCAGCAAAAAAACAACATTAACATATTTAATTTAGCAATTTTATAAATATTTTGACATTTCGTCACAAAAACGCGTCAAGCTGTCATGGCGTCTCGCATGACGTCACAGTGTGCAAAACAAACATCTGTTTCATTGAAGTGTTATCTGAGAAGTCATTGATAACTTCTTGTGTTTTGCACGCTATGACGTCACGCGCTCTGATCGGCGTCTATTGTCACGTGGCTAATGGCTGCAATCTAACAATTTTATTTCTCAAAAATATCAATTAATATTTAAGTTAAAACTATTTATTTTTGTCATATTTAGATCGTAATCTACGATATATATTAAAATCAGCCTATATTTTTCATACTGTCATGTACCGTATTATAGCATAATATTTAAAATAATCTTAAACTATTCGGGTTTTGTCTATAATAAAAACTAAACTTTTTTCACAGTAACTCTTAATTCACAAACAAAGTTAAGGAGGTGGATAAACCACATCCAATAAAGTGGCGCGGTCGTGTTGCAGAAGAGCGTGCTGTGCTGCTCGTCGTGCTGGGCGGAGGTGGCGCGCCGCGACCAGCTCTTCGCCATGTCCAGCGACGGCGTGCACTCCAACTACACCAACCTGGGTCAGCCCACCTCGATACCAACTCTTCGAGAAAGATATATATGAAATACTTCTTTTAAATTCAATAGCCAAGTGACCAACACAGTAGATGTCCATTAGCTTGCATAATATATTAATGATGGTGAATGTTGCAGGCGGGTACATGCACGACATAGTGACGGTGACTACGTGCGGCAACGTGGCGCTGAGCGGCGCGCCCTCCGCCGAGTACTCGTGGTTCCCGGGGTACGCGTGGACCATCGCGCTCTGCCGCGTGTGCACCGCGCACCTCGGCTGGAGGTACGCCCCCACTCCGACTCGCCCCCGCGCCCTCACGCCCCCACTCCGACTCGCCCCCGCGCCCTCACGCCCCCACTCCGACTCGCCCCCGCGCCCTCACTCAGCGCCGCGCGTGTCCGCAGGTTCGACGCGACGAGGCGCAACCTGCGCCCGCAGCGGTTCTTCGGGCTGTGCCGCAACTACGTGCAGCCGCGGCACGAGGCCGAGGAGCCCCCCACCCGCACCCGCACCCCGCCCATCGACATGCTCTGAACCGAACTGGAGGCGAAACAGGGCACATGTTAGGTCGGATTAATAGCGAACCAGAGTCCGCACGTGGGTAGGTGACAATACTCAACACTCTTACAATCGATTCTAAAACAAAAACAAAGCGTTGCTAAACGCAAAACTCAAAAAGTGCTACCAAACAGCTAATTTTTGTGCTTACTGCATCCAGTAAGATTTAATAAAAAAAAACAAACAAAAAATTGCATGGACAATAATAAAAATAACACTTTTCTTTTCACATTGAAACTAGTTGTAAACTAACTCCTTAACGGTGGAACAGATTTTCATGAAATTTTATTTTTGTTCAAGAGAATTCGAGAAAAGTTTAGGTTAACATGTCCCGGTAGATGGCGCTGAAGTCGGTTTCTAGATTTTTATTTTTAAGGCAGGACAAAGTCTGCCGGGTTCAGCTAGCAAATAATAAAAATAATTTTTGTTGCTGTCTAAACAATAATAAATATAATATTTGACATTCGGCACTCCTACAAAATGTAGGATTCTGAAGAATTGTAAGGTGATAAAAGTGTATCAATTAATTTGACTGTCAACTACCCAATTATTATAACCTTGGAACTGTGCAAAGAAACAAACAAGAAGAACTGATTCTCGATTCTGGAATAAGCAGTATAAATAAAATTGGTAATTGACTTGAGACAATGAACACCACATTTCCAATGAGTAAGGCTCGTTACTCAGCACAGTGCTGTGCTTAAATCTGATGCAGCACAACAATGACTTTTTCATTACAGAAGGGCTGTAAGCCGCAACCATGTCCACAAATTGGAAGTGATATTATAGATGCAGTTCCGTGAACTTTGTACCATAGGTTACGAAATACAAAATGATGTACATAAAAGTATTTATTTAAGATTTCTCTATGAAATAGGGCAATTTTTCCCAACCCTTTATTCACAGATGATGTATTTATTATATCTAAATTATTTACTTTTTTATAAATGAATATAATAGTTTTTTAATATTTATATTAAATCCTGTGTTGACAAACCAGTGGAAGATAATTTTTAATAACATTATGTATAAGTTTTTAGTTTATATTCAATGTGAAAACAACCATTCTGTTTCAAATTCGACTTTTCTGAATCCACCTCTAAATTCCAATCTGAAGAGATTTAGATTTGTATAGTGTATTTTAATTTACTACTGTTACTTAAATCATGAAAGTAAATAAAATCCTAATTACGGTTGACAATTTTATTTGTTCTATTTCACCCCTTTCTTGAATGTTATAAAGTACATAGTTTTAAGGGTTAAAAAATCCAAATATGAAAATTTTTATCTTCCAAAAACCTGGGCTCAATAAACCTTTACTATACTTAATAAAATGATAGTTAACGAATTTACACTCAATTTTTAATGATCTGAGCATTTAATAATTGGAGATATAGGAAAAATGGCAATTTATTTCATCACAACTGTTGAAAGTTATATTCACATGGAGAGAACCCTACTGATAAACTTTCCATAAAGCATAAATATATAGAGAAAAATGAAATTGCCACAGTTAAGTAAATTACTGTGAATGTGGCAGCTCTTAAACTACACCAGGCACAGTAGTGCCTAGTTTCAAAAGATGGATAAATAAAGACCTCGGTCAGATTGTAAGATTTCAACTATGCCAATCAAGGTAGTTCTTCTGGCATGTATGTACCCTACATTTTACTACACAATTGAGGATTTTTAATACAATTGCAAAATTCTTACTTAAAAACAATATCCTACAAGTATTGTTCACTTTCCACAATAACAGCACCCATAAATTTCCTACTGTAACACTTTCAGGGGGTGTAGCCATTTGTATTTAAGGTATGTGGAGGCATGTAATGGGTTGCAATGTGTAAGTCGTCAGTTGCACTCATTCGTAGGTTTCCAGTACATTGTGTTTGTTCAAAGATCTTAGATTTAGTCTTTTTCATTTGCTTCTTGATTCTTCTTGTCGACTGTTGTTTATCTGTGAAAATATAAAATTTTTGATTGATTTCTAAAAATGCTTATGTATATTAGCTAATTTTATAAGTATTTAGCTGTGGAGCTGACTCACTTAAAGTTACTAAGAAATAGAATAATATGGAAACTTTTCTTCAGATAGCCCATTTATTGTTGAAGTTTAAGTTGAGTGAAGGTTAATAAAGAAGACGAGTATATCATCAGTTAGCAAGGGAGAAGGGAGGAACCCTCCTCCCTTCTCCCAAAATTGAAGAAATATATAAAGATGGAACAAGAATTATAGATCCTCTACAAATAGCAGAAATATTTAATAATTTTTTCATTAACCAAGTATCTGAGCAAAGAAATAATCATGACAGCATTAGTAAAGATTTAATTAATAATTACCGACAGTTAAATTCCTTATTTATGAATCCTAAAGCTCCAAATGACATAAAGAAAATAATATTAAATTTAAAGAATACTTTTAGCACGGGGTATGACGATATAACAACTAATACATTAAAAATAATAGCCACATCAATCTCACCGGTACTTTGTCATATTGTAAACTTATGTATAATTCAAGGTAAATATCCTGACAAATTAAAAACAACCATTATTAAACCGTTGTTCAAAAAGAATGATAAACGGGATATAACATGCTACCGACCTATAGCTCTAATTCCTATTATATCTAAAGTTTTTGAAAAAGTCATGTATAATGACATATACACCTTTCTTGAAACGAAACAAGTATTTAGTAAGGACCAGTTTGGATTTAGAAAGTGTAAAAGCATAAATATGGCTATCTATTCTTTTTTGGAAACTGTCATGAAAAATATAGATAATAACATGATAAGTTGTGCTCTTTTTACAGATTTATCTAAAGCTTTTGATTGCGTTAACCATAGCATACTATTACAGAAATTATATATTTATGGTATCAGAGGAAATGTTTTGGATCTTGTATCGTCATATTTGAGTAACCGCAAACAATCTACAGTAATTACTAAAATATGTCCTAAACAAAAAAAAAGAAATCAAATACATCACAGAGCCTAAAAATGTTACTGTAGGTGTACCACAAGGCAGCGTATTGGGGCCTTTATTGTTTATTTTATATATCAACGATCTACCCTTAATTACTAACCATAAAACAATTCTTTATGCTGATGATAGCACAATTCTATTTCAAGGTACCACTAAATCTATGATTGAAAATGACCTTAATGATACACTAAGCTGTGTAGTTAAATGGTTGACAATGAATAATCTAACAATTAATTTGACAAAAACGAACTTTATGACATTTAAAAATCGTTCAACAAAGATACATGACATTTCAGTAAATTATTTAGGACATAAAGTGGATGAAGTTGAATACACAAAATTTCTTGGCTTAAACATAGATAATAAATTGGATTGGAAATTACATATTGAATCCCTTACTTCAAAAATAAATAAATGCTCGTATGCCCTCTATATGCTTGCTAAAGTGGCACATATGTCTACCCTAATGACTGCATATCACGGAAATGTATCATCGATTCTCCGCTATGGGATAATTTTCTGGGGGAATTCTACCAATAAAGAAATTGTATTTAAGTCACAAAAGAGATGCGTAAGGGCTATGTGTGGACTAAAGCAAACTGATAGTTGTAAGCCATACTTTATAAAATTAGGCATCCTTACAGTTCCTTGTCTTTATATATTTGAAGTAGTACAGTTTGTCAAAGAAAATCTTAACCTATTCACACACCCTGTAAGCATAAGACAAAAGAATAGAATATGTTGTCCGCTGAACAAGACGGCTTATTTAAATAAAAGTATATTTTGTATGGCATCAATACTGTACAACCGTCTACCAGATGAGCTTCTAAATATTACAACTGCTAATATATTTAAACGCAAGGTTAAGACATTTTTAATACAAAAAGCATATTATACAGTAAACGAATATTTAGGACATAAATAACTATATTATAATATATGACGACTCACATAATATACAAAAGTTTAATTTTGAAATTGATTATTTGACGATAAAATATGATTTGACGATGAAATATAATTTATAGTAATGTGAAATTGATTAATGGTTCTATAAAGACAAAGTTTTATATTAATTTAATAATTTATTGTTTGATTAAATAATGTAATTATGGCCAGGCACCATTACAATCGCCTGTATTGTACGTCCGAAAGGACAAACTGTCGTTCCAACAAGAAACTCGAACAACTTTGTAATTTTATAATTGTGACAGTTTATACAATAAATGTTTATTCTATTCTATTCTATTCCTCATGGTAAAGTACTCCCAGTATACAATCCTAGCACTTTATGATAAAAGTGAATCTAAAAATGAAAGCTATTGGATATATCAATAAAAACTTACTCTGAACTTTGCTATGGCTGGACTCTTTTCTTTTTAATGCTAAATTTGGTAAGTCTTTTTGTAAAATAGTGTGTAGAGTGGTATGCGGCACGTGCAGTGCGGACGCCCGAGCTCTCAAAGATAGTGCAGGTGCAGATCGCACGGATGCCTCAACCTCATCCATGTGGCTCCTTCTGTAAAGTTGACACATTGCTTGAGACCCATGCTTAGGAAATACTGATTGACAAGTGTGACATAAATTTTTTATAAATTTGAATGCCTATATCAATCACACTCTATGCAAGTTTACCTAATTCTTAAAAAATCTGAAGGTTCTTTTTGTAGCTTTTCATCACAGCTGTGGTAGAAAGCTTTAATATATTGTTACGTACGAGCGGGGGTACGCACTTGTGGATTGGAAGAAAACACCAGTTTTTAATTTAAAAGCTTTTATTGACTTACAAAGCCGCGCACAGTACCTCCCTGTAGAGTTGCTGTCCTTAAACACACGACCAACGATGCACAATTCCGACGATAAGTTGTCACACCCTCAATACCGTCGCCGATATTGCGTAGACCACCTCCGAAATTATTGCGTGTAGCTCGCCTCTGGTTCCTCTCTCGAACTACGCTACACACTTCCTTCACGTATCTATCCACCAAACTTGCCACTAAATTTACCACTTGATTCGTCTCTGTACTCTATTAATCTTCTCTAACAACTCTTTAGTATCGCACTTGTTGCTTCACCGTCTTAGACTGACTCAACTTTTAACTCTTAAACTTTCAACTCTAAACTTGCCCGGTAGGCGCGCCTTACGCTGTTTATATACCCGGAAGAATTTTCTAGAAACCATATATCTATCTCTGTCTCTTCTTTCCCGAACCTTCTGTTCGGGAACTTTCGTTTATACATCTATCCCTTTCTAACATCTATCTACCTCTTTCTTTCGTTCATTGTCCATCTCCTTCTAACATTTATCTATCTCTTTCTTTCGTTTATCGTCTATCCCTTTCTAACATCTATCCGTCCTTGTCTTTTCCTTCCAGAAATGTCTAGTATTTTCTAAAACTGATTTACGCTGCTGGGCAGTTCCACCCTCGGTCGCCACAATATTATAAAGCTGAATGTAAAATGAGTTCACAAGAATAGTTTACTTTTATTAAAGCCTTATTACCTATTCATATCAGACAAAAATAAAGTTCACCTGTAAAAAGCTTAATTATAATTTTTAATTATTGTATTTTAAACAAACAATGCCAATTACAGTCTATAACAATTAATCATGGGCATTTACCTATTAATTGGCCTCCCAGACCGTGGTGCATCATGGACACTGCCAGTTGAAAACAGTTTTCGTTCCCAAACCAGAAGAGTGTTCTTAGCAGGTGGGTCTCTACCAAAACGCTGTTTGAACTCATTTTTTATCTGTAAAAAATTCAATATTATGAATAATACATTACTCACCTCAGAATCAACACTTAGGATATATAGTGAAGTGAAGTATAGTTAAACATGGTATATATGGCTAAACCGAACTTAGCCATACACCTCAGCTTTTTTTCTGATTTTGCAGTATTATGTGTCAAATTGAAGAGAAGAAAAAACAAGAAAAATGCTGACATAAAGAAGGCTAGAAATTGTTCTACAGATATGTAAATATTTTTTAGTTTGGTTTAAATATAAATTATTATTTTTGCCCCAATTTATAAAAGCTTTCATCTTTTAGGCTGCATTGCATATATAGAAATAGTATGAGTAGTGTATGTTAGAAATATGATGAGTAGTGTATGTTAGAAATAGGATGAGTAGTGTATGTTAGAAATATGATGAGTAGTGTATGTTAGAAATAGGATGAGTAGTGTACGTTAGAAATAGGATCAGTAGTGTATGTTAGAAATAGGATGAGTAGTGTGTGTCCTATTTCATTGATAAAAAAAAGAGAACTAAAATACAACTTTCCAACTTGTCCCCATACATTAAGATAGTGCAAATGGAATAAAATGGTAACATAAGCATTTTCTACTTGATTTATACTACTGTTCGTTCGTTTCCTCTCGTGCACCCAGACTGCTGCAACAAGTCTTTCTTCTATACTGAAATTCGAAGTGTCGACATTTGAAGATTGTACTGTCTTCTTGCTGTTCTTAACTGGAGTTGACGGTGCTTGGGATTCACAAGGCTTAGTAAAATTAGCCTGCACAGAATGTTGAGTTGTACAATGATTATGTTCTGCGGCTGTAGGGACGTGAGTCTTCAACTCGCAATAAAGTGAACATTCTTGATATGCATTGTGGTGATAAAGCGGCTGATTAGGAATGTGGTACATTAGTTTTATTAGCCAAACTTTTTTCACTTAAGTATAATTTTACTTTAATACTTAAGGCCGCAAAACCTAAAGTGCCAAAACAAAACAATAACAGAATATGACAGCAATCTCAAAGCTTATAGTACTGTCACTACAATATATACTTTTGGGTTTATAGCTTGGGATCTAAGCCTTTAAGCCTACTACAATACACAAATCACAAAACAAATTAAATAGACATCCACCAATACACTTATTGTTAGACTGACTGAACGACACAGCATGACTTGTAACATATAATTTTAAAATTATACTATTTATAATGTACGCTTCGACATTCTGACAGACAAAGGAACTAGTTTATAAAGCCTAGCCGGATAATCATCGATCTCGTTTCATTGCCTAGCACTACTCAAAAAAACTGTGTAACACTCTTTTCACAGAGTACTTTTCGCTTACTAAGAGATGAATCTTCAATTTGAATTTTATGTTATTATTCTTACAGAGTGTTGGTTAAATGAATATATGACCATACCATCTCTATCAGGATATAATTCATACAGAACAAATAAATACATAAACAAAAGCGGCGGGGTTACTGCGTATGTTAAAAATTCTTGGAATGCTACAGTATCAGAACCAACAATTGAAGATTGCAATTGCCTAGAAATAGATCTGTGCCCTACCATCACTATACTTGGGGTGTATCGATCACCATCCTTTACATCTCTGGAGCCTTTTCTCTTTTCCCTTGATCAGTTACTGAAAAGCGCCAGTACAAAACCATGTTTAATACTTGCAGGTGATTTAAACATAAACGAAATTCCACTTAATGAACAAAGTTCCGACTATCTCAATGTGCTTGCAGGACACTTCTTATTACCTGCAATTACTAAGCCGACAAGAGCAAATGCGTGTCTAGACCACATCTTTGCAAAGAATCAAAATGACGAATTAGGCACAGGAGTAGGCCTAATAGCCCACACAGATATAACTGACCACAGACTTTGTATGTTAAACTTACCCTATTCTCCAAACAAACCTTGTAAAAAACATCGGACGAGACTAGTCACGAATTACTCCGCTGTAGCTGACTCATTGGAACAATTAGATTGGTCAACTATAACAAGTGAGGACGTCGATTATGCAACGACTCTATTTCAAAAGCATCTAAGTCAGTCAATCATAAAAAATACTAAAGAAATTGTTATTCCTAGGACCAAATACAACCTCAAACCCTGGATAACTCCCGGCTTAATGAGGTGTCAAAGGAATCGTGACTCTCTACATCTTCAATCAAAAAAGGATCCGACTAATGTAGTCCTAAATATAACGTATAAAAGATATCGCAACTTCCTAAGTAAGCTTCTCATGAAGATTAAGACTTCGTATGAAAATCAGCAACTGTCAAAATACTGTAACAATCCTAAAATGCTTTGGCAAGCGATAAACAATATCTGTAATTTATCAAAACCCCGCAACACACCAACAGAATTAATTAGACCTGATAATTCAAACGACTCCCTAAATGACTGTAACAGATACTTCACAAACGTTGGTAGCGCCCTGCCAAACCAAACGCTAACCAGACTAAACTGCACAGAAACCGCCCTCGCTTCTGACATTAAAGCCGATAATTCTCCAGTCCATTCGTTACTCATGTACCCTACTGATGAAGAAGAAGTGGGCTCATTCATCGACGAGCTCAGGATAGGTAGCGCTCCTGGTGCAGATAACTGTGACCCCCTTCTGATCAAAATTGTAAAGCCTATCATAATACAACCTTTTACCCATATATGCAATCTTAGTTTAAGCACTGGAAAATGCCCAGATAAATGGAAACTTGGCCAAATATCGCCAATTTATAAAGGTGGTAATAGAACCCTCCCTAGTAACTACAGACCAATCACCCTATTAAGTGTGTTCTCCAAGTTGCTAGAGAAAGTAGTAAACAAACGGCTTGTCGATTTCTTGGAAAAATACTCTCTTATTTCTGATAAGCAGTTCGGATTTCGGCAGAATATATCGACGAAAGATGCCGTTTTGACTCTCACAAAGTCGATTGCCACATTCCTGGACCAAAATCAATGTTGCCTAGGTGTATTTCTAGATTTAGCGAAAGCTTTTGACACGGTCTCGATCCCAATCCTCCTTAGTAAACTAAACCATATTGGTGTAAGAGGTATAAGCCACGAATGGTTTAAAAGTTACCTGAGCAACCGGCGTCAATTTGTTAAGGTGGGATCGCATTGGAGTGAACAGTATACGGTAAATTTCGGAGTACCCCAAGGCAGCATTTTAGGACCTACAAGTTTATATAAATAAATGAATTTGAATAAAGTGTTTGTTTAGAATAATTACTGTTGTTCATTGGAAATAATAGGAAAACATCTAATTCTTGAATACATTTTCTTTAATATTAAAACAATACATTTCTTAAATATTAATTTAATTATTATCTACTCCTTAGTAGTAGTATTGGAAAGTTTTCAGTCACCAAGTAATCGTCTTCAAATATTACCGCTATGTTTAATTCAAACTCTGTAAATATAAAAATATCACTCTTTCATTATACGAAACTATATATTTCTCAAAAAGTAAAGATAAATCTTAAAATAAGGTCAATTAATCTCCGTCTCTTTAAACATGGCTATGTGCGATATGTGTCAGTCACTCAGTCAGTCATTGTCAAGTACACTTAACTATTCAACTTTGATAACAACTTTTAAAGAAGTTTCAGTCACATTACAGGTCTTTGTCGTCATTCGTTCCACATTTCACTTAACAGCTGAGATTTTTAACACAACTTTTAGTTATAAAACAATCATTATACTACAGGATTAGGAGCATTACTAGGAAAGGAATGCTCCGGTGGTTCTGGCATGTGGAAAGAATGTATTATGAAAGAATGACTAAACAGATATACAATGCAAAAGTGGATGGATGCAGAAGTCGCGGAAGGCCACGACACACCTTCCATGATCAAATTGATCGTATATTAGCAGAAGGTGATGTCAGGAGCCTTAAGAACAGACGAGCGTGCATGACAAGAACTATGAATGTCAAAGAAGCAAGTGAGGTGTGTAAGAATAAGCCTAAATGGCGCTCTGTTGTTCGTGCCTACCCCGCAAGGGACCTGGCGTGAAGTTATGTATGTATGTATTATACTACAACCACAATTAATTGTTCACTTAGTTATAACTAGCTAGTATAACGGCCTCTGTGCTTGGTCTGGCTTAGTCTTAGCCGGCCGGGTTCGATTCCTGACATGGTAAATTTCGGAAACGAGCTTTCTGTTATTTACTATGGTCTGGGTTTCTGGGATCGACTCCAGCCTGGTACATTGTATATTACCCACAACACAAGTGTTATTGTGTGTGTTTGTCTCCTGATTATTATTATTATTGTTGGCATTAGAAAAAGAATAAAACTACGTTTTAACGGTTTTAAGCGCGGTAATTTATTTGATTTTGGTTTATCCGACGTTCCTTCCACTCATTTTAATATTATATAAAAAAACATTTTAGAACTAGGCATGTTTTCTGAAGAGTTTCTTGCGCCGCTTCTTCTCTTCAAGCCACAGCATGTTGTGAAGCGGTGGTAAATTAGATTAGGCTCCCATAGAGTAAATAATATCCATAAACAAAATTTAAAACTAAATAATTAAAATGAACAACTTGGCAGTAGGCTGAATAAAAACTTTGACAATACACGTTTGACAAATGTCATCTTTGTCTTCCGTGACCACGGCCACTGAAAATCGGCCGAAACGTCGGATAAACCAAAATCAAATAAATTACCGCGCTTAAAACCGTTAAAACGTAGTTTTATTATGTGTACAAGTCGCGAAAACTTAAGAAAATATTATTAGAAAAAGAATTCAAATATGTTTATTGCTATTTGTTTTCCTTATGCCACTACTACTCCGAGATAATGTTTTTTTTCCCCCTTCTTGGCCCGGGCGAACAATATGCCCAGGTCGAGTTACTAAATCTATCTTATTTCTATCTTAAAAATATCGATCCTCTACTTAATACTATTGTACATGTGTGTTGATACTTGTATGTAGTGTTACGTGTTTAGGGTTCAAATTAGAAAAAGGTTGGTTTGGGTTGGGAAGGGTTGGTTTGCCCTCCGATATCACGGAGTGCCGACCTACCTCCGCCGCATAGTCGGGGCGTATCTCAGCGACCGGGCCGTCATCTTCCCGGGCCAAAACGGCTGGGGACGACCCTGTGGAACATCGGCTACGACTGGGCATTGCGGGGCGTCCTCCTCCGCGGCGTGAGCATTACGTGCTACGCCGACGACACGCTGGTCGTCGCGCGGGGGAGGACGTACCCCGAGGCAGCCATTCTGGCGACAGCTGGGGTTGCTCAGGTGGTCCATCGTATCCGGCGGCTGGGTCTCGAGGTGGCCCTACACAAATCCGAGGCCGTGGTCTTTCACGGGCCTCGGAGAAAGCCACCGGCGGGATCCGGCATCACAGTGGGAGGCGTCCGCATCGGCGCCCAGCCCAGTATGAAGTACCTGGGATTGGTCCTGGACAGCCGATGGGACTTTTCGGCACACTTCCAGCAGATGGCCCCCAGACTCAAGAGGGCGGCGGGCGCACTGTCGCGCCTGCTACCTAACGTTGGGGGTCCAAATGTGACGTGCCGAAAACTCTTCGAGGGAGTCGTGCGTTCTATGGCCCTGTACGGGGCCCCGGTGTGGGCTGCGACAGACACAGCGTATGCTGGCCGTCAGGGCCGTCCGTGGGTATCGCACGATATCCTTCGAAGCGGCCTCCTTACTAGCCGATACTCTGCCGTGGGACCTGGAGGCCAGAACACTGGCCTCCTTGTACGTGTGGCGTAAGGAGAAGGAGGCCAGTATGGGCCGACCTGCGCCCCGTGAGATCGAGGGGCCCAGGGACGAGTTGCGCCAGGTCCAGATGGCAGAGTGGGCGGACCGCCTACAAAACCCCAGCGCCAGCCTCGCCGTCATCCAAGCGGTGGGGCCGATCATGCCAGAATGGCTGCAGAGGCGTCACGGCACCCTAACGTTCCGCCTGACGCAGGTCCTCTCGGGGCACGGATGCTTCGGGAGGTACCTGTGTCAAATTAGGCGCGAACAGTCGTCAGGGTGCCACCTCTGCGTCGGCGGCGACGAAGACACGGCGCTGCACACCCTCCAGGTGTGTCCAGCCTGGGACGAGCAGCGCCGAGATCTCGTCGCGGCCATCGGGGCGGATTTGTCCCTCCCGGCCGTGGTGAGGGCCATGGTCGGGAGCGCCGACGCGTGGGACGCAGCCGCCTCCTTCTGCGAGACCGTCATGTCCGCGAAGGAGGCGGCGGAGCGGGAGAGGGAGCAAACCACCACGCTCCCCTCCCGCCAGAGCCGGCGGCGGCGTCGGAGGGTCGTGCAGGACGACCTCCAGCCGCCGTAGGCTACGGCCGTGCGGGCGACCGGCGGGGAAACCGGATCCGCCCGCACATTAAGGCCGAAGAGGAGGGACGTGCGCCGATCCGCGCGCCCCGTCTCACCTCGTCTCGGTGAGGAAGAAGAGCCGGAGAGACCCAGATCTCCGGCCACAAAATGGTGAGGCCAGCCCGCAAAGGGCCGGCCGCCGTCCGTCCGGGCTGGTGGTGAATGCGCGAGCGAGCCGACAGCCCGGACAAAGGACGCTCGGGATCTGACAGGGGTTTTAGTGGATATCCCTAACCGTGGTGTGGCAATAGCTCTCTACATCCCATCGCGGGGCGCTAGTGCCACCCCGATCTGGCGAATCCCACACACGGGCCGCGACCTTTCCCCCTCGCGCGGCCTATGGTCCTCAAACGGATTTCCCCTGTATAAAAAAAAGGTTGGTTTAGGTTGGGAAGTGTTGGATGTTTGGGTATGTTTGAAATTGGAATTGGTAGGATTGGGATTGTGACCTGAGATAATGTTAAGTGTTAGTGACTGTGTCACGCAAATGTTGCAGATTTGCTTTATTTGAGGAGCGACATTGTTAATATCTTAACACTATAAGTAAGTCGCGTTTGAACACAGAAACTAACACTAGCATTATCCCAGATGTAGTAGGGACATTAGACTAATGATATGACGTCATAATTCAGTGGCACAATAAACTAGTCTTGGGAAAATATTTGAATGTGTGTAATGTTGATACTTGCCTATTTTGAAGTTGACAGTGGTGGTGGTGGGACAGGTGAACAGCCTCGGCAGCACCATGTACAGGGGGATGTCTCGGCCGCGACACACGTCGCCTTCGCCTACCTGTATATTCTGGATCTCCGTTGCTACAAATTAATTATGTTCATATTATTAGGTACATGTTTACTTTGCAAGTTATAAAAAATAATATATTTACATTCTCTTTAGAATAATAAATATTTTTGAATGTATGATGTCTTTCCAATAATATTCAAAAAATTAATAAAATAACTTTCTCCCTTATCACCAAAGTTGAATACACAAAAATTGGATTTGGACAATCGAAAATATTCCCTTTAACTTTTATTTTGATGAAAATAAAAAGTAGTACTTTTTATGTAACTGCTATTCATATTTTCTGCACAAATACGATGGCCTACAGCCTACAGGAAAGCGCTAGGCATGGCCTACAGCCTACAGGAAAGCGCTAGGCATGGCCTACAGCCTACAGGAAAGCGCTAGGCATGGCCTACAGCCTACAGGAAAGCGCTAGGCATGGCCTACAGCCTACAGGAAAGCGCTAGGCATGGCCTACAGCCTACAGGAAAGCGCTAGGCAGTAATGGCGTGAGAACAGGCGGCGTCTGTTGTAATAATGTTATGACTATATATAGCATTTTATTATATTTTCAAAGAGAAATTAAATAAGATTCATAGTCTTGAATTGAATTGGATTGAAAGAAGTCTCGCGTGACCAAAGGACTGGCCTATATTTAGGGCAATGAATAAGCGTTGCCATACAACGAGGGAATGCGGCCAGCATTTTGGGAACGCTCCCCACCGACAGCGATTTGGACTACATTTTTTACTTGTAAATATGTTTATAGTAGTATTTAATTTTATAGTTTAGTTTATTTACTTAGTTTAATCTTAATTAGGTGTTTGATATTATAAGAGGCTGAAAACATCAGCATGCTAGTTACATGTTTAAATTTAATTACTAATTTTAGATTCATAGTTATCTACATTATATGTTTAAAGGAACTTTATGGAAGACTGTGATTCACATACGGCAGCTCGCTAAAGGTGAATGATATTTTAGTTCATAATTTTTCATATCTTCTTATTGTTAGAAATAATTATGCAAGAATCTCACCGTCTCTAGAAAACAGCACAGTACATGTTTCAACTCGAACTAATTGCAATTCGATTGATTTTATTGGGACTGAACACTCATCCACACGGATCTGTGAAACAGTAAAGAAGTTATGTTCTTCACACTATTAACAAATTGATATTTTAGAGTTATGGTCTGTCACCATATTTGTGAAACAATGCTTTTCATTTAGTTAGTGTATTTTAAGTGGTGAGATATTCATATCCAAATGGTCCTGTAAAAATTAAGGCGTAGAAAATTAAAAAATGAGCTTAAAAATATTTTAAATGTTTGGTTTGATTAAGATATATTGAGAAATTTTAAGAAATGGAAGTTTCAGATTGATGCTTTTTAGGATTCTATAGCTGAATTACAAAAACCTTGACGAAATTTCAACTCACTATATGTGTAAATGCTTAAAAAAATTGTTTAACAAACAGATCAGATCAATGCTTTCGGCATATGAGTGAAACTCCCGCGCCCAACCGTGTGCATCACTATTTGCACAAGAATTTTTCTATTTCCAGTGCTTTGTTGAGCACTAATCAAGTAATTAGTAGTAGTTATTGTATGAAAAAGTGAATAATCCAACACTATTTTAAAAAAACCTGCCGCTCTACTCTCGACTCCAATTCCGACAGATCGGGATTGAAATTTGTACGTATTGTACCCTTGATTTCAACACTAGCGCCAAATTGATTTGAGATTGCATGTCATTTTGGGGAACTAAACGAAATCGGAATCGGCATCTTATCGCTACTCTTGAGTTGATTTTGACAGCTGTGTATTGCGACAATATTGTGTTGACTATTGTGATTTTTCCAATAACAAAAGTGTAACTTTTTAGAAATTCTTTTGCGTTTAAAGTGGTTTTTATTAAATAATAAGTTCCTAATATGGCTAAATCAGTACTAATATCGCACATTTTACATAAAATGCACAATAAAAATATACAAGAAAGAAGAAATAAGCCTCGTAGAACACGTTATGCATAGCGCATTTTCAATCATTGAAGACGAATTTATAGCGAATTATGGAGTGAGCCAGGATTTATTTGAGGAAGTTTATAAAATATAAAACCCTTTTTACCAACTCCGAAGAGCAAGATCTATCGCCTAAGTAGGTTTGTTGTCTTTGTGTATGAAGTACGAACACAAAGCCCACATTGTAGTTTGTTTAATGAAAACAAAGCATTCTTTGCATTTAATACATTACTTATCCTGGTTTGTAAGTGTTTACTTTAATATTATATATGTTTAGAATGAATAAATAAATAAAATACCGCGCTTAAATTAAAATGTAGTTTTATTATAGTAACTAGTTTTTACCCTAATAAAGAACTTTTTGAATGGATTTAGCAATTCCAGAGATTATGCTATACGATAAAACAAAAATATTTCTTAATTTCAAAACTATTACTATTATCAGCTATTTGTATTGTCATGTCCCATACAGGGTGGACAAAGGGAATTATGCTACTAAACTTTAACTACTTGCTGTATGCAATTAAACTTATCACGTCCTGAATATTATATTATAATTGAGATAATTCAATTATTTGGATTTTTGTTATAATATAAATTAAACTAACTATTTTTAAATAATTACATATAATTAAACAATATATACAGTTATTTAAGATGAAAAATATATTTATTTAGCAATTATATCAATCAAGGCTCTGGCATTTTCCTGGCAATTTCCAAAATGGCATTGGAGCTTATTAAGCCTGCATTTTCTATATTGTCCAGATTTTCAGACATTTGTAGGAATTCCTGTGCAGTTTATTCTTCTTCTTCTATTTTCGCAAATTGCAGCATTATCTTTATCTAAATATCTGTACGAGGTTGAAGGGTAACATTGGCAGGATTGTGGTCTTGTGTCTCAAAGCGGAGTGGTTGCTGGTGTATCTAAAATATAAAAATAATAATATAGAACCTTAGTTGGTAAACTTATTGGTTAGTACAAATCAAAAGTTCAGTAAAAAATACTAAAGTGTATTTTTTTGTTACGACCTATTTGTTACAAAACACTTCAATAATATGCATAACTTAATTGGGTTCTGTGAACGATGGGCTGTTATTTATGTTTCGCATTCCCAAACATTTTAACAAAAACTTTCTTGTGTGTAATGCTTTCATCAAGTGACAAATAAACAATAAGATAAGTCTTATTTTGAAAAAAGAAACACGAACAACTAACAGCTGCTTTGAAGTATGATATTAGTTTTAGTATTACTATTACTTTAATATATTAAAAGGGATTGAGTTTGTACTTACAACATATTAGATAATTAATACGATATCCTTTCTTACAGTAGGATTCCACTTGTATAACTGTCTTTTATCACGGCCGGCACACAATATAATATATTTCTGACAATCTAATTCCACTTACATTTGGAAATTCGACAGAGATGAGAGAACTTTGAGTATTTTGATAGTGTAGGCAACGGTCACAGCACATACAGTCCAAGTCATGACTTTATTTATGATTTAAACAATGTTGTTTTTCAGATTTTAATTTATAATGCTATAATTAATCAGTCAAACAATCTTTACTAATATAACTATTTATTAGCCGTGTTATTTAAAAGATTAACTATTTTAAAGTCATACTAGCGAATTATTTAGATGTGTCGACCAACACCAATGCGACGCTTTATGGAACTAACTTCATGCGTCCTAAACAATGGCAATCTAATCCTAATTGTAATCCAATGTTGCTTCAGTAGTACCGAATCACGTCACTTCAAAATTGACATTGGGATTGAATTGGTCTTGTATTGGTATTGAGATTAACTTGGAGAGTAGAGCTACTGGTCGCGCCCAACGGTGTGCATTGGAGAAGCCAGAATCAGTGTGTGTTCACATCACCTTCCCTGTGACGGGCTTGTCCAAGGGGCAGACGGTGGTGTCGATCTCGGCGTAGACCTGGAAGTGGGGCATGGAGGCGCGCGCCGCGCCGCCGCCGCCGCCCGACGCGCGGATCGACGACGGCGTGATCTCGCAGCGCACCGGCTTCAGCGGCGGGGGCTCTTGCTGAAATCCAATCACCAATTACTACATCAAAAACGCATGTTCAGTTTGATCAAATGTTTTTTCAAATAGGCCTTAGTAAAGCACTAACACACTGGTACATTAGAGATATTCGATATTAATATTACAGTGTAAATATTTTTATGAAGGCCGGCATTACCACCACGATCCAAATACCATACCGATCTGTTGTTTGCAGTAGACATTATCTTTATATACACAACCAACATGAATTAGTTTTTATGCAACTTCACCTCCAAACATCTCATTTTTGTTTGTATAGACACACCCTTGGTCTCACCTCATATTGAGTGATTATGTGGTCAAGGGTAATCAGTTGGTTAACTTATTTAAAGTTAGTATTTAGTTTGCTTATAATTATACAAGTTCTAGCAATGTGTGGTTATAATCATAGAATTCATTAGTTGTTTAGTACCATAAAGCAACAATCATAGATCATCAAAATCATAATGACTTTGTTTTTGCAATGAAATGTAGATATTGTGGCGACCGAGGGTGGAACTGCCCAGCAGCGTAAATCAGTTCTAGAACTTTTAGAAAGAACTAGAAATTTCTGGAAGGAGAAGACAAGGACGGATATATTTAGAAAGAGATAGACGATAAACGAAAGAAAGAGATAGATAGATGTTAGAATGGGATAGACGATGACCGAAAGAAAGAGATAGATATATGTTAGAAAGGGATAGATGTATAAACGAAGGTTCGGGAAAGAAGAGACAGAGATAGGTAGAGGGGTTCTAGAAAATTCTTCTGGGTATATAAACAGCATAAGGCGCGCCTACCGGGCAGTTTTAAGTTGAGTTCTGTACAGGGCGGTGAAACGACAAGTGCGATATTAGAGAAGGTTAATAGAGGACAGAGACGAATTAAGTGGTGAATTTAGTGACAAGTTTGGTGGACAGATACGTGAAGGAGGTGTGTAGCGTAGTTCGAGAGAGGAACCAGAAGCGAGCTATACGCGATAATATCGGAGGTGGTCCGCGCAATATCGGCGACGGAATTGAGGGTGTGACAACTTATCGTCGGAACTGTGCATCGTTGGTCGTGCGTATAGGGGCAACCCTGCAGTGAGGTACTACGTGCGGCTGTGTAAGTCAATAAAAACTTTTAAATTAAAAACTGGTGTTTTCTTCCAATCCATAAGTGCGTTTCCCCGTTCGCACGCAATAATATGATTATAGCAAGCTGGTTTAAAGAGCAAATACACTGCAACATAATTAATTAAAAATAAAAAAATCTCAAAAATACTAGTCATGATATGCACTATCTCTATTAGTCTTTCTACTGAATAACTTCTTCTTCAGCCAATTTCAGTCCACTGCTGGATGTAGGCTACTGAATAACAAAACATCTTAAAATTAGTTATTTATTAAAACTAGTGTTCGCCCAGTAGTCGAAATCAGACCATAATTAGTTTAAATTATAAGTTTGAACATTATTAAGGTTCTGTTGTCAAACACTATACTTCTATAATCACAGATTTCACCAAAGCTACACTGTTAAATTGACTTGAAGAATAAACAAAAGAGTATATATGTGTGTCAAACACATGGTAGTGTAGTTTAATTTTTTTAAATAGTATTCTACACTCCTCTACTTGAACTTCAAGTGTGCGAAATTACATACTCCTCTGTCCCTGTGCAATTTTCATAAAAGGGTACAAAGTGTTTGCTTCACATGAGAATATAATGATTAACTAATATAAAATTCTTACATTGTATTATAATCTTAGAATAATTACACCTAAAAACCGAGTCCGCCTCCGTAAAGTGAGGCAACTCAAACCTAGCCATATTGGCTAAGTTCATTACTCGGCCCGTCAGTGCTCAAGGTCGTGTCGTAGCGAAAACTACTCCCGAAATTTTGATTAAAAATGACTGTTTGTGCAGTGAACGGATGTCACAGTACATCAGAAAAACACAAGAAAGATGTATCATTACATTTCACGGGTAAGTAATGTTTGAACTTATATTTTTATGTAAAACATTCATCAAAATGAAAAATAAATTTCAATAATTTGCCATTCACAGTTTATGAAAATGTTGCCAACACGGAGAAATATTTCCTACATTTTGTTGTTTAATTAAAAGTGAAACACGTCTCATTAGGCAATTAAAAGCGCATTTTTTCTTTTTGATTAAATTAAATTGCTTAATAAGGAAACTGAGACAAGAAAACAACAAGTTCGCATACTTATAATAATATGTAATTTTATGTTTTGTTTTGGTTTTAGGTTTAGGTAGGCCGAAAAAAATAAACGTAATAAAAATGTGGACAGACAGTTGGGTGCCTGCTAAAAAAACAAAAATTTGTTCCTTACATTTCGAGGATAAAGAAAAGTATATTACTAAAGGTGGTCTTTGTAGATTACGCAGGGGAAATTGTTATACCTTACCACACCTATACCACAAAACTAAAATACCTTTTTTTTATAATACGTTTTTATTATTAAAGAGAATAATAGCAGTAGCTTTTGAATTTAGCAAATTTGATTCTTCTATGAATCCAAAAAAGAAAATATACAACGATTCGTGTCATCGAAGCGACAATTGTTCAGAAAACAGTTGCAGTTACAAGGCTACTGAAATAAATGATTATAGATGTTGTTTGTTTTTTTTTCTCATAAAGTGTTCTCATCTCAATCACTCTAAGACCCGTATCTATCTATAGACAAGTTATAACTTGAAACATTACTTTCCTCTACAATTCTGGCTCTTAATTGTTTGAACATAAAATGTAAACAAAACGGGTCACTACCAAATAGTTTCGGTAGAAGAATTACACTTATATTTAACTCCTAATCGTTTAGGGGATCTATGGGCTTTGTCATCAATTTAGCAGTAAGAATTGATGAGTTCCAAATAAATAAAATGTGTAATCTAATTTGTTCTGTGATCACCACTATAAGTGTCAAATAGTTTCCACTTCCCTATTTTTAGGTACAATTTAATGTATTGGCAACATTATTTTTTCACTATGTGCGTTTTGTCGAGCGTAAACACGAGTACTTTACGCACACATAGATTATATTCTTGCCACACTTTTGACAGACCGCTTTGAAGGGAACTATCGTTCTAGGTGTAATTATTCTAAGATTATAATCATTTAATTAAAGTACCTGTTGATATTGAACAAAAAATTGGCAGGTGACGTTCAGAGGTTTGTTCAAGAATGATCTCTTCATGCTGCATTTGAGTATGTACATAATATTAACAAATACTCCATGGTAGGTCTCCAGAAGGCCAGGGTATCCTGGTGACACAGCCTGCCGGGCCCTCAAAGGCATTTCAAAGGGTATCTCAGTTATTCCAGTTGGAATTTTCCCAGGAGGCACTAGTTCGATGCAGGTGTTTATTAAGCTTAATGGCTGTGGACAGATTTAAATATACATTGATTAAAACCTTCAAAACTAGACAAACACTTTTCATTCCCATGCAGTGAGGGATTCGATAGAGCTAATGAAGATTTCCCATTTCTGTTAATTGGCTATGGAATCCTATAAAGGCATTAGATCAAAAATACTGCATATCTCAAATGCTACCAATGTAATTTGTTCAAACCAATTAGGACTGAAAGTATTTTGTAGCTTTAATCACTGTGAAATTGTTTGAGTTTTTCGCAATATAATTCAAATAGTTACAGGAAGTTTACATTATTAAGCCTTTGGAAGTCAATAATTCAATATCTACCACCTTTTGGTTTAATTAAAAAAGTAATTTGAAAATGTACCACAGCATAGTGTTATTTAAAAATAGTGACATAACATTTCTTAGAGGCTGGCGCAGCCCCTGATGTAGGAAAAGTATATGCAGTGATAAGCAATCTTCAGCAGGTGAGCCGTCAAACTTATACAAACAAGTAATATTTTTAGAATACCTTAATCTGTCAAATTCAGATTTGCGTTCTTACCTTTATGTTACTGGAGAATGCATCAAGTATACCAACGTTCTTAGTATTAAGTTGCAAGTTAACACATCCTTCCATTGTGAGTGTGAGACCTTCGTGGCGTACATCACCGTTGCTGTCAATCACTACCACTCCAGCTATTGTTTCCTGATAATAGGTAAAATACTCAAGCTGTTATAAACCTTTGATTGGATGGAAAAAACCTAGTGATTATATTTTTGGGATGAGCATTATGGATTTTAATGTCTTTAATTTTGCTCAAATTGTCTTTTTAAATTTTAATGTAGGTATGAATACATCTACAAAATTTTGAACTCTGAATAAATGACAAATCGCATCTGGGAATTCCATTATTGTAATTTTCATATTAAGAAAACAAAATAACCAAAAAATAACGTACCTAACCAAAAGGTTAAACGATATCTGAATTAATTACTGAATTATTTACCTAAAATATAATGTACATCTTATTTATATTGAAACTTATGGAATGATTTTGATTCTAATCAAAAGCAAAAACCTGAGATAAATACCGAATCTAAAACATAAAAACACTTACACCTTCATTGTACACTTTACTGGCTCGTTTAAGTTGTATTGTTAAATTTACTGACATTATAAAGCAAAGTTCCAAGAGTAGGGCAATATAAGAAATTCCTAAATATTTAAGTTAAACTAACTATTATATAACACAAATAATAACATGAAGACAAAATTTAACAAAAGCCTTCCACTGCTTCCACCCCCTTCCACTTCCATTCTTATTTCCATATTCAATGTACTCTGTGTTATTTCCCCGTAAGGGTAAACCTCTCCAGTATATAAAAGTACTCTGTGGGTAAACCCGAAACCGTAAATGTGTTCTGTCTCTCGTTAGAGAGTAGAGTACAATTATTTTTTCTTAGAGATTTTTTGCGTTCTATTAGTAGATGTCACTGTTCTCAAATTAAACACCAAATGAAAGAAAATAATATGTTTCGTCATACGCAGTTGTTTTAATACTTGTTTAAGAAATATTTGATATGTTATTATGTTTTTGCAAGCCATATCAGCTAATAAATATATTTTAAAGTATGTAAATTCTATTCCTCACCTTTTTCAAATTATAAAGCTCTTTTTAACTTTAATTACTGGATTTTTAATGAATTGTCGATTTACCAAAAACTAATTTCAAAGATGTCAATTATGTCAAAACCAAAACGACATTCCGATCGATACGAGTCACACTCGTGAACGTATGTACTTTGTTTGTGTTTTGATTATTTTTCGACAACTTTGTTTGATTCCTGAACTCCTAAGACTTCGCTTATCACGTTTACTGGTGTTCTGTGATCACTTTGAACTTACGCATGTACCCTGAACACCGATTTGCCTAATGATTTGTTCTCTGGTGACTCGGATTATGGCTTCTTCTGAAAGAGGTTGTTGTGTGCCCAGATGCGGTAAAACTTGTGAGTAAATCATCCTAACGGCACCAGATTAGATGTGGATACAAATGATGTTATGAAAATGTATGCATTTGAATATTTAAATAAAAGGTAACATAATAAATCACGCTACCGCTAAATTGTTGTTTTATTTACTAACAAATAAACATTTTTTGAAAAGGCTTTTGGGAATTGCAGGAGTTAAATTATTAACTCCCGCAATTTTCAAAAGTCTGATATAAAAATCAAAATAATACTAGACGCCCTGGACGGTTTTCGCCGTTGAATAGTGTCGTATACCGATAGAGTGCGTTAGTATATATATTATGACTGATGACTCTATACCAGTATATATAAAGTACTCTGTGTTGTGTTCTGTGTATTCAATGTACTCTGTGGTTCTGTGTTTATTTATTTATTCAGGTTTTTTTTGCAATTTTTGCTGTTGTTTATTTCGTTACAATGTGAAGCAAAAGAACTAATTCTATACACCCTAGTGTATATTATAATGTATGTACATGACTAGGATTTTTCGCCTGCTATTTTATTCCCAATACAGATCAATATTCTTGAAATAGATTTGGTGATAATAATATAATTAATGAAGCTCTATTACTAGGCTATATACAAAGGTTACTGAACTTTGGAAAATATTGTTTTTATAGAAAGCAAATGGCTCACACCGAAATGTTTAAATACTTTTTTAAATATGGGCAGGAATATTCTATCGTACAATACAATATTATGAAACGTGTTAAAAAGAATATCAGTAATATTGAAAAAGTAATATTTATAAAAGCTTTTGCCATTATGTAGCTGGTAACATTGAATCTTAATTGTCAACTTTTGTTCATAAACTTCAAAATCAATTAGTTTAATATAAACGTCCGTTGGTGGCGGTTTGTTCGTTTGTCTCGTATATAAATATATTACGATTTTTATTTATTTTGTCCTGTTGAAAATATTTTAATCGTGTTCAAATAAATATAATAATAGTGTGCTTGTTTGAGAAAATTATTGTGTTAGAGAAATTGATTCGAACAAGTTATGCCGTTTAGGTTTCCCCGAATGGATCGATATCAGTGTTGAGTTTGGTGGAAAATAAACTTGGAAGGGGTTGTTCGAAGATGGAGAAGACGGCCCGGCCGCGGACCGCACTTAACGAGTGCGTCAAGGTGGTGGTCAGGTGCCGGCCGCTTTCGGACAAAGAGAAAAATGAGGGTTACGAAGAGGTAGTTTCATTATTTTACTTGTTTATACTGCAAGCAGCCAGAGCTGCGCGGTCTTGGTGCGTCGACTCGTCACGATGCCAACACGTTTGAAAAATATTTTGATTGTAATCCCAAATTTAAATATTTGGTCATAACTCATAAAAATGGATTTAGTATACGCGCGGATTCCGTATGGTCAACATGTGGGTAAAATGCAATAATTAAATTTAAAAAGTAATTCTGAACTGCATGAATGAAGTTGTAATGTTTCTTGCTTGTAAGAATGAAAAAGTATCAAATGTAATATATTAAATAGTAGTTCCTTAATCAACAATTCAGTTTAACACAATAGGGACAACCATTATTAATAAATTAAGTTAACAATGAAAGATACAATCAATTTGTATTTACAAATTATGTGATTTCCTGTCACTGTACCACCACAGTACAGCTGGGTTCTGACTGTGTTTTAGCACCTGATGCAAAATTTCTTAATCCCTCATTAATTATATTGTTACTAATGTTTTCCTCATGATGTTACCCACGTAAATTCTGGATTTATGTCCTGATGAAATTTTCCTGTTTCTTAGGATAAAACTATCCCATAGTTATCCCATAAATGCCAGGACACCTGTCTTATCATTATAATCTGTCTATCTTAGTTCAAAGACTTGAATTAATGAACAAAATAAATGCTCAAACAAAGTCACTTTCATATTTATATGTACATTAGTTTAAATAATTAATGAACATAAAGCATAAATAATTTTAGAAATTCCTATTATTAATAATTAGTTTTTTATTAAAAGAGACATATTTATCTTGCAATAAAAATATACATAATATTCCCTCTGTACAGGAATTATTTATATTGAACTTGACTTTGATTACAGTCTATTGTCTAGTTTTAACTGCCCTTTGATAAACAAAGGGCCGACCCAACTTTGAAGGTTTTTCTTGGGCAAGTGGAGTGAATGAACCTCCCTCGCTTTCTTCTTATCTGATGTTTTGTGTACAAATTAAACAGTGCCAAAGTGGGTTGTGCAAATAATTCTTATACAATCCTCATTAAGATTTCATTCGTTGTAGTAATTCTTAAGTAAATGCTTACTCTCACTTTTGAAATAACTGCAAACATATTTCTAGAAATTGTAAAACATATTTGTATTTTTATTTATTATTCATGATAACATAATTAGATAAACAATTACTACTGTTCTTAGTCTGACTATACTGACTTTGTGCTTACACCAGTTAGTAGCAAAAAAAATATATTTCAATGTATAATAAATGTTACTTTAAACTATTTGAATAAAATAATTATAATTCTAATTTTATGAATTATTTTAAATGCTACTTAAGTTAATCATACTTCTTGCTCTCTCAGTATGGCAGTTGAAATTTAAATGTTGTCATTCAGCCAAACACTTACATTACTGGACATAAGCCTCTTCAAGTCTCACAATCTACTGGGATGGAGGTGACATACCCTACAATTGTCATGGCATTATCTTACTCCTGGACTAGTCTGTTCTAATAGCTATGAATAGGGCTCACTACTATTTGAGATTCCTAATAAAATAATAATTAATTAAACTATACAAAATATTGTGAGTTACTAAGACATCACACTCAAAAAGATGTTACAATACAGAGAGCTAGTGTTAGTCATTCAACAAGCAGTCCTGAATGCAAGTTCATTGCACAAGTCTTAATTTAGTCTAAAATTATATATTCTAATATATTTGTAAATAGCCCGCATATGATTAGCCAGTGCAAATGTTTGTTGCATTATTTCCCTGAACATGTGGTGCAAGATGACACAGTCGGTTGCTCTGAGCCAAACTGATTTAACATTTTACAATTATTTTGTGTAAATATTATATTAATTTAATTTATTATATTATGAAAATATACAATAGAAACTCATGTCACATTATATAGGTATTGTAATAAATTAGATCTTATATTATGTATCTAGGATTAGTGTAACTTTAGACAATAATATTTGCATTTTAAAATAATAACTTCATTTAATTACTATTTATTGAAAAGTGAAAAACTACAAAGTTTTTAAGTTAAGGAAACCTTTGCTTGTCAATATCCCCAATATATTGGACTTCAGTATCATATCTATTTATATGTATATTTATGCTATTATAACTATAACTATATATAGTCTATTGAATGAAATTATATTGTTACAACTCAGGTCCCAACAAAAAACAAAAACTCACCTGCATATCTGAAACAAAACACATTTTATTACCTGCTGGCATTTAAACTAATTGTAAGTCTTTTATGACTGTCTTCTTTTGTTGACTTTGTGTTTAAAATTTGTGATTCGAAAACTGCCAATTGTTTTATTGTACTTTTTTATGGCAGTTTGCGGCCGAGTCAATATCCAGGCGTGGCGGATTAAGCCAACTTAGATACGGGGACATTGAATTTGTGCACTATAAAACGATGACCTGATGGAGAGGGGAGGCAGTTGAGCGAGAACCACGAGCGAAGCCAGACGTGTGTACTACAATCGGGAATGTAATAAGTGACGGACTTTGCGCGTTTTATCGAATTACGACCTTCTGCATTACGTTTGGACTTGTTGTGTTCGGTTATATTTGTACCTGTGTTATACGTGTTTATATAGTTCTAATAAACCCTATAGTAATTGTAACGGCATAGTATTGTCTCGAGTCTCGCGACTCGTAACAATATAAATTTCGAGGTTTTTTTGCTGAGTCCACTAGACCACAGGGCAGTCCTTACAATGATGATACTCCTCAAACTTTACTGTCTTTATACAGTTAAAACACAAAATATAAAATTTTTTGTTTGGAGACTGGTGTTATTGTGTAGTGGAGTAACAATGGGTAAAGACAGATTAGAAAACATTGAGCTGTTTTCTGAATCATCTATTCTAGTTTTTCTTTGTTTACATTATGACAATGATGAAATGCCACACGTAGGAATAAAAGGTAAGGAATTTAGTTTATTGAAAACATTATGAAGATCAAACAGACAGAAGATTTCCAACGAAATATTGAATATGAATAATTATCATTTTCTGTTCAGTAAAACAAGATTATAAAACATAGATCATAGAACTAATGTTTTCCTTGCTGTTGTCTTTGGGTTCTGTTTTCTGTGGGAATGGTCATATTTTCCATGATAAAACGTATACTACTTTCATTTCCAGTCTTACACCTGACAAAAATATAAATGATAAATAATTTAACACATATACTACTAAAAATAATATTTATTTCTAGGAAGCTAGGAAATACAATAAATGTCATTATACTTATACTACTTTGTATATAATTATTTTATTGAAACAATAATTATGTATAAAGTGAATTACGTGTAGTGACCACATTCTATCACCCAGTAATAAAGCCATGATGCACCGGTAAATAATTAAATTTAAAATATACAAACAAACTCACGATCTGATTTATATATAATTGAATTAAAGTTGTTCAGCAAGTTTAGATATGCCCAAGGATTTTGTAAGATAGTAGGGAACTAGAATAACTTGAATACGAGAAGAACAATGCGTAGTTACAAGGAGCGGGCCGCGGCGCCTCCGGGGCGGGTTGCGCAACCGTCCGCGCTCGGCGCTCCCGGCCAATCCGACCACTCAAACGACACTTGACATACAGCACTACATACTCCCCTGACTAATGAGTGAGTAAAGTTCTTCTGCAAGCGGGCGGTTTCCGCGACTTACATTACTCCATCCAGCCCAGCTCCTCCAGGAAATCCACCATCTTCTTAACGTTGCCGAAGACTTCTCGGAGGCTACCTGAGATCGTCTGAAAGAGATCGCTTTTTAGCGATAAGACCGCCTTTTGTTTTGGTCAAAGTTCATTTTTGTATTGGTGCACAATAAAGCGTTATCTATCTGGGGCGTCCGGATTGGTCCAGATACTTCGCCCATCCCTGCGCATTCAAGCAGAACATGGACGGATATTTCTTCTGCTTCCAGACAAGCTCTGGCGCGTGGAGGAGAGTGAGAGAGTGGAGATTTATTACAAAATTATGTATTTAACCCCTTTAGGACTGGTATTGCTTATTTAAAAAATATATGGTTTGTATGTATAGTGTCCAACTTTCAAGCAAAAAACTTGTAAATAAATTGTAGTAGATCTTTGATTGACGTTGAACGAGGAGTTCCCATGGCAGCTCAAAAGAATACATTTTTACTAGAGTTGAGATTTTTAACACATAACACAATTCTTCATTAAAATAACAAATAATTTCACTCCAATAACTCATTTGTGTTATTATTCTATTTAGACACTTAGTCTATTTCAAATGGTTGTAAATTTACCTACGAAATGAATATTAATTTTAATTATTTAAAAAATATTTAATTATAATTTTATAGTACTAAAAATCACGATCTTTGTTTCTCTATTTACGTAATTTGTCCTATACCGTATTATTTGAAATAGACTGTCATCGAAATAATCAAAAATCTCTTTCACCCGTGCAAGACCGGAGAAAGAATAATATAATTTCCTGCGGCCGGGCGGCCTGTCGTAAGAGGCGACAAAACATCCACAGCCAGGTGGTAGGGTACTTGGCCGACTGGATGGCTACCACCCCTGGTCTAGCGTTTGCCGCCATAACAACCTTGAGCTGTGTTCCGGAATTAGTGACCAGGTTCCAGTCTCCCTTAAGAGAGCAGCGGCGCTTTTGTAGCAACTTTGGTGTTGCAAATGTCCATAGGCGATGGTAACCGCTTTCCATCAAATGGGCCGTCTGCCAGCCTGCTGAACTAAACTAAAAATCTAAAATGCATCCCTTCTGGGGTACCATTGGGGTCTAACTGCAAAACCCTTTGAAATCACTTCTATTGTAACCGCACGAGTAACTGGTGTAAAAATTGCTGTTTTTCTATCCTCTAAATATATATTTAAAATTGTTATTATAATTTGCAGTCAACTGGTGAAATCTCGTTTTAAGTTAAAAGTCGGGTGCGTTTTTAATTTTTTTGTCTCTAACATTAAGTGATGAATAATTTATTTTGCATGCAGTATCTAATTACCGCAACAAACAATTATAATCTGCGCTAAATTATTTATTATACTCGATTTATGTAACCTTGTTTTAGTTTACGGTCCTAGCGATAATTGTGATTTTTTTATTATAAGGAAAATAGAAGAAACGTACGCTAGCGTATATTGTTATTTTTTAAAATAAATAGTTAAATAAAATTAATTATAATAATATGAAAGGAGGAACTGAATAATAAAAAAAATAATTCACCCTGCATTTTCAAGCAATAAAGTAATTTTAAGTGCATAACATTAGCCCATAATACTCGTCACGCTTTAGTTGATAGGCGGGTTTCACACTTTGGTTATCCCGAGGTTGGCTGGTTTCATCACGATGATTTTTTATTGTCTGCTTTCCATTAAGTAGAATACAAATAGAACACAACGAACATAACTGGATGGAGAAGTAGGTCCGTAGTGCGGGTATTTGTCGAATCAAACAAGTTCAATGTAAAACAAAACGCACTCAATTTCATTGAACGATTCAATTTCATCCATTCATTCATTTATGATATGTTGATGCATTCAAAGATAGAAATGAATCGTCTAATATCCGCTTTTGCCAATAATCTATTACTATTCATCCACTTCATACATAAATATGGAAGATTTTATTGATGGTATATTATAATAAATTATATATTCACGTTTTGGGAATATTTTCATTTAGATATAATGATGTATCCCGCGTCAGGAACTCTTGCATCCGCTGCAGCCTTCATATCCGTGACATAGCAGACGAATTGCAAGAGAGTCGCTCACGCTGTTACGGCCACGCTTTACGGAGACCGGCTAATTATGTGGAGAACAAATGTCTAGCCATGCCGCCTCCGCCAGGTTCCGGTTGAAGTGGAAGGCTCAAAAACGCTGTCTTGACGTAGTGAAGGATGATATGAGTACCAATGCTCTCAAAACGGGAGATGCTGAAGACTGTCCCTTTTATAGTAGAAAAAGTAGGAAAAGGGACCTCGGGCGTCGGAGCGAACGCCCCGAACGCAACCGGGATGTTGATGATGATGTATCCGTGTAGGACCGGAGAAAGAGTATTTCTCCAGCCCGGTCGGGTCGGCCTGTTGTAAGGGACAAAACATCCCAAAGCAATGTAGTAGGGCATTTGCTCGTTCGGAAACTTAACACCCCTAGTCAAGAGTATGCCGCCATAACAACCTTGGTTGTGTATCGCCATCAGTAGCCAGGTTTCAATTACCCCCCTTCGAGGCTGGCACCGCCTTCGTAACACCTTTGATCGCGTTCCACTAGGTGGGCGGTCAGTCTGTCTGTGTCTACTCCAGCAATAAGAAATTACTACTCACATCTCTCTGGATATTCGCCTGAACAGCGGGGAGTGCTTTAAGGAATTGTTTGATCTCTTGCAAACGCCTCTTTCTTACCACCGCACCGCTCGTCATCAAAGGGATGTTCACCCATATTTCCTGAAGCTCTCACACTCAACTATACAAAGGTTCTCTTGAACGTTTGTTTCGCGTACGCGGGTACTGCGCTACACCATGGGGTTAGCGTTATTGAATTTCTAAGAAGCCGGAAGCGCGTTGGCAACACTCTTGGTGTTGCAAGCGTCCATAGGCGACGATAACCACCTTCCGTCGTGTAGGCCGTCTGCTTATTTGCCTGCTTGATTGAGGCAATAAAAAAAGTGTTGTCCTCGAGATGGTTTGAGCGTCTGAATTGTAATGTCGAATATCCGAGCGATCCGCCATCTCGGTTACGGAAGATTAAATGCTAAAAAACGTTGCAAAAAACACCCAAGTACTTGCAAATTGAACATTGATAGGTTTTTTCTGTCTCATCTTTCCCCTTTGTTGTGATCGGGTGTCGGATTTTTTGTCGAAGTGAAACTAGCTCGAAACAGTTTCGACGCTGCAACGCGATGGCGATGGAAGGTATTTTAATCGAAGATTTGAAATCGACCTTGGAGTCCATCTGATTAGCGATCTATCTGGTTGTTAGGCAATGTTAATTTGCTCTGAGCCGTTGTTGCGAAAAGTGTACTGCGGCTAGCGCGTGCTGTTCCTATGTCATTACGTAGCCTCTGTGCTCGAGCAGACTGAGCTTATGCCGGTCTACCTCAATACAACGCAGAGGCTGCGGGTTCTTTCCGTTATTTACTGGTCTGGGCGTCTGGGATCGACCCCAGAATGGCTAGTTGTATATTACCCATAACACAAGCGTAATTTTCTTAACTTGGGGATATACAATATGTGTGTTTGTCTGCTGATACTATATTTATGGCCAGTTCATTTGAACGGTCGGTAAGATATAACGATAATATGTCAAATTTAAACCGTTGCTAAGGCAAAGCAACGGTTTAAATTTGACATATGCTCCATACAACAATAACAATAGTAACATAAAGGAGCGGCCATTCGTGAATCAACCTCACAATTCTAATTTTACAGGAGAGGGTGTCAAAGATAAATTGTTATGAATAACTTTTATAATTATAGTTCTTACTAAAACTATGATTTTTAACGTTTCTGTTTTTATAATATGTGAGTCATAATATATTTAAAAAGAAGTCTGAATTTATTAAATTTAATTCTATACATTATACTGAAAAGTATGAAGACATTTGAATTATACAAGTTTACTCGTGTTTTTGGTCATTTTTTAACGCTGTACTCTGGTGTAATTTCTGCTTGTCTAAAATGATCTCACCCGAATAAAATGAAATTGAACATTAAATATTCCATTTTTATTATAATAACTTTATATTATTAACACTAGAACGTTTATTCCGCATACAACAATGATCTGTAGAGAACTTCTCTCCGAGGTTTTCCCCCTGCGCTACGACATGGGGTCATTTAAGAAGGGCGTTATAAAATATCTTAGAGGCCGGTAACGCGTTGGCGACGCCCCTGGTGTTGCAAACGTCCATAGGCGATGGTAACCACCTTCCTGGGCCGTCCGCCTGTTTGCCTGCTTCAGGCAATAAAAAAAAACTAATATAATAAATGAAAAGTTAACTAGTTATATTGTATTCTACCCTCTTATAGTCCCTTTACACTATAAGTAAAATACTGAGCCTAGGTCACCGTCTTCTGTGGGCAAGGTGCCCTAGAAGGCTGACTACGTTCTGGAGCGCCATCCTGATCCCTTGTCCGAGGTAGGCACCAGCCCTCTGGTAACCTCAAGAGTTTATGAGTCTTTTAGATAAATTTTGGTCGCGGCTCATGGCCTCAGGACCCCACGGTTCAAGCGTTTCAACAGCAAACATATACATATAACTCTCACTGAGGATTGCCGCCGAACCGGCTGATCTACAGGTGTGGTAAATTGAATTGTATAAAGATTGTTAATTGATGACTGACTAGCTGTACCCGCTGCTTCGTCTATTCGTTTCGCTGAACTCTGAAAAAAGCTAGCCTAAGTTACGCTAAGTTCCTTATAACATCAGTTCTCTGCCAGTGAAATTCCCGTCAAAATCGGTCCTGCCGTTTCAGAGATTAGCCGGAATATCCAGAGAGATATACAAAAATTCTAAAAATTGCATTTTCGGTATCTGGTCTGAATTATCCCCCTGATTATTTTTCACATTTTTATTTTGACATTACAAACGGACACTTCAATGTTATTTATCTGTATAAATAAATAATAAGTCGTTGACTGAAAGTTTTAATTTAATTATGTATAAAAACAAGAATGGACTACTGGCGCCAACTGTGATTGCAGTGTGTTACGAATTACGTTTTTTAGGACGATTGTCTTTCCTTATTATTTTTCTTCATCTTATATGGCTACATCATGAGCACTTCGAGTGTCCAAGGTTTAAGTAACGTGCCGGAAGTTGTATGTGTTTGTGATGAACCTTGCTATCTTGTCATCTTTATCTATGACAGTTCTGTACCCTATATCGATACTAGCGAAGGACGTTTAGTAAAAAGCGAAAATATCTTGTAATTAATTAATAATATATATGATAAATGATATTGAATTACATCAAACGAAAATTGTTTGAAGAAACATTTATTGTGTATTAATTAAATTACTTTTTCAACACATTTGCTCAAAAAATGCATTTAGAAAGCCTGTATACATTGTTCAAATGTAAAAATTACGCACCACAAAATGTAACGTGCGATAAAAAAAAGGTATTCACGTCTAATAGCTAATTCGGAGAAAAAAAAACCAGCAGAGTTTCACATAACGAGAATAATTAAGCTGAATAATCGAACCTCCTTAGAAGCGCTTTTGATCAATACATTTGTCTCAATTTTATGCTATAGAAAAAAATGGAACGAAACATATAGTTCTAAATTTCACCACGCGCACGTGGCGCCGTTTATAAATGCGCGCCAATTTTATATTAGAAACGTCAAAGATTGTTGCGACTTTCGGACTGATATTTATTTATGTTTGTTTCATTACCTATTGTACTGTTTTCTCGCAAACGTGTTGAAAAGCGTTATATGATCCACGCACCACTCAGTTGGTTTTTACAAACTTCCTTAAATATTTTCAATAAACTCATTTCTCTGAAATGTATTCTAGCTTAAATAGTTTTTATTATTTTTATTGAACCTCCCTCGTGCAGGGGTTTTTAACCGACAATAAAAAATAAAAATTTCGTTTAAAAAACCGACTTCAAAAACTAAAAAACTAAAATGTATAAAATAACTTATTTCTAAAGCTATTATTATTAATATATATTATCTAAAACATCTTAAAGTCGGTGCTTAGTAATTTTCAAAATATAGTAATTTTTATTATGTTTTACTTTGCACCGACTTCAAGATGTTTTAGATATTTGTTACTTTTTAGTGTCTAGCTATGGTGGACTTACGAATGGTGCCGCGCTTCTTAAAAAATATAGGTACCAAGAAACGAGAACAAAAAAATGTTCGTAAAATGAAAACTACTGGGCCAAACTACACTGACGGACTCATAAACTGCATCAAAGTAATAGACGACTTTGAAATAAATATTTTAACCAAGTATGCAAACTTTCACACTTTAAGTTTGTGTACTGGAAAGGACCTTAAGACTTTTTTTGAAGAAAAAACAGAAATTTAAGGAAAATTGGTTTAAATAAAAAATTGGTTTTAACAATGGAGACAAACTTTAGGCAAGGGTTTATTTATGTTTTAATAAGGTGTATTACATCCACGTTCCCTTATTACGGATTCTAATCGGTTCCGCATAGATTTTATTAGGGTTATTCAAATTCAAATTCAAATTCAAAAGTTTTTATTCAAAATAAGTTCCACTGGAGAACACTTTTTGAAGGTCATACATATAGGTTAAAATTTAATTTTACTTCCTAGTCTATGTACACCGCTTCGCAACGTGTTATTGCTGTTAAGGAGAAGAAGCGGCAAGAAACTCCCCAGCAACACGTCTAGCAAAAAAAATTTTTTCTTTATATTTGTTGTTCTATTTTTTATATTTAAGTACTTTTTTTAAAAAGATTTTATACAGAATTATGTTACAGAATAACTTTTGAAGAATTAATGGAGTTGTAGCAAACAGTGCATATTCAATAAGACAAAAGCGCAATAAAAGGATAGAAAATAATTATAGTTATAAATATAAAGACGTAACGTTTTTTTTTTTTTTGCAACATATCTCCATATATTCCTTACAAGTACGGCAAGATAAAAACATTATACTCGTACAAAACACAGTATAAGAGGTTGGAGCGAGCTGTTATGTAAATGAAGTTTTGTCATTTAAATATTCTTCAATAGTGTAGTATCCCTTTTTAAGCAAGATACTTTTTATTTTAAATTTGAATTTAGTGAAGGGCAGATCTAACATTTCACTCGGAATCTTATTGAAGAAGCGTATACCAACCCCCAAGAAAGAAGACAATACTTTTTGTAATCTAAAAGATGGCAATATCAGTTTATTACAATGCCTGGTGTTGAAATCGTGAACATCCTTATGCCGCTTGTAGGCACTCAAGTTATTACGAATATAAATTATATTATTGAAAATATATTGGCAGGCGACCGTCATAATACCGATTTCCTTAAAGCGTTCCCTAAGAGACACCCGAGGGCCGAGGTTGTAAATTGACCTTACGGCTCTTTTTTGTAAAACAAATATAGTCTCCAAGTCAGCAGCGTTGCCCCAAAGTAAAATACCATAGGACATGACACTATGAAAATAACTAAAATAAACTAGTCTAGCAGTCTCTTCGTCAGTGAACTGCCTAACTCTTCTGACCGCATATGCAGCAGAACTAAGCTTTCCTGAGAGACTAGATATATGAGCGCCCCACTGGAGTTTCTGGTCTAGGTTAATGCCTAAGAATACAGTTGAATCTACTAGGTTAAGTCTAGTGTCGTTAAGGGAAATATTAACATCGTATTCTTTTACATTGGGCATAACAAACTTAACACATTTAGTTTTATTCGGATTGAGTGATAAGTTATTTACGGTAAACCACTTAGATATTTGGGTTAAGGCGTTGTTTACGTCGTCAAAGTTCTGTTTATTTCTGTCTACTTTAAATATAAGTGACGTGTCATCAGCAAACAACACTACCTCACACATATCATTAATAAAGTTATTAAAAGATCTTGCGGTATATTGTCCCATTCTTCTGAAAGTGCTGTTCTTAGTGCTGCCACTGTCGTGGGCAAAGGGTTTCTCGCATATACAGCTCTTTTTAAATTGTCCCAAACATGCTCAATGGGATTAAGATCCGGGCTGCGTGCTGGCCAATTCATTGTACGTATCCCAACCTCTTCGCAATATTGTCGAACTTGTGCAGCAGCGTGCGTCCGGGCATTATCCCGCATTAAAGTAAAATTTTCGCCTATGAATCCCATGTAAGGCACCACGTGATCTTCTAAGATCTCTGTTATGTAGCGATGTGCAGTCAAACCCCCTCTATTACCGTTTTGACGGACCATGTCTATGAACACAAGTTCGTTTCGCCCGTTCATCGATATGCCACCCGACATCGACAGACCATACACGAACCGCCTCCAAAAGGAACACGCTCCTCAATGGAACTTTGAGCATATCGCTCCCCACGTCGACGATAGACTGTTCTGCGACCATCTGCACCATATAAACATGTCCTACACTCGTCCGTGAACAATACGGAGGTCCATTGCTCTTCTGTCTAATTCAGGTGATCACGCGCAAATCTTAAGCGAGTTTGTCTGTGAGCTACAGACAACTTTGGACCATTTGCTGGTCTAAAAGGGGTGATATCCGCTTCCTTTAACCTTCTTCTTATTGTTCGTACACTCACGTGTACTCCACGCACTTCATTAAGCTCTGTTTTGATGTTAACAGACGTGAGGAAACGATTTCGCAGGGAAGTTGTAACAATAAATCGGTCATCACGACCGGTGGTTGCTCGAGTCCTGTCTGTACCACGTCTCCTTCTGTAAGAATCTGTCTCCACAAACCTTCTGTATATTCTAGAAACCGTAGACTGGTTTAAATTTAAATTTCTACCAATCGTTCGTTAATCCAAGCCCTCCCGCACCAATACTACAATTTGAGCCGCTTGTTCGGACGAAGTATCCATATTATGGTTCAAAAACTCTCGATGAGTTAAAAAACTAACCCAACAATTCTGCTGGTAACAATAATTCAATTGACAAAATAATAAAAAAATTATGAGAATCAATTTAAAACTTTGCTATAAATAACACGCAAATCTGATACTACGAGTAAAATTTCTTTTCCCGGTTATATTCATATGTTTTACTGCAATTCTATTTTTAAATTTTCCTTGTTTTTGAGATTAAGAGCCAGTCTCTCCATATTTATATAATTTAATCTAAAAAGTTTACATATTTATTTAAAAAAATCATTTCAAAGTAATCCTGAACTTTGATGCAGTTTATGAGTCCGTCAGTTTATGTAAATGTAATTTTTAGGGGACCAATTGGAAGCTATTCCGCGTCGAACAAAAAAAGAATCACGTAAATCGGATCATAAATTACGGAGTAATCGGCGAACATACATAAAAAAAGCAAAAAAAAAGATCCCGACGAATTGAGAACCTCCTCCTTTTTTCGAAGTCGGTTAAAAAAGGAGGAGGATCTCTAATCGTCGTGTAAATATTTTTTTTTGATTTAACAAAAAAAGATAAAGCTCAAAATAGAACATCAATCATTGTTACAAAAATGGGGAGGTACAAATATTTTAGGTAACATAATCAGATAGGTATCAATTATGTTATAATAATAATTATCAACAAGTGCCTATTTGGAAATTTACGCTAACTTGAAAATTATTCAGATATTAAATGTATAAACAATAGCAAAAGCATATCAATAACTTCCTGAATACATTTGGTTTCATTGTTTTGGGCAGGCATTTAAATTAGTTGCTTATCTTGTTGATATTTAAGACGTTTACTGTGTTCATGCTTGTTGCCTATTTTATCGTTAATTACCGTACCTTTGATCGAATGTGTTAAACAATTAAACGCAACACTCAGTCATTAACGGAACTGAGTCAGCGATTGCTAATGACGTTCTGAGGTTGATTTATTATCCAGCGCGATTGAATGTTGTTTATAAGTTTCACCTCGGCTGCAAATTGAAAATTCGAGACAACAATAAGTAAGTATATTAATAATTTTTTTTAAATTATTGAAAGTAATTTGAATATTATTAGAAAATAAAATTTTAGTCATTCTATATCTTTTTCTATTGCTATAGATTTATTCTAGTGAAATCTTTATACTTTACTGAAAACTTATTTATTTATTACTTCTACATTATTTCCTCATAATATTGAAATTTTAAGTAAAACCTTTATTACAGTGCACTGATTTAGGGATGCTACACACAGTATAGGCGTGCCCTGATTAAATATTCCGACTCTCTCTTATTAGAAAGAAAGAAAAAATATTGAAAGAAATAGCGACGTACTTACATTGCTAAGATGTATCTTAAAAATCAAATCATATTTTGAGAATTTGTAGGCCGCATTTTCAGGAGACAATTTTTGCACTTAGCTTAATGCTGTGCCGGCATAGTATCCGACTCAGCACTGATTTTCAGTGCCCGCCTCCTTAATAACATGCGACCCACGGTAAAAACAACTAAAATTAATTATAGTCAACGTATACGTGAAAGGAATAACAACAGAGAACAAAAAAAATAACAGAAATACATTGATAGCATAATTTTAAAAAAAATCACTCGTTTTCATCAAAATAACCTAGACTTTTGAGTGTTTTTCGCTATTTCGTATAGTTCCTGAAAAATTCATCTGTATATTAATATATGAAACTTGTCAACTAGCTCTAGATAGTCTGTTCTTCTATAGGTGTAATATGTTCTGTATACGTGTAGTAAGTAGGTTACAATTGTGATAAAATAATAATGTTACCAAAATATTGTGGCGAATGATGGTGGAACCATCTAGTTAGTTTTAGAACTTTTGGAAAAGTCTAGAAAAATCTAGAACAAAAAGACAAGGACGGATATATTTAGAAAAAGATAGAAGATAAATGAAAGAAAGAGATAAATAGATGTTAGACAGAGATAGACGACGAAAGAAGGAAAGAGATAGATAGATGTTAGAAAAAGATAGATGTATAAACGAAAGTTCCCGAACAGAATGTTCGGGAAAGAAAAGACAGAGATAGATAGATGGGTTCTAGAAAATTCTTCCAGGTATATAAACAGCGTAAGGCGCACATACCGGGCAGTTTTAGAGTTGAAAGTTTAAGAGTTAAAAGTTGAGTCAGTCTAAGACGGTGAAGCAACAAGTGCGATACTAAAGAGTTGTTAGAGAAGATTAATAGAGTACAGAGACGAATCAAGTGGTGAATTTAGTGGCAAGTTTGGTGAATAGATACATGAAGGAAGTGTGTAGCGTAGTTCGAGAGAGGAACCAGAGGCGAGCTACACGCGATAATTTCGGAGGTGGTCTACGCAATATCGGCGACGGTATTGAGGGTGTGACAACTTATCGTCGGAATTGTGCATCGTTGGTCGTGTGTTTAAGGACAGCAACTCTACAGGGAGGTACTGTGCGCGGCTTTGTAAGTCAATAAAAGCTTTTAAATTAAAAACTAGTGTTTTCTTCCAATCCACAAGTGCGTACCCCCGCTCGTACGTAACAATATGTAGGTACAAGTTTCAGCACCGACGCCGATGATATTGGGATAATCTTACAGCATAATCTGTTTATGTACTTTGTTATACTTAAGCCCAATAAAGTGCTAAAAAACCAGATAATAATGTGGTAGACGAGTGGCACAACATGTGGGTGGTCGAGTGACGCGTATTACGGCACTGTCGATAAGAACTGAAAGCGGCGTGTGCGCGCGCGCAGCTATCCGTGAAAACCGCGTTCTATTTGATTTCCTTCTAGCACGTACTACGTAGCCGGCAGCCGCACTTGATACGTGCACTATTGTGTTTCAAGGCTCCTTGCTTTCTGCGATATCTATAATTAAACTTAATTATTATTTAGTAGCAAAAGTACGCACTTTAATTTTCTAAGTTTTCGCGACTAGTAATAAATATAAAAAATAAAAACTTCGTTTAAAAAAAGCAACTTCAAAAACTAAAAAACTAAAATGTATAAAATAACTTATTTCTAATTACATAATTATACAAATATCAAATCTTAAGATAATGAATTTCTTCTCAAGACTCTAACAAAGAAATAAATTTCAAATATAGTGTTTCATATTTATTCATATAATTATTTATTAATATGAATTTAAAAGCGCAATTCAACAGTCAATTGCCGATTCGAACTGTAGACTCCAAGTTACACGCCGGCTGAGACAATTTTATCATCTTACTAAATGATACGGGATGGCTTCTTGGATTTTTGCACAAGTGTGTGTGTGTACATAGGTGTGACGTCCTAATTATGTGCAAGTAAAAGCAGTCAAATAGCGTGTTAATTATTATTTAAACTGCAATTAAAACTATTTCTGTTAAAAGTAAGAAAGATGTTATTTTATCGTCTGATATTTCATAGCTTGTCCGCACTGTGAAAATTGTGAAAAAATCTCGCGGGGAGACGAGGGCGGCGCTCAGACGTGCATCAGATTTCGTGGAAGGATGACGTGCTCTCGTCTCCCGCAACCGGCGAATATGACGTAGACGTGGAAAAATTAATGACTCTAAAACATAGATCTCCCCCTGTGAGATAAATTTGATATTAAGTACCACAGGGGTACTTCAAAACAAGATTTTGGGAGGAAATTTATCTAAAACTGTTAATTTATTGGGAAGAATACTTTTTACTTAATTTATTCCTATTTTGCGAAACTGTCGAACCAGGCAGATTGCCCTGCTAAAGGAAAGTTGTTCCCGCCGCCTATAGACGTTTGCAATACTAAAGGCGAAGCCAACACGTTGCCAGCCCTTAGGATGGGATAAGTGTTTCAGATGGAGGGATGGAATAAAGGAGATGAGTTATGAGATAGAGGGCTCAGATAGGAAGATTAGGATTAGGATAGAAGGGATAAGATAGGAAAGTTGGGGTCAGGATAGTGCAAAGTGGACCATCAGAACTGTTACTCATCGAACAAGACACGATTAACTTAACGCTAATTGTTTCGCGACGATATCGTGTGAAAGCGTGGCATCACATGTATCGAGCTGGTATTAGAGCTGTGTAATAAATGATTCCAGCATGAATATATCACGTCGTAATTATGATGAAAGAATGACTTGATATTGACAAAATGGTGCCAATTCAAGTATAATAAAAAAATATATATCTAAAAAATTTCGCTCGAAAGCCTTTATATTTTTTCAAAAAATAATCCTTTCATAGAACAAGCTGTTAATAGGTGAATACAATGTCCATGACATCTTCTGTATAATAAATTATAACGCGGTTGAACATTTTAGACGCGCCTCCCGGCCGAACATTTCCTAAACATGAGAAAAAATTCGCGTGAAATAATCCGCAGTGCGGACTAGATGAGGTTCATTCCGCGGAACTTATCTCGCGCGAATAAAATTCCCGCAGTGAGAATACGCAGTTCGTATTAGGCCTTACAACATATGTAAATAATGCTAAGAATTATTGTAAGTACAGTGTATTGATGTGTTGTTAAGGAGTAATCTGTCCGTTGAAGAATAGAGAAGTACACAAACAGTAAGAGGTGACTAAACAGGTGGTGGGATACCTACTTGCTCGTGTGAATGCTTACCGCCCCTGGTCTAGGGTATCTCGTCATGACTTATAATTAATAATATAAATTGATATTTTTGTGCTTACCTACTCGTATAATATTTTATAATTTGGGCACATTCGGCAATTGCTGAGTGCAAACCCCGTTTGCTGAAAATGCGCCGTACAAATACTCAAAATATGCTCTGTGTATAATAAATAGTGTATAAGGAATGTAATGTTTCTTTTTTGCATCTAGTTCTAAATAAATATATATTTTGTTTCTTTTATTCGAATACCCACCCATAGGCGACGTTAGCCACTTTGGCCGCCAGATGGGCCCGTCGGTCGGTATGCTCACTGTGCTCCAGCAATAAATAATAAGAAAGAAATTCCTAATTTAAGCAAGTTAAATGTTATTGTTACGAATTTCTAGGGGATTGATTTGTAGGATGTAAATTGGAAAATACCGTTGGAATTATCACAAAGTTTATTAGAAGTACACACATGTAATTCACAGTTCTTACAAGTATAGCCGAATACAACAAAACTAAATCGTAGGGCAGAAAATCGTTATCACATAAATCGCGCAAAGTTCGTCGTTATAAGAGACTCGCTCCGCAAGTGCACTAGGTAACGCCTTGTTTGCAGTCAGAACACGATTGGCGCATTTCCCGACTGACCGACCCTCATCCATTTCTAAATTAGACATGGCCTCGTAGCATGCCGCCCACTGGTTATTGAAATCGTTAAATGGTCAGCTTAATAGCTTCCAAGAATTCGCATGAAATACCAACAGAGGAAAGAAGGTTTTATGACGTCTTACGGCGGCGTGAACAAAGAAATTAGCGCGAACAATGGATAATTCAAATTTAAAAGTGTAATGGGAAACACCTGCAAAGGAATAGTATAGGCTTGCAACAATATTAAATGAATATCTGGTAAACCTATAGAGAGATGAGCGACGCGCAATTGCGGGAGAAAGCTGAGCATACAAATATTATGAAAACTGTGCACCGGCAGACGTTTCAAATTTAATTAGCTCCTCTGGCTCGTCAAATTATTCATTCGACTGATCTGAAGAAATTATACACATTGATATTTTTAAAATGAGCTCAACTGCTTGAGTAAATCTCTCTTTTGCCTTTGATATAGAATCTTTCTACTAGCACATTATGTTTCAGTAGTCTCCCCACGCGCCGTTCACATTACATTATTATGTATACAATACATATGCATAGGTATTAGTGGCAGAAAAGCGTCGTTCGCGTTGCCATGACGACGTGTTCGTTATTCTAGTGTAGTGAATTGCAACGGCGATTTCAACGCCAACGCAACCACAGCGTACTGATATAAATTCAAGACAATATTCGTAACCTAATATTGATTATTTTAAATACGATAGAACAATATGCAATATTATGTATTTATAAATGTTTCTCAATAAATCTATCTTACTTTTGTTACATATACTTTTATAATTTATTATTTATTTATCCATATTGTGTATTAAACTGATGGTTACTATCTTTGCTCCTCGCAAGTCTAAACCTGCTGATTCTATATATAGTATGATATATCTTATCTTTGTATAATATATAAAGTATATTATTATTTAGTTTTGACTTTTTAAATTTTCACTTTTTGTGTTAGGGATTATTAAATTTTTAATTTAATTTTTATTTACAACACAATTTAAATTTTTAGTTAACAGTAAAGTGTTTTCATTCAAAAATATTTTAGGTATATTTTTATGAAATATGTTACTAAATCCATTTTTAGTTGTTTTAGTCTGTAACTACCCGCATTAACTACGATTTATAAGGAAATAATGAAAGAAAAATAGTGAAAACTATACGACTGCTTAATACCACAAAACAAATAGTGGAACTACAGTCAATATGAGTCAAAATCTTGCCATTAAATAATAAAGCCTTTCCAAATACATAAAAAGTGTTTGGCGTAAGAAGCGTTTAAACTGACTCTAATTTTCTATGAATAAGACTGTTTATGTGTTACTGTCAATACTTAAATTATCGTTTCCATCATGTCCACTTCCACGGCAGCAAGGAGAGAATTGGAGAGCGCGAGTTTCCTCCTGGCTGCCTTAGAAGTGGACATAATGAAAACGAGAGTTTATGTATTGCCACTTTGTCAGTAAAACATAAATACACCATATATATTTGAAAAGGCTTTATTATTTAGTTGAATAGATGACCCTCGACCCTCGATATAAAATATACTTATAGATAAGGGCAACACTAAGTCCTTATTCAACGCTTGAGAGAATCTCCAGCCTAAATAAAACAGCCTTACAAGGAAAAAGTCCTAATTAGTTCTAAATATCGAGGCAGTTATGGACACATCATAAGCGATGAAATTTAGGTATTTGGCTTTTTTATTGTTAAATACAGCTAATATAATTTAGAACCGTAGATCGTTTGGCCCACACATGCGATAATGGCAAAATTATGAATATAATTAAAATCGGAGATCTATGAGTAATGTCTCAGTTCAACAATCTTGTTGTGGTAATCTTATCTTATGCTAATATATAAAGCTGAAAAGTTCGTTTGTTTGTTTGCTTGAACGCGCTACTCTCAGGAACTACTGGTCTCGTTAGAAAAATTCTTTTAGTTTAAGATAGCCCATTTATCGAGGAAGGCTATAGGCCATATATCATCACTCTAAGACTAATAGGAGCGGAGCACCAATGAAGGATGTTTCAAAATCGGGGGGTTTTTTTTTACTTACCTTTTTTAACTATTCCACGCGGACGAAACGCGGGCAGAAGTTAGTGTATTATAAAAGTAAAGCCTGTAAAGTTTTATATATCGTCGGCTTCAGTGTAGGACCTTGTAATTACATTTCTTGCAGATATTAATTTTTTCGTCAAATATTGACAAGTGTTACTATAATCAGGTATCAATATTGACGAAAAAAATGTACACAATTACACTGACTCCGACAATATGTCGCTTACGATGTTTTTTCATGACAGGCTCGATATGAGAATAACACTTCGATTTTTAAAGATACTACTGTATAGTATTTTTTTACTTTTTATAGAGTCTAGCATGTGATTTGATCGATAGGTGAAGAGAAACAGAAAGGAGAAATGGTACGAGCGGCTATCGAGCAAGATCCCCCTGGAGAATAAGTTTGATGCCCCCTTACAGGTCTGGCACGGGCGGCGGCGGGCCACTAACCGGAGGGGAGGACATGGATACGGGATTATCGCACTAACACGGGACCAAGGTCGTCACTTTACACCTTACAACTATACAACCAATAAATAAACTACGTATAATAAACAGATGAAACTACTTTTGATTATTACTTGAGACAGTTCAAATTCCTCATACAATGAGGTCACAGCTCAAGAATCGTGCCGGGGTTTTTATGTTTTAAATGTATTTTTTTTTCTTGTTAAGATAATTTATAGAAAATTGTTCGGGTCTTTGAAATACTAAAAAGTTATTATTATTTCGAATGTAAGGTGAGGGCCTTGCCCGGTGGTGGTAGAGGTCTCAATAATAGGGCGCAGGACGCGGGTGTTGCATTGTGCGAACTAGTATCTCATTCATTTGCAATAACTCAGAACCGGTCTATACGATGGTATAAACAATTGACATAGCACGAGTATGATTTGATGTTCCTAAATTACCAGCTCATACCTGCTACTTACATGAATGTACTAGTTTATTGTTTGTTTAATGGATCTGGATTAATGGGGTATTAAATTAGCATCATGCAGTGATCCCTGTAAAAAATATTTGATGCAAAATCAATATTACAGAATAATTATAGATGTCTGTAAGTAGATAAAGTCGTTTAACCCAAACAGTATAGGTGTATAATAAATATACCTTGAAATCGATCTCAAACCCTGTCTAGACTGCGAGTGAGACGACTGGCCATTAAACGTTAACTTTATCATTCTCTTCTGAACAACTTTGTTAGTTTTACTTCATGTATAGTAAATGTCAAACAAACATTGATTACAAAGATTTATAATAATTTATCTAATTGCTATTACTCCCCGGTAAATTTATTTAACTGGATCCGGGAAACTATTACATTTTCCGGAATGAAAAGTATCCTATATTCTCTGTATTGAGACTATATACATACCAAAACTGAGCAAAAGGGGCCAGCCATAAACGTCACACGTTGGGGGGTATGTTGACGAATATGACATTGTGTGACAAGGAGCGGGAGGGGGTCACAATTTTCGTGACCTCACATTTCGAAATCTAATATATTTTAGCTAATTACAGAACTGGTGTAACAATTCAATAAATTCTTGATGTAAAAGTGCAAAATATATGAGATTCCTGACTCATGAATGTGACCAGGTGTGACAAGGACGAGGTAGTGGTCAAATATCATGAAATTCGTGTGACGTAATTTGTCGATAGCCCCAAAACGGTCGTCTAGTTTTTCCTTTGTAGCGTAACGCACAGACAGCGTTATTTTTGCATTTATAATAAGTAATGGATTCAATATAGATTTCAGGTTCTCTAATGTATATAGTTACATTTGCACGATGCAACACTCCCGTTTACCTAGAATAAGTAGATACTAAATTAGCTTAGGCGATAAGCGGTTCATTGGTACAGCGGTGGTGGTCAGCTTACTCATTATAACAAGGAAACAAGTGGCTGCACAAATCGACACAACTGGCGTATTCATAACACGACACGCAAAGGAAACGTAAACATTGATGTTTTATTAATGATTAATTGTAGGCAAGTCACTAATTGATAAGCAGTTGAGATATCGTTTGCTTCCTACGTGGACGCTATAGGCGAAGTTCCTTCTACTCTGTGTTCTCCTAGTACATGTATTTACATTACATCATGAACTAACGATTTTTTGAAAACATATTTCAAACTATATACTTTGCATCACTTTGTTATTGAACCAGTAGTGCTATCAATTTTTTTTTTAATGTTGTTGTTGTGAAGTTTTTTTAGAAAATTGCAAAGACATGTCAGGGCCAAACAACGTAATCGTTTCTCCATCACTTTGACTATTAATCCCAAGGTAACATCGTATTTATGGGATTAACAAATTATATAAGTTTTGACCCGGGATATAAACTAGCTCTATGTCGGGTTTCATTTTACATAAATCCGTTCACCAAAAAGTAATTTGCCCCATTGATTTTTTTCAATTTTTTTAATTCATTGATAAACTCGACATCCCCAACAGATTTATTATATCATTATATCTATATAGATAGAAGATTACAGAACTAGAGAACTTAAACAGTATTTAAATCATACAAAACATACTTATTATTCCTAGGAGCTAAATCCTTAAATCCACGTCAATAATCCCTCAACGCAGAATTATGTCTAGACAGTCGTACGTCATCCACTTCAGTCCCGTATTGATTAAACACTCCCAAACCTCTCCTTTCTTTAGTCCACCTGTACACAAAAAACGCTGTGAAATTTGTTAATAATTTTAATCTCAAAAAAATATGAAGGTTTTAATTATTTTTTCAAAGCTTTCTTTACGGATTTCGATCAGTCTTGTCGTTTTTATCTATCAGTACTGTGTGACTTGTTGTTTTTTTGTCAAATAACCCTACTCAGGTAATAATTGGGAAAGTGCCGAGTCATGTTTCTCTTATCAGATATAAAAACTAATAGAATGGGTAATTTAAACTAATATTTAGATGCTGTTGAAACAGGGAAACCAGGCTTCAGCTTGTTTATATTTGTATTATTTAGATCATAACAATATAATTAGATTCAAATAGCTAATTAGACACTCCATAGAATAAGAAGGACATTGAACGTGGGCGGGGCTAGGAATTTTACGCGCAGCCTACAGTACCGTAAAAATGATATTCGTCATACTGGCACCGCTCATGTTTTGTGTTCGTCACTAAACCTAACACAAATATTAATAATATAGAAGAAGGCTGGGATGTTAATCTTTTGTTGAAAATGCAACAGGTCGTCCAGGTGTGGCCAGACCGCGGCGCGGTGCAGGTGTACAACCCCAAGGGGCAGGACAAGCTGTTCACCTACGACGCCGCCTACGACTGCACAGCCGACACACAGACCATATACGATGAAATGGTAAGTGTTACTTCATACCACTGTTGTTTCATGTTATCCTGGTAGCGACATGGAAGAACAATACAGAGAAATAAAAATCGTCCTGTAAAAACCTAACTCATCGAATACACTCTGTAATCACGGTTAGCGCCACCAGTCTATTGCTGTTTTTATATGAAATTTCGTATAAAATAATTATGTTTTAAACTTAATAATTCATTCATAAGTGGAAAGTTCCAAGGGGAAATTGATAAAGAGCTAATTAGGACTTTTAATAATATAATTATGATTGATTTAAGTTTAAAAAAAAGTCATGAATGAACGTTTTAGTGGAGATTTTCTGTGAGAGAAACAAAAATTTACTGCAGGCGCCAACTGTGATTAGAGCGCGTGTTACGACTTATGTTTTTCATTGATTGTTGTCATTCCTTAGTGCACTGCTTCCATTGTAACAAGCATAGCCCGGCCCGTATCATAATACCTCAGCGCAAATGTCGGCTAATCTACCCATATTTATTATCACCTAGAACGTTGTGTTACCCTGGTAGCGCACTGAACAATTACCATTAATAACAACCAGACCACATTAATAATAAATATCCCATACATAAATGATGACTACATGATATCAAATTAATTAGAAGTCATTGCGGAAATTATCGTAGTTATTTGAAATATTTGTTTATAACAGAATAAGTAATTGATATAAGTATCCGTGAAAGGTTATGTTCGTTCCGTCCTTATATATTAAGTCTTCCTTATTCATGAGCTCTTTGTTTGTAGCGTGTAATTAATATCTAGGAGATAAGGTTTTCTTTGTGGCAAGCACGTATCTTGATTATATTTCTATAGCTAAGACAATCTTTAGCACGATATTCATAGCTAATGAATATTCTGAATATGTAATAGTAGGTATATATCTGGTAATATAACAATTCCAGAAGCGCTTAATTAAGCGCTAGCTAGCTAGCTAGTAATTACTAGTCATTCCAACTATGCAATTGATACTTTAGTCTGATTTATATTTTCATTAGTTAAGTAGTTAGTTAATTTGCGAAACTAGCGAGTTAAGTCCTTTTCGTAATAAGTGTAGATGTCTTTCCCGATACCTATAACCTGGGTGTCTTCAAGTCCCGTGTGAATAGGTACCTTCTAGATTAAGCGTGCTCCATCCAAGACCACATCTTCGTTCCATATGGGCGAGATCGTGGTCAAGCGTGAATCTATACTAAACTAACTAAACTGCATCAAAGTTCAGGATTACTTTGAAATGATTTTTTTAAATAAGTATGCAAACTTTTTAAATTAAATTATATAAATATGGAGAGACTGGCTCTTAATCTCAAAAAAAAAGGAAAATTTAAACTATAGAACTGCAGTAAAACAAATGAATATAGTCGGGAAAAGAAAATTTACTCGTAGTATCAGATTTGCGTGTTATTTATAGCAAAGTTTTAAATTGATTCTCATTGATTTTTTATTCTTTTGTCAATTGAATTATTGTTACCAGCAGAATTGTTGGGTTAGTTTTTTAACTCATCGAGAGTTTTTGAACCATAATATGGATACTTCGTCCGAACAAGCGGCTCAAATTGTAGTATTGGTGCGGGAGGGCTTGGATTAACGAACGATTGGTAGAAATTTAAATTTAAACCAGTCTACGGTTTCTAGAATATACAGAAGGTTTGTGGAGACAGATTCTTACAGAAGGAGACGTGGTACAGGCAGGACTCGAGCAACCACCGGTCGTGATGACCGATTTATTGTTACAACTTCCCTGCGAAATCGTTTCCTCACGTCTGTTAACATCAAAACAGAGCTTAATGAAGTGCGTGGAGTACACGTGAGTGTACGAACAATAAGAAGAAGAAGGTAAAGGAAGCGGATATCCCCCCTTTTAGACCAGCAAATGGTCCAAAGTTGTCTGTAGCTCACATACAAGCTCGCTTAAGATTTGCGCGTGATCACTTGAATTGGACAGAAGAGCAATGGACCTCCGTATTGTTCACGGACGAGTGTAGGACATGTTTATATGGTGCAGATGGTCGCAGAAGAGTCTATCGTCGACGTGGGGAGCGATATGCTCAAAGTTGCATTGAGGAGCGTGTTACTTTTGGAGGCGGTTCGTGTATGGTCTGGGGTGGCATATCGATGAACGGGCGAACAGAACTTGTGTTCATAGACATGGTCCGTCAAAACGGTAATAGAGGGGTTTGACTGCACATCGCTACATAACAGAGATCTTAGAAGATCACGTGGTGCCTTACATGGGATTCATAGGCGAAAATTTTACTTTAATGCAGGATAATGCCCGGCCGCACGCTGCTGCACAAGTTCGACAATATTGCGAAGAGGTTGGGATACGTACAATGAATTGGCCAGCACGCAGCCCGGATCTTAATCCCATTGAGCATGTTTGGGACAATTTAAAAAGAGCTGTATATGCGAGAAACCCTTTGCCCACGACAGTGGCAGCACTAAGAACAGCACTTTCAGAAGAATGGGACAATATTCCGCAAGATCTTTTAATAACCCTAATAAAATTTATGCGGAACCGATTAGAATCCGTAATAAGGGCACGTGGAGGTAATACACCTTATTAAAACATAAATAAACCCTTGCATAAAGTTTGTGTCTATTGTTAAAACCAATTTTTTAATTAAACCAATTTTCCTTAAATTTCTGTTTTTTCTTCAAAAAAGTCTTAAGGTCCTTTCCAGTACACAAACTTAAATTTAAGGATATGACCGTACGCTGTTTTAAAGTTCACGAATCAATCTAGAGGTTTCAATTTAAATCTGTGTAGAAAGTTTGCATACTTGGTTAAAATATTTATTTCAAAGTCGTCTATTACTTTGATGCAGTTTATGAGTCCGTCAGTGTACATTTAAAAAAAACGGTCTGGGCCCATTTTGCTGCTATCAGCTATCTCGTTAAAATCGCCGGATACTATCGTCTCAATTTTAGGTTTACTTGATTTCGGTATTCTGTTAATTCTAATAGCGTGCCCGTGACACGCCACTCTAATTTAACGAAAACTCACGAAATAAATGTTTAAAAATTTAGTAGCTTTGCAATACTCATTTCGGCTAACGCCATTTCTGCTCATGATAATACCGATTTTTCTACTATTATTCTGTCGCGACGATATCGAGAAGATATTGTGGATTTAATAGAGTTCAAACAAGAATAGCTAAGAATATTTTTTCAAGTTGACTAACTACTTAACTAATGCAAATGTATATCAGGTTTTACGTATATGTAAGCTGAATATTTATTTGTCATGCAATTTTTATTTTAATACCAGTGGGTCCGACAGACGTTGTCCTGCTACCGGTTCTAATTGTGAATCTAAACCATCCCGGGACCCACTTAAACACACGCAAAAATTCATCAAAATTAGTGGGTTTTAGCCAGACTTACGAACAGCAACTGATTGTTATATGTAAGGAGATATAAACTAAATTCTAAATATTTAGTTCATATTTAGATAACATCATAGCAATAAAAAAATAATGTGTGCAGTTCTCGAAAATGGAAACATGAAACATTTTCTCGTTAGCGGCGTCCGTTGACGAGTTCGATTGCCCTACGCGAAGGTCAAGGCATGCGCTGCAAAACAAATTTAGTTGCAAAGCCTAAAAATAGATACTCATTATACGCTGCGTGTATATAGATTGTTAAGAATGACGGTACACTTTAATAATAGATAGCCGCCTACGATTTGTACGAGCGCAGCACATTGTGACGTCATCCTTGTAACAAACCACGTTGTTTCTGAATGAATGTATTTGACAAATGTGGCATCCGCCTAATTAGTGGTCTTGATTTAAACCAAATTGTTAGTGTAATAACAGCTCAGAACTCTCCCACTGCCGGGCTCGGGCCTCCCACTACAGGGGGAACGGACAGTATACCCGCCATGCTTGTCCAAGGCGGCTTGGCAGGTTTGACACATCGGTTTTCACGATGTGCAGGTTGCATCGCGATGTTTTCCTTCACCGCGGTTAGCACGTGGTAATTGTGCCAATATGCACATTAGGTCAGAAAAGTGGCAAGTTGGCATGCGTTCCGGCCAGGATCGAACCCTTTGAATATGTGACGCGTGCGCTAGCCATTACGCTATCACGATTAGAACTTGAACGAAAATTCTAAATATTCTATCGAAAATGAGTTTCGGTTGTTTGTTTAGAAAACGCGTATTTAGAATAGGGAGTAGATTTTATTTTTGATTTGTATGACCTAAAAATTCTACTGGGACTTGTTGCGTAAAAACTTTTGAATTGAGTTATTCAAACTATTGTTCACAGTAGTGTTTTGACAGTAATCAGAAGATCACCTTAACAAGCGCAATCAACAGAAGCCATTAGGGTCATTGTGTCATTTCATGATTTACCATAAGTGCCATTTTCGGACCAAACCTGTACCTTAAATATAAGTGTTACTAATATTATGTAAATATGAAATTATTTTATTTTGAAATTTTTCTATTCCTTTTTCTCAGTCTTGGAATTGAACCAATTACCATCGAATTGAGAACGGAATAGACGTCATCCACAAATTACATCACAAGAATTTCATGATTTTTACCCCTCCCCCCTTGTCACAGCTGGTTACATTCATGACACTCCACCATTCCTAGTTGACATCACATTTTTTGCAATTTTACTACAATATATTATTAAAGTAAAACAGTAGTTCCCTAAGTTTTATTTCCATTTCAACTATCGTATATATTAATAGTTTAAACACCAGGCTAATTAATGCATATAGAGTTGGAAATATTTTGAAGTTTTTCGTTAATAATTAAAATTTTATTATCAATTGATTTTGAAAATGTCAGTAAATACAGAAGTAAAGTAAATAATTTAATTGTAACATGTGATAATAATTCCGTGCATGGATTAAGTGGAAATTGTTACTAAAACCCTAATACATAATATCAAAGTCTATAAAATTTAACATAATCACTAGCACGTGAGAAATAACGGTACGAGCAAGCCCAGCAGACGTTATCCTGCCCTAAAAAATATAAAACTTAGAACCCGATTGCATTGCCACCTACCTGTTCCAATTGTGAATCTAAACTATTCCGGAACCCATTTGAACACCCACAAAAAAATTCATTAAGGTTGGTTCAATCTTTTAGGAAGAGTTCAGTGAACTACACAACCTAGATTCCGTAGTTTAAAAAATCTTGGACGATGGAATAGTATTCGTGGTATATGGGTGGAAAAGTTAATACGAAGTTATATAAACACTGGTCCAGAACACAATGGCGAATAAAGGACTACATAACTATGTCATACCTGAATGGCAATGGAAACCAGTTGTGATATCTTTATGGATCGCGATCAAGTACCAGCAACTATGTTTAACTGATTTGTCCTTTTTTGCTGACGTCCTATAACCTTATTTAGATGAATTAGCTTCTTTGTAGCCATTGTCAGATATTTAGCTTACTACTTACTTAGGTATTGTGTACTACAGACTTTGCAGATAGATTTATCGCTGCATCTGTTGGTCAAAAGATATTATAAAGTATTAAATTCTTATTTTAATCAAGTTCTGTTAATACCTAGTCTTTTATATAGTGTATATATCTAGTAGTATTAATATTATACACACAAGACAATTATATTATCTATGGGTAGGGCAATAGTGCTTAAGAAGGTATGTAATAAAATAATTAGAAAACTATGTATGTTAAAAAGAGATGTAATTTTAATGCATGAACCTAATAGTGTCCGGTCACTTACTGCTTGTTCTACAGCAATAAACAGCTCTCGACGTGATAATACAAGAGAAGCGGAATGCGGACATGCTATATTTCTTTTTAGACTCATTTACGAGTGTGCGCTGATTTCAGTGAAGCGTTCTTCGTTCTCATAATACTTACAATTATCTGAAAAGAATTTACTGTACGATTGTTCCGTATTTATTTTTAGTCATAAGATTTCGATTCCAAAATTTTGGTCTACCTTTTCATCTGTATCCATATTTTTGGTCAAATGACTTTCATCCCTTCTCATTACATATCCATTGGGCCCTCACCTTCTGCCTTTTAATTTTTCAGTCACGGATGCAACTTTCACAGATCCCCTATACACACTTCTCACTTTATTAATTCTTGTAACACTACACGTCCACCTCAAGATTCACGCAGCTGTGTGCAAATGTTTTTGGTCTACTATCTTAGTGGTCCAAAATTGGAATCTGTACAACACAACAGGTCGTGTTACAGATTTATATATGTATCCTATGAAATTGCATCGTTTACGGTATGTACAGAATGTTCTCAAACGATTACGTGCGCAATGGTCGCGCACTGTCATATTGTTGCCAAAAATATTCGCATGTCCCACCTACGCTACTTCGCCATGTGCTTGCATGAAATTGAATCGAAAGTTGTTTCCGAGTATTTAGGATAAAAATGTCCCATACGAGTTATTAAAATGAATCTGGGCTATTTTTGTTTTATCTTGACCCTTGTTCCAAGACTACGAAATTAACAGATTGTTATGAAATCTGCTATTATGTTCATTCAATAACAATTAATATCGCACAGTGAATTTTGTCCCACGAAATGGGATAGTTTCCTTACGAAACGGATTAAAGTATTCGCAAGCAGTTCCAATTACAAATATTTACTTGTTATATATAATTTTCACCTCTTTAAGCATCCTCAGTAATCTGTATGTAGAATAAGAAACGTTATAGTGTTGTTTTTTTATAATATTCAATACAATGAATTATTATTGAAACTTTCCGTCGGGCGGGCCTTGTTGTTGTACTCCAGCAATAAAAAAATGACACCGAGAAGTGAGATACAAAATTTTTATGGTTAGGTGTATCAGGTTTCAGGCTCCCTCCGGGTTCTTAGTTTGCGCCGCTTATCTTAGTCTGCCGCCTTCCTCACGCGCAACAGATGTTTTTTTAGAAATCGTGGTAGATTCTAATTGTTAAGAGAAGTAGATGTTAAAGGCTTATAAATAGATGTCGTCCAATAAATTCCACGTTATTGTGTGTACCGACGTCCGTGACTTTAAGTGGTGTTAGTGTGATTCATGAGGATTATGACCTCCTGACGTGTATAATCTTTGAGTGTGATGCGGGCGTGGGGGTTTAATTTTGGGTCGTTTCTCTGCTTACAACGTTTGGCCTTATTATGTAAATTTGTTTTTTTATTCATAATATGCACTTCCGAATCGTGATTCATTCCATCATGTTTAATAACGCTTCATGATAACAATATTTACGTTTCTTTTGGATTGTTTTTATTAACGGCGTCTTGTTTCAATGTTATAATTGCGTAATTAACTTTTAATAAAATTTAATTATTATATTTATGTCCTGACTAAATATATTATATTTGTGCGTATTGAAAGATAGTGCTTTTAATATGAACTGATATTAAAGGATAGTATGTTGAATAGTAAGACAGTATTGGCCAGATTGCTTTTAAGGACACCCTCAATTTTTTGAGGTAAACTACGGAGTACGAACACTCCCTTGTCCAGAGACCTTTTTTTAGCGTAATATGGGGCTCCTAACTAGGCTGATGTACCTAGTAAAACATTCTGGAGTTCCTTCTTTCGCTGTGGTAAAGTCGCGGAAAAAAGTCATTACCAACGCCGCGACTCCATCTGGCGCGGTTTCGCATATAACGGACGGTGTACATCTCCTTGGGCCAGAGATACAGTGAGATTCAAATATATTGTTCGAAGTCATACTCAGGCAAGAGGAGCAGTCGCAACACATCTACGCTCCCATGTCCAAGGTCTTCAGGTTGAACAATATATTCCCCAAAAAATATATTATGGAATGGAAACATTTTGGGCTAGCTATAAAATTTCACGGTTTGAATGTCATGTAAGTGCTGGCATAAGTAAATCAATCAAATAAGTAAAATTTCCAAAAGTCAATCTGGAGTTTCTGCTCCTATCTCAGCACAGCCTTAGTGCGGCTGATGTTGCTCCCGAGAGCCAAGCTGTCTCAAAAGTCGGTGGCATTGAACATGACTTTACAGAATATTGTCACGGTCGTATGATTATTATTTCTTCGCCCTATTTGGTACGTAATTGACTTTTTATTTCAGCTATTGCGGGGTCATGTTTGAGGCGTTAATGCCGACATGTGCGCGCCCGCGGGGCACGTGCCGCGTTACTCACTCCGCCAATTACTCGCTCGACACGTTCCACTCATTACAGCTTACATCGACAATTTTTACGACTAAATTTTATGTTTAACTGAAACGAAATCTTTCTTTCTTCTAATAGGTTTTCCCACAGTGCTACGATATAGGTTTTTTTTTTATTGAGGGTGCTATAAAATTACTACGACGTCGGCGGCACATTGGCCGCATCTCTGGTGGTGCAAAGTCTATAGATGACCGTAGCTACTTTTTACTGTCAGCCTGTCTGCTGTACTTCTACAATTTTAAAGTGTTGGTAGCCCTGGCCTTGCATAATAACCACTATACTCGCAAAAATAAACGACATTCCTTCAGAGTACACATTTACATAGTTGTAAAGCGGTTCATGAAAAACATATTCCTTGTGTAAGTGGAATGTCTGTGGCACGCTGACGGATGAACAGAATGATAAAATTGTAGATTCTGTTTAGCTACGAAAATCTATAAAGAAGCGAATAGACCAATTTATTATTATTTTGTAAATAAAAAAAATGTGCGTTTCACCCCGCGTCCGAATTGTCTATTAATTACTCTTTCCGAACGTTAGGAAAAGTAAAGTTAAATTACAATACTAATATAAAAAGAATCACGCAACACGCTTCGGTCGTTAATTAGTTATGCATGTAACTTTGACTTTGTTTACGTTTGGTAAAGTAATAGTGTAATGCTAAAAAAAGTAGAATTAAATTGTGAGGTGATTTTGCTAGTTCTCTATACTACGTCTTACATCGACATATAACAAATGTTGCATTATTAACGTAAAGGACCCTATATGACCTGTTTCAAAATTAAAATTCCCTGAATATTCTGGATGTTTAAAAATAAACAGATTTTCTTGTAAAACATGTTTATAATGTTATACTTAAAACAATTAAATTACGATCACAATAATTATGTGTGAACTCCGTGTACGATACTTTACAGTGCATTAATGCAGTTTATAAATATACTATTTTAGTTATGAATTGGGCGGATAACACGTGTTATATTAACATTATTTACATATAAACGAACAAGCTTTAAAATATCTTCTTATAAGTAATAATTTTAGTGGCTGTTTAAACAATAATTAGAACGTCATTTGACTCCTTTTACTCGTACAAAATTGCGACCTCATAATTTTGTACAATTCTACAAAATCTGTGGTGCCGCGACTGTCTGTGATTAAATAATAAAAGTGTCTCAATTGATTACTTTGTCATATACACCCTATTATAAAAGCCTTTTGGCTATTACTTGGAATTTTATTAAAAGTATTGTCAAACTAGACCTGTATTATCAGATATGTGTGACAAAGTTCCCCACCTAAATTAACCTTACTTATAAGAAATGTTACAAAAACAGTATGTATTCAAACATTCATTAGCTTTATAATAGCATATTTAAATGAATGGCTCAAAACCAAAGCCTCATCTCATGGCATCGGCGAGGTGTCGAGGCTGTACTCTTGAAGACGTCCCACCTGGTGCGCAGTGAATCATCGCATTCACAAAACAGATAAATGGCTAATATGGGGGAACCTTGACCAACTTCAAATAGATATTTGTCATGAATATGCATGTAACAAGCATATCATTAACAAGTGCCATTTATTCATCAATCCATCTTCAATTTTATCTGTAGCAAATGTTAGTTCACGAAACTGAGTATTTACTCCTACTACCTATAGACGACTTTCATGTTTATGTCTTTATCTAGGTCTGTAATATAATAAATCTGTTGGAGGCGTCGAATTTGTACCATGAATAGAATGAGAAAAAAATCAGGCAGTGAATTCGGATCAGTAAATTCTAAAATTGAAGTTTTAGAATTTTGTCTGTCTGTTAGAGCATCACCTGAAAACTACTGAACGGATTCACATGAAACTCGACACAGGGCTAACTTTCCCATTCCAAACACTTAGAATACTTCTTATCCTGATAAATGACCACGACGTATTTGTAACGGCTGCACCAAAAAACTTGACCGGAAACGACATTCATTTATAGGGATTAAAAATATCCTTAGTATGGGAAATGTCATATCAAACTAGCTTTTGTCGAGTTTCACGTAAATCCGTTGAACAGTTTTCAAGTGATACTTTAAAACAGACAAAAATTCTATAAGTTACATTTTCGAAATCTGCTGGTGCGAATTAGCCCCCTTGATGCTTTACTCATTTTAAAATTCATTGTAGAAGCTCAACCCCCTCAAAAATGTATTATATTGTAGATTACCTAACTCTTATATCATTATTATACAATTAATATCGTTGTAAAAATATATTGAATCTATCGTATAAGTAATGCCATATACTTAAACGGTTGATTTATCATTGGTATTGATGTCTGAAAAGAAGCCTCCCACATCACAAGTAATAAACAAAAACTAAGTGGGACCTCGTACAATGGCAGCCATTGATTGACATTGAAAATGCAGCCGAGGACAATGCTTTGGCCTCGATTTTTTGTTGCGCTCCGACGCGCGACGTCGCGTGGGACGCATTATTCTTATCTACGACCACATTCATTTCATCTTCCGATGATTGCTCTTGTCATGTCAATTGATACTCTAAACAGCAATATTATTGGATTTTAATTATGTAGGTATTACTTCTCATAATTAAAACAACTTTTTAACCGTTTTAACCGAGACATTCTAATCAGTGTACTGAGGTCTCTCAGTTGTTTTATGCCGAGTTTGAGTCTTAGTAGTTTTAATTATTGGATACCAAACAGATGGTACTTGCGAAATATCTTCTCTATTGAAGATTGGGTCTTTTTGGTTGCAATAGCCTCGCGTATTATTGCAGGTATAAAACGACATTCTTATCTTATTCTTATTTCTCTTCTAGATTTTATAATAGGCGCTCCACATTCTTGCGAGAATCCATAGCCGTCGCTTTTATTCACAGATGCAAGGGGTGCTTGGCATCTGGACAACAGACCTAGGGGGCGCAAGTCGATCGCTTTACTTGTACATTCCATGGTTAATCAGATAGTTTTAAAAATTACTTAACAAATATACATAATATAAAATAGTATAGGTTGCAATATTCTTTACAAATACGTCTCCTCCAGTTTTTAAACCTTCCTTTCACCCGTTCAATTGCGATTACAATGTACAAGTGTTTAGCTCTTTATTAACCGACTTCGAAAAAAGGAGGAGGTTCTCAATTCGTCGGGATCTTTTTTTTTTTGTTGCTTTTTTTATGTATGTTCGCCGATTACTCCGTGATTTATGATCCGATTTACGTGATTCTTTTTTTGTTCGACGCGGAATAGCTGCCATGTGGTCCCCTAAAAATTTGACATAGTTTGGCCCAGTAGTTTTCATTTTACGAACATTTTTTTGTTCCCGGTTCTTGGGACCTATATTTTTTAAGAAGCGCGGCACCATTCGTAGGTCCACCCATACATAGCTAGACACTAAAAAGTAACAAATAAAATTTAAAAACTTCGTTTAAAAAAACCGACTTCAAAAACTAAAAAACTAAAATGTATAAAATAACGTATTTCTAAAGCTATTATTATTAATATATATTATCTAAAACATCTTGAAGTCAGTGCAAAGTAAAACATAAAAATTACTATATTTTGAAAATTACTAAGCATCGATTTTTATCTACAAGATTTAAATTGATATTTTGACCAAAAAAAATGCGTTAAATTCAAACGAAACTACTTTTTGTTGTTGGCAAAGGGGAAGTTTAGTTAGTTTAGACGACCCTGCGAATATCTTACGTGACGAGAAAAAAGTACACGTCTTGCATTTTTCTCGCGTTCTAGCGGTGTCCTCTCGTGGTTCTTGCGATATTGTGGAGAGCCTCTAAGACTTTGTTGAAGGTGATCCCATTGGTGTTCGATCAGTACGTGTCTATAAATAGTTTAGAGATTTCTTAGCATAGTTGTTTGCGCTTTATCGGCAATTACGCTTTATCGGAACAATCTGTTGTAAATGTACTTGTTTTGAGTAAAACCTGTTTATCCTATATTATTATATAAAGCTTGGTAAAACCTCGCCCGTGGTTCATCTAGATTATCATTATATGCATATTTATGAATTTCATCATAATCGGTTCATTACCAAGGCCGCAGAGAATGAAACACATATCCATTTATTATTATGCACGGACGAGCTTAATATATTCTGATTGATTTAATATTGACTTTAGCCCGCGCCTTTGCTCGCGTTAAAGTTTTAGTAGACAAAGTGGAAGACTGGCCGTTTAGAGTCCTGGACTTTTTTATGTTTGCTTGTAGGCAAACTGGCAAACGGGTCCCCTTGATAGCAATGGCTACCTTCGCCCAAAGGCATCTACAACACTAGTGGAGCCCATACGTTGCCTATCTTATTGAGACTTTAAACATTTGTGTACGCCCTTTTTGAAGAGCCGCATATTGTTCGAGAGTAAGGAGGTTTTTGCAAAAGGCTTCAAATCGGACACAAAGGAATTAACTCACATTTACATTAGTTAGGATAGTGTACATTACGTAAGTATAAAACTACACTGCAGGATATTTGAATTGGTGGATTATTAATTTTCACGCGATAGGGAATCTCTTTGCCCCAATAACGAAGTATTTATTTTGATTTGCATATCACTATAAAAAATAAAAACTTCGTTTAAAAAAACCGACTTCAAAAACTAAAAAACTAAAATGTATAAAATAACTTATTTCTAAAGCTATTATTATTAATATATATATAAGACCATGGGTGATTTTCTTGTTGAAGCATAACACAATTTGATTCATCCAAAAACAGAGTTTTATTTATTAAATACAGATGTTTTATATAACAAATATCACTATAAAATAGTTAAGTAGGTAGGTACTAACCTAAAAACAGAGAATCGACAATTAAATGTTCATGCTTTACTATTCTTATTATAAAAACGTAAATCGTCTTTTGCACTTTTAAATTGAAGCAAATTCACAAACACAACTGAGTTATAAATAAGTTATAAGAAAAAACCTTTGTAATTTAACTATCTGAAAACTATTCGATTCGAACAAAGAAAAAAGTACGTTTTTACATATCCCACTGGTGGCTCCCTCTTGTCGCTGCACTGCTAGGTAGATACTCAAATGTCAGTGTACATACTCATGTGTCAACGTCATCACAAAGCTTACATATATTATCTAAAACATCTTGAAGTCGGTGCAAAGTAAAACATAATAACTTATTTCTAAAGCTATTATTATTAATATATATTATCTAAAACATCTTAAAGTCGGTGCTTAGTAATTTTTATGATTTACTTTGCACCGACTTCAAGATGTTTTAGATAATATATATTAATAATAATAGCTTTAGAAATAAGTTATTTTATACATTTTAGTTTTTGAAGTCGGTTTTTTTAAACGAAGTTTTTATTTTTTATTTTTTACTTTTTAGTGTCTAGCTATGTATGGGTGGACTTACGAATGGTGCCGCGCTTCTTAAAAAATATAGGTCCCAAGAAACGAGAACAAAAATATGTTCGTAAAATGAAAACTACTGGGCCAAACTATGTCAAATTTTTAGGGGATCACATGGCAGCTATTCCGCGTCGAACAAAAAAAGAATCACGTAAATCGAATCATAAATCTCAGAGTTATCGGTGTACATATGGAACGAAAAGGAAAGTTTCTTCATATAAAATGTTCATAAAATGAAAACTACTGGGCCAAACTATGTAAAATTTTTAGGGGACCAATTGGAAGCTATTCCGCGTCGAAAAAAAAAGAATCACGTAAATCGGGTCATAAATCACGGAGTAATCGGCGAACATACATAAAAAAAAGAAAAAAAAAAAGATCCCGACGAATTGAGAACCTCCTCCTTTTTTCGAACTCGGTTAAAAACAAGATTCGATTTGCATAGAACTTTGGCGCGCTGCCAACGATGGTCGCGCTTCTTTCAGTCCATCCATGCAATTATGTAAATCAGGCGATGATTCGCTCGGATTATGTGTTTAAAAGGTGTTATAAATACTAGCTCGATTGGTGTATAATTAAACTCAGTGTTTATTAATATATTCATTGCTATTTATTTTACTTGGTTTTTGATAAGTTTTAATATTCTTTTATGTTGACGTAGCTATAGACGCTTCGGATTTCCCGTGGTTACTTCTTATAACTCCTCGATATGTAGTAATAAGTGCCTTGTTATCTGACGATAAAAAGTTGTTACCAAACTTTAATATTCAGATTTATTGTAGAACGAACAATGCTAGCGAATCTTCGTTAGCGTTACCATGACAACGTGTTTGATGGTGATTTGCTTTATTTTAACCCGAGATATAAGTTAGTCAGTGTTGAATTTTATTGGAATGTTTTCAGTAATTTTGACGTGATACTCTATTAGACAGACATACAAAAAAATCTAAAAGTGACATTTTAGGAATCGGCTTTTCCTAATTAGCCTCTGATTTTTTCTTTTTTAATATTTAAACAAACTTGACACCCCAAACAGATTTATTTAATTTAAGACTAGTTGTGCCCGCGACTTCGTCCTCGTGGATCATTTTTCGCGGAACCGTAAAAAAGTAGCGTAAGTTACCTACTTCTTATGACATCAGCTATAAGAAGGAAAGTCCCATCAAAATCGGTCCATCTGTTTCAGAGATTAGCCGGAACAGCCAGACAGACAGACAAAAATTAAAAAATATTTTTTGATTAAGGTAGTGTATATACTTATTAAAAAATCTGTTAAAATATTTAACAACCAACTGTTCCATACATTGTTATTTATTATCGGAAACATAATAAAAGATAAAGAATAATAAGTCTGTCTATTTGCCACTTTGTTAGAAGTTAAACATATTGTTGCAATGTTTACCATTGGATGTAACGTTTTATTGCTTATGGGAATTGCGTCACGTGTTGACTTCTATAGTTGACTATTTCGAATATATTAATAGTTATGATGATATGAGACGTAAACAAAAGACTTAAAAATATGTTTTTTTCCAAATTTTTCTATAGTTATTTTAATTTGAGAAAAAAACACCTTCAAATTATTGAGATGAAACCATTTTGCTCCTTCAATATTTATCAAAACAAGATCCTACTAATATTATAAATGCGAACGTTTGTAAGAATGTATGGACGTATGTTTGTTATTCTTTCACGCAAAAACTACTGAATGTATTTTGATGGAACTTTACAATAATATATCATACACATGAAAAGAACACAAGCTATAATTTATAAAGACAGTGTGACTTATCCAGAATATAACGATTTTTAAATTTTTTAAAAACGTTTATTTTATTTCCAATAAAATGATACTGCATCTGAAAAAGGCCCGTGTACACCGTTGGCGTTGTTGGAGCCTTAAAAATACTATGGGTAGCAGGAATACCTTGAGCCAGCATTTCCAAAACTGGGCTATGATGGCTGTAATGACAGAGAAATAATACATTGGCTAATGAGGACCAGCAGATACCAAAAATCCACTTTTTGTCTGGCTGCCTGTGTGGCTCTCACAGGCAGACAGACAAAAAATGTAACCACCACGTGAAAAATACTGAGCGGATTTAAATGAAACACGACAAAAAAATACCTTATATAACGACTCAATACTTAGGATACTCTTTATTCCAATAAATGCCGGCATTTCCCTGGGGTAGACGGATATACCAATAAAGTTGACACTGCTGTCGCGGTTCTTTAGTGTCGCTTAACAACGTTGCCATGGAACCGCAAACTAGTTTTGCTAGCATATGCTACAGATAATATTAAAAATTACACTAGAAATAATATCAAAATTTACACAATAGATAAATCGTATTAGAATACAAATAATATAAGACTTGTCCTAGTAGGAGCGTAATTTATCATATTTTTTACAATACATATACAGTTATTATAATTACACACATGTTTACTAATTCCACATTGTTCGCGTAAACGACGCGCGTCGTGCGTGGAGGTCTGCCTTTGGTTTCCTCTGAATCAATCGCGTGCAACATGCCGGTGCTGCTCTTGAGTGTAATGGGCACGCGTCTGCCAAGGCCGCTACATCTTGCGGCCCCGCACTTTGCTCTAATGTTAACGTTTACATGAACAACTTCGCTTTGCAATCAAGGCTCGTTCCCAGCTTAGGCTTAGCACGCACTGCGATTAAACGCGAGCGAGCTGAAACCGCAGTAAAATGTAACATCCATATCCGTAGTAAAATGTAGCTATCAAGACAAGCACACGCCTTAGCGATTTTCTCACTGGCTGATTTTAAAAATATAGTTTTTACATTTGGAGAGTGGTTTAAAAACGCGCGTTTTTTTGTCTCTCATATATTCTGGTAAGTAAGAGTAAGTTAAGTAATAAGTAAGAAAGAGAGTTGGTCTGAAAGAGAGTGTCGGGGTGAAGGTAAGGAAAGGAATGCTCCGGTGGTTCGGGCATTTGGAAAGAATGAATGATGAAAGAATGACTAAACAGATATACAATGCAAAAGTGGATGGATGCAGAAGTCGCGGAAGGCCACGACACACCTTCCATGATCAAATTGATCGTGTATTAGCAGAAGGTGATGTCAGGAGCCTTAAGAACAGACGAGCGTGCATGACAAGAACTATGAATGTCAAAGAAGCAAGTGAGGTGTGTAAGAATAAGCCTAAATGGCGCTCTGTTGATCGTGCCTACCCCGCAAGGGACCTGGCGTGACGTATGTTATGTATGTATATGTATATATTCTGGTATGCTGGCGCACGCACGGCGGTTAATCGCGTTCGGTTTTCATATTCATTGTACTTGCAATAAATTGGAATTTAAGTACATAACTCGAAAACCATTGTAAGAATTATACTGGCGACAGCGAGCGGTATAAATTATTCTTCTTAAAAAAACCGTCAGGGTCGGTACAGAAAAACTACCATCTCTAACTAGAGTAATTACAAAGGCCAGTAAATTAGATTTAACTATAAAAAAGTAAATAGTTTCTGGTTTTGCTCAATGATCTTTATTGCCAATGGGTTTAAGTTGATTATGAACACACAGCAAAAAAAAAACACTAACAAAATTGGTCGTTGTTTCAAAAAGGTAGTCTGAGAGGACACTCTTTTAAATATTATAATTTTACTCCCGTATTTGTTACGTATGCGATTATGATTTTTATTTTATAGACTCTTTTTCAAGGAGCCTACAAAACGTGTACTAGTTGTGTTGTTGTTTTGAATAAATGAAATAAAACTGGAATAAAATATGTTAATTTGTGTTAGGAAATGGCGAGTGAAACTATGTTTTTCTTAATTAAAATAAATTTATTCATTAATAATTTTACGTCTGACTACTTATAAGGTCGGAATCGAAGTAAGTTATGTTGAAAGGAAGTCAATCTTTTATCTATATATACGGATTGCGGACGGAGGAGTATGAAATTTCGCACACTTGCTCGTATACTTTATATAAAGAAGAAGCGTCGATTGCTAATATTTTTCTAAAATTATGCATAGAAAATACATCAAATCAATAAATTAAAAAAACACACACTACCATGTATTTGCCACACACACGCCCTTTATTTATTGTTAAAGTCAAATTAACAGTGTAGCCTTGGCGAAATCTGTGATTATAGAAGTATAGTCTATGACATTATAATTGTTATGCTCGAATTTCGATCACGGGCAACAACTAGTATTCACTATTTATATATAGTTTCTGTACTTACTAATTGATTAATAATACATAATAAATAATACTAGGTGAATCATATACAACTTAAGTAACTACTAAAAGAACTCTGATGTAACATCCGTAAATTAATTTTGTTTTAAGGTACAATATATATAATGATATATTCGTGTAACAATACGACTGAAAACTACGCGTCAGTGACGTGATTCCGTATAGAGTCGACCTTTGCTGTCAGCTTGAAGATTTTTATAGCCGTTTCCATTGGACGCCTGTAAATAATCGCGTGAACTCATCGGCTAAACGGAATAACGTCGATCGAATGCATTTGATAACAAACGATTTTTGATAATTTGAAAAGGTTCCCGTCATTGTTAATAGGCATTAACTAATAGATTACTATCTGTTGTACTCAAGGTCAGTTAATAGGACTTTAATGTCAGACTAGCTGCGCCCCGCGGTTTCACCTATATCTTTATAAATTATAGCCTACCTATGTGTTATTCTGATGTGTTAGCTATATATTATCAAAATCCATCCAGTAGTTTTTGCGTGAAAGAGTAACAAACATACATTCTTACAAACTTTCGCGTTTATAATATTAATGTCAGACTTAAAATTCTTGTCAAGTTCGAGTCTGTTCTTCGATTTCCGGCAGTTTCCTATATCTTACTTGCCTTAACATGGTAGAAATCAGACACTACTTGTATGTAGTGAGCTTCTGTCAAATTGTAAATGGTCGTAAGGCTAATGAATGGTTAAGTATATAGGAACTGGTCATTAGTCATTATAACAGTAAATATTTAATTCAAAACTTCAGTTTCAATTATCTGTTCCTTACATTAATTAAGAAATTTTAATTACCTAATACTCATATTAGACGGATCAAACAAATTGAATCAATTTAGTTGAAATGCAGACAACACACACATTGATGATTCAAGTTTATGTTTCACGGATCACTTTAGTTGATTCATTTAAATTGAAAGAGAGATGAACCGCCCAATATCATATTATCTATTTATACCTCTCTGCAATTGGGTAGATGACACATTTTACAAACATTCTAAAACAAGTATTGTTATATTTATTTATTCATTTTATTTTACTTTATTTTATATTAACTTGTCCCTCGGTATATTTATTGTTACTAAGATTTGTTCTAAGTGCTACCTATTATTGTAATAAATGCGGCTAGTTGTTAGTGTTATTAGTAATCGGATATAAAAACGAGCGAAATATCATTGTCACTTCGACTTTGATGAGATGCACATTGCTCATGTCATAGTAGCTCTCTAGGATAATGGACTGTACTTTTAGATCGGTATTCTTTTGTCGGAACTAAAATAAAACAATTGTCCTGCAGGTACGGCCCTTGGTCGCGTCCGTGCTGGACGGGTTCAACGGGTGCGTGTTCGCGTACGGGCAGACGGGCACGGGCAAGACGCACACAATGGAGGGCACCGCCGACCACGAGGGCGTCATCCCGCGCGCCTTCCGCCACATCTGGGCGCACATCGAGAACAGCGCCTCGCCCGACGTCACCCACCTCGTCTCCTGCTCCTACGTCGAGCTCTACCTCGAGGATGTGCGCGACCTGCTCGCCAAGGACTGCAGGAAGCTGACCATCAGGGGACAGGTCAGTGACATATTGTATTCGACAGCCTCTTGCCACCAGATAGCAACTAATGAAAAATATTTACTTACTCGACCCACAGTGAATCGTCGACTCAGAAACGAAAACCTGCGTAGTTTCTTGCCTATTATGATCGGCCCGAAGTTTATACAGGTCAGCCCTCCCCTTTCCTTCCAGCGATATTTTAGACGGCGGTCGACGTGCGGTTGGCCGTCCCAAATATGCATTCCACACGCTGCGTTCCTCTCCCGTCCTATCTATGTGACCAAGCCAGCGGAGACGATGAGCTTAATGGAAAATACCTATAGTACCTTCCTTCCATAATCGGACAACTAGACGCCCTGGCTTGCGCCACCGGTATGTGGTAAACATACCGCTTACATAAAAGGAGGGCGTTAGATCCCCTTTCATCATGCGCAAAAAATGGACATTTTTGCTGAAATCTGCTTTTCTCGATACTTACAGCCTAGGTTTCTTTAACTCCTGTGTGAATAGGTACCTTCTCGGTATGCATGCTCCATCTTAGACTATATCTCCACACAAAACCAGGTGCGTTTTCGCTTATGTAGGTCCGTAACACTAGAAGAGTTGTTACCAAAGCATTACCGGTATCAAAGGAATTACATTTTCTTTAGGGTATGAAATTCCTATTACGAAAATTCTACTATATAGGTACCTGTATTAATTTGAACACATAGCGACAATTTGATGTGACAAAAGTATTGTTGATTCACTAAACAATTACCAAAGCTCAGTTGACACAAGATAGCCTCAATGGTTGACAATAGTAAACATTGACGCAACGTGCTTCCCTGGTGCTTGGGCCTTCCTATTTGTCCGCTGAAATCATCGTTTGCCTACGCACGATTGTACAACATGTGTGAACAGCCATAAAACACTTGATAATTGCAAGATATCTCATATGATAGAATATTTATCAATATTTATATACAAGGTGCTACAATATTACGATCGTAGATAGATATACATTGTTATTCCTTAGAAGGTCATTTAGATACAACACACTATTTTTTACAATCAATTATACAATGATGTTTATTTTTTATATCTTAGCCAACACAAGGAACATCTAAAATTAGACATTAAAGTAGCAACTATTTTAATTTGACCATCGAAATACACAATTTAAATACAGGTTGTAGATATGTATGTATTAATAAATATATTAAACGAATTATGGATCTAAACATACTGTCTATAGATGATATCAGAAATTAAACTTGTATAACAGTTGGAAAATTATAATGTTAAATAGATTTTGTAAAGACTCATGTCTTGCGTGTTCAATACGTTTTATGGTAACTAAGGAAAAATCAAATGAAAAAGTAACAAATCGGGGCGCAGGCGCGAAGCTAGTGCTGCGCTACAGAACTATAGTACAATTATTTTCTCCGTGCAGTTTGGGTCATAAATAATCGGAGCAGTGAAGCGAGTATATCGCTCTCTCTTCCACTCACGGGCTTTATGGGCAGGCAGAGTGATACGCATTATTGTTGTCGATAAGCGTTATCGATAGTGTAGTTAGTTAGTGTAGTTTTGTCATTTTGTGGGTTAGTGATATAAATGAAAGAAAAAAATAGATAAAACAACGTATTTATTAAAATAAGAATAATAATGATTTAAAATAAATTATTAATTAGGAATCTATGTATTAAAAAACTATAAGTACAAAAGTTTAGAATGTAACAAGTTATATTAAAAATAAATATAAATACTTATATCTAAGTATAAAATTAACAGCCAAAAAAATACTAATGATTTTTATAAGAATGATAATCTTTCTTTGATAAGAATGAGTTTTTATCGTTAATGGCGTTGCGCCCGCGCAACATGCTCACCGCCCTAGCCGGGCTGAGGCCGAGTTTGATTTATGACCCAAACTGCACGGAGAAAATAATTCTACTATAGTGTTGCGCCGTAACACATACAACTTTTTCTTCATGTACTTTCATTAATCACTTTGTACTAGGACAGACAAAAAGCACCTATGAGATTTAATTATAATTTATTAAAACAACCTATTACATATAGGTTTCCTTAAAGGAAAACCACAATTTAAATGTTGTCAGATAAGAACAATTCATATCGACATAGGTAACTTAAATAAGTGCATAACAAGGGAGAACCATTTTTACGAAACTTGAGTGTATTTCGAGTATTTACTTATTTGCACAGATACAAGGAAATGAGCGCAAAGTGTAACTTAAACATCCTAGCAGTCCTTCTAAAGTGATAAAGTGTAGCACAAACAAACACTTGACACGCAGTTTCCAAACAATCTTGAAGCGCAACCGGCACTTCTTTCAGGGTCGCTTTATCTACGGTAATGTGTCGATAACGAGTATCGATTTATTGCACGAGGTATGTCGTACCTATTACGTATTTATATGTATACCTGTGTACAATTTGTACTGCTCTTTATCGCATTGAAAATATAGTATAGTTGAAATTTTATATACTCGTACTGAAGTTATAATATACATACTCAAGGTATATATATATATATATATATATATATATATATATATATATGTTAATATTTTCGATTTCTTTTATATTTTAGTTTCTTCCTTCTTCTACGCTTCGGAAATGAGCGTGTTTAATGGTCGTCAAATTATATACACCTCATACTTTTACTATACTAAAGAAATGAATATATCGTAATTTTTGTCCCAAAAAGGTTTGTTTCCGTGGAATTCTGACTTAAGCCTCACATCAAATCAATCATAATTTGTCTAGAACATGGATACCAATGTTTTACAATAAATATGGTGAGAATATATTCCGCTATTTACTGGACATACAAATTTTAATCTACATAATGCCCATTTTTACGTTAGTAAGGGAAATGGGCAGCGTGAATATGTAAACGCAACTTATTTGAACATTGATACTCGCGCTGCCTGCTTCCCTCGCCTGCTTAGTTTTCTGCTTACTGCAGTTGCAGTCTATGTGGGCAAACTGCTTGGGAAGCTCTAGATAAATAGATCGAATACAAGCGGTATGTTTGCGTCAAAACATTCATTGCCATCACACATAACGTAATATTGACTCGTCATTACGTAATAGCTCATATTATTATTTATATCCTAGTAATGAACTCACGTCTATCCACACTGGCATATATCCAAAACGTTGATAGGATATTTTATGAATAAGGCAAGTGCTAATCGTAAGTTTTGAACGCGTAAAACGCTAATTACCGGGTTTATATATCTTGCTATCAAAGTTAATATTACTTGTAGGACTACCGGATTTGGGAATATTTTCGTATCGTCGAAATAGTCGTATCAAAGGGGGCGTGCACGTCGTTTCGGACACACGCCCTCTATCAACTTCGGTTGAGTATCCCGGAGGCACCGGGGGGTACCGTCCCCGGCTAGTCCAGGTCCAGTCAGGCCCCGGTAGTGATCGTTAGGGTTCCCGCAGCCTGGCAATAGACGCCGGCTATAATTCCCCTCGGTAGTGGATGTGACGCTAGGGGCCCTTGCCTTACAGCTTTCTTTGTTTTGTATGATAAATTAAATATAACGTCATAAATGTAACGAGTCAAATAGTTTAGGGACGCAACCCCGAAGGGGCGTAATTCCAAAGGGCGTAATCCTAAAGAGCCCCAGGGGGCTTACTGGTCTGCAGTTTATGGGGTCTAAGTCTTTTCTTCATAGAAAATTTTGAGAGGGTAAGAGGGCTTAAAAATTAAAACTTACCCCGAAGCACTCATGAAGTTAAGTACCTAGTACAATAATCGGAAGTACTATATCAAACCTTATTTCTGTAAGTAGAAATGATCTCGATAACAAAGTTGAAAAGTTTCTAAATTGATCCAGAATATGACAAATCCTTGGGATCTCTCGATGAAAACGAGTATTTTTACGCCCTCTGGAAAGGTGCCAGATAAGAACAGCCCCTTTCAGTATCGATCATTGGAATCGTAAAGTCGAAGGTCAGGCCAACATTATAGTTTTTCTCAATTTGAGGCTAAAATAAATTACAAATAAATTTTGCCCACAAGCAATTGATAAAAACGTGTATTTGAACATTTTCCATTTTGTAAAAATGCAATTTTTGTGTGGGCGAAATGTTAGAGCTAGACAAATTGCGCGTTTTTAAGGGTTAATATTAAACAAACTAGGCTTATCTTAGGGGCGATCTAAGACACCCAGACCGGAGTGAACAACAGAAAATTCGTTTACGTTTAGTTTTCCTAATTTGAAATTTAACCCAAGACATTCACATCCTAGCGAACTCATTTAGCACACCAGAGGTCATTATGTGAATATGATACTTACCTAATAAAAAAATATTTCAAGTTATCAAAATTAAATATGTTTCATACAAAACTTATATTTTGACATATCTTGTTGATCTTTGTTTAAACAACACACCGCAATATAATGTGTGGATTACAGTCGTGTTGTTTAAACACATAATTAGTTAATTACCATACTGTAATACATCAAGTCTCTACTTCCATTTTGATCTTGCCAGGAAGGACCATTCCCATATAAACATTTTCTTCATTTACAATACATTCAACAAGCTAAATAATAATACCTTATTAGGCCACGTGGCATTTGGTCTTATAAAATGACTTTGTAAAGGCTACCAATCAGTCCGTGAACAGGACAATTTTCTAATCTAAACCAAGAAGTGGGTGATTCCTTGACCTTAATGTCAAATGCGTACTCGAAGTTGGACCATTGCGTCCAAATGTAAACAATATCACAAGAATACTTCGTAAATGAAGGACTTGGACATGTTTCGAATTATGTTAGCCTGGTACATATTTTTACATTCGCGATTTCTTCCAAACAACCTTCTGGAACTAGATTTTATTTATTTTTAGTCGGTGCCACTGTACGCAACATAACTATATTAATAGTAAAACATAATATTAAATTATAAGAATGTAAAATTAAATAATTATACATACAAAATTTTAATAACAGATACATGTAAAGTATATACATAACTACACACACTCATATTCAAAAATATAGTTTATAAGAAGGTAGTGTTTTGTGCCAAGCCTGTATTGGCAATGCATCCCCCAGGATTACAGCATGCATAATGAAAAATTGTTGGCGAAATTTTGAAGAATGCATTCGCGTCATTAACTGCAAATTATTTGATGGTATTAAAAACCTTGACGTACGAGTATCTGCTTGAAGGAACTCAAGCCATTTCTTCAGGTAACAAGGAGTGTTTGGGCTAAAAAGAGTACATTGTACAAATGGGATAAGATATAAGCATTCCGGCGTACTACGAAATTCAAAAATATCATTAATATTTTCTTTTCTTAGACAGAGATTAGAGATTACACTGACGTTTAAGAATCTACTCAGGAAGTACTTACCTTTCCTTAAACAATTATGCTTAAATTTTTACATTTACTTAACTGCTATATTATATGATTACTATTTATCAATAAAATAGATCTCATGCGTATGTATTATATGTATATGTTTATATTATTATTAGTATTTTAAAAATTTAAAAACTTCAACAATTATTCATCGCCCATATCGCCAGATTAGCTTAGAATATTCTTTGAATTGCCTGGAAGATATCGCTCTGAGCGATAAGGCCGCCCAGATAGGTGGCCTTATCGGTTAGATAGATATATTAGATAGATAGATCTATCTAAACTTTTTCGATTTATTTAACTGCGAAATTAAGGACTAGCTAAAAGCAGATTGATGTTATAAGCTTCACACCATATTATAATCAACACAGTAGTAGAGTTGTGTTCGGGATGTTGCGCAGGCGCGTGCCATACGCGGCCACGTGCTAATTGCGATATCAACACGCCATACAACTCATTACACGCCGTTTAAACCAAACACGGAAGCAGTAAATATTTTAGATAAACATTTCAGCATTGGCCAGTTACCGCTTTCATCTCACTTTCTCTGGACAACTCCAATGGTTGGTTCACTCTTCGCTATCCACTTTTAGTTGGTTTATTGTAGTTTATTAAAACCGTCGCTAAAATTACCGCATTAATTACATACTAATATAATTAATTTTGGTTGTTATGTCATTATGGCAGTAGGGAGGTCGGCACTGAAAATCGTTGTTATGTCGGATATAATTCCGGCACAAAAATGAAACTAAGTGCAAAACTGGTTTGCTGAAAATTCGGCATGCTCATTTTCGAAACTATTTTATGAGTCTTAAACATATGTAATTACGAACCTTTTTCTTGAAAGAAATTACGTTTCTGTTTCGTTTTTTAAATTTATATACATATATGTTTCAATCTCTATTTCATCCTTTGTCACGACCTTGAGAATGAATCGATTTTGATAATAAGGCTGAATTTTGGTGGCTTTTATCGTCGAAAATGAAATACTGACTACGACTGAAATGTTACAAATTTAATAAAAAATCAAAAGTTAAGTGTTTATAGACAATTCCTATAATTCGTATTAATGAAGAGGAGCGATCATGCATTCGCTAATTTTCATTATAAATAAATGTACGGTTCTCAAATAGCCGGCAAATAAAGGAAATAAACGGCCTCTGTGATTGAGCGGGCTAAGCCCTTAATTGCCTTCCTCGCTGCAACGCAGAGGTTCCGAGTTCGATTCCTGGCATTGTACATTTTTAAAACGAATTTTCTCCGTTATTTACTATGGTCTGGGATCGGCCCCAGAGTAATCCGTTGTGTATTACCAATAACACAAACGTAATTTGCTTAATATCGGGATATACGATATCTGTGTTTGTCTGCCGATTATTATCAGTAAATGAAATAAACAGGCACTCCATCATAAAATCTTTAGTCTTAAATTTTTACTTGCATATTTTTAATTGTAATATCTTTTTTGTTTAAACTTAGAATGAACCCTAAGCGATAGTTTGTGAACGAACTTGCCCAGGTGTCGTAGGCTATTGATTAGTTACTCGTTAGCATCATGTTAAATGCACGGCTCACCTACCAGAGACCACACAATAAGAAAGTTTATAGTTCAACCAACTAGCTTTTCATTCATATATTTATATTAGTCATACGACTGCCTATTGTATGACCGTTTTGATTCCTTTCATCATTCTTTTAGTTCGAAGTAGGTACAATATAAATGTTTATGGTGAATTAGCATGTGCCAGCGAAACTTCGTTCGCGTTGCCATGACGACCATGCATTTGTTGGCGCGTCGTCACCAAAATGAAGCGGCCACAGCGCTTGCTTCTTAACTGTATTCCTTCCGTCTATTTCACGGAAAAGACGTTATTTATCAGGATAAAGAGTACCCTACGTATTGGCCTGGGATACAAGCGAGCTGTGTGTCAAGGTTCCTTGAAACACGTTCAAGCCCTGTACACAGTGGCTTGGCTAAATGTATGGGACGGACGTATCGTTACGCTAAGTAATATGGTATTACTAGCTGAGCTGGCGACTTCGTCCACGTGGATTTTTTCGCGGAACCCTAGTTTTAAAAGAAGTTTACGTTACTCTTATAACATCAGCTACCTGCCAATGACAGTCCCGTCGAAATCGATCCAGCAGTTTCAGAGATTAGCTGGAACACAGGCAGACGAAATTCCAAAAATTGCATTTTCGTAATCTCCTGATTTTTTCACATTTGTATTTTGTCATTACACACAACTTAATTTTATTTATCTGTATAGATGTCATTCCCATATATTTTCTTTGTATTCGTTTAGCGCTAATGCCACTTGCGTGTACAGAGCCACTAGTTTTCACGTGATGCTCTTACAGACAGACAGATGAAAATTTATAGTTACATATTCGATATCTGCTGGTCTGATTTAGCTATTTATTTCTCACTAGTGGCTACCCGTGGTCGAAATTCGACCATAATGATTAATGTCAAAGACTATACTTCGATAATCAGAGATTACGCCAAGGCTACAACTGTTAATTTGACTTGAACAATAAACAAAAGAGTATATATGCGTGTCTGTGTGAAATACATGGTAGTGTAAGTGATGTTGTTTTTATTAACCGACTTCGAAAAAAGGAGGAGGTTCTCAATTCGTCGGGTTTTTTTTTTGTATGTTCGCCGATTACTCCGTGATTTATGATCCGATTTACGTGATTCTTTTTTTTTTCGACGCGGAATAGCTTCCAATTGGTCCCCTAAAATTTTTACATAGTTTGGCCCAGTAGTTTTCATTTTATGAACATTTAAAAAAAAAGTAAAACATAAAAATTACTATATTTTGAATATTACTAAGCACCGACTTTAAGATGTTTTAGATAATATATATTAATAATAATAGCTTTAGAAATAAGTTATTTTATACATTTTAGTTTTTGAAGTCGGTTTTTTTAAACGAAGTTTTTGTTTTTTTATTGATTTAATGTGTTTTTATGCATAATTTAAATGAAATTCCATACTTCTTCTTCCGCGCAATTTTCGAAAAAAGGGGTACAACGTTTTTGCTTCACGTATTAATACATAGATTTATAAATGATTTGTACAAACTCTACCCTCAATTGATTTATCATATTATAAAAAGATTACCGTGGCCCTCCTTAAGATAATCATAATGAAGAAAGACATTAATGCAGTTACCCGCTGGCGCGTGCGCGAGACGTGTTCGAAAACGAAAGTGCCGAATTAAACGAAATTCATTGTAACATACATTACTCCAATTCACTTTTAATTTGTTAAATTTTACTACATACATTGTTAAAATATTATAATAATTGAACTTAAGTTTCAAAGTACTTTGCCATTCGAATTTTTGTCCTATTTCTAGACGTTAAAGTTCAATTTCATATTTCCTTTTATTAACAGTCCATGATCATTACTGAATTTACTTAGCTGAAATAAATATATTATTTTCGTTTTGCACTTTAACGTAGTAAAGATAAGGTGCCTTTTTCTATGAGGTAACGGTGCTAGTAAACAATTAGGCGGCACTCGCAATAATGCACATGGTAACCTTGCAAATGCGCGGATGCTGTACAAAACGATTCCTCTCTTTTGTGTTGGATTGTGAAATGGTTGCGTAACGGCCCACATGTATTTACGGGGTTATGCAATGACAGTATGCAGCAGGCGATCGGTCACCGCCGACCATCTTAGGAAAAGAAATTCCGACACCAGGGACTGATTCTTTTGACCTGACTCAAGCATGGAAACATTCCATTCCACTGTCTCAAGTATACACGCTCGTATGCCTAGAAGACAGCTATCAAAACCGATAAGCGATTCTGATTGGCTGAGCGAAATGCGAACCAGCCTGACACGGGTGGCATCAAAGGCTATTCCACCAGAGACTCGCTAGGACCACGCTTACGACCGCGATTTTTCCCGTTTCACTTGGTTGCCGGCTTTACAATCGTAAACCCAAGTGGAACGGTTATTCGACCCACCTCTTGACATTCGGTCATTGTGAGCGTTGTGTGATCGAAAATGATGACGTCATTAGTGACGTCTTCGCCACGACCACAACGACCGCGGCCGCCTTGTGGAACGGCTAACGGAGCATTTTGGGCGTTATGAGTTACTAATTGAATGCGCTGAAAGAGATTCTTACAAACTGAAGAAATTGTTGATGGACCTCATGGAACTAATATTTCAACTCCATATGGCACAAACATGTAACCTTTGCGAATCAGCATTGCCATACAGCCTGGAAATGTAGCGAGCCTTCTGGGTACACTTCCCTCTGAAAGCGATTTGTAACTGTTAAGACAGTTACAAATCGCTTATATTAATAACTTATTTTATTTTTTTACGTAAGTTTATAACAAACAATTAAAAACGTCGACATTTCCTTTTTTCCTTATTATTTCCGTTCATCTCACCATAGGAGGTGGCTCGAATTTATCTACGTAACTAGGTTTTTTATATACATTGTGAAAGTAAAAAATTAACTGATGGTAACCATCAGTTAATTTTAATTAAACGGATATTTAAATATGAATGAATGTTTATTTGTAGAGATACAGGTGGTGGTATGTCGACAACAGTTAGTAAAACAGTGTGACCTATGGTTGTATATATAAATATTTAAATCATCATATCAATCTTAAGTGCGAATGTGAGTTTGTATTGTGTTTGTTAGGCTTCACACCTGGCAATCAATAAAGTAATATTGCACTTAACATCAGCCAAGGTTGCTCTGTTTTGAACAACCAAAACCTGATATTTATGTGAGCCTAAAAGTCGTGGTAGCGTAAATGGCTAGCGCACGCGTCCGTAACTCGAAGGGCGTGGGTTCGATCCTGGCCGGAACGCATGCACCACTTGGCACTTTTCTGACCTAATGTGCATATTGCTACAATTACCACGTGCTAACAACGGTGAGGGAAAACACCGTGGTGCATACTGCACATCGAGATAATAGATGTGATGTGTCAATCCTGCCAAGCCGTCTTGGACAAGCGTGGCAAGTATTCCGTCTGTTCCCCCTACGATGGTAGACCGAGCCCAGTAGTGGGACATTTATGGCCTAAAAAGCCTTGAAATTCAAATTAATCGACCGCAAAGCATGAGCTCATCTGGTGCGTGGCACTCCAACGTTGATTAGTCTAGGGACCTTCAATGTCTGACGTCCGTCCATGTTCACTATCAAAGTTATATTTATTACTAAATTAGGGCTTCACGCTGATCTTTTCTTGAAAAATACTACTTATAAATGTTTAATACTTTTTTACTTTTTATTGTAATTAATAATCACTTTTAATTTAATTTAAATTAATTATACACTTTTAAATTACAATTATACACTACGATCCATTATTAAAAACTACTTATATTTGCTTTGTTGTTGTTTTTTTTATGTTTTACTTACTCCCGCATCCGCGGCAGTTCATTTCTGTGACATAGCAGACAAACTGCAAGAGTGTCGCTTACGCTGGTACGGCCACGTTTTACGAAGACTGGCTAATTACGTGGGGAACAAATGTCAAGCCATGCCGCCCCCGCCAGGTCCCGGTCGAAGGGGAAGGCCCAAGAAATGTTGGCTTGACGTTGTGAAGGATTACATGCGTACCAATGGTTTCAAAACGGGCGATGTTGAAGACCGCGCGAAGTAGAAAAAGTAAGAAAGTATTGTAAATATAAATGTGTAAGTGGTGTTTGTGTTGTTGTCGTCCAGGAGTTGAACGGGTTCTACATCCCCGAGATGACGTCGGTGGTGTGCAAGAGCGCCGCGGAGATGGTGCGCGTGATGCGCGCCGGCAACCGCAACCGCGCCTCCGGCCGCACCGACATGAACGAGCACTCGTCCAGGAGCCACGCCGTCTTCCTCGTCACCATCGAGACGGCCCACCGCAACACCAACAGGATACGGTGAGCCACTCTCACTCTCATATCACATTACTTCTTTATTCACTGTAAAATAAAAAGCGTCACGTATTACCGGCACGGGGATCATACAATTTTTGAAACAATAAATTACTCTGGTCAGGAATCGAATCCGCTGATTCATTCTGTATTATTACATTAATTCATAGTATAGCTTGTAAGGATCCATTTCTGTGAAGAAATGTCAAATCTCAAAGTAAGTAAATTAAATAAACTAATAAATAATAAATAATTTTATATAATATGAAAATGATGAAATCATTCTATCGTAACCAGGCAACTGTAAATTAAAATTTATTCGATTAATAAGCACACTTGTTTTGTGCCTCGATTCCGTTGAGATTCATTTGTCTCCTCGATCCCAAGGACTGGGGCGTGGTAGGTACCACAAAATGATGAATCCAAATACAAAACCACTATCATGTTCAGCAGTTTTTGTTTTATTTATTGAAAAAAACCAACAGCAAACAAACAAAAAAGTACCTAAAATATAAGGCTAATAACATGTTTTTCTATCAAGTTAAATTGTGAGCAAACGAGCGAACTAAACTGTAATAATGCAATAAATATATGCATAAGTTAATAAGTGAAATATGTATACATACATACATTTTCCGTACATACGTCTATTGAAAAAAACCGTGTTGACAAATGAAAATTTGCTTCAGATAATTTTATAAATTACGGCCATAGTTGTAAATACTTGATTTTTTTTATCGATTTATTAAAAAAAAACACCCTTTTCGTTAGTTTAAGGGTTAACATTTCTTCACAGAAATTTATCCCTGCAAGCTGCAATATGAATTGGTGTAATATTACAGGATATTATTTTTTCTTTCAACAAGGTGTGCTTTATTTCCACTCTAGCTACGGCCCGAAAATAAGAGTTTTTAAGTCCACCGTATAATTTAAAGAAGAAACACGAGGACCAACATGAAACCTCGCTATCTGGTCGCGTTGAGCATTGGCCACATGGCCTCCGTGGACTCAGGTCACCCTCGTTATTCCGTTCGATGTGTTTCAGCCAGACTGACCGCCCTTGGAGGCCCAAGGGCGACACTGGTCGCCACACTTGTATATCGATTTTATGTATGGACTTATGACGGCAATGTTCTGTTGTTTCAAATTATGGCTTTAATCCTGTTACGTTATTATGAACAAGAAAGTTTGTGAGTATCGATGTATATTTTTTACTAAACGAATTTTGATCAAATTTTACAGCAATATATCTTTTACATGAAAATAACATATAGGTTTTAATTTATACTACTAGTGCGTGTTGCCATGAAGATTATCGTCTTTGCTAGTAAATTACAACAGTGATATCAAAAACGCGATTGCAGCAACCATCTTTTTCATTAGATTTGTCGATCCGAATATGCCGAAATGTTTTTCAGTAGTTTGTCTAGTACAACTGTTGTAGTGGAACGGAAAAGTTGAGATCGCAAACGATTCCCGAAACGTACAAAAACTATATACAAATTTACAACTATAACAGATGGCCTCGCTGGAACATCCTCCTTTGAGACGGAGGAGCATTTCAACTCGCCCCTCCATCCTTTACGGGGCACCCCCTTCACTGTTTTGTTTTTATGTTGCCAAGAGTGATGTTTACTTTTTAATGTAAGATAACTGTTGAACCTTCCAATAGTCCAAATGATGCCTTAATACGAAAATAATTAGATATTGAGAAAGTTATCTCATGTCTAACAGTGTTGCAAGTTTTCCAAACCAAATAAAGAACCTGTGTGAGAATACAGGCCTGGCTGCTTCCACGTATATTCAGTTTTTTTTATTCTAGCTCAAGAACCAGTCGATGAATATCTACAATAAATTAGATGCGATATGTTGGCAAAAACAAACAGGTTCCAGACAGCTGCTTCAATTAATTATTGGATAATTCGCTAATTACAATCAACGCTTTGTTTGTGTATTAGAATATTGCCTTTCTCATTATTAAGTAATTCGTTTTGATAACTTTAATTATTCCAATAAATTTGAAAAACCGGCCAAGTGCGTCTCTATCTAAGCACATAAACCTACTACATACACAGCCAGACGAACGAACTAAGATTGTATAAGAATCCTATTTTTGGCAAAATAGCTAAAGCATCACGGTGGTTAATCGTGCGATCACCATAGAACTCAAATACTTTTTTTTACTTAAGGCAGTTAATCATATAAGTTACTTCGTACTCTTATACTATTTAACTAAAATAATTGCATCAAGCAAGTTTTTATACGGTCTATATTTCCAGCATCTTTACTATCATGATCATATCATACGTGAAGCAAAAACTTTGGACTCCTTTTCACGAAAATTGCGCAGGCGGAGGACGAATTTTGCACAATTATAGTTTATATGGCGAAGAAGCGACGAATGCTATTAAAACTACATAAAATCATAAAAAAACATTACACACACTACCATGTATTTCAAACGCACACGCAAATATGTTTTTTTGTCAGTGTGTGAAATCTATGATTATAGAAGTATAGTCATTGACAACAGAACCTTAATAATGTTCTAATAATTTAAATTAATTATGATCGAATTTCGGCCGCTAGTTTAATTTAATATGTGAAAGAATGGGAGAAAAGAAAGAAAAGTTTATGTGAATAAATCTATCTATATATATATATATAATGAAAATGGTGTTCGTTTGAGGGTCAATCACGCTTAAACCGCTGGTCGTATCGACATGAAACTACCACCATTCGATGCGAAATTTTTCCTAGATGGTTTATGGCTATCTATCTATCTATATATATATAAGCAAAGTTTGTTTTCTTTGTCCGAGGTAAACTCGAAAACTACTGGACCGATCAGCATGAAACCACAACCATTCGATGTGGAATTAATCGTAGATGGTTATAGGCTATATATATTTTTCAAATTCTATGAGCCCTTTGCCATGTTTTCTCGATTTGTTTGTTTATTCATTTATCTATATATATATAATGAAAATGGTGTTCGTTTGAGGCTCAATCACGCTTAAACCACTGATCGTATCGACATGAAACTACCACCATTCGATGCGAAATTTTTCCTAGATGGTTTATGGCTATCTATCTATCTATATATATATATAAGCAAAGTTTGTTTTCTTTGTCCGAGGTAAACTCGAAAACTACTGGACCGATCAGCATGAAACCACAACCATTCGACGTGGAATTAATCGTAGATGGTTATAGGCTATATATATTTTTCAAATTCTATGAGCCCTTTGCCATGTTTTCTCGATTTGTTTGTTTATTAATTTATTTGAATAAGGCGGTACGAAGTTCGCCGAGTCAGCTAGTAACGACATATTTACATTTTAAGAATTTGTACGCCGTATTTTCAGCAAACAAGGTAATGTGAGTAGTGTTATTAGACTTTGGAATTAGTTTATTTTGGAGAGAACTGAAGGGAGTGTTTCCTTGCCAACCAACCCTCTGGCAATGTTAATTCGATATCCAGAACCGGGAGTGCCGCCCAAGTGAATCCGTCAATGTGCGCCCCACTTGCAACGAATATTTAAATTACACTTGGCCGGATGCCTGAAGCGATTCTGAAACATTTTCCTGAAATATTTTTTCTTTGAAATGAGTAATGCCAAGTAGCAACGATTACAATTACCAACGGGCCAGTGATCCGGGCCCAGTGTACGCAGATTAGTGTAGCAGAAAACTACAATATTATTAAAACGATTTTACATCAGAATCTGTTTCACGAAAAGTGTCCCACACACACACGCATGCGACGCAATGTTATAAAATAAAAGTTACACACATTTACATTCAAACACTTGACAAAAACAACATGGCCGGGCTGATATGTCATCATTAGTTCCATTTTTGGCCCCGGGAATTGTCAGACGCAATTAAATGGAGCAGTTGATAGCTAAATCAACTAAGATCCTTTTTACTATATACAAAATGTCGTATTTATTGTTTAAATAACCTTGTTAATCGTATTTCGCTCGCTGAGTGAGAGTTCAGGTGGCTCACTTCAGCCCCTGCCCCACAAACGTCCATAGGCGACGGTAACTATTTCACGTCTTCGACAGTAGGCTTGAGGCATCAAGTCTGTTTACCCACTTGCGCCAATAGAAAGAGTAGTCTTGTTGTTATTAAAATTTAGCAATCAGCCTCTGGCAAATATCAATACAGAGACAGAAACATATGTACATACACGCGTTGAAATGTTTTAGTAGTATTATTACTACTAAAACATTTCTCTTTGAAATTGTTTTATAACAATTTCAAAGAGAAGCCGGAGGATCAGTTCAAAATATGCTACAGATAAGAATAGAGATACCATAGTATCATTACTGGTAGTGAAAGTGAAACTTCGTTCGCGTTGCATAACGACGTCTTTGTTAGTGAATTACAACGCGGTGGCATAAAAAAAACGACGCGGTACCTCAGTCTCTTCTCTACGGCTATACTCATCTACCCCAAGGAAATGGCGTCATTTGTCGAGATAAGAAATATCCTATGTATCGATTCTAGATATAAGCTAGCGGCGAGTTATATTTAAATTCGTTTAGTAGTTTTCTGGTGATGCTCTAAAATGGACTATTTTTTTTAATTCATTGTACAAACTGTAATCTATTATAGATTTGTTACATTATATGTGCATAGAAGATAGATAAGATTCCCTTGAAATATAAATAATGTAACTTCATCTATGAAAGTGAAACTCGCCTCTGTATCCCGTTTCCCTTCTGTTCATTACTAAACTATGTTCCGGTTCACTACGTGAGTAATTCTCCGACGAAGTAAATTTCAGCGTTGAACTTTGATTTGAGTAAAACGCTTGTACGTTTTTGCGGAACAACAGCACTGCGAGTTTCTAATTAGTTGGATGTTAATTAGATTTTTCTTTAGAGTTTAACATTATGTCTAGACGGTGCGTCTTATTATAACTACGCAATTTCTTTTCTGTCGTTTGTTTCTGAATAGCGTTTTTGAGAACATTGTTTTTTATATTATATATATTTTTATAAGTATCGAATGTCGAATCGTCGCCATGTTGCATGAACTCATTGCTGGGCTCGGGTTGCTCTATTTACGTTATATGTATCATGCTTGTTGTTTCATACATCTCTTAATGTGCTGGTTTCTTCGAATGTTGTGCTTCACCGTCAGTATATAGTAATTTTAGCATTATGCCCATGAAGTTAGAAATACTTCCTACACGATGATTTCAGGCTAGAATTTGAAGCTACGCAATCGAAATAAGACGCGATTACGTCAATTAATCTACAAGGACTTCAATAGATCTTATGGCTGGTTTTCCTATGCCTTACTATTATTAATTCACTTGCACTAAGTTTCACATAAACAGCAAACAAATAATGTCAATTTCCTACCATTCATAGGCAAAGCAATCTATAGTAAGGTATATATTTATATCTATAGTCTAATCTAATGCAAGATATTTTAAAGAAAGCTTAGGTGATTGTTGCAAGTTGCGGGTTGATGAAGCGAAAATTGTTTGTCAGGATCGTAGCAGGTGGAATCCATCCAGATTCATCGTCTCTGTCTACTCCAATAGGAAACAGGCGTGACATATATGTATGTATATACGAAACACAACTTAATTCTTCACTGGTCGTAATCGTCAAAATTTTTGTAAGCCTAGTCATCCAATCTAGAATTTGAATCATTTCAATGTCTCACTCTTTTAACAAGTAATTTAGAGGTAAGTGGGTGATATTTTTGCTCCAATTTAGTGATGAGCCATTTTGTCTGTTCTCTATTACGTGGTGATTCTTTCAAGTCTCTGGACACGCGTAAGGTCGGTGGGAGAAGCCTTTTCTAATTATTGATTAATTTATCATTGAAGTTAATACATAGCTGTTGAGGTGTTATGTATTCCTGGTACTTGGATTGGAGTGATGATGAAGATTTTGAGCTTAGGTGAGAGATTATTTTAAATTTTCCGATAATATGTTGCGATTTAGTTATTTTCTTGTGATAAATAAAATTTATTTTGCCTTTGAGTATTCGCGCGGTCAGATTTCCGTATTTCAAGGCTTTTTGTGTCTGTAGCTAAAATAATATCTATTATAAAACAATATTTTTAAATCTGTGGGGGTGTCGTATATGCACAATGAATCTATTAACAAAAAAAAACATCGGGGTATTCGGACAAGCAGATTTCAAAAATTCAATTTGCAGAGATTTACTATTAAATAAAACTCGATACAGAGTTAGCTAAAGCTAGGTGTCCGAGTCAACACTTAGGATACTTTGTGACTTTCCTGACAAATGACATTGTTTCCGATGTACACACCGAGTACAGCCAAAGAGACGGCACTGCCCCCCCCCCCCCCCGCCGCCGCCCCAGGCGGATTGACGCGTTTGACACATCGATGATCCCGAAATGCAGTTATTATCACGATGTTTTATACTTCACCGTCAGCACATAATAATTGTAACAATATGCACATTAGGTCAAACAACTGCAAATGTGGCGTATGCTTTACGGCCAGGCTTCAAATCCGCGCCGTATGAATTAGAGACGCCAATGTGCTACGTAGTAAGCTATCATGGCTGTATTATGTGTATCTGTTTTCAAATAGTTTTAAGTGTAAACTTAAATGTGATTTACTTTCGTACCTATCGAGTTGCTTTGATACGAGTATTTTAAGGGACACTTACAGCTGCTGAAAAGATCTTCGTATTATAATAGAACCGCTATCACTGCTCAATTTGCCAATCCAACTCACAATTGAGTTCTCAGCAAAAATAAAACATCTACACCGCGGTGCAGAATATAGCAAAAACATCGTAACCACGTTCGGGAAGTCACGACGACGTAGGCAAAACTTGAATATACTCGTGTACTATATTATTGAATGCTACATTATGTGTGTCATTTTCCAACTTGTTTTTTCATTATACTCATTATTTCATTTTTATTATTACATCCTACATTTTTCTGTTTCTTGTGCTTTATATTTTAATGCTTTTACTTGTATGTTTATTTATAATTATTGGTTTTTTTATGTTTAGCACGGGTCTCAGGCCATTTGTGATTTAACTTAAATTTTAAGAGGTGGGCACTGAAAATCAGTGCTGTGTCGGATATGTTTCGGCACAGCAAAATGCTGAGTGCAACTAGTGGCACAAAACAATGTATTATGTGCCAACTAACTAACAAAAACTAGTGACAGTTGCCATAAATATTGTGTGATTGAGACCACTTAATTTGAATATGGAACTTCTCCCAAAAAAGTTTTATATATATGCACTTCTAAGAACTTTTTAATTCGCTTAGGTAGTCTTTCAATTTGAACGAAGCAGCCCAAGAGATCTTTTTAAACTCGCTTCCTATCGTCGATCATATTGATTCAATTCAGCTGGACCGTGTATTATCAGTTTAACGAAGAAGTAAGTTACACTAACATTTTGCATGTTGTGCCTGAAACGTCTTCCCTTGTTATATGTGGGAAAATAGGTCGACTCGAAGTGGGTTAATCTGGTCAGTGGTAAGGTTTCATGCAGTAAAGGAGTCAATACGCTGTACGCATTTACATGAATAAATGCGCCAATTACACGCCTGCAGCCGAACGGATTGGCCAACGCTTTATTTGCGGTTCACTGCGGTTTTTGACTTCATTAACATAATGACGGATTTTATATGAGATTAGGCAATGTGTTATGCGGTAGGCAAACAAATAACTCTTATTATTTCGTCATCGCTTTTTGCTAGCATTTTTTATTTAATTTTTGCTTCAATATGTTTTTTAAAGGAACGTGTGTTTTAATATACGATACGCTATGTGTAAGTCAATTATACATTTATACAGATTGTATGTTTTGCAAGAAAATAATATATTTTTAGCTAAGACTTTTTTTCTATTTATATCGATTATCCCACCGATTGTTTTGAAGGTGGCACCACGGCCAGAATTCCTTTAAGAATCTTGGATAGATTTATTATGTCAGAAAAACATAATATCCAGCACGTCGCGCGTCGACTTCATTAGATACATTTTAATACTTCTCTCGTACTTTAAAATCTCAAAACATAATTTTATACGTACACCAAATTTTTGATCCCAAACAAAAATGTTTGTGAAAAATTCCCAATTCTAGAAACCCTGCCACTGGTAACATTATTTATCTGTAAAAAAAATACATTCTAACCCCTTGATAACACTACTTTTTTGGTAGCAAGCAAGAGAGTGATGAAGGAAATTGACAGTGCGAATATCAAATGTTCAAATAAGTAACATCCAACCTCGCGCTGCTAATTTTTCGCGCCATTTTCGTGTTTGCTGCCGTAGGAATATCCATAATGTATACGATCCATAATGTGAGATGAATTCGACATAATAACCGGAAAAAATATAAAACCATATGATGCTGCATCACTTTGAGCAAACAATAAGCCATTTTACTTCGAACAAATTATCTACTTTAAACCGTTTGGACGTGACTACTAATCTGAGTAACAACTAAATTATCTGTGAAATTCTCCAGTAAATTATGTTTCACTTATGAGTAATCACTGTATACTAAACTATGTTGCGACACTGAAACGAGCTCGAGGAGTTTATTAGTACGAGAAGATCCCAATTGCCTATTTTGATGTTTATTTTAAAACTCTCAGTAGCAGCGAAACTACGACGGCAGAAAGATCTAACCACAGCATCACCTTTTGTTTATATTCGATTATCCCACGAAATCGACTTAATTATCAAGATAAAGAGTATTGAAGTAGTGTTGAACCGGGATATGAGCTAACTCTGTGACGACTTTCATTTCAATCCGTTCAGTAATTTTCCCATAATGCTTGTTACACACACATTTTCTACAAGATGCATTTCCACAATCTCCTGGTCCGAATCCCCCCTGATATTTTTTGCATTTTTAAACCCATTGTACAAACACGAACCATTTAAAGATTTATTATATTATAAATTAGTGTTCTTACAATTACATAAATCCAAACGAAAATGCCCTTGCACTAATAATATAATTGTAAACACAATTACATATTGTATATGTACCTACATAATTGTGCGTGATTTATTTTTAACCAATTGAATGAATTAATTATATTACATTAAGTAATTCAATCGAATGAAATTAATTTAATTATTAAAAAAGGATAAAATCAAATAAATTAATTACACTTAAAATGTTCTGTCAAGCTTTTCACAATACATCACTGAAACACCCAAATGGATTACTCATTCCAGAGAGACGCACGGACGATGTGCTTTTACATTTGTTTTACTGTAGTGATTCTGAAATATTATTAAATACTTTGAGTGACATTATTATTTTCTGGCTACAAAATAAATGTATTTTTTTATTGGTGCAGCAGATAAGCTGACTGCTCATAGGGGTTGCTTCAAGTCTGCAAGGCGTCCAATCACCGTCGCTTATAGTCATTTGCAACATCGGAGGTGCTGGCAATGTGCCGCCGGCCTCGAAGGGGGAGTGAGACCTGGCTAGTGATGCCATAACTTAAAGGTTGTTATGGCGGTATGCCTTATTCCAGGGGTCATGGCCATTCCGTCCGGGCTGAAGGTTTATACGCCAGGAAGCCCACAGACGGAACCTCTAGAGGAACGGTCATGGTTTTTAGTGGGTATCCCCGATCGCAGGTGGCAATAGCATTCTTGCGGGGTCCTCATGCAAATTTCCCCTGGCGTAAAAAAGGTAGTGGCTATCCAGGTGGGCAAGAGCCCTACCACCTAGTTGTGGGTTGTTTTGCCGCCTCTTACGACAGGCCTCCCGATCGTAGAAATTTGTATTCTTTCTTTTTTCCTGCACAGATATAAGGCCACCACGTTAAGTGCTTTGTTACAGGTAATAACATAGCACCCTCTTACAATGGTCCTACCATGAACGAAGAACTCGATTCGTATGCAACAATGACTAATGTGCAACTCATAATCGAGATGTGCTGACTCACGAGACCTTTTGCCTGAAATGTATACGATGATCTAATTTCGTCTCGACTTGTTTTTATTTTAATACAATTTATGGCGCTTTGTATGCATCGAGAATTTTATTGAAACGGGTGGGCTTTAAGGTTAATGTCGTGAGATAATTTACGGGGTATTGCCCTTTTAGTTTTGAATATTGTTCATAGCGGCTAAAGGAAACTGAAAGCCGTGATTGTTCAGCAAATAGCGCACTTGCGTCTTAGACGATTGATGCACACTGCCTAAATGGTGCACACCTAGGCAGTTTTCTAATCTTATGTGCATATTGTTACAATTACTACGTGCTGATAGCAAACAGGGATGCAAACATCGAGATGACCGATGTGTTCAACTCGCTAGGCTAAGCAAACCAAATAAAATAACAAAGTTACAAATAATAATTGAGGGACCTGAGCCCAGCCGTGGGACGTCTATAGGCTGTTTTTATTCAAGGAAGTTTTGTAATGATAGTATATCAGGCGTCTTAACGGCTTCTTCATTTCCTTAGTAAGGATCTACTACGCAGAGCATTATAGGGAGCTCGAGCTGAACTAGAGTTTACTTGGACTATTTATATTGTCTATCTATTATACTACATTTAATGTTGACATGATCTAGTTTGATACATCGGTTTCTTTTATATTAAAAGAAGACATTTTTGCTATGATTAGATTGAGGCTTCCTTTATTCTTTTTTATTTATGCATCTGGAAGAGCGGACATTAACCCTATACCCTTGTAATTTGTCTGTTATGATAATTGAAATTGATGTTAAGGTTAATACGCTCAGTTACACAGGGCTTATCAATAACACATTTTGTTTAACTTTGATTCTTGGAGTTGTGTGTCGGTGAGAACATTCTAGAGGCAGAGTAGAGAGGTTCCATAGTAGCGGCCGGTGGTAGGGCGCCGTACCGTGAAGGCTTCGCGTTTTTCATGCGCCTTCAGCGAGTACAGTATACCTCCTACCAAGAGCCGCAGCGAATGGCGATCTCGATCGACCTTGCTCCAATATTACGAACGAATTACGAAGTACACTTAATTTTTAATTAATGGCCATTCAAGTCCGCGATATTGCCGCCATTTTATGATATCCTGGTATTAAAACTGAATTACATTTTTACGTTTTTCCGTGTACATTAAAAGGATGGTAGTTGCACGAATTAATATTTTTATTTTATTTTCAAGTAAACATGTAGACGGAATCTGCTACCACTTATATTATCGACGATTTTATGCAGGATATCTATCATATCTTACTATCTATTTATTTGCCTTATTACTAGTAAAAATTAGACAAACTCCAAACAAGTTATTTCAGTCTTGTTAATGGTAAGATAATAATAGATAGTAAGATTCTATATCTTACTCTATCCTTATTATCTTTACCTATTCTATATATCATTTAAACCCTGTACGACTTAGTGTGTTAGTATAGTGAGTATATTAAATACTAGCAGTCTCGCCAGACGTTGTCCTGCCCGTAAAAAGTAAAATCTAGAACCCGATTCCAGCGCCACCTACCGAGTTTAAATGTGAACATAAACCATCCCGAGAACCACCCACTCAAACACACATAAATAAAATTTTATCAAAATCATAGAACTCGATTCCAGCGCCATTACATTATTGAAGTTTAAGTAGGGATCCCTAATTTTTACTATATAGCCTATATTAATCAGGGATAATGTAGAGTTCGAAGGGTGGAAGAATTTTTCAAATCGGTCTAGTAGTTTTCAAGTTTATTCGTGACAAACATACAAATTGTTCCTCTTTATAATATTACTATAGACTAAAATAAATAAAAGCAACATGAAATATTTTGCTATTTTACCTATGTGTAATTGTGAAAGACATTTTGTTTGGATGTTTACTTGTTTTATGTTAAAGTCTTGGGGATGAAACGATATTTTTTCCGGTAGCAGAACATGTCGAAATGCAGGATAGATTTCAGGGAAAGGGATTCGAAGACACAAGCCAAGTTGCTTAGAAAATTCTGTTATAGAACACTAGGGATGACCGCTTGGTTTCGCTTGTGGACAGTTTCGATCTTTCTCGTGAAACATCGAGCACTTTCCCAGTATAAAAAGTACCCTATGTTTATTCTCGTTATTGAGGCGACACACGTAGTGAGTTTTCGAAAGTTAAAGTGTCACCGGTAGCTCAAATAAACAACTAATAGGTTGGTTTATAAATCTAATAGATAACATTTATTATGTAGACTAAGATATCTTTACGGCTGAGATAACGTTACCCAGAAAAGATATTGGTGATATCGAAATGAAATTATCGTGTTTATATCTTCGTCCTTAGGTTATCTTCAATCGGGCGATTATAAACATGTCTTTAGATTGTTATCACGTTTTACAATCATTGCTGTAATTGACCTTTAATGGCTGTACACTGATAATTGCTTTGTGTTTTTTTATTGTTTCTAGTATCAATAGATCTACATGTATTTATGTGTGACTAGCTGCGGCCGCGACTTCGTATGCATGCAATCTAAAGAATAACGCCAAAATATAATATTGTTACGACCGACAAAGACAAATTCACACCTGCATTGCCTTCCAGCATTCGGACTTCTTTTGTGTACTTTGTGTTTAAAATTCGTAATTATAAAAATAGCCCATTGTGTATTGAATTCTTTTATGTTAGTCACGAGCAGCACGCGGTCGAGCAGAAATATTGTATTTGTACAGTATAAAGCAATGCCCCAATGGAGAGATCGGCAGAGTCAAGCGATAACCATAATCGAGGCTGCGTGTTATTGAATCGTACATTACGTTTGCACTGGTTGTGTTCAGTTATATTTCTACCTGTGTTATACGTATTTGTATAGTTCTAATAAATTATATAGTAATTCCAACGGCATATTAATTCGAGTCCTGCAAGTCGTAACAATATAATGACACACGGCCTATACCCGAAATGGGTCCTTAACAGGCGTCTATAAATCATATCAATTATTGCTTTTTTTATCTATATGTGATTTGTAAGGTACAAAACAGCTATATATCTTTGTTATAATGCCATGTATTTTGGGTAATTTAAACAACCTTTATCTATAACATTCTTCTGTTTGTGTTTATGTCACTGAACTCTTAATCGTTTGGACTGATTTTGATGAAACCTTTCGTGCCTGTTACGGGTATGGTTTAGATTCACAATTTGACCCGGTAGGTGGCGCTGCAATCGGCTTCTAAATTTAATTTCTTAGGGCATGGCAACGTCTATTGGGCTCGCTAATATTTTCATAAATTACAAGCCTTATATATCATTCTGATGTATTGGTATGTTAAAATTTAATCAATATCCATTCAGTAGTTATTTCATGAAAGAGTCACAAACATCCATCGTCACAAATCGTCGTTCTCATGTGGTATAACGACAAAAATATTTGTGCGATAGTCTTAATACATGGGTTCGATGCCTGTTTGGAGCAAAATACTGAGAGTTTCTTTCTGCGACACAAAGAAAATTAAAATATTTATTTCTTCGAAAACACATGCACAATTTGTTAACAGTTGCTGGAATCTTCTTTCTCTTACAAAGGTAGAAATAAATAAGACAACTTCATGTCATATTGAATCATATTCCCAATACTCATTTACATTGTATGGTGGCCATTTTCTAGTGTTGCGCAGATCCACTGCTCCATTGCGTGACAGTATACTATTAAATTCCTTCCTATTATTTCACTCCAAATAGTTTCAAAGGAAAATGCATGATACACAAAGACAGACAGACAGGCGTACCGCAAAGACGATTGTATACGCATTCATTTTTTTGCCAAAATGGCTACAAAACCTTAAAGAAGTTGCAAACGCAATTATAAAACGTAATGAATTTGCAAAACAATTTGCATATGCATGCGAGTAATAATCTTGACTCAAACATACATAACTCTACCGCGCTAATGACAACTACACACAACAATACCATACATTCGCGTCTTATTCAGCAATCGCGAGCGCTGCCTTTGTTTTGCATGAGTTATGCCAAGTATGGCTACAATAGAACTAGTTTCCTTAATGGTTGTATCTTAATTTTCATGAGTACAAAATAAAAAAATAATAAAACTGACGACTACAATAATTAATAATCTCTTTCTCTCTCTTTTATTTCACTTTAACCACAATTTTTTGATAGTTGTACCACCTGTCATTGAGTACCAATGGGGATCACATATAATAGAGTGGAACATAATTAACCAAAACACACAGATATTCTCTCGAGCACACCTGAAAAAGACTACAAAAAGACTCCTTACCAAAAAAAAAATAAGGAAGACCGTTCGCAGTTTTTGTCGCTGCCGTTAATTTAAAGATTATTACTTATTTAGTGTAAGGGATGAATCGTAGAATTAAACAACTATACAAATTGGCACAGAAACACGTTGTATTTCTAAGTTATGCGAATTCTGCTTGTGTTATGTGTGAATGGATAACGAAGGGACAGAACCCGAGCATCCAGGGCATTGTAAATAACACAAAGTACGTTCACTATATAAGCATAAACTTTTTGAAGTACATATATACAAATTGTCATCAAAATATAACTTTACTAACTTTCTGTTTATATTAATGATAGAATACATAAGTAGTTCTTTATCTAAGCAATAATTCAGGGACAGGGGAGTTTCTTATATTATTAAATCGCCTATCTAATGTATTTCAAGGCAGAGGGTTTTTCTACTTTTAAATTATTTACATATTATCATTTTTTATTAGACTACTAGTAAACTTAGATCTAACCTATGTCTATGGTTTTATACATACTTTGTAACTAATGTTATATATAGAATTATATACAAGCAGCATTTTTACTGACTATTGTTCCTGTTATTGACCTTCTCAATCGTTATTATCGCGGCGTACTGTAGAAAGAGTGGAGGTGGAAACCACAAGAGTCATCCGTCGGGCTGCAGTGGGCGCGTGGCGCGGGTTCGGAGCACCCACAAAGCAAACGCCGCGCGCCCAATGAGCCGATCAACGATGTCATAACAACTTATTTCCTGTTTTTTTTTGCATTCCTAGTCCGTTACTTAGTTCGAAATGCACAACGAATTGGGGAGCGGACAATCACATCAAATCAAAATCAAATACTTTTATCAGCATACAAAACGCATCAGCCTCATTGATTTTACACGAGCATACTAACCTATGACGTCAGAAGTATATACTAGTAACAGTAGTCAAATAAGGCATTCATAAAATCATTTTTATCACGGTATTTGAAAAGTGAGATAGTATTAATTTAACGCTCGATCTTGCCTGCCTGGAGGCAGAAGAAAAGAAACATCAGCCCATGTTTTGATCGAATGCGGAGAGGTGGTCCAATACAGGGCGAAATATCTCGACGCCCCAGTTAGCCCCCTGTGAAGTCTTCAGCGACGTTAAGAAACTGTTGGACTTCTTGGAGAAGCTGGACTGCACGGCGTGAACCCTCATCTAACCTCGCATGTAAAATAGACGCTTTGACGTCGAGTTGCGGAAACCGCCCGTGTGCAGGAGGAACGCTTGTTCTTTTATACATAAATAATGTTAGAATGTATTAGGATGTGTCCACATCTTATTTGAAAGCTCCGAGCAAATGTATAGACAACCTCTGTGGTTGAGTGGGCTAAGCCTTTGCCGGCCTACCTCGATGCGACGCACACGCATATCAGAGTCCGTGTCTCAATTTGGTAAATTCCGTGAACAATTTTTTTACGTTAAGTAGGTGATGGCCCCAAGACTTGTCTGTTGCATATAACCACAACACAAGCGTAACTGACTATCTTGGGGATATGCAATATTTGTGTTTGTCCGTTGTTATTTATATTTGATAAATACGTATTAATTAGCTGGTTCACAATATTCCTTTGGACATTGTCATGAACTGTTTGGTTGGCCGAAAAGATCGCACGAAGGGACGCAACAGCTGCGACGAATTTGTTGCTAGATGCCTAATATATTAATTATATGAAAAATAATAAATGTAAGCATACGAGAACAAGCGTTTGCAATATCTATAAACAGCTGGCGACAACGATCTCCCAGCGCGTTGGTCTGCGAATCATTCTATTGATGCTAAGTACCAAGTGATGTATTCGTCACACGGGTCTGAATTGCAATAGATTATAAGAATAGTTGAATACGTTGATAAATAAGTACCTAATAATGTGTAATGTCTAATGATTGAGAATAAAGTAACTCAATTAAAATGAGAATAGTTTTTAGTTTATTTTCAAAATGTTAAATACCTACATAGGTTTAACAGCGGTTTATTTTCTTATTGCTGCTTGCAAAAACAATTTCTGTAATTGCAATATTTACAGAAGTTCTTAAAAAATATGTCACAGATGACCGCCCGCTAGAAACGTTGCGTTGCAAAATATTTGATAAAATCGGTCTACAAACAATTTCAAAACAAAAATGTTTGCTTCCATATTATTGTGACTAAACACTTTAAATTGTAAATTCACTTATTTAAACATAACGCCACTGTAATTTGATATTGCTAGATTATTTAAATGATATTTTTTTATTAATTTACATTAACCAGCAAAATGGCGCGCAAGGATTGTGGTGCACTTGGCGCTTAGTGCTAAAGATACAACATGTTTCTTTTCTTAAATTGATTGTCCAATATGCTTACATTCATATACACATTTGAGTGTGGCAGAGACCTCATGGGTTTATTCGTGCCGCAGAGAGTCGTGTACACAATATGGTTAGATCAAAAGTAGGAGCAGAGGCGAGTAATTGTTATCATCGTTGTAGTGTATGGTTCTGTTTTAATCCCAGGTCTGCACATGGGAGCCTGATGGCCCGCTTTGGGAATCAGTATAGAATCTTTTCAGATTATATTTTATCGATTTGTGGTTATTTTTGTACTTTGATTGCAGGTCCTCTGGGGGATCATTTACAATGATTGGTCTTATATATTCCTTGCGCCTTGTCCCATACACGCTTTTATATTTTGGAATCGTCAATAGGCGTCCGATCTCGGTCTCGTGTTGTTAGGTCTTGTTTTTTAACTAATAGTTCTGGTTTATTACATTCTGTTAGTATTAAAATTGTAACCTTGTCGAAAATTCAACCTTCTGGAATCCTTATTTTGATCCTGCTCGTTGGGCTGACTCGTTCGGCGTGATACCACGCTCTCACAGAATATCAGCGTGAAATGGTTAGGCTTAGGCTAATTGTGTTTAGTACGATGACTGAGAGTGGCCCACCTCCCCCTCTTCTATCTCGTCTCCTCCCGTATCATTCCCTTGTCCAATCCATTGTATTGCTTCCTGAAGGTTGTCATCCCATTGGCTTCGCCACTGGTGTCACGAACAGTTCTATGGCATTCACTTGCCTTACCATCGGTTGAATTTTGACCTTACTTATATGGAGGAACAGTCGGTAAGATATAGGAACCGGCCAAAAAGCGATTAGTGACTGTTGTCCATTAAGTGGCCCGTCTGCCTGTTTGCCGGATTCGCAATAAAAAACAAAACTACCAAAATTACTAAAACGCCGAAAATGGCAAATCACTGAAAAATACCTAGGAATTTAATGTCGCTTTTTCATTTCATGGAGTTTCAAATGACGATTGTAAAGAAGTTTCACTTCAATAAAAGAGGTCTTGCATCCCCGGTACCACCTAGCTTAGTGATATTATAGATCAGTATTATATAATAGTAGCCCATATCCCAGTGCTGGGCTCGCGGCCGCCCACTATAGGGGAACGGACAGTATACTCGCCACGCTTCAAGTGCCCCGTGCACCCGTCCAAGGCGGCTTGGCAGGTTTGACACATCAGTTATCTTGAAGTGCAGGTTGGCCATTACGCTACCACGTCTTAGAATTTTATAATATTATAAATTACTGTTTAACTACAATTAATTAATATACTTTGTAACTCGTACAAATGACGCCATAATTAGCAACTCTCATACAAAATCCTAAAATAAAGGTTCGGCGTTTTGTAAGTTGATAAAAAGTAACCAAGTTGATTTGACTGTCCAACACCATATTGGCATCGCATCGTTGCCAGTATTAGACTAAGAAATCTGTTGTTACGTCGTTAAATTATTTGAAATCCGGTTGTTATTGTTTGGTTGGTACCGGAATTCGGAGTCCAAGCCAACGGCAATAAATCCTCGCTTAAACGACGCGTGTCTATTTCGTAACAACGCGAACTATTTATATTGTTTTTATACTGAACAGCCGTCTAATCCAGTGGTCTTGTGCTCTTGACCGGCTTTTTTGCCCAAACACAACGGAGGCGGGCCGTTGCGGCGGCATTCGTGACTTACACACAGATATTTACTACTTTTATACATATTTATTACTACTAGTACTAGCGAAACTTCGTTCGCATTGCCACGACGACGTGCTTATTAGTGAACTCCAACGGTGGCAGCAAAAAACCGCAATCCCATATTCTTTGACTATATGCTATATATCGGGATGAAAAGTATCCTATGTGGTGGCCGGAGATATCGAATCCGTCATGTAAAAACGTCGTAAGCGACAAAATGTAGGTATTTCGCTTTTTTAATGTGGCATACAGATACAATAATTTAGATCCTAATACAAAGGTCGTTAGGCTCATATTTGCGATAATACCAAGTTATGAACACAAGTGGTTGCCCAGTGGTCGAAATTCGACCATAATTCATTTAAATTATAAGTTTGTACATTATAAAGGTTCTGTTGTCAAAGACTATACGAGTACTTAATATAATCATAGATTCCGCCAATGCTACACTGATAATTTGACGTTAACAATCAAATACATGGTAGAGTGTGTTATGTTTTTTTTAAATTGATTTAATGTATTTTTTATGCATAATTTAAAAAAGATTAGCATTCTGTACTCCTCCTCTATATAGACTATAAGTGTGCGAAATTTCATACTCCTCCGTCCGCGCAATTTTCGTAAAAAGGGGTACAAAGTTTTTGCTTCACGTATTAATATAATGATGATACTAAAAATCGGAGATCTATAAAGTTATACGTAAATCCATAGTAATATATATTTTTTTAATTCGGTACACAAACACACATTATACATCCCCCAAATTACGCAAGTTACGCTTGTGTTATGGGTAATATACAACAACAAGGAAGAAAATTCGTCTCCCGCAATTGACCGTGCCACGAATCTAGCCCGGAGTCCCTGCGTCGCAGTGAGGTAAGCCGTCATAGGCCGTCAAATCTATGAGTATCTATTGAGTGTGTTCAAAAATAATTTGTAAACTAAAGGTCTTTTGTAGAATTTTGTATTGGTATGTCGCTTACGATGTTCTTTCATAATGGATTTCATATAAGCTAGACGGTCTCCACGTAATGCCCTAACAAACAGACAAAAATCTAATAGTTACATTTTCGGAATATGTTGGTCCGAATTAGTCTCCTGATTTTTCTCCTCTTTTTGAAATTCATAATCCAAATTCTATGCAACTAATGAATTTATTACATACATAGATGTTCAACGAAACACAAACAAAAATACAATGTGCATATTAAATTAGGCCGTTCATTAAAACAAAACATTGATCAAGTTCAGATTTTAATTATCCTTTATTCATTCTTACATTGGTTATAACTAATTATATCATGTTTTATACTAATTAGACTTATATAATTTTTATCCGTTTCAAATCGTGTGTTTACCTTATATGGCAGAAGCCATGTCCCGTTCAATAGTAAAATCAAATCAAAATATTTTTATTTATAGTTACTTTTATTTTGTTTTTTACAAGGTTTTGTATAAGTAGTTTCATATTAAATCTTCCCTATTGAATAAGATCTTTGGGTGGACAACCAAAGATTGTTTGGAAGAGATTGCTTTAATATTTTTAAGTGTTTTCTTTTTGTGTTGGTATGCACTTAAAAGTATTGTATTGTTTAATAAGCGTATGTTTTCAATATATAGGCTACTTCCAGCTCTCTTTGTATATCTATAACTTCTTTAATGTCTTAATCCCACATTTTATTTTGTCTCCCTTTTTTTATCGTAGTATCCACTCTGTTATCATATCTGTCCACTTTACAATGTTTTTCCCCGTCACATGCCTAGTCCAATTTTTCAACTCTAAATATTTAAAATTTTATAATGGAAATATACCTAATTCTATTTGTAATTCAAAAAGCTGTTGTTTTTGACGAAAATGACTACAACATACGTCATATTCATTTCAGATTTTTAATAGGTTGCCAATCATTGGGGGATAGCCAATCGTGTAGTTTACCTTACCTAGATCTAATTAAACACTTTGTACCTATATACATAATTATATGCCTAATTAACCTTACCTTACCTATGTAGCTCAAAAACCGTCGTATAAAACCATCTGTCCATAATTATGTATAAACAAACTAAACTTAGTCAAACTAAAGGTTACAATTAAAATATTGAATATTCAATGTAAATAGTGTTGTGTTGACGTCTGATACACCTCGCCATACATTACACGCCGTATGGAGTATGGAGCGACGAGCGTGAACGGCGGGCCAATGCGGCGCAGTCTGTATGTACGTCAGCTGCACGTAGTACGTAGTATGGCCCGAGGCGTGCGTAATGCATATGTCACAGGCAGATTATAGAAATGCAGATTTCATCAAATTCTTGGAGGAAAATGATCAATTCACGGAGTATGTTAAATTTTTTTTTTAAATAAACATTGCCTACTATAAAGTATAATAATATTAAGCGTCCGATTGCCTTCTTCTTCTCCAAAATGAATTGTCGGGATTCACAGATCGGTTATCTCGATGTGGAAGTTTTATCACGATGGTTTCCTTCACTGTTAGCAAGCGGTAATTGTTACAATATGCACATTGGTTTGGTAGAAAACTGCCTAAATAGTCCATACTTACCGATCAGGTATTCAAAACCATGTCATTTTTAAAACGAGAGTAGTCTGTTCTTATGTGTTATATATAAAGAGAAAAAACATATTTTAAAAATTCTTTCACCATTAGAATGCTACACTATCCCAGATTAATATAGGGCTTATAGGGTATATTAATTACTAGAAAAATTAGAAATCCCTACTAAAACTTCAATAATGTTACCCAATGTGTAAAAAAATAGTGTTTGAGTGGGCCCGGGGATGATCCTCGAGTGTTATAACATAATATAGCAATATTTTTGAAAATCGACCCTAACTGATTTAAAAATATGTTGCTAATACGTTTGAGATTCAAGAATAATATAACTGGCCAAAGGTATGGAGTAGTGGTCTGGTTGCTGTGCAAATTGACAAATGGGCTGCTGACAGATATCAAATTGACGCGTAGTCTCATGACCCGTATAGTTGTGAGCTATCTAATCGCACGTTGCAAGTGGCTGCGCCGACGCACGGCGCGCCGCTGCACTTGCGGTGATTCATACAATTTTCATTCATCATTTACTGCAACGTTATCGCTGCTACCTGGAATATAGTAATCTTATTCCGAAGTTTCACTAAAAATACATAAATTCTCAACTTCAATTCAAATACGAAAAGGATGTTACGGCGTAGGTTCGTAGATTTGTAGTAATAAAAGCACGTTATTGGCCAGTTCCTATATCTTACCGACCATTCATTTGCCTTACTATGGATTAAAATTTGCCCTCCATACAAGTAAGGTCAAAATTCAACCAATGGCAGAGCAAGTGACTGAATAAGGAAGATACAAGAACCGACCATATATCGTCACGAAATATTTTTTATTTGTTATTTTTACAATAATTAAACCCTTGTAAACCATATTAAATCTACGTTTACATATTCTGAATTTAAGTGGGATGGGCCTTGTCACTGATCTTTTCGAGCATTAATTTCAGTATAAAACAATAATACCCTAAACATATCTGGCTATTCTCTGAAACAGCTGGACAGATTTTCACGAGATTTTCATTGGCAGATAGCTGATGTTATAAGCAGTAACTTAGGCTACTTTTATTTTAGAAAAAAATGGAAGGTCCTCGCCGTACCGGAAAACAAATTAAATTAAATTCCACACGGACGACGTTGCGGGTAACAGCTAGTTGAAAATATGCTCATATATTATACACATAGTGCAATATTTGTTTATTGTCTTTCGTAGACGAACAAAATATCTCAATTGTTTCGACTCTATTACTGCTTAGAAATGTTTATTAATATTTAGAACATCTGAGTGTTGCACTGAATATAGCACGATTAATTAATTAACTAAATACGTTATTCCAAGAATCGCGTGTAATACCTGGATGTTATATACTACTAACGTCATCTTTTATTCCTAATGGAAAAATGTTCTAATACAAAACTCACGTAAAGACATCAAAGCGTATGAACAATAACATTTATAATGGCTTAGTTAACAGTTTAAACGAAACGTGTGTCCCATACGAATTAAGAGCTTAAAACGACAGGCGCGGGAACACGGACAATGAGGAAACGGCCAATAGAAGTAAGTGCCCGCGGAACGGAAGCGCAGCCCAAGCCACGGCTCCTCAACACTTAACGTGTTGTATTATATTGGCATGTTGTATATAGATTAGATCAGAAATAAATGTGTTTTAGCCGTTTAGAATATATTATGTCCGTGCAGAAATGGAGAAAGAATACTAATTCCTGGGGTCGGACGGCATGTCGTATGAGACGAGAAAAGTACCCCACAGCCAGATGAGAGGGCATTTTCTCGTTGGCTAGTATATGCCAGCATAGCAACCTTGACTTATGTTCAGGCATCAGTGGTCAGGTTCCATCCCCTTCGAGGCTGGCGGCATATTAGTGACACTTTTGGTGTTGTAAATTTGTGTAAGTGACGATAACCACTTTCCATTAGGTCATTAGGCAGACCGTCAGCCTTTGTGCTGTAGGTAGGTATATGAAGATAATAACACTTTTGAACATCAATAGCGCGCTACTATTCAGTATTTTTAGAGTTATATCTTTATACAACGGTAATATCCGATTCGAAGGACCAAAATGTAGTGCTGAACAGGTTGCAGAGGGGTTTGAATTAATAATTCTGTGTTTTAAAATGTCAAATATTTATTTAATGCTTTTAAAGTTTTATACGAAGTAACAAATATAATATCAGAGATTATTTTGTCGAGTGAATCCGGGCGTTTTGAGAGTTCAATTGGCAACTTTCAACACTATAATGTAATAACGAACGATTTATATACGTCATGATGTCAGGAAGTGTTTCTATTGAAAACAAAATTATGAAAGTCTGTTTTCATAACAGATTCCAGTTCGTCCTTTGATTGTTGAAAAGATTTTATAGCGCTACCTAGAGTTACTTAAAACCCTAGGTAGTAGCTCTATGTTACGTATATATAAATTTAATTTGGTGTTTTACCACAAACTTTATTGTTTCTTGTTACTAAGTTCACTACAATAACAAAGAAACTTAAGTCCCAACTGCGAAGCGAAACAGAGTGCTAGTGAATTAAAAATGCGATTGCAGCGCCATTATTTTGCTAATCCTTTTATTCCATCGAAACGACATTATTTGTCGGGATAAGAAATATCCTAAGTTACGCCCCGTGATATAAGTTGCCCCGATTCGAATAGTTTGCTCTAGTGATACTCTAACAGACAGACATACAGACAAACGTTCTAAAAGTTACATTTTTGGAATTAGCCCCCCTGATTTTTGTCACATTTTCAAACGCAATGTACAACCTCGAACCATTTAGAGATTTATTAGAGTATAGATAATATACGAGAGTGAAGTATCTGAAGCAATATGTGATGTTTCCAGTGTGGGCAAACTGAACCTGGTGGACTTGGCCGGCAGCGAGCGGCAGCGCAAGACGGGCGCGTCCGCGGACCGGCTGCGCGAGGCCTCCCGCATCAACCAGGCGCTCTCCTCGCTCGGGAACGTCATCTCCGCACTCGCCGAGAACAGTCCGCATGTGCCTTACAGGTGAACGATATATATCATTTCATGGCACGAGATAAGTGCCGACATCACACTAAAACACTCTGGTGTTGTCTTGTTTAAGGATGCATGTTACAATAACTACTAACATTAACTACATATAAAATAATTGGATTAAAAAATATAACCACATTTCTGAATATCGAAAAAAACTCAAGTGGCTGCCAATCTCACTTCGCCCGAATGCTCATCTTCTGCATTTGTTAAGGAATATTTCAACTTCCTTCATACATCACACACCTTCGATTTGCACTCCTCTAATAACCTCCTGTTAAAGGCACCTGCACATTCTTCAACATTGTACTCCAAATCCTTCGCTGTGCAGGTTGTTTGCCTTTAGAACTCTTTACCCATAGATGTCGCTGTGTACTGTTCACTTTGTACCGTTCTTCCTCTTTTATTTTACTTCTTTTTAATTTAATTATACCTAGACATAAGTTGTTAAAAGTATCCTCTCAGTCGGGTATGCCTGGAAGAATTATTCAATCTGTAATTGTTTATTTTGGTGAACAATAAAGTTTTTTCTATTCTATTCTATAAAAGGACAGGCGTTAAAATAACTTACTTTCAAATAACAATGATATAAATAAGTTAAATTACAATACTCATATTCGGTCCAGTGGTTTAGTACTGCCGTACATCGTGACACACTCTTCTTAATGTCGGCGATCTGGTACATTAATCTATAAAAGATTTATTTATCTATGTTATATTTTATTTAATGTAAAGTGAACTAATACATAAATCACTTTACGTTAAGTATTGTTTGTAAGTAATGAACGGTGTGTGATGTCTGTCCGTGTACTAGGGACTCAAAGCTGACCCGCATCCTGCAGGACTCGCTGGGCGGCAACAGCAAGACGATCATGATCGCGAACATCGGCCCCGCCTCCTACAACTACGACGAGACCATCACCACGCTCCGATACGCCCACAGAGCCAAAGGTAGACAACTCACGATATTGCCGGCAGCAGGCAGACAGCACAGCTGATGGAAAGTGGCCGCCGTCGGCAATGGAAGTTTGCAACACATTTTAGGAAGTCCATGTCGTAGCGTAGAAAAATGTGCAAGCGAAGAGTACCAGATTTGTTTGCACGCGGATAAAATACATCAGAGAGATTTGAGTTTATTTTAGAGTTCAGTTTTAGAGAAATGCTGCTTTTATGTTGATGTTTGTTTTCTCTTTATTCTTATCTTTTTTCTGATCTAAAATATGAAAGTGACACGGAACGTTTTAATAATAGCCAAAAAGAAATAAAGCAGCAACATTACTGTCGTTTATTTACACTTTTCAAATAGTCCTCTTAACATTTATGTCTCTGTGGTGCAGTGGTTTTCGGTTTCTATATTTAACAAGAACAAGAAGCTTATGTTAAAATTTAACCGATAGTAAGGCAAATAAGCGGCTGGTAAGATATAGGAACCGGTCATTAGTCATTAGCTCGCTTAGTTGACTGAATATCTCATATATTAAAGGACTAATAAAGTGGGGTGTTATAGTCCCAGAAACACCCTTGGTCTGACGGGTTGCGTCGAGGCGTTGCAGGTGAATTGCCTGCAGTGTATCTCGTGGTACCTCACAATGACGCAGAGAGATAGTAGATGGTGTACGAGTACACACAACTCCTTCTTCAGTGAAGGAGTTTGCAGAACCGGCCCATGAGAACATACCCATTGGTGAAAAGACCAGGGCAAGCGCAAAAGGCACCACTGTTAAGAAAATTGAAACTTGACCTAAACTGGATACAATTAATGTCAATTTTTTTTTCAATGGTATATTGAAAGTTTGAATAGAACCTGGCAATAAATGTCGATCTTTATATTTTATTAACGCCAGACTCCAAAAGTAATAGGAATACATAAAGGGCATTAAATTTATTGCAAATGATCATAATTTTCAAAAATGTCCACTCATTATGGCAAGGGAATTTGAAAAGAGGTTTTGTAAACTTGCAGCAATAAAGAACAAGCCGGTTCGCAACGAGGACCCGAAGGACGCGAAGCTGCGCGAGTACCAGGCGGAGATCGAGCGGCTGAGAGCGCTCATCGAACAGAGGAAGGCCCACGAGAAGAAGCCCAAGAAGGCCGTCAAGCCGAAGCCCCAGCCCACGCAGGACAACTGTGAGCCACACTTCTTGTTTTCACAAATATCTATTCCACCATAAATTAGACGAAATATCAACCTGAATTTGAAACATTAAGCAAATTAGACTGTTTAGAATAAATCCAATGCATTTGCACTAGAAACACACAGAGTCACTGTAGTCCTTCTCTAAACATGTATCTATCTGTCTTTTCCTTCCTGAACGTTATATAACGTTCTTCTATAACACATATAACGTAGTGTATAATTGTGTACTTTAAAATGTGCAGCCGAAGAAGAGACCGTGAGCATCGAACACGAGCACATTTTGGCCGAATCGACGATAGAGCAAGAGAAGTCACGGACCGAGGAGTTGGAGCAGGAGATCCGCGCGCTGGAGGAGCGGCTGGTGCAGGGCGGCGGCGGCGCCGGCAAGGACCTCCTCAACAACCTGAACGAGAGCCAGATCATCCTCGAGCAGCGCAACCTGGAGATCGCCGAGCGGCGGAAGCGCGAGGTCGAGATGCAGCAGAGGATCGACCTCGAGGAGGAGACCACCGCCATCGTGACGTTGACGTTCGCGACGCTGCAGCAGGAGGTGGACCACAAGACGCAGCGGCTGAAGAAGTGCGTGGGCAAGTACGCGTGCCTGCGCGAGGAGATGGTGGAGCTGCGCGAGGCGCACGACGCGGAGCGGCGCGAGCGCGAGGCGGCGCAGGCGGCGCTCATCGCGGAGCTGCGCCGGCGCCTGCTCGTCGCCGACGCGTTCGTGCCGCTCGCCGGCCGCCCCGTCGTGCTGCGCGCGCACTACAACGACGACAGCGACGCCTGGGAGCTGCGCGACCACGGGTGCGTACCATCAAGCACTTTCAATTCAGAACCTTGTCAAATTAACATTCACGTGACGTCACAAGGAGCTCGATAAGTACGCGTACGCGCCGGCCAGTGATGCGTCACCAAAATGGCGGCCAGGCGCATTACCAATTTGCGGGGATAAAAGCTTTTCATTTTTTTAAGTTGGTCCTTAAGCCTGATTATAAGAGTTAGGCCGTGTTGCTATTGCATAGACCGTTTCGGCAGTTTGAAAAGTTTCACAAGTTTAGGTTTAGATCGCCTTTTTTAAAGGCAGATGACCACAAGCTGTACTGGGCTGATGTATCTTAGTTTACTGGTTTGGAGTCATGTTGGAACAAATATTTCTATAAGATAGCCTATTTCCATGTTGTACTTTAATATTTTGTTAATAAAACTATTTCCATTTTTAGCATCCATCATGGTATAGCTGCGAAGTGTGATACATTTCAAACTAATAGTAAAAAATATTACAATAATGTTTTTGTTTGTACATTGTTGTTAAATTATTAATTGATTTCTTAATGTGCCAAATTTCAAAGTTGTGTGATTACTTTGACCTAACTATACTATAGCTTTTCTTGAGATGAAGATTAAAAAATGATTTTTCCTAAAATTCATACCACAAAATAATTTTATAGCTATAATAGTTTTCGAAATATTTGAAAAATAAACTCAAAAACTTGAGAGGTGTCAAGGGACACCTCTCAAGGAATGGAACGAAGTTTGTACATAATAAATAATAAAAAAATAATATCAATAATGAATCCTGGCAGTGTTTCTGCACAAGTTCCGGATATTGCTGATAACTGAGAAATGATTGGTCTCCCATACAAACCAGTATTTCAACCCGTACTAGTTTTATTTATATATCCCCCGTCTATCTATCTGTAAACAACATAAACGACCAAAACTACTACAACTACCTAAACTACCGATACTACTAAAACTGCCACAACTACCAACCAAAACTACCGCAACTACCAAAACTACCACAACTACCAACACTACCACATCTACCAAAACTACCACAACTACCAACACTACCACATCTACCAAAACTACCACAACTACCAACACTACCACATCTACCAAAACTACCACAACTACCAAACAAATCTACCACAACTACCAAAACTACTAACCGCATCTACCACAACGCCCAAAACTACCGCAACTACCATAACTACCACAACGCCCAAAACTACCACATCTACGAAATCTACCAAAACTACCACAACTGCCACAACTACCAAATTGACCAAAATAAACAAAATGATGAAGATGGCAAATCACAAATAAAAAACCTATCATATTTTCTGGGATAACCTTTACATAAATCTATCCCATTATCCGGGATGAAAGGTATCCCGTGTCCACCCCCGGTATTAAATTTACATATATACCGAATTTCAGCCAGATCGGCCCATTAGTTCTTCCGTAAAAGCATAACAAACAAAAAGACAAATATATTTTTATCCCGTAAACTACCATTTTTCGGGATAAAAAGTATCCTATGTTCATTCTCGGCATCAAAATATATATATGTGTGTGTGTGCGCGTGCGCGCCTGTGTGTATGTGTGTGTGATAATGATACCAGCGCATAAGATTTCCCGCAATTTGGAATAAAGACTATTATTTTTCTTTTATGAAGACGATTTATGAATTGGTTATTTTTTACGACTGAAAGACTTACAACCAATCATACAAGATGCCACCGAAGAAAAATAAAGATATCGAAGACTCAGATAGTAATTGTTCAGAAGCTGGTTACAGAGTACGAATTTCATTTAGCGACTTGGAAAAGTCGATGACACCGTTCACAGGCGACGACACCTACCCTATTACCAATTGGCTAACCGATTTTAATGACACTGAAAAATTAATGGAATGGAATAATCTTGAGAAACTTATTTACGCGAAGAGACTGCTTTCAGGTACTGCTAAATTATTTTTGCGATCGCTAGGCTCTATTACGTCATGGGATATACTCAAAGAATCTTTAATAGAAGAATTTGGTCCGAAGTTAAATAGCGCTAGCATTCACAAAAAATTAGCATCACGCAAAATGAAATCAGATGAGACATATCAACAGTATTTTTTGCATATGAAAGAACTGGCGTTGCATGGAAATTTAGAGGATGAGGCACTTATTGAATATGTTATTGATGGGATACATGATTCTGAAATAAATAAAGCCATTCTTTACGGAGCCACTGATATCAAACAATTTAGAAAGAAGCTTGAAGTATATGCACAGATTAAAGAACACAAGATGCAACAAAGACCTATTCAGATGACAACTGGACGCAAAAATCATACTATCAAAAGATGCTTCAATTGTGGTGAAACTGATCACCAATCGCCAGCTTGTACTAAAGGTATAAAATGCTTCAAATGTAATGGATATGGACATAAGTCAAAAGAATACAATACAATACTCTTTATTGTACACCAACATTACATGGAAAAAAATAATACAAATACACAAAAAAAAACTTACTAAAAGGTAGTACAATGGGCGGCCTTATATTAAGAATGTCAAAATTCTACGAATAAGACACTGAAAATTCAAGATGACAAAGTTAGTACAGATATTCTGAAGCCATACAAAGATGCTAAAATTAACGGAGTGAAAACCTTTATTGATACTGGAAGCGATGCGAATTTGATTTGTGAGAATTATTATAAACAAATCTTTCCTGAGAATAATGATTATAATGTTAAAGATACCCTCAAGTTATCAGGAATAGCCGAGTACGAAGTTTGCACGAAGGGATCTTTTATAGCAAAAGTTGCGATCGACGAAGTTCATTTTGAAACCTTGATGCATATTAATATTATCGACGATGATGTAATACCTGTTAATGCCATACTTGGAAACCCGATATTAAGAGATGTTGAAATTATTTTCTCTGCCGATGGGATCTCTGTAAAAATTAAATTACTCCTTACGCAAATTAATGACTATGAAGAAGAATTTGATGAGAAATATGATGTCAAGAAGCTGAAATATAAAGACGAGATTAAACATTTGTTGGATAATTACAATAACCTAAAAACTAGAAAGAAGGAATCAAATGTTAAATTGAGAATCATACTTACTGATGAAAATCCTATACACCAGACTCCACGAAGGCTTTCACCTCTAGAGGAGGACATAGTTAATAAACAGATACAAGAATGGTTAGATCAAGAAGTAATAAAACCTAGTAAATCGGAATATGCAAGCCCTATCGTGTTAGCGAAAAAGAAAAATGGAAGTTACAGATTATGTGTAGATTTTAGAAAGCTAAATAAGATGACTATAAAGGAAAGATATCCACTTCCACTCATCGAGGATCAAGTAGATAAATTGAAAGAAGCAATACTATTGACATCACTTGACTTGAAAAATGGTTTTTTACATGTTGATGTCTGCGAGGATAGTCAAAAATACACTTCATATGTTACTCCACAAGGACAATATGAATTTAAGAAAATGCCGTTTGGTCTATGCATCGCACCATCTGTATTCCAACGCTTTATCAATGATATCTTTCAGGATTTAATAACAGAAGGCACTGTTCTTGCCTATTTAGATGATTTGATTATACCATCTAAGACAGAAGAAGAAGGAATTGTTAAACTAGAGAAAGTATTACGAAAAGCTGAAGAATTTGGCTTACAATTTAATTGGGAGAAATTTCAATTCTTACAGTGCGAGATAAATTATTTTGGTTACATAATTCATGATAATGAGATAAGACCTTCCAAGGAAAAGATACATGCTGTTGCAAAATTTAAGAAGCCTCAGAATATCAAATCATTACGATCATTTTTAGGACTGACTGGCTATTTTAGACAATTTGTGAAGAACTACTCAATAATAGCAAAGCCATTAACAGAATTATTGAAGACTGATGTTATTTTTAACTTTGATATAAATTGTTGGAGAGCTTTCGAAGAATTGAAACAAATTTTATGTTCCTCACCAGTTTTACGAATTTACAACCCTAATTTTGAGACAGAGTTACACACAGACGCAAGTATAGACGGATATGGAGCTGTTTTATTGCAAAGAAATCCACAAGACAATCAGCTATACCCTGTTTACTATATGAGCAAAAAGACTACTCCTGCTTAGAAGAAATACCATAGTTACTACTTAGAAATATTAGCCATTGTAGAAGCTCATTCAGAGTTTACTTACTTGGAATCCGCTTTAAAATTGTGACTGACTGCTCAGCCCTAACTATGACGTTACAGAAAAAAGACTTACCTCCTAGAGTTGCTCGTTGGGCACTCCTACTTGAACAATTTGACTATAAGATAGGACACCGATCTGGAAACTAAATGAGACACGTAGACGCTTTGAGCAGAAACCCTGTTAGTCTAATACTTCTAATTTTATTCTGGAGAATGGAGTTTTATGTAAAGTTAAAGATGGAACTAAACTGATTGTTGTACCTAAAAAGATGCAGAATGAAATAAAAAGAAAATGTCATGAAAAGGGTCATTTTGGAATTTTGAAAACAGAGGAATTAATTAACAGAGACTACTACATAGATAATTGTAAAGAAAAGATACGAGCAGTAATAGATAATTGCGTGGAATGCATATTAATTTCACACAAGAAAGGTAAGAAGGAAGGATACTTACATCCGCTTGATAAAGGAGATCCACCACTGTCTACTTACCATATTGATCACCTTGCTCCGCTGACGTCTACTAATAAGAACTACAAGTATATTTTCACAGTAGTTGATGGTTTCACAAAACTTACATGGATCTACCCAACCAAGACTTTGTCGACGGAAGAAGTTCTACAAAAACTCAGATTGCAACAAGACACTTTTGGTTCCCCGGAACGAATCATAACTGACCGTAATGCTGCTTTTACCTCTAATGATTTTAAGTCATATTGTAATGACGAGAATATAACACACTATATGATAACTACTGGCCAACCACTAGGAAATGGACAAGTAGAAAGAGTACACCAGATAATATTAAATGTTTTGAGTAAACTAACAGTTGATTATCCTACAAAATGGTATAGATTAATTGGAAATTTACAACGTTGTTTAAATGGAACATATGAACGTAGCATCGGAATGACACCTTTTGAACTACTGATTGGGACGACGATGAGAGATAACAATGATGGTATCTTAAAGCTAATACAAGAAGAAAGTCAGAACAATTTCAAAATCAACGATTGGAACTTAGTGAAAAGGCGAAGCAAAATATTCAAAAAATTCAGGAAGAAAACAGGAAAGTTTACAATAAAAAGAGAACACAAGCAATACAGTACGAAATCGGAGATTTAGTTGCGGTTAAGCGAACACAATTTGTACAAGGATATAAGTTACACCCGAAATATTTAGGACCATATAAGATTATAGAAAAAAAGAGAAATGACAGATACGTTGTAAGGAAAATTGGTGATGGCGAAGGACCTATGAATACCACCAGCTCAGCAGATTTGATGAAACCCTGGTCCAATGGCGATGAAGATGAAGTATCACATTCATCTGGGTCAGATGAATAATGCAGGATAGCCGTGTGGGATTCGAAGACGCTTTACGACTCGGTAGCCAGGCCACACATTATGTTTTCTTATTTATAAATCTGATTTTATTAGTCACTGTCAAAAATATAGTGAGTCAGAAGAGGTAGTTGAGAAATATACGACGTAAGATTGATCTAATGAAGTTTTTTTTGTTTTTTTTAATAAAACCCACACACACACACATATATATATTTAAACCTGTATACACTCAACAAAAATAATCGTCGCGACACCACACTGTTCAATGCGAACTGCAAAAAGTGTCGTTACAACTTTTGGTCTTAATTTTTTTCCGTCTAGCCCCCTTTAGCAACGCGCGATAACGAACTTCGTTCCAAAAACTGGAGGGGTAGTATCAGTTGAAGTGTCGTTTAATCGTTGCAGTGGCGTGGAGCCGCTGGCGTCGCGGCCGCTGGCGGGCGGCGGGCGGCGGCGGCCCACGAGTGTGGCCGCCGCCGCGCAGCGGCTGCCGCGGCAGCGCGCCGAGAACCTGCTCGAGCTGCGCCCGCTGCCGCTGCCGCCCACCACGCGCACCTACGTGCCGCCGCCGCCGCCGCCGGCGCCCAAACACGCGCACGCCGTGCACAGCCAGGTATAAATAACAAAATACCGTAAAACGGGGTGGATAGAAATCGCGGGGCGAATGGTAATAAAACCGGGAAAAAAATTTGTACCACAACCTACAGTTCTTTGGAAGAGAAATTCTAATTTTATCTTGATATTTTAAAACTACAACATTTTTTCAAAGAAATGGCAACCCCGATTTTCGTCGTGTCGTGAAGTTTTAAAAATCTCGTTTGAATTTTACTGGTCAAATGATGTGATTTTGAGCTCCTTAAAAGTTGGTGATTTTTTATACGAAAGGCGCTTTTTGTTACAGTATAAATTTGTGTCAAGTGATCTTTAGTTTATCAAGATTAACTTTTTATATACCAGTTAGTATATTTTTTATTTAAATTTGGTATAATAGAAGAAAATAGAGTATTGTATAAATTTTACAAAATTCTGAGGTAAATAGAAACTGGAAAGGGGTCATTAGAAAAACGCTATTAAGGGCTGTTAGAACTTGTATTGCGTGAATGTTCCTCCAGTATCTACCTATAATTAAAGGTTAAATACAATAACTAAATAATAATAAAACTACGTTTTACGGTCACCAAGAGCGACTCATTTTAACTTTAATATTTTATTACGATGCTTAAGAGTGTCTAGCATTCTTGAAAAATCTTGGAAAAAATATAATATAACTAGTTATATATATAAATAAACATTTACAAGTAGGTTGTAAGTAAAATTTTGTAAAAATACAATTTCCGAAATTGGAGATAGACAATCCTAGAGGATTTTGCTATTTACCCCATATGGCGTGTCTATTAACCCCAAGTCCAGGGTAAATAGAGATGGTGAATATTTTTGCATATTTTGTCTAAAATGAGAAATGAAGCATATCTTTGCTAATTTAAAAATGTAAAACCAACCTAGACGCATAAAACAATTGCTTTCAGAATTAATTAATTACTCCAAAACTATACGAAAATCGTTTCTAAAGTTCAAAAAGTCTCTATTCACCCCATCTTACGGTACTCCAAATAGGTCACCTTTACCTGTTCTAAACCAATCACTACTGACAAGAGAAACTTTGACGTTCTTTTAATGTTTATACTCTTGTTTGCAGCCCGTTCCGCCGTCGGCGAAGAAGGAGGCGGACGCGGAGGCGGCGGCGCCCCCCGCGCGCAGGGCCCCCCGCGGGCCCCCGCGGCCCCCCACCGCCCACCACCGCCTGGGCACCGCCGGGGTGCGGTAATCCCCCACACCTAACACCAGTCACTACATCCTGCCGAATAGTCGAAATATTTGACAACCTCTCTATTGCGGGACACACTCAATTTCACTTTGTTCATTAGCGACTGCAGTGTTTGACAATACCAAGTCCAAAATTGAAAGGTCGTTGCTTTTACATGAAAGCAAAAACAAAATGGCAAAAGTGACGACACCACTGTCATAACAACTGAAAGTTAAAATAATGTTCAGAAACAACAGTACACTTTATAAATGTAAAGAGTTTTAAACGAATTGACCCATCACTATCTGTCATCTTTCGCTTACGCACAAAACATAGTGCCGTCTCGTTCGCACAATACCAAAGAGTTAAACATGCGACAGACGCGACAACCCATGTGTGCGAGTGAAAACAATTAGAGATGATTCAGCTGGTTATTCAAAAAATCTATGTTAGTTATTACACAGTATTCACTTTTATGTCTACGATACTTATTTTGAAACCATAGAGTCACCAAAACACAAACGAAAAGCACAATATTTTTTAAGAAGTGCAAAATAAATACAAAAAGTTATATGTCGTCAAATCAATTGTAACATAGAATTGCTATTATACCTAGCGAAGTTTAATTGAGTGTTTCACCTGGATGTTGTTTGTGTATTGCTGTACTTATTTGAGAATTTGCAAACAACATAAGTAGAGCTGTCACAAACATTCAAAAATGATCTAAATTACAGTATGTTCCTAAACTCATCTCTCACGGAGACCAGACTCCAAAAATAGTACAGCTGTACACAGCTGAGTGTCGTCCACTTTGTCCCAACTTAAATAATTACTAATAAGTACTGTTATACTACTGCCGTGAAGCAGATTATGTTCGTATAATGTATAATAACACTACTTATCTCTTTCACTCGCACACCAATATATTGCTGTCCCGTTTACTCTAAGTTGAGAAAAAATATTTTGTGATCACATATTTTTAACAAAAAGAGTTATTAAGTCTTCGCGCTCTAAATAAATACAATTCTAGGAGTAAATGAAAATTTCAAGAAAAATATATTGCTTTTTAGTCTATAGGGAGTATTTGGAGTACTCACGTGTTGCAATTGTACGAGTGAAAAAGCAATATATTTTGTACGCGTGTGAAAGAGATAGGTAATGATGTTATTGTATGAAGTTCACTGTTCAAGCCGCAGTGACTTAAATTTAATTGTAATAATAACGACCGAGTGAGCTCGTCTGGTACAGACCAGTCGAACGAATTAATACGAACGACTGTCAGTTTTATTCTAATAATACTTTTTGTACGTAAACTGAATTAACTAAGTAAGAAATAAGGCTTAAAATAATTGCATTGGTGTTTGTTCGTCCTGGTTTCTCTGGCCTGTACCAGGACGAAAGGTAACTCGATATATTTCGTCGCTCGGACGAAATTGTTAGAGTTATGCAGCTCGTTACAGAATTCGAACCTGCCTGAAAGGTAAACAACGTTTTCAGTTAACTCAGGGTTACAACAAAAATTGTCAAGTTGTTGCCATTTGGGACTCTATGTAAATGGCATATGGCAACACCAAGTGCAAATAAAGACACGAACAGCGCAGCAAACGATCCTCGATATACATGAATACCATGTCTGCCTTTGGCATAGATGATGTGTATATCTTTATGAATGGTTTCCGTTGTAATCCTCTTTAATGTGTTTATATTATTGTTGACGGCCTTAGAGTTGAGCCGTCAAGTATTTGCGTATATTTTTGTACGGGAACGCGATCCGCTTCTTCAGCTTGTGTGTGAATTCGCTGCGGGTCAGACATGTTTACAGATACACAAACGTTTCATTAATTTAATTATCATTAAGCTTCTCGTATTCACAAATATCTGTAATATCGATTTCGTTTTAAATTAATCGATTAAGTCGCTAATACAATCGCTCTATGAAAGTGTATACGTATTTTAAATTTTCATCTAGGCTGTTTGAAAATTTTATATTTAGTGGCGATACCTTTGGGGTACATAAAGGAAACTACTCCATTGTCGACCCAATTCCATTTTAATTTATTCAAGATATTAAGAATTATTAATATAGTATTAACATTGTATGTGTACTAAATAAAAAATAAGGTCTCATAATGTTTTGAATAAATTGATGGGGGGCCAACAATAGTATAGTTTACCTTATTTGTATTTAATAATTGTACTGCTTTAAATCTAGAAATTAATGTAAAAATATTTTTTATGAGTTCGATCTAACTTTTAAGTTTTGAGACTAAGAACTATGAAACATGTAATTTAAAAAAAAGTTTTTCTAATGTTAATTCTATCTAAGTAATAGATTTAGCCATAAAAAAGTTATTCTCAAGAGATAAGTATTTATTTTATTACATACAAGTCAATGCGGTATTCTTTGAAATTGCGGTATTAACACTGCGACCTCCTTGTTTAAAGATTCACAACATTTTTATCCCCTAAATATTTGTATGAACCAGGCATTTGAGTAATGGGTAAGATAGGTTTTAGCACTTTTTAGTTTAATATAAAGTGAATTTGTGAATACGAGGACCTAATTAACATTTGTGTACGATTTTAATAATTGACGTCGGCTTGGTGTAGGATGTAAATAGCTCTCGTGATTAATTTATACGGCGATAGATATAGTGGTCACAAATTCCAATGCGTCGATAGCACTTTATATCATTTTCTAAGGGAAGTGTCCCTTACAACTCGCCTTTCAACCAGACAAATAGAAATATGAACAACTGTAAGGAGAATATTAGAATTATAATCGACCATTAATGTATAAAGATACATTATCTACACGGTATTACAGAGGTAAAATTCCTAAATCTTGCGTCTAGAGGGTGGTACAAGGCAGTCTTCTCTTACGTTTTGATGTATTAAAAACAACACTACGTCAAGTATCTTTTTGCTATCAGGTTTAGACTAATTTTGTCTAACAATATGTTACTTGAAGTCTAGTGATTATTTGCTATAACAAAACGCAAGAGAAAACTACTTGCAATTCAGTAGCTTATTAGAGTTATGTACATAACTGGACGATATGGATAAATCAGTTAAAATTAAATTTAGGATTAATCGAATATTTGTGAATTGTAATAATATGAAAAATATTGCATTGAGTGATGTATTTTCGGGAGATTTCCTTAGGAAGTGTATAATAATGCGATCGGCGCGGCGTTGATCTCAGTTGTGTTAATCCCAGTATTTAGAAGGGCAAAGACGCTTTCGTATTTATTTTAGTCACTTTTTAATGAATTAACGCACGATTGGTCAAAGACCAACGCGCAGAGGAGGCACCAGGCGACCGAACTGCCAATTTCTAATAGCTTCTATGAGATGCATTATAAGATGTTCTGAAACATTCTCTGCCTCGCTTGTATTGTAGTTAATATTTTTCTATTGATTTTTTATAGGGTTTGGTTTCAAATAAACTATAGAAAAAGTATATTTACTAAGATTAACAAACGTTCTGTAATAAAAGTAACTGTGGAACAATTAACAATTTTGATTTAGAATATTTTTTGTTCGTTTGATCTTAAATCCTGTAAAAAACATTAAAAAGTGAATATATTTACTACAATGCCATATACGTTGGCCTATATGAAGCAGAGAGTGTATTAAACCTCCATCACAGTATTTGCTTTTAAATGAGACCTTCTAATACTTGAATAATGAAGTAGATAAAATACCTACAAAAAAATTCAAGTTGAAATTCATAAATATAACGAAGTCAAGTGAATCCACAAGATTGTGTTGGGGCCGGAGCCCCACTCCTACATGCAAATGGCGAAACCTTGAAGGGCAAGCTTTGCCTCCTGCCTCCGAAATGCGCCTAAACTCGTCGTCATCGATTTTTATCCGAATTTTTAGTTCGTGTTTAGTCCAATTTAGGTTGTTTTATACATCGATTTTATTTTAATTGTTGTTGTTTTGTAAATTTTTATATTTTGAGCTTCGATAGCCGCGTTTGTTGAGGCAAGTGATATTAGGTATATTAATGCAACTTTGGGGGCGGCGATTGATTCGCGTAGTCCTTATATCCCTTTGAATAAGACATTAATTAAATCTTAAAAACGTTTTTAAATATAATGTATTTATGCGTTTTTACATTTATTTGCACGCGATCAATCTCCGTCTATAATTATTTTATTTCTTAGATTTTCAATGAATTCTTAACCGGCACGTAGCAGCCACAATGTGTCCAAATGTTATGTTCAAATGTGTTACCAAAGACGAAAATAATCCATTCCACGAGTCCACTCAAATTTATTAAATTCATATTATCTGCAATGATGTTCCTTAACGTGACTGCCTCATGCTGACCATACAATGTGTGCAACACAATCACATGTGTCTTCTTTTTCCCACATCTTTCTGCAGATCTATCACTCTCGGCTTATTTCTTTGTTGCTCACATTTTTGGCGTAATTATGTTAAAATATTGCTAAATTGATTTTAAGGGAGATATATTTTTCGGTCAGCATAGGGATATCATAAATATTTCACGAAAAAAATATTATTGGCTGAATTCAAATTACGGGAGCAGCGCACTTGTATTAAATATAAATTAATAATGAATCAATAAACAATTTAATCCTTATTTATGAGCAGCCATTCTATCTTGTAAATAAAGCGCCATCTTTCGGATTTGGCTAGTTTCATAATGACACCGGCGCTTCTCTCGCACTTTGAATCGTCCATTCTGTAAATTACTATTTTATTGTTTCTAGACACGGTTTCTAGTCAATGTTTCTTGTATAACAAATATTGTAAATAATTATCCTATGTACTTTAGGTATTTAAAGAATAAAGGAAAATAGTGTAGTTAGGTTGCTAATGTTCGCACAACGTTTTCTGTAAATCAGAAGTGAACTGTTGAGATTATGAGATTCAACTAAAAATGGATTCACACAATTCTTTATTCGTGTTGTTTGTTATTAAAGACACCTATATTAATTTTGTCCTTGAGTCAATAACAGTATAGGTATATACGGATGAAGTTATTCAATATATTGTATTGTCTGAATTGGCTTTATATGTTTATTTTAAATTGAAAGTAAATCATGTGATATATTATTTGGAAACCGCTAGTCAGCTGTGCCGCATATGCGCTTATACTCACTAATAAAGATGTTTTAAATTTTTGTATTTTGTTTATTCATTTCTTTTTAAACCCTGACAAAACCAACATCATCATTAAACGGACATTGAAAATATTTATCAACGAGATGAAAACGTGCCATAAAATGCATCATTGTACAAAACCTCATTCAGTTTTAAGTTGAATACTTTACGAGTCCATTTAATCAAAGGTCAGAACTGAAGTCGGTGTAGCCATCATTAAAAATAAATACATTTAGAAGAAGATTGAGCAGATATTTCAACAGAATGAAGGATCAATAAATAATATACGGCACATGATTACCATCAGATAATGGCAGTCCAATGTACATAGACTATGTCTGCCTGCAATACACATAAATAAGAATTTTAATGCTATGAAATTAAAGTAACGGCACTGCTCTTTGTCTGGCCTACGGAATATTTCCAATTTGAACATGGTATCTACCCGGGCCGTGGGAGACCGTGCGAGTTGGCTACCATCTATATTGCTATCATACACAATAATACTCTACAACCGCTATACTCAAGCTGCGGCTCGCCAGGAATACTGTATAGTTGTAGAATATAATGAATTTACATATAATATCTCTGATTTTGCCTAAGTCCATAGACGACGATAAAATATTAATACGTAATGCTTTGTGGCAATTGTGGCTCTTATGAGAAAAAGGTTGAGTATGGCTACTCTAAAACTATCTTTGTACTGTACTTTGTTTGAACGCCCCTAAACGATTGGACCGATTTTGATGGTTTTTTTGTGTGTGTGTTTAAATGGGTACCGGAATGGTTTAAGTCAGCGATATTCAACCTTTTTGTTATATGGGCCACATAGATGTAATTGGATAAGGTGCTGCGAGCCAATACATATATTTATTATATAGCGACTCACCTAATGGAAAGTAGTTACCAGATATACCAGAGGTATGCCAATGTAATTGTACAACTATTAGCATGTCAGACGAGCCACTTACAAAAGCTCGGCGGGCCACATGCGCCTCGCGAACCGCGCGTTGAGTATAGCTGGTTTAAATTCACAATTGAATTTTTAGCGCCGGACGTCTGTTGGGCCCCCTAACATTCATAATAATGATTATAACAATGAATATCCTACGCACCTCACGCAAGGTTTTCAAAATTGAGAGCCACTTATTGTCAAAAGCTTGCTAACAGGCACCGTGTGCCTGTTAGCCAGGCGGGGTGTTACAAACGTACACAACGTTTGTATCACCCAGGCCATTATTCTTAAATGATCCCAAGTTTACTCCGCTTTTATGGCCTGTAGTGTTAAACGAGAACGACATATTATATTGAAACAATATATTACTATCGCTAATGTTTTTGGTCTTGTTTGCAATAGATTGTTGCGCAATTGGCAGTTTTTATACAAAACTAGCTGGGTACAGCTACTTTTATATAAAAACTGCCAGACGTTGTCCTGCCTTTAAAAAATAAAAATCTAGAACCCGATTCCAGCGTTATTTACCGGGACCAAATGTTAATCTAAACTATTCTCAAATCCACTTGAACAAACAAAAAAATTCCCAGCGTTTAGGAGGAGTATCGCGGCGCCACCTACTAGGTCCAATTGCTTATTTAAACCATTCCGGGACAAACTTCAACACATACAACAACAAAAAGAACACCTAAGTTCTGGTACCCGAATGTAGCGCCATCTAGCTGATTTAAATTAAAATCTAAATCATCCCAGTAGAAAATTATAAAAATACTAATATTAAAAATATTTAGGGTTGGACTACCCTTAAAATTTAGGGGAATGAAAAATAGATGTTGTCCGATTCTCAGACCTACCCAATATGCACACAAAATTTCATGAGAATCGGTCAAGCCGTTTCGGAGAAATATGGTAACTAACATTGTGACACGAGATTTTTATATATAAGATTATCTTTTGCGAAGCTGATTAGGCTTGGGTAAAGTTCGAAAATTTGGCGCGGACTGGACTAAGCTAATAACTAAAGGAGTACTTTAGTTATTGTGTACTTAACCCTTGTGCAAGGAACAATGGCGGTGACGGCGAGTGTGTTAGGGGAAAGGACCAAGGCGAAGAGTTGATTGATTTGATTGGTTAAGCAGTTGCTATACCATTATACCAAATAGCTATGCTTCATTCCCCCTATACAAATTTGTGTAGTAAATACCTAATTATAAAGGGCACTCTACATTCTTACAAAACCAAGACAAACAAGAATGTTGTACATTACATAAGTCTTTACGGGAATGTGAAGGGCCTATAATATTCTAAATTACAGTCTTCGATATGCGTGGCGGGTATACCGTCCGGTAAGGCTTGGGCCCGAACCCAGCAGTAGGACGTTTAAAGGCTGTTATTATAATTATTATTCTAAATTTCAATTTAGTAATAAATGTGGATCATGATTCTGACATTTTTCTTGCATTAATCTGGCTACTTCACTTGTACGTAAGTATGATATAATTATCAGTTTATGATATTTAAATGTATGGGTTTATTGATATATCAGTTATGGCAATATCAGTTAAACGTTTATTGATCTATAACGAATATAATTTGAATTTTGATAAAACCAAGATTGTGTATAAGCTTCTTGGATAAAACTCGTTTATTTATATAAAATCTATAATAAAAAACATTACAGAAAAATACTAACACTATTTCTGAACGTTTTGTTACTTGGGGTAGTGATGTGCGTAATTTCGTATCGATAGTATATTATTATTTTGACATAAATGTCAAACATCATTTTGATTTCCGGTTTCGGTAGTTCTGGAGTAAATATATGAAAAACTATAAATCATATCTAAATTTCATAAACTCCATTGCAAAATATCTATTATGTGAACAGAATCGTTGTAAATATATTAATTGAACTACGTATTGAACAAAAAATGTACTTACCACAAACATCAAATAAAGTTCAGAATATACTGATTGGACGGTGTCACCCAAATTTGTTTTATTTAAGAAGATTTTTTAATTACCAAAACCTAATCAAAAATTTATCAACTTCGCCTAGGGAAGGGTTCATTAGAGACGTCATACTTCCACTATGTTTGCTATTTATAAAACGTGGTTCAGAATAATTTTACCTTGAATATTTTTTAACCTGTACTTTGAAGTACAAGTTTCAGAAATGGGTCCATTTTTAAGAGGCCTAATCGCCAGTTGCTATGGATTCTCAGGATAAAAAATAGTGCAGATTTTAAATCTCAGAATTTGCTGTCTTTCAGCAAAATCAGTCCAGTATCTTATTACTAATTAAAATTTGACACAATGCTTCCTACGAGTAATGTCAATTCATTTCAATGTTTAAATTTAGTGACTCCGACGCCTTTGGTATGATTTTTCCGATACCAAAGTTAAACCAACAGATTAATATTAAAAAGCAATAAAAACTTGAAACACTAAAAAGGGAAGTGATAAGTTTTAAGTAAAGTCGAATTTCTATCAGGTCAACGAATAATAAGATATATAGATCCTTCACAAAGCTGCCCTTTTTACAAGACTGTGAAATAATTTTTCCGTCAGTTACATGAATGGTTTACCAAAATTAATTTTTATTCTCGCAATTTTACTAATCAAATTTAATTACACTGTGCCAATAGTCTCGACGTAAAATGGTTGACCACCAGAAGGATGATATTATGATGAAACTATTAAAGCTCAGATTCCGGAACCTCAAACAGGAACAACACAAATTTCACAAAATGGCATCTAGGAAAATTGTCGCATGAGTTTCACAATATATAAAATATTACGGTATTCATTCATCCACCAAACTAGTCCTATAGATTTTACGTGATTTCGGAACAAATATAAAAAAATTGTGAAGTTATTAAATTACAATATGAAAAACCGTTAATTCAAAATTTATCGATCAAACTATCGATACCAGGGAGAAATATACTAGCTTCACTATTTTTGTAACCGTCGCCCAAATTTAAAATTTTGTCGGCTTTGTTTCAATCAATTCAATCACAAAATGTGAAAAATTATTTTATTTGTTATAAGTTGCAACGAAAATGTTGGGAAAACTGAAGGATTATCAAGTTGTAGACGTTTTCTGCGCCGGCACATTCTATAAAGTGAAACACAAGGTCACCAACAACATATTCGCGTGGAAAGCGTACGATTGTTCGACGTACACCGACGAACAAATACAAAACGTCGTGAACGAAGTTAAAACCATTAGTAAATTGAGTTCAAGCAACTTACTGCGATACTACGAAACGATATTGCACGAACCCACGAAGACATTGTACTTTGTCCTTGAATATAACTCTTGGCGAAGTTTGCGGGAACTGATCGACGAATGCAAGGCCACCGGCAAGTACATCTCTGAGGGTTTCATCTGGCGTCTCCTTCACGAACTCGCCCGTGCCCACAGAGTGATAGAGGACCTCAAGATCATTGTGTTAACAAAATGCATTACTCCAGACACTATCTTTGTAAATACCAATGGCGAAATTCGCGTGAATTGTTTCGATTTGACATCAGCAAGCTCAGAAGATGTAGTACGGCAGATAGGAGAAGTCATTCGGATACTTTCCTACGAACTAGGCGCATGTGACGACAACATAAAGCAGTTCCACTACAGTGACGACTTAAGGGATGTAGTCAGTTTTCTGGTGGATGGTCGCAACTCTAATATGCGTCCAGAAGTAGTGCTGTATCACCCCACAGTCCTGACGAACCTAGAAATGCATTCCAGCCTGCAAAACTTGGGTGATATAGTAATGTATAAAGAATACTCTCAAACATCTGAACTCAACAAATGTGACTCTGAAAAGGCAGTTGAGATGTGTAAGGTGGTGAAACCTCTTCCTAGGACACACCTGGCAGTCCTAGAGAGCCCCATCTACATGAACATAAGCCCAAAAGGGAAAAAGAATCATGGAATTGTTGAGGCGAACCTGAGTAATGGACCATTGTCCCCTACATTAGCTGCATTGGCATTGGAGTTGCCTGGCTATGTTCCCAGGTGCAGGAAGCCTTACACTGGTATTTTGGGGAAGTATAATTGTCCTCAACAAGTTTCGGAGGACATTTTGAGTGAGCAATGGATGTCGAGGTTAATAGCATTGAGACAAAGGGAAGCATCTCTGAATAAGAGAGAAAGGGACTTAATTGCTAAGGAAATAGTGAGCAGCCCATCCACGAAGATAGTACCACGAAACTCTTCACAGGAATTCATCTGCGATGGAGATAGCAATGGGATAACTTTGCCTCCAATGATCAATCAAGTCAGAGATGAAAGGCGCGGGAGTACGACGCGGCGGCGACATCGGCGCGGTAGTGCAGTGCGAACCAAGGCCAGGCGCCAGAGCTGTGGCTATGAGGACCTCGACAGCTCACTCTCAGCCGACCAAGGGGACAGCAGTATAGTCATAACAGCAGCTAAAATGACTAAAGAGAACATGCCCAGACGTAACATATTCCCTGAGGTTTCCTCCAAGAAGGTTCACTTTACCTCTTCAAATCCCTTCATAGAGAGTGATGAGAGTGTTACATTAACCTTTTATGAGTTGGAGAGTGGTCAACAAGTGTCAAAACAAGCTAAGGATGTTGAAAAGTTTAAATATCTTGATTTGGAAAAGTTAAGTGAGAAGAGAAGTGCAATTTCTTGGAGCCACTCATCGCCTTCTAAGCAGGCAAAGACAGGCAACTTATTTAGCGATATTACCAACCACAGCACTATTAGGAAGACTCCTTCAAAGACAAGTTTGACATCTCGTGGTTCAAGTTCATCAAGATTTTCAATGATATCAGCAAGGAGCCAGTGGAGTGTGGAGTCATCTGGGAAGGTGAGCGAGGGTAGTATTTCAGACAGGACTAGAGCTAGCATCAGGCAGTCCCTAGCGCAGACTCCCACTGCTCCAGATATGGCCAAATCCAGGAGTCGGAAATCACTCTTGCATTTCAAAACACCCTTTAAATTCATTTCATCAACTAAAATATAGTGTTGCGTTTCAATTGAAATCAGTAATGTCAGGTAATATTTTTAGTCTTATTTTTATATTTTGAGGATGAAATAAAAATAATTCAAAATTTGTACACAATCAAGGATAGCAATAGCTAGGTATATATATATATGTATATAGCTACAATAATTGGTTGTGGTTTTTTTATTGCATCTAGATATAGTTTATATTGAGAATTAAGTGCCTTGGAACTTAATTAGTAGGACATTCTACTAGTTTGTCAGTACTGGATATCAATTGATTTTATCAAACCATTTTTAAATGCATGTTGTACTGTAGATATCTTCAAAGATTTTGGCTAAATGATTCCCTTCTTAGATTTAAGTTTTAATTAATTGATCTCCATACAGTTAAAATGAGAGAATATGTAGATGATAAGTGCTTCTAAAAATAATTGGTTGTGGTTTTTTTATTGCATCTAGATATAGTTTATATTGAGAATTAAGTGCCTTGGAACTTAATTATTCAAGAGATATATATTTTTAATGATTTATTTTAATTAATGTAAATTACATGAAACGGACATAACCCACCCTTATCTTAGAATTAGTGAACATTCTAGTATTGTATTAAAACAAACTAAGAAAATATATTGTATATTTTGATGACAATCATTTTAAAATGTGTAGTTGAGCAACATTTTAATTATGCTATTCTTCTTATGATAATTGAAACAGCAATTGTAGGAATTATTCTAATAAATCCCTTGATTATATCTATGTAAATAAATAAAATACATGGAAATTAAATTTGTATATTTAGTGTAATATGTGTATGTAAATTTTTCAAACCATGTTACATTTTATTTTGGTTGAAATATTATATATATTCCAATTATACCAAGTTCCAATTAACAATACCTATCTTAGTCTTCAGTCTTCCAATCTTAGGAATTAAAAATTACTATATTATATTCTGCTAGAAGATTATTTTAAAATAATTATGATTTTAACAAAGTTGGATTTTCATAAATAAATCCAAAATATGAATGTATAATAATTAATTTAATTTTTTTTCTTATTAATAAATGTAGTTTATTTTTTACGGTGTTTGTGTGATTTTAGTTGTAATTTTTAAATCTGTTGCCATAACTTGTACTGCAATAAGTTTAATGTGTTACACACATTTAGAGGCATTAATTGTAAACTGGGTAAAAATGTAATAAAAAGTAGAAAAAACATTTCACTTGTTTTATTTTATAAAGAACAAATCAGTTGCACATATTGTTGTTTTCCTAATTTAGTATCTATAACAGAACTTTTAAACTTATACAAACCTTTGGTTATTAAGGTGCTGTCACACAATATTACAAATCACATAGTTGTACCTACTACATAGCATAAAAGGGGTCCTCCATTAACAAGTTTAGAGCAGCATTGATTTATTTGTACATTTTTAGACCTTGTACTAAAACTACCATTGTTGCGGAATGAGAGCCAATGAGCCCCATAACATTTTAAAAAGTAAAATCTTTTTTTTTTACTAATATATATTTTTTCTTTTCCGATATATCCACAATAAGTTGCAACTTGACTAAATGGAGGGCTCATGTTTTTCATTTTTTAATAATGGCTTTGTTCTCTATTGACAACACTACTCTTTGTTTTATGTAGAGTCCTTAGTGGTTGCTTATATATTTTATAGATTTTTATTTTGTGTTGTGCAGTGCTAGGTAAACATAAACCCATATTAAGATAGGAATACCATGAAACTCTGGTTTAATAGCCCATCTTAGATTTATATTCATCTTTTTCTTCATTGAACTAAATTGAAGTTATGCTCTCAGCAGCACAGACAAGTCTCTATTTCTTATCCGCATCACAAGTAAGATATGACCAGGGTGATTTAGAGCCCATTTTGCACCTGTATATACTTTAATATAAACATTGTATCAATATGATATTTACTGTCAAAAGCTTTGTGTGAAAGCATCTTTAAATGTTTCTTTTAGGTGTTACAGTTTTTGATATAATCTTTTTTAATAATATGACATTACACTTAATCTCACTCATACACTTCACTTTGTCATTAATTAAGCATTACTTTTTCTTGTTTAATGCCTTGTCTGCACCTTCCACGAATTTTTTGGGTAATCCATATTTTTCTATTAGCAGCTTGGCGACAAAATGAGTCTGGAAATTAATAAATTTAAAATTATTATGTTATCTATTCCCATTCAAAATATTGTTAGCTTATAAATGGGCTGCTTCTGGTTTTGGTCTTTCCCCCATTGTCAAGAGGATTGGGTATTTAACATATTTTACAATAATTCTATAATAATATGAGCAAAACTTAAATGTGTCCTTGAAGTTCCTGCAAGTCACTGTGCACAATGCAGTTAAGTTCATAGACAGAGCTGAGAGGAGTGTTGCAGTCTTACTCTCCCATCTTTTTTGCACAACATAATGTAAGATATAATAATAGTAAACATTAACCAGACCTGTGCAAATTCACACAAGTGACTTCACTTGAAGCGCATTTAAGTTTTGCACATACATAAGAACTAATGTACGGGCTAGCAACAGCCGTACATTGCAGTGTCAGCGGTTTACGCCGACACGTGCATTTTAACATATTTTAATCAGTACTCGTTTAGCACCGTACTCAGTCAGTCGGCAAAACAGCCATTGATCTAAGCATATTCATTAGCACCATCATTCCATTATCATAATTTAAGCAATAAACAATTACATCTACAAACCTCTATCATTATCATTCTATGTAGGAAAACCCCCTACAACTAAAATATCAAACTTTCATAAAATATAATCAGAAATGTTAATTACACAATAATCAATAAGCTATTTGCCTCATGAATTGTGACGTCATAACTCAGTATGTTTATGCAAAATGAATGACGCTGTGTATTGTATGATGATAATGTATCTGAGTTAATATGACTGTCGAATACCTTATTACTCACTCATACCTATAAAAGTGACTTATTATTATGGCCAGATATACGAAATTTGGCACAATTACAAAAGTCTTGCATGCAGGTCTATTTGCAGAGTTAAATTTGTGAAAATATTTAAGAGAGATTTGAGGAGAGTCAAGTAGAAACATGGCATTTATCATAGTCATATCCGCAATGTGTGCGACCCGAAGGCGGACGGATTCCTGAGGGCAGTTGCCGTTGACGGCGGTGTCACAAGGTGGTTCACAAACGCAGACACAGCCCGCCAATGATATATCGTGTTTACCTGGTCACCCTGAAGCATGAGCTGGTCCGCTTTGGCACCGGGGCTCCTGGTGACCCCGCAGGAGGCCGCCACTCCCACCTGGCACGCGTGGCTCAAACCACTCAAACTGAACCCAAAGGACTCCAGGTTCGATACCAATGTCACCTGCAAGTAAAAGGTACATAAATTAAGACCTCCATCGTATATTATAATCCCTATTAATATTATAAATGCGAAAGTAATTCTGTCTGTCAGTTATGCTTTTTCAGATAAACTTCTGGATTGATTTGGCTGAAACTCAGCATAGATGTAAGTTCAATATCTAGGATGCATATAGGATACTTTTCATCTCGGCAAAGGTAGGAAAAGGATTTACGTAAAGGTTATCCTAGAAAGTAGGATAGGTTGTTTATTTTTCTGATGTCTTTATTGTCATTTTTGCCATTTTTGTATGGGTTGAAATAAAGGATGACAGTTTGTATGGGAGACTAATCATTTCTCAAGTTAAAAAAATTCGTCACCCAAAATAAATTCGATAGTAATTCGGCCTGTCTATCTGTTTAGCTTTCACGGAAAAACTACTGGAGTACTGGATCGGTTTTGCTGTAATTTTCTACATATGTTTTTTAGTTTTAATACCGAAAATGGCCATAAATAAATACTAGTATTATTGCTTACTTTTTAAACAAGAGGCATGCAGAAGCGTGTGAGCTGCGGCGCAGTCGCGGGGCAAACACTAGTGATATAATATCTATTATAAAATCTACTCGGGGTATAGTTTGTACAATGAATTTAAATATGAAAAATTAATCAGTTCGGACCAGCTGATTTTGAAAATGCAACTTTTAGAATTCTTGTCTGAGAATATCACATACAAACTACTGAACAAATTTAAATGAAACTAAATACTTTTATCTCGATGAGGTCGTTACCGTGGGATACACTAATATAGCCAAAAAGTTAGTCGCGTTCACTACCAAATACGTCGTAGTCATGGCAACGCGAACGAAGTTTCGCCGGCACATGCTTGTTTGTTTACCTTCTTGTTGCCACTCCTGGTGGCGACCTGCATCTTGATGGGCTCCAACTTGGCCTTGGTGAGTTTCACAGATCCGTCCGAGAACTTCATCTCGGTGCTGGGCGTCATCTTGCTGATGACAGACGACATCAATACGTCCCATTTCACTGTGTCCTGGAATAAGATTATGGTTGAGTACTTTTTAAAATATTAACTGTGAAAAAAAATTGAATTTATTATTATTTTTATAGTAGCAGTAATAATCAATATGTAGTCAATCGCATACATCCAGACCAGAGTAAACAGCAGTCAGTTTGTTCACAATATCAACTGCGTTTGTATTGAATATTCGCAATATGAATACATTTATTCACGTCTCTGACATTTTTACCTGCGTTCGGGTCGCGCACCTGGCTGTGACGCGTGTTATTCACCATCCCCCACAGAACACTATAACGTGACTCATAACGATGGTGTTTTCACTTGATATATTGGCATATTTAAACAGTCTTACTACGATTACAAATGCGACATTTTGGTTGAACATTTGTTGCTCAATCACACCAAAATCTAGATCTAGATGAAATTTGGCACAGAGATAAATTCTAGTATAGGCGTATAGGGGAATATGCTACTTTTTATAATGGAAAAAAATTACTTTTCACAGAGAACGTGTGGTACTCCACTCTGTCTATAAAATCTACATGAACGCAAGCGAAGCCGCCGCCAACAACTAATGTTTTTCTATTTTTTTACCTATATGTTATTTATTATAAGTGTAATAGAGTAATAACCATCTATTCTTAGAAACTTTCTGTATAATTTTTTTTGCAAAGTAGGCCAACAGGCAAACGGCCCACCAAATGGAGTGAGGATCCCGTCGCGTACATTTGCAACGTCAGGGACGAAGCCCCTGCGTTGCTATCTTTTACGATAGGATAGAGGGAACAGGACTGGAGAATTGGGAAGGAGGGGGAAGTGGGCTATCGGAATATTCATTAACCATACGATCATCTTAAGGCTAATTGTTTCACGCTGATATTCTGTGTTTGCGTGACCCCAACTGTAATCATAATAATGATTCCAGCACGGCTCCACAACGTCAAGGTAAATCCCTATTCATATTGAAAATAAATAATAGTTTAAAAAAACTAAAAAAAACACGCTTTTATAAAAAATCCAACTAAAAAAACAAAAAATAAAATTTAATATAATATAAAAAAGCGTGGGGTGTATTCAATTAATAATATAATATCTTAAAAAGCGCTTTGAATACACCCCACGCTTTTTTATATTATATTAAATTTTATTTTTTGCTTTTTAGTTGGATTTTTTATAAAAGCGTGTTTTTTTTAGTTTTTTTAAACTATTATTTATTTTTCATTTTTTAGTTGATTTTTGTTTAAATGTTTTTAAATACAAGCTTTTGAGATCCTGCATATCATGTAGCAGCAGAGTGCTAGCCAAGACAAGTAAAACGAGCCCAAACACGACGGGTCTATCTTGTTTAGTACAGGAGTTCCTATGGCCACCTTCCGACTCCATCATCAGATCAGCTCCATGGTACCATATTATTGCATTGTCACGCGATATAAACATACGAGCCCAAACACGAAGGGTCTATCTTGTTTAGTACAGGAGTTCCTATGGCCACCTTCCGACTCCATCATCAGATCAGCTCCATTGTACCATATTATTGCATTGTCACGCGATATAAACATACGAGCCCAAACACGAAGGGTCTATCTTGTTTAGTACAGGAGTTCCTATGGCCACCTTCCGACTCCATCATCAGATCAGCTCCATGGTACCATATTATTGCATTGTCACGCGATATAAACATACGGGCCCAAACACGAAGGGTCTATCTTGTTTAGTACAGGAGTTCCTATGGCCACCTTCCGACTCCATCATCAGATCAGCTCCATGGTACCATATTATTGCATTGTCACGCGATATAAACATACGGGCCCAAACACGAAGGGTCTATCTTGTTTAGTACAGGAGTTCCTATGGCCACCTTCCGACTCCATCATCAGATCAGCTCCATGGTACCATATTATTGCATTGTCACGCGATATAAACATACGGGCCCAAACACGAAGGGTCTATCTTGTTTAGTACAGGAGTTCCTATGGCCACCTTCCGTCTCCATCATCAGATCAGCTCCATGGTACCATATTATTGCATTGTCACGCGATATAAACATACGGGCCCAAACACGAAGGGTCTATCTTGTTTAGTACAGGAGTTCCTATGGCCACCTTCCGACTCCATCATCAGATCAGCTCCATGGTACCATATTATTGCATTGTCACGCGATATAAACATACGGGCCCAAACACGAAGGGTCTATCTTGTTTAGTACAGGAGTTCCTATGGCCACCTTCCGTCTCCATCATCAGATCAGCTCCATGGTACCATATTATTGCATTGTCACGCGATATAAACATACGGGCCCAAACACGAAGGGTCTATCTTGTTTAGTACAGGAGTTCCTATGGCCACCTTCCGACTCCATCATCAGATCAGCTCCATGGTACCATATTATTGCATTGTCACGCGATATAAACATACGGGCCCAAACACGAAGGGTCTATCTTGTTTAGTACAGGAGTTCCTATGGCCACCTTCCGACTCCATCATCAGATCAGCTCCATGGTACCATATTATTGCATTGTCACGCGATATAAACATACGGGCCCAAACACGAAGGGTCTATCTTGTTTAGTACAGGAGTTCCTATGGCCACCTTCCCACTCCATCATCAGATCAGCTCCATGGTACCATATTATTGCATTGTCACGCGATATAAACATACGGGCCCAAACACGAAGGGTCTATCTTGTTTAGTACAGGAGTTCCTATGGCCACCTTCCGTCTCCATCATCAGATCAGCTCCATGGTACCATATTATTGCATTGTCACGCGATATAAACATACGGGCCCAAACACGAAGGGTCTATCTTGTTTAGTACAGGAGTTCCTATGGCCACCTTCCCACTCCATCATCAGATCAGCTCCATGGTACCATATTATTGCATTGTCACGCGATATAAACATACGGGCCCAAACACGAAGGGTCTATCTTGTTTAGTACAGGAGTTCCTATGGCCACCTTCCGTCTCCATCATCAGATCAGCTCCATGGTACCATATTATTGCATTGTCACGCGATATAAACATACGGGCCCAAACACGAAGGGTCTATCTTGTTTAGTACAGGAGTTCCTATGGCCACCTTCCGACTCCATCATCAGATCAGCTCCATGGTACCATATTATTGCATTGTCACGCGATATAAACATACGGGCCCAAACACGAAGGGTCTATCTTGTTTAGTACAGGAGTTCCTATGGCCACCTTCCGACTCCATCATCAGATCAGCTCCATGGTACCATATTATTGCATTGTCACGCGATATAAACATACGGGCCCAAACACGAAGGGTCTATCTTGTTTAGTACAGGAGTTCCTATGGCCACCTTCCGACTCCATCATCAGATCAGCTCCATGGTACCATATTATTGCATTGTCACGCGATATAAACATACGGGCCCAAACACGAAGGGTCTATCTTGTTTAGTACAGGAGTTCCTATGGCCACCTTCCGACTCCATCATCAGATCAGCTCCATGGTACCATATTATTGCATTGTCACGCGATATAAACATACGGGCCCAAACACGAAGGGTCTATCTTGTTTAGTACAGGAGTTCCTATGGCCACCTTCCCACTCCATCATCAGATCAGCTCCATGGTACCATATTATTGCATTGTCACGCGATATAAACATACGGGCCCAAACACGAAGGGTCTATCTTGTTTAGTACAGGAGTTCCTATGGCCACCTTCCGTCTCCATCATCAGATCAGCTCCATGGTACCATATTATTGCATTGTCACGCGATATAAACATACGGGCCCAAACACGAAGGGTCTATCTTGTTTAGTACAGGAGTTCCTATGGCCACCTTCCGTCTCCATCATCAGATCAGCTCCATGGTACCATATTATTGCATTGTCACGCGATATAAACATACGAGCCCAAACACGAAGGGTCTATCTTGTTTAGTACAGGAGTTCCTATGGCCACCTTCCCACTCCATCATCAGATCAGCTCCATGGTACCATATTATTGCATTGTCACGCGATATAAACATACGGGCCCAAACACGAAGGGTCTATCTTGTTTAGTACAGGAGTTCCTATGGCCACCTTCCGACTCCATCATCAGATCAGCTCCATGGTACCATATTATTGCATTGTCACGCGATATAAACATACGGGCCCAAACACGAAGGGTCTATCTTGTTTAGTACAGGAGTTCCTATGGCCACACCTTCCCACTCCATCATCAGATGAGCTCCATGATACTATATTATTGCATTGTCATCGACCTTTGACAGGTGTGCAAAGTATGAATTAAATCTGATCGTTCAAAGTAGGACAAAATCGAGCTCAAAGGGGTCGGTTACAGACATACTGACATACAAGTGAAGCTAATATAAAGCGTGTAATATTAAAGTGACTCTGTCTGTCTGTTCCGTTTTCACGGAAAAACTACTGGACCGATTTGCCTGAAACCAGTACATAAATATTTTCGATGCCGAGAATGAACATAGGATATTTTTTATTTCGAAAAACGGGTTGGTTTACGGGCATTTGTCTCTCTGTTTGTTATGCTTTTACGGAAAAGCTATTGGCCCGGTTTGGCTGCAATTCAGTATATGTGTAATTTTAATACTGAGGGTGGACAAGGGATACTTTTCATTCTGGATAATGGGATAGATTTTTGTAAAAGTTATCCAAGAAAGTAAGGAAGGTTTTGCTTTTTTGCGATTTGTCATTTTGGTCATTAGTCTAGTTTACATAGATGGGGGATAAATAAATAAAAGTAGAACGGTTTGAAATAGAGGATGAAAGTACAAACTTTTGTATGGAAGACCAAACATTTTTCAAGGTTATATGCCTGCCTACTGAACTCATGCAACACCAAAAAAGTAACTATAAGTCATGACGCTTTTCTTGTTACCACCTGGTCGTTTCCGCCGAGGAGCTTGGCCAGCGGCGGGTCCAGGGCGACGGCGCCTTTCACTTGGGAGGAGTTCAGGTTCCGCCGCTTCACGTACTCGGTCAGCGAGGTGCGCACTTCGGCGGCCGTCAGCGCGGTGCCCTTCCTGGAACACCGTTGCTTTGCACTCAGCCTTCGGCCATTACAACAACTACAACTTCTCTCTTTGGTGCATAATTTATTTGACACAAACTGTTAACATTCAAATTTTCTTATACCAAATATTTTATTATAATATCCGTTCCTTTACGAGCGAACGTACTTTGTAGATGACCCCTAAAGGCAATTATGCAGTCACTGACCAAATAAGACTGCTTAATACTCGTATACTATATACTTACACAACAAATGAGTTGTATTTGTCAAAATAAATCTGTTGAAGGTTTGAATGAATGAATGAATGAAAATACTTTATTGTTCACCAAAAATTAAAACCAAGTACAGTACACATGTTAAACAAAGGGGGGCCTTATCGCTTAAAGCGATCTCTTCTACGCAACCCCCTAAACTAAGGAAAACATTAAGACAACAGTGGCGGTGAAAACAATAAATAATAAAAAACATACCAAGAGTAAGTAAATAAATAAATACCACCGAAACCGATTGCAATGCCACCTACCGGGTCCAACTGTGAATCTAAACCATCCTCGAATCCCCTTGAACTCAATAAATTTCATCAAAATCGGTCCAGCCGTCTAGGAGTTCAGTGACATACACACGCACACAAGAAATATATATATAAAGATATACTATACAAAAATAAGATATATTCATACTATATATAGAATCAGCAGCACGTTTTTGACTTGCGAGGACCAAAAATATTTAGTAACCATTAGTTTAAAAGACAATATAGATTAGGTTGTCTGATGTTGAGTGGGAAGGAGTTCCATAAACGGACGGCCTGTCCCGTGCAAGAGATCGCACAAAGAAATTAAAGTTAAAAATAAAATAAGTGGGCTAATAATAATTCAAACCAACAGAAACCGTAATGTGACTAAGAATTTCGCCTGTCTGTCATCACATGAAAATTGTTGAACAGTTTCACATGAAACTCGCGCCCGGATTCGTTTTATCCCGACAAATATCTATAAAAAATGCGATAGTAATTCGATATAAAAATATCGTTGTTTCCATAGAATAGATGAATAAAGCCAAAACAGGTAGCATTGGTGTTTATTCTTTGTGCCGCCATTGCAATCTAGTAACAGTGACGAACATCGTCCATGTAATATTGTTAATAAAAGATATGTTCCAGTCTTCGATGGTTCTATTTTATTGTCCACAATACAGGTATCTTAATATTATGTGTGAGCAGAGAGGCTCAACGTAAAAGCAGAGAGCGGTCTAGCTCCGGTACGTCACGGTTGACGCGCCTGTCATATGACGTTGACAGGCGCGTTCCGTTTCTATTACAATCCACAACTAATTATAAAATATAATGAGTATTGTATTTTATAGAGAAATTCTCAAGTCCGACTCCGACTCGCACACGGCCACTTGCTCCAAGCGTGGTGTAGGTAGAATTAATTAATATAAATATAGAAAAAAGAACCACATAAACAACAGACACATGAAGTTTTTATTAGAGATATAAGTACTCACTGTATAGGCTTTGAAAAAAAAAGATAGAAAAACCACAAAACCCAGACAAAACATGTATATCCAGAGAGAGTAATAAAAAAAAAAGTTGTAATGAAAAAGTAAAAACTCACTTGACAGGTGCGAAGAGGTCCACCACGTTGGCAGTGACGCAGTACATCTCCCTGACGAGGGGCGGCGCGTACTCCGGGCGGGGGGCGGCCTCCCTCGCCCCCGCCGCCCGTGCCCCCACCCCCTCGGGCACCCGGTGCCCCCGGAGGAGGGGGTTGGCCAGCTCCACCCTCGTGATGGCGTCTACGCCCTTCTCGAGCTCCCGCACTTCTAATAGACCTTCCTTGAACACAATTTACATCCGTAGAATAAAATTCAATATGAAAAGCAAGAAAAACTTGTTTGTGTTAAGGAGTAAACTCCGACGCACGACTGGAGTTTACTCATTAAACTTGAAAAGAACATGTGCCGAATAAGGGCGGTGACAAGGAAAAATACAGACATACAGAAAACTATTTAGCCAGTAGAAAGAACACATAACACACTCACAAACATTAATTACAGATTATAATCTTACAAGTAAAATCAGAGCGCCTGAAAGAAATATTATAGTAGTTCCACTAAAGCTCATCTTGGTTAGCAAGAGTGTTGCGAGAGCTGAACATTAACATACAGATTAACAAATTACTTTAATCAACAGAAACAGCTTGACCAAATTGCATATTTTTTGTTCTGTTCCCTATAATATTCTATCCGTGCAGGAACGAAGAAAGAATACAATTTCCTGCTTTGGGGCGGCCTGTCGTAAGAGGCGACAAAACAACCCACAGCGAGGTGGGAGGGCATTTTCCCGACTGGATAGCTACCACCCCTGGTCTAAAGTATATCGTCATAACAACCCGAGTTGTATTTTGGCCTTAGTGACCAAGTTCCAGTCTCCCTTAAGAGAGCAGCAGCGCATTTGTAGCACGTTCGGTGTTGCAAATGTCTATAGGCGGTGGTAACCGAATTCCATCAAGTGTGTCTGCTGAACTCCTGATATAAAAATAATAATATAGGAGTGGTAAAAAGAAAAGAAAGTAACACTTTTGAATTATGCTGGTATTATTTCACTCATCACAAAAATATTGGTGGGCTTATATGAAAATCGATTTTTATGGAGTAAACTCCAATAACTTCTGTATAAACGGTACATCTAATCGAAAATATGGCTATAAATATATTTGTGCAATAAATTAAAATGGCAATGGGGTATCCCGAGGGGTGGGGTGGGGGTGGGGGGGGGGCGGTTTCAGTTCGGTTGCCTTTTTTCACATGTTAATAAGAAAGCAAGCACAAGTAAATGAGAAAAGTTGTGCCATTGAGTGGAAAAGTGATTGTTATAGATATTCTGTCACACAGGCATTGGGTCGGGCTGTGTTTCAAAATATTACTAGAAATAAAAAGAAGGTAATAATTTTATTCCAATTCTGTTGCATACGAAAAAATAGTGTTGGGGATTGTTTTTATCTTAATTTTTCATTACTCTATGCACTGTACGCGCGCGTCATTGACAGAATGGCAGATGATAGTGATGTGCTAAATTAGTTTGTATGATTGCTATTGATGCGCTAATTAATTGATAATATGGCTAGTGATGTGCGTTAACATAGAGATGTCACGAATATTCGGCTTCACTTGGTATTCAATTTCCAAATTCCTTTTTTTATATTTGGTATTCAGCGAGTCGAATAGTCATGGTATCTTTAGATAAAACTTAGTTTAATTAGTGATTAAAATATATATTACATTTTCGAGTTATATGAGCGTTTTCTTATGATGTAATATTCATTATTCGCCCGAATCCTACACAGTATTCGACTGAATGAATAGTTAAAGATGTGGTCGAATACCGAGAGAAGCAGAATGTTCGTGGGATCTCTACTAAAAAGTTAACAAAATCACACTACCTGTGAATTGCCATCTCGAGCTCTGGCAAATTTGAGATTAGTTATAAAGCTTTGTGTAGTCCTGATGATTATGTTATTACAAATTATCCGGCCATATTTGAGAAATGACAATCAATCTAAATGAATCAATTTACCTTTTGCATGGCTTCTAAAAACTTGCCCATCTTTTTGTAGGAAGACTTTTTCACATCTAAGCTCCGATCAGGAGGACACAGCGGCATTAAGTGGTTTCTGAAAATTATCAATTAAAAATTCAACATCGACAGTACATAGAGTATTTTAATAATATACCTCCAAAAAAAACTCAAACTATATAAATATTTATATTTGCACCGCTAGACTGATTGAATATCACTCAAACGGCGCTTGAGACACTTGGGCCATTGGGTCTTGAGGGCATGAGTCTCTATGAAGATATTTCAAAACAACTTATTGACTCTCCGAGAGATCAGAAGGCTGGTTCCTACCTCGGTAACAATGGATCAGTAGGGCGATCCAGTGAGCTGACCTAGCCAGCCTTCTAGGAACCTTGCCCATGGACCTCAATAACCTAGGCTCGGTATTCTAATTAAAGTCTTTAGAGATTATAGGTACAATAAAATATAAATTAAGTTTCCTATCCTGTACTAGAGTTTATAGTTATAATTTATATTTATAATTAATACATTTTTTTTATAAATATTTTTTATGTTAAATTCTGAAGTTAATTATATGTGGTACAATCAATCAGAGTAACTTAAGCTTTCCGTTTAACATTAGTCCACTTACTCACTTTTTACATATCTATTCTAATTATAATGAATAAAGACTGATTTGTGATAAATAAAGGTCCTTTTCAAACACACATATTGAATTTTACTGGCAGCCCTTAAATTAAAGCTTATTTTTTTAAGTAAACAGCTGTCCTAAGATGGCGACTTAATTAATTTATTTATAAAAGAAGTTATAAGGCTCTAAATGTAGAAACACATCAAAATTGTATTGCCAGTTCTTATACTGGCAAAGTTACCCCACTTTTAATATAACATTGGCCCACAATTTTTTTGACAATTTTCTGAGATTTGCACTCTATGCTCATGCAAAATTATTTAAATTTTAATTGTAAACATTAATAACCTACGGAAAATCAATATTTTTTTTATTAATATCCAGTAAAACTGAGACCATACTAAAATTGTTCGCATGACGGGACAAAGTTACCCTGATCGACTGTAGTCAGTCATTCTGGAATAATTTTGATTACAGCTCTTAGGGCCAGCTCGACCTGTGTGATACCAGGAGAACACAGAATATAAGAGGTCAGCTTTGAGCTAATAATGTGAATGAGTTCCAATGACCCACTTTCCTGTTACTCCCTTCTGATCCATCTATCTCCCCCCCACCCCTTCATCGTATCCTAAAGGCTGGCAATGCATTGGCTGCATCCCTGGTATTGCAAATGTTTCCTTACAGTTTACCAGCTTCAAGTGACAAATATGAATGACTCACTTGTACAACAGATTGGTCTTGAGTGGCAGCTCTAAATTCTTGCCCTCCAACTTCAGGAAGGTGAGGAGGCACCACACCAGCAGACCGTCCATGTCTGATGGTATATCGGACTCTTCTATTTGCGAAGTGTCTGTAAAACAAAAAATTACTTTAATTATGATTAAACATTAATGATAGATTAGTTGAATGTAATGGAGATAATCCTCTGGTATATTGTCTCATAACTTAGTTAAGCTAAGACAGGGAAATTCCCGAATGGCTAGCACTGTCCAAATTGGAAGCACGCATTCCATGTCCTTTGTATTTGTTTTAAGAGTTTGGCTTAAGATCGAAACTATAGTAGACTAAAAAAAATATTAAACATAGGTTGGGATGGTTTATCAATCTAATTCTAATCATTATGTTGTAATTATGATGATTACCTAGAAAAACATAAGTTTGGTAAGCTATTCAATAAAAAAATAGTAAACAAAAATGCACCAAGTGAAAGTCTCTACCCCCAGCAACTTGAACAGACTCAAAAAGCAACATTTCACATATACATGAAATTCTCCATTAAATTCTTCCTATATGATTTTATGCTACAATTAATGTTTATTTTTAACAAGACCTGTAAATTTGGAAATCAAGTAATCTATGAATAAATATTAAATATAATTTGTTCACCGGTGGCAGTAGTATCATCCATTACAGTATCTGTTTGGATGTCATGTTGGTCCTCATTTTGTTCAACTTCAGGGATTATTTTTGGTTCATTAAGGACTGGTGCTGGTGCTGCTTTGCTCTTCCCTAAACTTGGCCATTCTTCTTTAATTGGCTGGATACTTAGCTGAAATCAAACATATTTTATAAACATTAAAATTGTATTCACAAGTTAAGCACTGCAATTACTCTCGCAACTTGACTCATAGTAATGTCAAGTCTGTACCTAGCAAAAATTGACCCTTTTTTGATTATTAAATATCCTATTAAAAACTAGATTTATATTATCCAAGCTTTATAAGAAATTTTAAAGTTTAATTTATATTTTCGATGTTATCAAAATGTATACACAAGTAGCCTTTTAGCATTTTATTATTATGCGTGCGTTCTTCTTGTTTAAAGAGCAGGCGTTTAATACAGGTTACATTGTACTAAATTTTCATGTTAGTACTATTTGCACTCGGAAGATTAATTTCATTTTATATCGCAAAATTACAGCATAACCGATCCCAGTATTCCTAGTAGTTTTCCGTGAAAGCTTAACGGAAAGACATATCGAGTTACTATCGCATTTTTTATAGACGACGATTTATTATATCCATAAACTTGAGAAATGATTGGCCTCATCCAAACTTTCATTATTTATTTCAAACCTTCCTAGTTATAATTATCTATCCCCTTCTATGTAAACTACATAATAGACAATAATGACTAAAAGGACAAAAAAGACGAAAAGGATAAAAAGGGCAAAAAAACCAAAAATAACTCAAAGGGCAAAAAGGGCAAAAAGGACAAAACGGAAAAAAGGACAAAAAGGGCAAAAATGACAAAAAAGGATAAAAAGGACAAAAGTGGCCAAAAGAGACAAAAAGAACATAAAGGACAAAAAGGGCAAAAAGGGCAAAAGGACAAATAGGGCAAAAATGTCAAAAAGGGCAAAAATACAAAAAGGGCAAAAGATACAAAAATAACACAAAGGGCAAAAAGGACAAAAAATACAAAAAAGGCAAAAATGACAAATAGGACAAAAAGGGCAAAAGGACAATAAGGGCAAAAGTACAAAAATAGGAAAAACGACAAAAAGGGCAAAAATGACAAAAAGGAAAATAAGGGCATAAACGACAAAAGGGTAAAAAGAACAAAAATACAAAAAGGACAAAAAATACAAAAAGGGCAAAAGTACAAAAAGGGCTAAAATGACAAAAGGGCAAAAAGACAAAGGGCAAAAATAGCAAAGTATAAAAAGGACAAAAAGGGCAAAAAATACAAAAAGGACAAATAGGGCAAAAAGGCACAAAAAGGACGAAAAGGGCAAATAGGTTAAAAACGGCAAAAGGTCAATAAGGACAAAGATGACCAAAATGACGAAAATGGAAAATCACATAAAAACCTATCCCACTTTTTGAGATAACCTTTACATTAATCTATCCCATTATTCGGGATAAAAGGTATCCCATGTCCACCCTCGGTATTAAAATTACATGTATACCGAATTTCAACTAAATCATAACAAAAAAAGCATAACAAACAGAAAGACAAATCTATTTTTATCCCAGAAACTATCCCGTTTTTCGGGATAAAAAGTATCCTATGTTCATTCTCGGCATCGAAAATATATATATACTGAGTTTCAGCCAAATCGGTCCAGTAGTTTTTATGTGAAAACGGAACAGACACACAGAGTTACTTTCGCATTTATAATATTAATAGGGATTACACTGGCCCACAGAAACATAAACGTGGCCTGTACTTTGGACCAGATCCATCTACTCTTATGTATTTTGATGGAGTATGGACGAAAAGACCAGATTTGGGGTCAGTTTGGTCCATACACACTTCAAAATTGTAAGAGTATATGGACGAAACTGACCACAGATTCAGATTCAGCGCATTGATTGGGGGCCCAGTGTTATTACAAACTAAATGTACCTGCCATTCAGTTTTAGTGTGTTGACACTTATCATTGAATTTTAGGTCATTTCAATAATATCATTCATTAAAACCTTTTCCACAGATATTGAGTGCAAGAGTAACAAACATCTATATTCAATCCTCCTCAATGTCCTCATTTATAATAATAGACTATGGGGACTTTTTGAATAAGCAAATTGGCTATCATCAGTATTTTTTTTCATCAATAACTATATCTGCTGAACACTAAATAACGCAGAACCTTATTTTATTTATTTATTTAACAGGAAATTATACCTGTTTAACATCAGCAACCAGTGTGTCAGTTATGTCTCCCTCAGCATAGGAGGGGGGTCCCAGCTTGGGTCTTTCTATTTTGGACAATTTCTGATCTTTGCAAAGCTGGTCTCCATAAACATGCAGTATCTCAAGACATACCCCACTGAAAGTTATCAAATGAGAAATAAAACAGTGTGCATATTTCTTTGGTTCATGTCTAAAGATTTCTTCTGTAAATGAATCTTGTAATATTTAAATGATTGAGATGTTATATACTATTTGCAATTTATATCAGGACAATGATATGTGTAGTGTTACAGGTACTGATTGTTTCAATTTAGTTAGATAGATAACACTCTATTGCACACCAAAATATAGGATTACAGAAACAGACCATATTTACAATATTTTCTAGGAAATACAATAGGCGGCCTTATCGCTAAAAGTGATCTCTTCCAAGCAACCTAAATGAGAAAAATTTGAACCAGGTGAAATAGGTGGTGCTGAAAAATGGCAATAGATACAGAAATATTCATAACTTATTATAATTTAGTTTATGTTTACTGAAAGAACTTACACAGATCTTAGCAACATGTCAGCACTGGACATGGCTGCACGCCCAACAATGCCAGCGGCTGAATTATCATTAGTATGAGCGGCTATGATTGCCCCTCTTTGGAACATTGGGAAGCCTACACCCCCAGTAGGTAGAGACACTCCTGGCAAGTAGAGGGGTGCTCCACCTTTCACCTGAAATTCGGAAAGACCAAAATAAATAGATAAAATAGATTTAATGCTGAAAAAGTTCCATAATACCTTAATATAAATGATATCTCCTTCCCAGCTTGTCATTCGACCAGGGGCTCTCTCTAGCTATATGAAACCATTTCACCCTGTTTTTACAAATTCTGGACAACAATATCTCTGATATTTCTGATATAATATGTGATTCACCGATCATCCTCCCATTTCTTCTTGTACCATCACCCTGTACACCTTTTCAATACCTTGAGTACCACTTTGTTGTCACAAAGACTAAGACTCCATAAATATGGAATGTAGATTCTTATTTAACTTTTAAATTATGAGCCAGATTATAGATGGTAATGGAATTTATGTGATAAAAGCACTAATTCTTTAATTAGCTTTATTTATAAATATGCCACCAAAAAAGTTACATGAAGATGAGTGTGTACTGTAGGCAACAATTTTAAACATGTTGTTTCACACACTGAATATTTTTATCAGGTACTTTCTTTATAGGAAACTTTTGGTAAGGTCATTAATTTAATAAACATACACCTGGTATCACAAGTATGATTTTAAAGTACATGTGATTCACACATGCAGTTAAAATAAATTCAATAAGTTTGTAGTATTATGTGCTTGTAATAATTAATTAAATACAAGGCTTCATGTTTTCTAATACTAATCTGTAAATTAAACATTGGCAGGCTGAGCTGCTCTATTTCTGGAGAATAAATTGTATACTTATCATACCTATCTATGTTGGAAGCTTCACTTCAGTTAATAGTGTGCAGGTTTCTTCATTATGTTTTCCTTTAATATGAGCACATGGTAGTTATGATAATATGCATACTAAGCCATGAACAGTGCCAATGAGTCTGAACTCTATATGTTGATATATGACTATAAATTATTGTGAGTATAGTGAAACAAGTTTTTGAACCTATACTATGAGGATTTTATGCTTCTTTTTTTGTGGTTAAATCAAGATTAAGAACTGTTTATAACTTCTCACCTTGTTCAGCACTTGTGTGTGAATTGTAATACTCGGAACCAAGTCTGGAACTTTCCACAATGCGCAAACAGTTGGAACTAATCCTTCATTAGCTTCTATCATCACAGGGACACCATCTACTGCATAAACATTGACCATTTCCTCAGAATGTAAAACTAACTTCATGCAGATACAAGACGACTTTATAGCAACTAATTCTTTTACTTTCTCTTCTGTAGCTGCAAGAAACTCATCTTGAATACGTTGAGCGAGTTGTTTTCTAAAATATACAAAAAAATAATTAAAACTTAGGCAATTGTTTGAGATTTCCCGGTTGATAGCTAAAAATATACTTTACTTTTCAGAATTCTTCAACGTGTTGTTGGATTTTAATTTGTATGGCTTGGCAAACATATTGGAAATCTATTAAGACTTCCCTGATTATGAAAATAAGTTTAAATCATTTAATAAGACTAAATAAAAGTAAAGAAAATTCCACACTTTGCGCGGCGTTTACAAAGTTTGCGAAAGTGCAAGCAGCAAAAAGCGGAAATAAAACTTATGCTAATGTCAAATTTGTCAAACCTTTGAGAAGTTTATCTTTTTAATACGGCTGTACACGATATGCGTATCTAGCCAGCGATTTTACCTATTTATCTAGATAATTATGTGTATTATAAAATAAGCGTATATATAATATAAAGATATTAAATTTTACGGTTAGTTAACCTCATAAGGTAATATGATTTAACACAAAGAACACAAAATTACGTATTCCTACCCTGGAACTTTTATATGCGCAACTTTAATCAATAGTCAGTGAGTATACTTTTTATGCTCAGCTTTTTTATTATGTTTTCATGACCTCATGTTTATATGATTAGAAAAATGACAGAGAAAGCCAGAGAAAAAATAGTTCATAGAATTTTCTTAAAAACTTTTATAGTGGGAAATTATTCAAATATATTGCAGATCAAGTATATTTCGCAAACGTTTTATTAATTTGACGCGTTTGGCTAACCTCCAATAACTGGAATTCGTTCGCAAAATGTAATGGTTTTGAAGTTCTCAACAATCTCGATACAGACGATATAGTAGGTTTTTGTCCTGAATTCTCGATTCCCGCAATGCAGTTCGTTAAAGCCGGTTGAGACTGGGCACCCACCCCGCCCACTTGACTGTATCACTTATTAATTCACCTGGGTCACTGAAATAGTTATTATTTATTCATATAATCCAAATTACGGGTTTTTGTTATATATATATTGTATTTTTTGTTATATATAAATAAAGTAACATATTTAAGTTTAAACCTGGTCATTTAAAAATTTAGGGCAAAGCAATCTTAGTAAATTTATCCAAAGTGCCTTACTTTGGATGTTTGGAAATTTACCCTTCTTCACAAATTTGGGAATTAATTGGTTATTATAAAAAAATTAGTAATGTGTACTTTCGACAATAGTTTCCGTGTAGTTTCATGTATCGAAAGTATGTACCTTTATAACATTCCAAATAATCACTTTTACATTTATTTATTAATTATTTAAAAAAAAAAAAATATTCATTCTTATTTATGAGTTAAAATACCGGTGTGGATAATTTGGCTTTACGTATAAAAAATATAGCTTCTAAAGAACTAAGCACAGTGTTTAGTTGTTTAACAATAAAATTGTGACAGTGATTATGAGAAGTTGACATAAAAAGCCAAGTAAAGGTGAACGCACACTTATCCGAACCAAACGAGTCGAACGAAATGAATTTTAGAATTATGTATATGAAATCTCATGAAACCTCGCACACTTCCCCGCGTCCAATCGTCCAAATCTGGAAGAACCACAGAAATCCTAGACGATGACGGATGACGTCATCAGATTCGGCGCGGCCTGTGCGGTCGACTCTTAGGTCGACTCGACCGATGCGCTCGCATTCTATCAGTTGCGTATGATATGATGATATGTGTGCGATGCCTCCTTGACTTCGATTCGTTCGACGCGTTCTGCTCGGATAAGTGTGTGATCACCTTTATACTCCTTTTATAGATTAGCATTATATTATTTATTTTTCTGTTATGAGACTTCTCTGTCCTGTATTTTAGTTAAATATCTATTTGAGGAGCTTGGAGACTTAAGAGTGTGCTCCCGGAATTAGTTCATACAATGACAAAATTAGATAGTGGTCGAAATAATTATAACGTGTGTTGTTTTACTGATACATCAGCGTATCAGAATGAGTTTAGGGCTATGTTTAATGTTTCTTTACTCTCCACAAAAGTTAGATTCAGAAATGAGAACAGTTCCCACGCGCCTGAATTTATAAAGCGTCGCTGGCTTAGCTCGGCCGCTTTAAGATTTTTGTCTCGATAAAATGCTCCAGGCGCTTCGTTCCCGCGACCTGCTCCCGTTTCCCAGTACGTGCCTATGGCAGGCTTCAGTGAGGGTCACTTGACCGGGATTCACATTGATGCATAGATGAATGAACAACGTTTTGATGCTCGCAGCTATTTGCTAGTTCACCAAGACATGCACAGTAGGTCACGTAGGGAAAAGGAGATTTTTTTAAATACAATTTTAGAATAGACGTTACCTCGCGAAAATATAGGCAGTTTAGTTTAAAAAATACGAACTACGAAAAATATATAAACCGTCCCAATTAAAATGTTTTCGATTGATTTGTCCTATAAAATAGATATATAGAGCATTTACTTGGCACATTTTAATTTTACCGTTGTTATTATATATCGTTTTTATTTAAATCAGTTACCCTTCCAGAATAAGGACCTGGTAAGCGAACTTGAAGTGTTATCGAGGCTATTGTTGACCTCATAGACATTGTACGGTGCAATGGTGACCCTACTCCAATGATATTATATTAATTTATAATATCATTGCCCTACTCCATAAGCATAAGTTATCTTGTTGGGTGATGTACTTCTTTTACACAATGATATAAGTAATCGTTTGAAGTTATTAGTACTACGTTATTGTCCTGAAATGTTTCTTTTACTAATATATACGATTGTTACACTAATTGAGAAAACAATACTTGATTATTGTGATGGGAGACCACCAAGGGAACAAGCCATTATCTTAAAACCGCGGGTGTCGATGTGGGCGTAGCGTAGCGATGAAGCATTGACGTGTTCTCTGCGGGCACTTATGGTCATTATGGCGTGATTGTAATTATACAACTATTACGACGTACTTAGTAATGTTTCACGCAGACGAAGACTGTGACATTGTGTTTGTGTAGTCTTAGTATTTTTTATTCCTGGAGTCCTACACCAGACAAGTTCACGGCTAACCTGACGGAAAGTGACTGCCGTCGCCTGTAGGCATTTGCAACATCAAAGGTGCTATCCAAGTGCTGTAGGGCTAGAAGGGGGGACTGGAACCAAGTGATTGATTCCGGAACACAGGTGAAGGTTGTTATGGTGGTATTCTTTAAGACAAGACTCAATTTCTTTTCAGGCTGGTGACGTTGGTGATATTCTATAAGCGACGGTAATCGCTTTCCATCAGTTTGCCTGTCAGCTTGTCAGCTGTACTCCAGCAATAAAAAAGACCAGAATGGTAGAAATCCAGTCGGTCAGAAGTCCTTACCCTGTCTGTAGGTTTAGTTTAGGTTAGCCTTATATGACAGGCCACCCGGTAAAAGAAATTGGTATCTTTTCTCCGTTCCTGTACGTATTTTTTTTACTGGATAATTGCAATTTTTTCTTCCATATGTGGGTACGGGTGAACCGAGCGTTGCCATTTTTGTTAAAATAATATCTTCTTTTATATTTACGTGTGTAATTAATATAAATGCTACGCTCGTCTGCATTCTACGGAAACTATGACGCCCATGAGAGTGCGCGGGTGTCTGTATGTGGGATGTGTTCGCAACAATAATAATTGTTATTTAATATTGATGACGGAAACAATCAATGTTGTTATTGCCATCAATCATCATGGCGGACATTAATCGATTTGATCGATGCAATTGTTACCATAATATTTCTAAGAGATATATAGGCGACACCAACGCTTTTTTAATTTTTCACATACGTCGTATTTTTTTAAATTGTCCTTTGCTGTCGATAGAACCCGAAATTTTTCTCAAAAACTGCTGAGTGTTTTTTTTGTTTGCTTCTAAGGAAACTGGTAAAAGAGTCCACTTGATGGCAAGTGTCCCGTGGACATCTGCAATGCGTCGCCTACCTCGTTTAGACTTTAAATATCTCTTTACTCCCTTGTTGAAGAGCCCCCCGTGCTGTAGCACTCTAAGAAATTTACTCGCGTATGGCGTAAAGGAGCGAGCACAACGTACAGTAGATGACTTCCAGATGTCAAAGAAGTGTGGATGAAATTGTTGAAACAAAATTTTGTTAAAAGTATTTTTTATAGCATTATTAATACATTATCATACATTATTAATATAAATAACAGAGATTTCAAATTTTAAGGATGTATGTTTTTCACGCATAAACTTCACTGAAAAATATTTAAGAGTGAAATCCGTTTAAACATCTGTCGCGTGGCTCACAGCATAAATCATCATATCGTCCTTCACAGAATACATCCATCTCTTTTTTGGTCTACGTTTACATTTGTACACATCCATCTTGTAGTTTAATATTGTTTTTGTCACGTGAATTTCATTCCTCCTCATTATATTCCCATACCACCTTAATCTTCATCCTCTCAATTTTGCAGTCACGGGTGCAAATTTCAAATATCCTCATACTCGTTTCTCACCTTGTCCATTCTTGTAACACCACACATCCATCGCAACACTCTCACCTCAGCTGAGTGGAGACGTTGATATTTTATGAATATTAAAAATAAGGGCATGACCATTGTTCAAGGGTTTCAACCTTAGACCATACGGTCTAAGGTTTCAACACGCCTAGCTAAGATTTATTTGGTTCATTTGCAGACAGGTGCCTATGAACACGTGTTACTGAGCATCGAATTAATGGTATTAGGTGCAACAGGTGAGGGCGAGCCCTTGTGCCCTACACACAAGGGCGAGCCCTGCGCCGGATGTCCGCAACGCGTGTGGCGACAATATAAAACTACCCTAAATATTTTTATTTATTCACATGCATTAATATGAAAGAAAGAAAAATGGTTCATTTGGACTTTCACATAGCGAGACACATGTCGATGAATTAAATGATGAAGGTATGTACCAAAAAATGTGGTTTTCAACGGCACCCTAGGACGGACAGATGTTGTAGATACTGTTATGTTATGTGTTATGTATGTATGTGTATATGTCGTCGTACAATTTACCAAAGGAAGGTACACCGGTCCAGACGGGGATGAAAGAGTATGCTCGTGCCGTGTGCTCCCGCATTATCAAATTCGTCTATGACAATCGCTCTTTTGTCTACGGCCAACCGCCAATTTTCGAAATTCACTATAGAGCGAAAAACGAATTAATGTACGCGCAACTCAAAATGATTGTAAAATTGTATTAAACGTAGTATTCAAGCAGAGGGTGCTTTATTCAAGTCTTCCTACGTTTCAATATATATTATGAATAATAATAAATTACATACATAGATTACACATAGTACATTATTAATTTAATTTATAAATCGGGTTCTAGCGATTTTTGAAATCTTCAAAAATTTGGAGCGACATCTTAAAATTTTTATTTTTCAGCTATGAGGTAACGTTACCTCCCTGGATCGCCATACTGTCCCGTTGTCTGAAGTAGGCACCAGCCTTCTGATCATCTGAAGAGTCAATGACTCATTTTGATAAATAATTCACCGAATAATCTCATCTTAATAGCTTCGAGATATTCCAAGCGGAGTCTCAGTTCCATCGTGGGATCGGCTATCTGCATGCGGCATTACGGCGAGACCCGCCCCTGGATTGCAGGCTGAAGTGCCGACGGCGCCGCATCACAAAGGTACATGCCGCTATTGTATTAAATACCGTGACAATTGAACTCATTATTGTATAAAAAATCAGCTAAGGTATAGTATCTATATAAAGAAATAATGTTTATTTAGAATAAATAGCGACGTACAACATATATATAGCTTACATGTGATTTAAAAAAAGTATCATTTTTAGAGAATTTGTGCGTTTTTGACAGCCTTAATGGGTGGGGAAAATCTTTGCAGGCCTAAGTTACTGGTTAGAGACTCTGGGTTGGACTCATGGTAAACTTCCTAAAAGCAAAATATCGAAGCACGTTGCTACCACTTTTATTTTAGGCACTGGTGAGGAGTAGAACTCTTTACCGTCGTCTGTTTTTCCTGAATCATGAAATTTAGGTGTCTTCAAGTCTCGAGTGAACAGGTATCTTCTAGGTAAGCGTGCTCCATCTTGACTGCATTTTCATCTGACATAAGGTGCAATGTCGGTAAAACGCGAGCTTACACATTAAAAAATAATGAATTTTATGTTATTTACTACGGTCTGGATGTCTGGGATAGGTCACAGAGTGGTCTATTGTATTTTACCCATAACAAGCGTAACTTGCTTAACTTGCAAATTAAACTAGTGTGATTTTGAAATATTCTTCATTTGAGCTCAGCTCCTATTGGTCTTAGCGTGATGATATTATAGCCTTCCTCGATAAATGGGCTATCTAACACTGAATGAATTTTTCAAATCAGACCAGTGGTTTCTGAGAGCAGCGCGTTCAATCAAACAAACAAACTCTTCAACTTTATATATTAAGATTAAGATACAGTGTATCTGTCGATTTTATCATTCTTATAATTTTTACTCCTTTTATCTGGCTTCTGTTTATTCAGGAAGTCCAGAAGCCAGAAATAGAAAATGATAAGTTTTGAATTGTTTAATTTTTAACCTTTAGCCATGCAGCGTGATACTGTAGAACTTTATCTATAAAAGCAATTGGATAGAAATTCTATTCTCTACTTTTCTAATTAAAAAAAATCTAATTAATAATATGTACCGTGTTGCATCATCTATTGACTGGTTAGGTGTCGTGTCATAATACTATATGCAATATTCGTGTGAAATGATCTCTCGTTAGGTTCGCTAAGATTGGCCGCATTGAAAACACCGGGGGTTATGTTTTGACGGCGCTTCCGCTCCCACGCGCCTCGAGCGCCGCGTGCGCATCTCACAATACTGTCTTATACTACAAACGGCAATTCCTTACACTACTTCAAAAAACGTACTCTTTTGTAGGTACACAAACATACCTACATATGTATCTTCTATGAAAAAGTTTATTGTTAAAAACAGAATTTCTATAAATAAAAACTGTACAAAATTTAATATGTAAAATCAAAAGTGAACAAAAAATTATAAACAAAACTAAATAAAAAAAAGTAAGTTGAATTTGACGCCCTCTTTATTTAACTTGTCTGTGTGTTAGCTGACCAACGAGTCCACTTGATGGCAAGTGGTTACTGTTGCCTCTGGACATCTGCAACACTAAAGGAGCCGATGCGTTACCTACCTCGTTAACATTAAAAAAATTGAAAAGCTCCATAGCGCTCTGAGAAAACTACGAGAGGGAGTTCATTCACTGCTCGCTCACGTATAGCATAAAGGAGTATACGCAATGTACATTGGATGATTTCCAGCTGTCGAAGAATTGTGGATAAACTGCCACTCACTGGCGAGCGGTGCGATGGTAAAATGGTGTCCTTGTTTCATTATATTAAAGAGATTCCTAATAGATACCCTATTTTATTGTTCATTTCACACACGTTTTTTCTGGTCTATTTGCTTCAAAGAGCGGCAAAATATACGACTGTGTTTCTGTCGATTTTTGATATTCATTTTTTTAACAATTTTTAGCAATTAAATTTTATTTCAGTAACATAAATTTAAAACTGTTAAATACCTAGTAGGTCAATTACAGAAGTAAGTTTTAGGTGGCGTTAGTGCGGGATTTGTATAATAAAACACGTATAGCTTGAAGAGTTATTTCTTTTGACTCCTCGACAAACCACTGTGAAATTAAAGTACAATTAATTATAAGTTAAGATTCTCGCATAATAATTATCTAAGCTACTATGACATGTGCAGCCGACCGAAGTGAGATTTATCCGTTCATCGCTACGCTCTCTTTTATATACAAGGGACAACGAATCGAGTCGAGAAATGACTTGAACTAGGTACCTGCAAATATTACCATAATATAATAATACTTTTCACTGCTTGAAACAAATATAACAGTAGGTTTAGTTAATTTACTCATAAGTTTATTATAATCTATGTCAGTAGGTTAGTAGTAGATTTGTTTTTTTTATTCACTAGTGTTTCTAACAATTGGCATATTATAAAGTATTATCGTCTGTGGTATTTTTATGTAACACATGTAATGCAGTGTCAGGACCGAGATTATTATATTATACGTCATACTATTGTCTTTCCATTATTGTTATTTATGAGAGTATTGTATAAATAACTCATGTGTTTGCCCCTGACTTTGTTTACATCGAACAAATAGCAAAATTAAATACGTATCATTATCGTTACTATTATTAGAATTATGGCCCGATCCTAGATCTAACGGAACTTTCATTTGCTGTTCCATCGCGATCGGTTACAATTTGACATAGGCTCATACAAGTAATGACACAATTCAAGCGATGGTAAGGCAAGTGAGTGAATAGCAAGATATAGGAACCGGCCATTAGAGGTGAATGAAGTAATATTTCTAAAAAAAATAAAAACAGGCTAAAAGCCTAACAATTCGTACAATTCGTAAAAAAGAAAAATAAACTGTTAAGTACATCAAACCCATTGTTTTGTTGTATTAAACAATTTTATACAGAATTGTCGCGAGTTCTTTTTTATAAAGGAAATTCTCAAAAATCAGGACTGAATACACATGCAAGTGACTCACACGCACTTGGCTCATTTTTTTTTATAAACTTTAATGCACAGACACTGTACTTTTATAATTGTTTATAACATAAAAACCCGGATAATGCAATAGGTTATTGGAAACATTAAGTATAATTATTGCAATTGTTGTTAACTTATAACTTACTTCATGTATGGGAACAGTTTACTTTCATTATATGTTTAAATAATAATGTTATTTAAAGTTTCTCTTTTATAGGCACTGTTTTAAACACATATTATGTGTATATATTGTTGTTTCCAAAAATAATTTATTTCACTTGGCGCGTATAGATTATATAATATTCAAAGACCGTGCTGCATCCGTGCAGGAACCGAGAAAGAGTACAATTTCCTGCATTGGGGCAGCCTGTCGTAAGAGGCGACCCTACAAGCCAGGTATTTAGGTAGGGTATTTGCCCATCCGGATGGCTACCACCCCTGATTGGGTTCCGGTATTAGTGGCCACGTTCAAGTATGCTTGCAGAGAGCGGCAGCGCATTAGTAGCACCTTCGGGATTACAAATGTCCACAGGCGATGGTAACCGCCTTCTATCAGGTGGGCTGTCTGCAGAACTCATGTAATCCCAAAAGAAAACTTTATATTATAATGATGCTGATAGGTTGACACCAAATTAACATCAGGATATTCGGTTGCCGACGAGATATAAGGGTTGGTTCTTAAAATGTACAACATTAAGGGTATTCTTGCACAGATTTCGTAAGATTACATTGATGTATTTTAATGACTTGATACCACGCACACACCGAATATCAGCGTGAAACGAACTAACTAGAATAAACGTAAAATACTTATAATATAACTAGGGTATCAAAAACTTGGGAAAGTTCCATTTATATATCTAAGTATAATAACTGCAATTACTTCTTTAATCCGACATGTCTGTCTTCATTGTTGTAAGGACTACTTTGCGAGTTAAAGACATCTTTCAATTTACGTCTTGTCATTGCTCGTTGTTTAACAAGTCTTAAGTTGCATCCGGCTGTGTCTACTTTGTACACCGATATAAGGGCCTAAAGTGGTTGCTAACAATAATAAGGTTTGATCAGTGGTCTATGAGGCTTGCTTCTTTGTGGTCCTGGTATTAACAAACTATGGAATTTATGCGAGGAATTTTAGAACGAGAATAAAATCAGATTAGGATGAATTCAGACCGGCAGATTTCGAAAATGTAATTTTTGTCCGTCTGTCACTTAGAAAGAAGTTCACGTGAAAATTACTGAACGAAATCAAATGAAACTGTTCACAGAGCAAGCTTATATCCCGTCAACCATCGCTGCGGTAATATAACAATAACAGTTTAAACGCCCCACTGCTGGCCTCGTGGAGGCACGGACAGGACGGACATTGCAGAAGAACGGACAGAATACCCGCCATGCTTGTCCAAGGGGGCTTTCACAAGTTTGACACAGCGGTTATCTCAGACGGCAGGTTTGATGCATCGGTTATCTCAATGTGCACTTTTCATCATGATGTTTTCCTTCACTATTAGCACGTGGTAATTGTAATAATACGCACATTAGGTCAGAAAACTGCCCAACTGGTGCACGTTTTCTGGCCAGGATTAGAACCCGCGTCCTTTGAGTTTGGCACGCGTCTGCTAACCACAAATCTACCCGTTTTTATTCGTGCAGGAACGGATAAAGTATACATTTTTCCTGCGGCCGGGCGTCCTGTCGTAAGAGGTGATAAAACAACTCACAGTGAGGTGGTAGGATATTTGCCCGTCTAGATGGCTACCATGCCTGGTCTAGAGTATGCCGTCATAAAAACTTTGATTAGCACCTTTGGTGTTGCAAGTGTCCACCAGGTGGGCCGTCTGCTTGTGTGCTGAACTTGTGCAATATAAAATTTAAAAACTTCGTTTAAAAAAACCGACTTCAAAAACTAAAGAACTAAAATGTATAAAATAACTTATTTCTAAAGCTATTATTATTAATATATATTATCTAAAACATCTTAAAGTCGGTGCTTAGTAATTTTCAAAATTTAGTAATTTTTATGTTTTACTTTGCACCGACTTCAAGATGTTTTAGATAATATATATTAATAATAATAGCTTTAGAAATAAGTTATTTTATACATTTTAGTTTTTTAGTTTTTGAAGTCGGTTTTTTTAAACGAAGTTTTTATTTTTTATTTGTTACTTTTTAGTGTCTAGCTATGTATGGGTGGAACTACGAATGGTGCCGCGCTTCTTAAAAAATATAGGTCCCAAGAACCGGGAACAAAAAAATGTTCGTAAAATGAAAACTACTGGGCCAAACTATGTCAAATTTTTAGGGGACCAATTGAAAGCTATTCCGCTTCGAACAAAAAAAGAATCACGTAAATCGGATCATAAATGACGGAGTAATCCGCGAACATATATAAAAAAAAGCAACAAAAAAAAAGATCCCGACGAATTGAGAACCTCCTCCTTTTTTCGAAGTCGGTTAAAAAGTTTCGCTAAAGCGACTCTGGTGCGGTTTATCCTTCTACGTGACACCACACATCACAGTACTAGTTTTCTAGACCAAATATGAACAATTAAACTAGATGTGATAATCAAGAATAGGTTAAAGGATAGCAATAATTTTACTCGCAATGAATCGCTACTCGTCCGGCTGACTTGATCAGTCGAGCTCAAGTCGACTCGCTCTAGCGGTAGCCGTTGCGGACGCCGCAGTGAACCGCCATATCGCACGATATTCTCGCCGCGTGAGTACATATGTTACGTGCAACGGTCGTACTGTCGGAATACACACGTCGCGTTTGAGCTTTTATTATAAACTTTTTATTATTTGTGAGTGAATTATTTTAATTTTTGAATGTGGAACTGCAGTTATGTGTAAAGTTATTGTGCCTTGTTTTTGATATCCTGGTAAGTCTAGATTTATTGTTTGGAAAACTATTCTAGAGATTAATTTTCAATGTCTTTAATTAGAAATGAAGATTTTTATTTATTTGGTACTGAGTGCGCAAAAATGTAGTGTTACGACTTGACTTGTTTAATCACTTTTCCTTGGATTGTTTTTGAGGTTTTACACAACACATCCGGACGTAGAAGTAGGTACTTGCTTAATTTCTAATGAATAATTACTGTGCCACGCTTGGTTACTTACATTTAATAAGGCAGTCTAAATATTATAATTAAGATGTTATTTAATATAACTCGACTTTGGCAAAGATCACAGTATTTCTAAGAAATACTTCCTGACTTTACAACGACGAAATTTCTGTTATTAATAATGTTAATAATTTGTTCAATTTCGTAATTCGAAACAATTATGTTTTAATTGACAACGTCCAAATTAGGGTGGTGATGGAAATACTTAGTGGTAGGTGCTGTTTATTTACAAAAACTCCTATTTTTTTAAATATTTAATAAATGTTTAATCTGTGTTTCTTAAAATATTTGATTTATTTGTCAACATAAATACTTTTGCTAACTTCAGTGCTAATCAGTGTTACCTATTAAAAGTATTCGTTCAATAGTGATGCATATTTAATATGTAATTAATTAGAGACGTTGAAATTATTCATGATCTGCAGTTTAAAAGCTCGTGTTAATATTGATTGTTTTCTACTTGTCAAATAAGCAGTTTTTGGCAGCAGCACCAAAAATAATGGTAAGTGAATCCAATCGTCTTAAAATGTCTTTATATAAAAGTTTTATAAAAGTATCGTTAATTCAGCTATATTCAAAAAGATAATCATGATAGTTTCAACTACATTTGCCCAGTTCATCGGCAGCAAGCAGGACAGCGGCGAGGGAAAAAAAGAGTGCGTGTAACGTTCACACGCGATTGAAGTAAAACTTTTGAACTAATAAATTTTTTTTCAAAATTTTTTGATTTATTTGTTTATAAACTATCTATTGACAAAAAATATTTGAAAACCGGATGGTACAGAAACGTGACGCCATATTGCCGTAACGGACTTCCGTTGCATTGTCGTCCAGTTACCTCCTAGTCGCGCCTAAAGAAGTTTTACTTCAATAAATAACACGATATCAGATGTTCAAATTAGTTACGCTAGTTACGAGTATGTAACTCGCGCTGCCCACTTCCCTCGCAATTTTCTTCCTTGCTGCCGAGACAGTGGGCATCATGTAAACGAGACTTGATTTTCCGAGTCATAGTTTACGTTAGCTGATTAATGCCCGGTTCCTATATCTTACCGAGACCGTTTATTTGCCTTAATATCTGTTAAAATTTGACATAAGCTCCATACACCTTATATCTAAATTTAACCGATGGTAGGTGGGCAAGTGAATGAATAGTAAGATATGGGAGCTGGCCATAAGTAAAAAGTTACTTTCATAACTAGTTTAAAATTAAATTAATATCTAATTGTCCAAGTCCTTAAGTGTAGTAAGTTTTGATTTAAAATAAATCTTATAATATATTTTTTCTTTAAGGACTTTCGTTTGACTTGAGTAAAATTAAATTAAAATTTGATAAACTCTTGACACTATCCGTGATCTGAAGAAGATTGGTTCATATTTCACGCAATAAGTATTGCCATACAGCGTGGCAATGCAGCCAGCCTTCTGGACAAGCTTCCCGCTGGTAGTGATCTGATACATTACCAAATTTATAAGTATAGATTTAATTTATTAACTATGTTTATATTTAGGTATTTTATATTTGTTAGGCATATTAAATTTGGTCAATCAATGACATTGATTGAGTAAATGTTCGTGCCTTGTAATAATAATAGGAATAAAAGATATTATTATTATTACGTTTACACACTACATACATATTAATCGAAACCTAGTGAAGGGTACAGTTTACGATGTTTGTCATTTGTGAAAAGATTCTAAAAAACATCGGTTGAAAATACCACCCATACGATTCGATTAAAGTTTCAATTTTGAAGTAACATATTTATTGTTGGTATTATTAAAATTAATTTATTTGTTTTACTATTTAAATATTACACAAGTAGAATTAGTTTTATTAATTATTATTTAATTAAAAAAAGGAAGGTTTGCACTGAAAAACAGCGTTGTGTCGGGTATAATTCCGGCACAGCAATATGCTGACTGCAAACCTTGTTTGCTGAAAATGCGGCGTACAAATTCTCATAAATTCTTTTAAAATCAATTTAATAACATACTTTTGTGTATAAAAAAGAGCCTAAGGAAGCCTAGATAAATGAAGAAAAAGAACTTTTAGCTAGACGTTTTGCTGGGAAGTTTCTTACCGCTTCTTCTCTTTAAACAGTTTTTTTATCCGTGCAGGAACGGAGAAAGAATACAATTTCCTGCGGCCGGGCGGCTTGTCGTAAGAGGTGACAAAACAACCCACAGCCAGGTGGTAGGGCATTTGCCCGACTGGATGGCTACCACCCCTGGTCTAAAGTATGTCGCCATAACAACCTTGAGTTGTGTTCCGGCATTAGTGACCAGGTTCCAGTCTTCCTTAAGAGAGCAGCAGCGCATTTGTAGCACCTTTGGTGTTGCAAATGTCCATAGGCGATGGTAACCGCTTTTCATCAAGTGGGCCGTCTGCCTGTCTGCTGACCTCCTGCAATAAAAAAAAAACAGCGATAATTGGCAGCGAAGCGGTATACATAGAATAGAAAGTGTCTAAATTTTAATGTGTTATGATTATGTTCAAAAAATCTTCTCCAGTGGAACTTTTTTTTTACATATATAAGCAAATGGATATTGTCCTAAAATCCATTTCTTTAGATATGTAACATGACGATTTTAATAGGGACTGTGTTTTTGCCAAAATACCTACAAAGTTCTGAACAGTTGTTAACATTTATTTGGCTCATAGTAAAACGTTTTCAATTACGAAGACCAGGTAAAGGTGTTCTTTCTGGAAAACCATTGTTCTATATTTACAATGGTTGAATAAGTTTCTCAGAAATGTGTTTTCTGCAAACATTTGTTTGTTCTCCTATTCTTACATTTACCTGAGTTTTACGATAAGTCACTTCATTTTTAGTTCCACTGTTATCAACGTTTTAATATTTTATTTAATAGTAGTTATTCTTTATTAAACCTATATTTGATTAATAAATAAAAAATGGCAAGTGCGTGTCAGCCTACAACATTTTAAACGTTTTATAAAAGTGTCAAAAAGCAATTTACTATTTTTAGCTGCTATATTAAACTTAATATGTATTGTTTCAAAAAACAAATAATTAATTAAATAAATTTGTTCATCGACGCTTTTATGCCCACCGTAGCTTGAAATTGCGAAGGTCTTTTTAATTATTGCAAGGAAATTACATTTTAACAAGTAAGTAAAGAGACAAAGACGACGCGAAACACGAAGCTCATTAGTCAAATGAATGGAAGGATTGTTTACTTTTATGCGTACCTGGTAGCAGAAAGGGGATGGAGCACATAAAAAATCAACATTTATTCATTCATTCATTCATGGGTAAAAAAATACACGTGAAAGCAGGTTTAATATAACTATTTGTATAGGTAGTGTTTGTTTCACCTTTATGCTTCTGGATATGTACCAATTATAAAAAAATATTAAATTCAGAAACAATAGACTAACAACCCGCTCATTGGAAAGAAATTACGATGCGAACGCGTTGCCGACTTTAAAGCAAAATAACGTCTTAAAGTACCTAATTAAAATTACATTTTAACGGTTATAAGCGTTGTATTTTATTTATATGATTTTTATTTCGACGAAACGATGGTAAATTAAATTAGGCTCCCGTAGAGCAAATAACATCCATAAAAAAATAAAAACAAAATGCTTCTTTAAGGTTCTTAAAGAAGCATTCTAATTTACTCAATATGAATAAGACTGTTATTGTTTAGATTACAAATGCTTTCGATAAAAAGGATTTGCAATTGATTCTAAAGCATACGGATTTTAAACTTACCCAAAAGGTCTTATTATGTCTTAGTATGATAAAAATTACGTTAACAAAGCGTGTTTAGGTTCTAGCTTTCATATTTTAATATGAATTTTCACCAAGTCTAATGCTAATTTACAAGCATCGGTCTGGTCAATTATATATTATTAAAATAGGAGTTCGTTTAGAAAAAAGTAAAGTCATTCTCATATCTATTTAATGTAAGCTTAAATAGGAGCATAAGATGCAATACATTTGTAAAATTACTCTAAGTAATTGTTGTTGATTTTCGTCTGTGCTAGTTTCCGGGTATCAAATAATAATTCGCACATTATGAACACAGCATTAGCATTATCTAATTATTTGCTTGGCGTATCGAAACGACAGGTAGTTGGTACATATTAATTAAACGGCCAGTGGACGACCTCGGTTTTTGTGGCCCATCGTTATTTTTGAAGTGGACATCCTCATCAGTTATAAGAGCCTGGTTGCATGCTTACAAAAAGTTCAAGTATCATTTAACCCTGTCTGGTTGGTAACTTTAGTGAAAACACTTCAAAATAACGCGAATTTATGAAAGAGTACTTACAGTGCTGGATTTACGTAAAGGCTCGTGAGGCCGGGGCTTAGGGCATCATCATTATAGATAGAGGCAACTCAATTTTCGGGACTCTAAGATTTTAAGGACAACGTAAGGTCAGTCCAAATTAAAAACTGATTGATTGAATTAGTTTGATTAGGAATGTACCTATATAAAAGATACACGGTTGTAAATGGCAATTACATAAGTGTTCTTCTGTACGGAATCCTAAAAAGGGCGGCATTCAAGCGGCATTTGGCCATTTCACCCCCTTCAAGAATGGTTATTGAGACAGAAGGTAGGCTTGTATTATATAGCATTCATTTCCTTATCAGTTCAGCAGTTTAATATACGGGTACCATTCATAATAATCGAAAAAATGTAAACCCTGCTAAATATTAACATTGTTTACTAGGAGCACGCAAAGTTCAAGAGCTTTCAACTAAAACACCAACCAGCTCACTTGGCGCTTTGTTTTTTTGATTTTATTATTCAAAAGTGATGTTACATGGGTTAAATACTGCTCTGTCTTTATCGATATTTCTAAATTATAAAATCGATAATTATGACAATTATAAGTATATCAATAACGGAGATGAACATACAACACATTAATCCCGGTATAAAGTCCGCGACACAAAAGAAGTCCCCGGAAAACAAAGGTACCGAAAGTGGCAGCTCCGCTATTTCATAGAATTTTGTTCGTGAAGTAGCCAGAAAATAAATGTAACTATGGAATATTTTGTATTTATTATTCAATAATTACCTAAATCGATTTATGGATTAGCAAATAATTATACGCTGGCACGATTGCAGCGCCGCGTTTGTTGGACTTCTTTTGTGGCGCGGAGTCTACATATTGGGTTTTGCCGCGAGCTGTGGGTTCAAAGTTTAGAGAACAAAAATCTATGTATTTTTATTTTTTAACACAAAATTCATTAACATTCCTTGCTCATTAAAAGTTGTTTGGTAGACATGTTGGGCACAGCAAAAAACTAAGTGGTTGTTTCGCATAGCAGTGTTGATCGATACTGTATAATATTGATATATTGATTTATATCGATCGCATTACGAGTGAGGTCAGTCGTGATTAAAAGCTGCGTTTTTGCTGCTCGCCTACTCCAAACCAGAATTCCTTTAAAACGACTGACGTACACTACGCATTCGTTCGTTGCATTAAATAATCGATCGATATACTGCCTTCATAACGAATATAGGACGTATCTATAGTTACAAGTAACGCCATCTACTCAGTTTGTATTAGTGGCTCCATCTATTTATTAATGTGGCGGCCCGGTAAGACGATTCAGCATAATTGTAATATATAGATATTTGCAGCATTGTTACAATTTGTTTCACATTCGTCGCCGAGTCGAATTTTACTTGAGATTAAACATACTTACACATAAATTAATCATTTATTTAATTTCCATCTCATAGTCAAACTTACAATATTAACTAACAGTAATGACATACCATTATACACATAAGAACAATGACTAGTATTTGCTGTATGAACATTTGATCATTTGTAGAGATATTTATATTCTAAAATAATGAAGGTATTGTTGAATTACAACACTTATAAATACTGAGAACCCGCTGTGTATCGACCAGTCTTCGTTCTGAATTCAAATAAAACAGTTCTCAGAGATCTAGATGTTTCTTTATATGTAAATAAAGCACTAACACTACATAAAGTTTGAAACGGGGAAAACTTAGCTTGTTTTGAATACTAAAAATATTGCTGTTCAAAAAATAATAAATAAACAATATCATAATTTTGTAATCGTCGTCAGCGAATCGCAGTTCACTGCTGGACGTAGGCCTCCCAAGTCGGCGCCACTCATCCCTGTCCTCTGATTTCCTCATCCGGCGCCCACCGGCTACCTCGCGAAGGTCGTCGTTTAGTTTGATATATAATAAAAATATGTTTTAAGCGCAGTTTTATTTGATTTTTATTCCGTCGTCTCGGCCACTTTTGAGTAGCGGTGATCACGAAAGATAAAGACACTTGCGACGATAACCACTGTCTTTCAGCTTGGCTGTCTGCCAGCTTCGCGATAGTAAATGAATTTAAATGATAATGCCTAAAATAAGTGTTTTAATTGCAAATAATCTCTGGGATTATGAATACGAAATTCATTTTACTAAAACAAGTCAGTCGGCAGTTGAAGTTTGCGTTACGAGCTTATGACAGGGCTTTTAAGAAAGGATTTTAAATGTTACTCTCGCGAGGTTATCGGCCTTGATCTAGTGCTCACTGCTGGTCTGCACTGTATTAAAACCAGGCACGAGCCAAACGATTACCATATCTTACCACCAATTAAAATGCATTCAAACTAACTGACTAGTCAATATTGCACGTTTCATTTCTGTCTTTCAATGTGTATAAATCAACCGACTTCACAAATCAAAAACTTTCTGTTCTATGCTTTCAATTTCCAACCACTGATCAACCAATTGATTCAATTGCTTGATCTGTCTGATATCAGCATTATGGTCGGTGCCGTGCTGTTGGTTGATATTTGGTCATTTTTTTTATATCGGTTAAAATTTAGCATAAGCTCCATATAACTATTGTCTTTCAACCAATGTTATGGCAAGAGAATGATTGGTAAGATATAGGACTTTTAATTGAAAATGAAAACTAATATCCATAGTATTTCAAGACTATAAGTAGAATACTGAGTCTAGATCACCGTCTTCTATGGGTAAGATGCCCAGAAGGTTGGCTACGTTTCCTCGCTGGTTCGCCATACTGATTCGTTGACCGAGATAAGCACCAGCCTTCTGATCACCTGCAGAGTCAATGAGTCGTTTCGGTTGATTTTGGTAGAGGCCCATGGTCAAAGCGTCTCGACAGCAAACTGCACAAACATATAATTGTCACAGAGGGTTGCATATTTGACACCAAACCTCCACTTGCTACTATCCTGATAACATTTTCGCTTCATCTACTTTCATCAATCTCTTTGTACAAGCACGATATCTATACTATACAATAATTTGCAGTGGGTTCGAGTTTGTACAATGAATTTAAAAATGAGAATAAAACGAATCAGTAGAATCTGAAAATGTATGTTTATTACTCGTATTAACTTTAATTTATACATGTTCAGTTACAATACAATGTTTCTATCATTTCCGCATTGTATTAAATTGGGTACGGTCGATAACTGGCCCTATTTACTGCTTAATCCTTAATAACATTGCTTCAGAGAAATCAATCATAATAAGCTATACTGTGTGTTGATGTAATAATACAGAATAAGTTATATTTTCAAAATCAGCCGAATCAATTTCTACCTTATTAGGGTAACTAATTTTTCAAAAATCTAATGGCTTTACTTTAGTTTTCATCAAAATCGGCCCGATACTTCTGAGTTCTGAGTATTGTTGTTATATCTTACGCCCCTGCACTTTGGTTAATGTTGCTGTAATATATGTAAGTGCTACCAAATGCGACTTACTTATAGTATTAAAAACAATGCCGTTAATGATTAGTTACATTAGTGTATATACATGCGTTATCTGTCAATGTTGCATATCAAATAACGAATTAATCAATCAATTCCAGGTGTAGCGGGGCCATTATATTGAAGTAGTTTCGGATATAGCCATTGCAGCCTACATGATAAATTCAGATTGTATAATAAAACGCATTTGTTTACAAATTCTGTTACTACACAATAGATCATAGTATTCGTGGAGTGTTATACTACGTAATGAATATAAAACCACACCCACTCGCCCGCCAACGCCTTGCTCGAAAACCGTATTGTCAATGCTTCCTTCTATGGACAACTTTGGTTGTTTACAGTAGAAAAAAATGTTGCTCTATGGAGACCACAGGAGAAGATTCACGTTGGTATGATCAAGATGCTTTTCAATTTCATAAAATCTGTTAATTATTATTGCGCAGATATAGTAGCTAAAGGGTTGCTAGCCTTTAGAATGGAATGGAACGGATGGGATAATGAGATAGAATAGGAGAGTTGAGATAGAAGGATCAAGACAGCTGGAGTTGGATTGCCTACCAGTTAAATTTCTTGGACAGTATTCAACGTTGAACCGTTCGCATTGTCGACGATCCCATACTCACAGGCGGTCTAGATACGTTTGGCCTTCGGAGAGAGTTCGTGTCTCTGAGTTTTCTGCCGACTGTTCAATGAGGAGTGTTGCGAGGAACTGTTCACAATGATGCCTTCGTTTACGTTCTACTACAGCAACGTTCGCAATCGGCTGGGCGTTCGTTCATCCGCATTTCCTCGAACCACTTCGCTCATGTTATACGCAACGTTTCAACTTGCCGTACCATTGGGGATTTGGAATGAGCTTCTAGCTGAGGTTTTTTTGAGGATTTTTCAAAAAAGGTGTTATAAAATTTCTTTAAGGGTGGCAGCGCGTCAGTGACATCTTTGGTGTTGCAAGCATCCATTGGCGATAGTAACCACTCTCCATCAGATGGACCGTCAACCTGTCTGCTGTACTCCAGCTATTAAAAAAGGGAATGCAATAGGGCCAGGAGGAAGTGGGCCATCGAAGCTTTAATGAGTTAACTTTTTTAATGGTTGAATTAATTCTTCATTATTGTTCTTCCATGGTTTTAATAAAAAGCTAGGACAAATGTAGCGCTCCATCTCCTGCAAGCTTGTCGCGCTCGCAAGGAGGAGGTGGAGCGGGATCGCGAGCGTACCAGCCCGCTCCGCTCCCGCCAAAGGAGTACGCATCGGCGTCGGAGGACATCACTGGACTTTCCACTTTCGTGAGTGGGCGCGGATAAGGATCTGGGCAAGGGTTCTCCACCCGTCTTTTATACCGTCGAGGTGGGGGCGAGCCGGTTCCAACCGGCAGTAGATGCTGCTGCAGCTGCCAGGGCCTGAAGAATGGCAAGGTCATTAACTTGTGGCCGCGGCGTAAAGCGAAGTACGGAACACCGAGATGTTTTAATAAGTATCTCCCATTAGGGTGGCGATAGTACTTTGCGGTGGTTCTAGTGTCACCTCAACGTGGCGAATCCCACATGCCTCCACCGGGCTTCCCCCAGGTGTTTAGTCCTCAATCGAATTTCCCCAAAGTAAAAAGAAAGAAAGTTTTAATCTAGCGGAGAAATATAATGTGACTAGCTGTCACTTGCAGCTTCGCCCGCGTAGATTAAAAATAGTTATACTTTGAGCAAACTTTCATTTGCTTCTTCACCCCCTTAGAAGTCAAAAACCCTTTTTAGTGTGCACCTACAGTGTAGAAAGAACCCAGTAGTTTGGGCTGTGCGTTGACAAGTCAGTCAGGCAGTGAGTACAAGTCATTACACTCGTACATGTAAGTATAGGTACGTTTTAAAATTTAACACAAGGTATAGCCCGCAATTTAAAAAAATGCATGTAGGTAAATATAATCCATACTAATCACTAATGATTTAAAAATTGGTCCCATTATCATTAAGCCCATAATTTGTTGACACCTGTTTCATCTTTAAATTATGTTATTTCCATGCAAAGTTAAATTATTACAAAATAATTTATTCGACCATATTAGTTATCATATAGGTTTCGTAATTGAATCACGATAATCAATTCATTACATTGACATTTTTATGGCTGTTTGTATAGGTGTATATTGCCTTCCATGTTTTAATTAGTAAACCCCATAGAACTCCCGATCCCAGGCACCCAGACCATTGTAAATAACGAAAAGTTCGTTTACGAAATTTACCATGCTAGGCATTGGCTGTGCGTGAGCTTGGCCGATAAAGGCTTGACCCACTCAACCCCAGAGACCGACTACATTACGATATTAGAGGTAAAAAGCAATTCTAATTCATTTTTACGTCTAGCGTTCGGCTGATGAAAGTAGACTAAAAAAGCGCGGCAACAAAACCTGCAACGTTAGATGCCTACAGCACATTGGCAGCACCTTTGGTATTACAAATATTCAGAGGCGCTAGTAACCATTACAATATGATAATATTTTTTATTGCTGTGGCACAGCAGACAGGCAGACGGCTCAACTATGATTGAAAGTGCTTACCGTCGCCTATGGACATTAGCACCACCAGAGGTGTTGCCAGCCTTGGAGGAGAAACTGGAAACCTGCCACTGATGCCGGAACACAACTCAAGGTTGTTATGGGGGCATACTCTTGACCAGGGGTGGTAGCCATCCAGTCGGAAAAATGCCCTACCACCTGGCTGTGGGTTGTTTTGTCGCCTATTACGACAGGCCGCCCGGCCGCAGGAATTAGTATATTTTTCCGTTCCTGCCCGGAGAAAAAGAATAATAACCACTCATACACGTGCCACTGATAGGCTCAGGCCTTCCAAACTCGACTGTCGACATCATGCATAACGAAATTTCTAACAAAATTCGAAATACCAGAATTTCTAAGTACTTCCTTTATCACCAAGATGCCTTAATATCGCTAGATATGAATAATATAAGTAAAAAAAATACAACAAAATTACTGGTGCAGCAAAAGACCTCAGACCAAAATAACAGACTACTCTCCATGTAATGACAAATCTATATAACGCAATGCACAGTCCCTTCAGTGTAAAGTTTACACTATAAAGAAATTAAAAAAAAAATAAGATAATTAGTAATGTGAGTTGCAATAATTCGACCAAATTTGTAATATGAATTTGCATGTAGATCCGTAATATCACTATATAGGTTTTTTACTTTACATAGTCTAGGTATGGGAGAGTTGGGACCCAGAACGGTGGGACGTATAGGCGGACACAGGGGTGTAATAGGTGTTCGGATACTTTAAAAAACTAAAGCTATTAAGCAAATCGGGACAGTTAATCATTCTCTTAAAATAATTAAATAGTTTAAACAAAAATTGCATATCTAAAATATCCCTGCGATTGTAAATCCCTATTAGAGTAGGAAATCTACATTATGATGTAAACATAATTAAAATAACATCTTACTCCTAGCAATTAGCAGTTAAACGAGATTGCAGCCATGGAGCGTGTTAGGCGTGTACGCCAAGGCCTCGGCAGCAGTAATGGCGCTGTAATTGCACCATTACGAGATCCGATTACGGCACGCGCTGCCCCGGACATCCGTCAAATAAACTGTTTTATTACTGATCTGCGGACCGATTTAACTAGCCCAAAGGCAGTATTCGGCAATTAAAGAAATTACATCTGTGTAAATGAAGAGTAACTTCATTCGATTTGAATTTGGCGCGCATACTGCTATTATCATAGTATATGTCAAGTGTCAATGTAATGTCATTTGTCAAAGTTAATTGTCAGAACAATAGAACAAATTATCCAAGTGTTATTTTAAAATTCCTAAACATATTAGATTAATTGAAATTGTGGATTAATTAGCTTTTATGAAAACTTGATAAATTATTGGGATAAGCTATTTAAACAAAGCGTGCTCTTTTCATGGTTTCTTTATTACAGCAATGTCAAGGCAGTGTCAACAGAGAAGTAAATATAAATAATACAAAAGAGGTTCTAATGCCTAACACCCCCCTTCAATTTTAAATTCCTTTTAAGATTGCACTTATAAACATAACATAATAGCTTTCCCTTGTAACAAGAAATATTTAAAACATAACACTCTATACTTTCTTTTAACATATTATTTATTCTATAATTAATTATTAAAGTATATATTAATATTTACACGAGTCCCAAACTTTTAACAAAACTGTGTTCTACCCATATCAAAATCCATACATCTTTATTGACATATAAACAGTAATACGACTGTTCAAATCCTTGCTTGACAATAAAATCATTAAATCTTTCGTTCCAACACTTTGGAGCTTCACGCAGACCATATAAAGATCTCCTTAGTTTCAATACATGGCCTTCTTTAACTCTTATACCCTCAGGAGGTTCTATATATACTGCTTCGCTTAAATAACCATTTAAAAATGCCGTTGGTACATCTAGTTGCCTAATAGGTAGATCTGCTTGTACAGCTTGACTTAGCATCATTCTGATAGTTGACACTCTAGCAACAGGTGAGTAAACATTGTATTTTGAGTCTGTCTGAAAACCTTTCGCTACTAACCTAGCCTTCTTCTTACCATTTTGCTTTGTTCTGAATATCCATTTAGTATCAATCGCCTTCTTCTCATCTGGTAATTTTGCTTCTTCCCACGTGTTCATCTCTTCTAATGAGCTTATTTCGCTATCAATCGCTGTTTTCCACTCTTCGCCTTTGCTAATTGCTTCTTCAAATGTTTCGGGATCTTCACTATTGTTAAATAGACAAAATGCTATGTTAGCATCATAAGAATTATCTTGACCTTCATTCTCCATTTGATAATCTTTTAAATAAGTAGGTAATCTCTCTCTTACTGGTCTTTCATACATATGTGTTTCTCTCGTTACTTCTTCCCTTTCTTCAAACTGTTGTTCTGTCTCTCTATTTTGATATTCTTCTTTTTCTTCCTCTTCAAAGTATCTCCGTTGAGTTTCTTCTTGTTTGTTTTCTATGTATTTTATATCATTTTCGTCAAATTTTAAATCTCTTGAAATTACTATTTTGTTATTACTCGGATCCCACAAGCGGTACCCGTTTGGAGCATATCCTGTCATTCTCATTTCTTTAGCTCTTTCGTCTAACTTATCCCTTTTTGGCATTGTTAATACCCACACTTTACTTCCGAAAGCTCTCAGTTTTGATAAATCTCTATCTCCAAACATAATCTCTGCTGGTGTTTTAAATTGGATTGCTGAAGATGGTTATCTATTCAGCTGGTAAGTTGCACACGTAATCGCTTCAGTCCATAAGTTCTTTGGCAGTCCAGTTTCTATCAACAAAGTTCTCGCTCGATTGTATAAGGTTCTATTCATTCTCTCTGACACACCATTTTGCTGAGGAGAATACGGTCGTGTATATTGAATTTCAATTCCTTTCTCATAACAAAAATTTTGGAAAAATCGGTTTTTAAATTCTCCACCATTGTCGCATCTAAGTTTATTTACTCTGGTCTGTTTGTTATTTTCTAATCTTCTTATATAATTAATCAAATTTGTAGCAGCTTCATTTTTATGTTTTAAAAGATATGTGTTGCAAAAATGTGAAAAATCATCAATTATTACCTGGTAATAAATTTCTCCATTTATTCCAGCAGTTCTCATCGGACCTGCTATGTCAGAATAAATGATCTCGCCGATGTTTCGAGATCTTGGCCTGGGAACAGAATTAAAAGGAAGTCTGGTTGCCTTACCCATCATACATGGACTACATGGTTTCTCACTCGTAGGCAAATTCATCAAGCGGAGGCTTCTTCTGTTAAGATGTCCCAATCGTCTATGCCACAGATCATCAGAGCTTGCTGCATTACACACGTTTGCATTGACATTAGTATTTAAAATATATAACTTTCCTACACAAGTGCCTTTTATTGATCTATTTGTACGACAGCAGAATATTCTAACATAATCTTTATTAAAATTGACCTCAAAGTTGTTTTGAACAATTTTCTTTACTGACAAAAGATTAAAATTGATATTATCTATTAATAGCGCTTCTAATTTTATATTCCTACCTTGGCAAATAACATCTATGGTACCCTTCTTTTTAGCTATAAGAGAATCCCCATTAGCAATATAGATTTTTATTGGTTCAGTCAAAATATTTACGTTAGTCATATATTGTTCAAAATTTGAATTAATTAAATGTTCCGTACATCCTGAATCTATGACCCATTCAATTTTCTCGCTTATTTTATAGTTTACATTATTACAATAGCCTGTACTTAAAAATAAAAAGCTACTAGGATCTTCTGCATAATTTACAGTATTGTTATACTGATTTTGGTATACATATCTACCATTGAAATACTGTCATCCTGCTCCTCTACCTCTTCTTGGGTAAGTCCTACCTCTTCCTTGAAATGGTCGACCTCGTCCTGATGAGCCACTTCCTCGGTTACAATTTCTCGCAATATGTCCCTTCTTGTGACATTTAAAGCACGTAATAAATGCTGTTTCAGGTTCATGATATTCATCATTGTTCTTTATTTTTAATTCCGTATCTAATAGTCTCGCCTTCACGAAGTTCATTGAAATATTTAAATCATTCATAGTTTCTATTGCCGTTATCACATTCTCGTATTGTTTGGGTAATGCGGTTAAAAGATTACAAACTTTGTCCATTTCCGTAAATTTACATCCTACAGCCTCTAATTCATTTAAAATTTGTTCGAATCTCATAAAAAATTCTTGTAATTTTTCGTTCGGCTGACATTTTATAGTTAGTAATTTCTTCTTTAGATGCATTTTATTTTGTATGCTACTTCTCTGAAAAGTTTCTTGTAGTACGTTTATCATTTCTTCCGATGTCTGACATTTTGATATGATATCGAGATATTTATCTTCTAAACATTGAACAATAATAGCACGAGCTTTTGTATCTAATATGCGTTTTTGCTTATCATCTTTGATCTCTTCTTTTAAATTAATACCTTTTTCCTCTAATAATAGGTCTATTCGATACTTCCAATGGGCGAATTTACCATTTTCTTTTAGTAGGGGAAATTTTCCTTCCGACATTTTCTTTTGTTTTTTTTTTTCGTATTTCAGAATTTTTATATATATTACTATAGTTTTCTAATAATATTACTCTCTACATTTTACTTATACATTTCCCTACAACCTATAGGGCGTCTGGGCCCATAACCTATGAAAACTTGATAAATTATTGGGATAAGCTATTTAAACAAAGCGTGCTCTTTTCATGGTTTCTTTATTACAGCAATGTCAAGGCAGTGTCAACAGAGAAGTAAATATAAATAATACAAAAGAGGTTCTAATGCCTAACAGCTTTTAATGTTTTTTTCTTTTCAGGTGAGTTGCGTAATTATAAATTCACATACAAAAACAGTGTGTATCGTATTGTATTTAACAATAAAAACTCTCTTTTCAGAGCAACCGTTAGTTTTTTAATGTATGTATAAAAAGAAAACCACATTTTATCTATACAGATAAATAAAATTGAAGTGTCTGTAACGTCAAAATAAAAATGTGATAAAAATCAGACGAGACAATTCGGACCAGGAGGTTCCGGAAATGCGATATTTAGAAAATTTGTTTCGGCTAATCTCTGAAACGGTTGCACAGATTTTGACGGGACTTTCAATGGCAGATAGCTGGTGTTATAAGGAGTAATAACGTAGGCTTTTTTAGGATCCGCGAAAAAGGAAAAATCTATTTGCTCCGGCTAATTACAATTTATAATAAGAGGAAGCGTATTATTGGTTTTGTCCATGTATTGTATGTCGCGAAATGACATTGAGCGTCCGCAAGGCCATTGATGCGTGGGAAATATGAACATATGAAAATTATATCTCGTTGTGCATGAAGATTATGCTGTTTAACAGCCTGTAACAGTGCAACATAAAGTGCTATTTACATGGTTACATGGAGAGTGTACGGGTGGTACATATAAACACAGTTTTTTAATGTCTACAATATTTAATTATACTTAATTTAAAAAATTAGCTTTTGATATAATAACTTGTTTTTTAAAAAGGTTTTTAAATACAAGCTTTTGAGATCCAGGATATCATGTAGTAACAGAGTGCTAGCCAAGATAAGTAAAACGAGCCCAAACAAGACGGGTCTATCTTGTTTAGTACAGGAGTTCCTATAGCCACCTTTCGACTTCATAAACAGGTCAGCTCCATGGTATCATATTATTGCATTGTCATGCGATTTACATATGCGTGCAAAATTTCAGCTCAATCTGAAACCGGGAAGATAAATAAAAGTTTGTAAAAAATAGCGCAACTTTGCTTGTGGCATGTGTAGGTGTTAATTGTGCAAAGAAGAAACAAGGAATGAATGAATGCGGTGGCGTGCCCACGCCGTCTTGGGATGGCGACTGACTCCTCTCCGCTCTTTTACAGTTCTTAAAAGAGAAATCGGCCGTACCGGGAACCTTTGTTGCCACCACCTGTGGCATAGCGCGAACAGAAGGAGTTTCTTGTCTCCAAGATACGAATGTCAAAAGCAAGAAAAAAATTTATCATGAAAAAATGAAAATGAATTTATTTATTTCAAAATGGAATCTTACAGATTACTTATTGAAAGTCATGACTCTACCACCGCTTCCAAAGCAATTTTAGTTACTGTTAAAGGAGAAGAAGCGGCGCAACAAACTCCCCAGTAACACATCTTTACTTTGTAATTATCATGTTTAATCACTCGTCTTTTTATTTTTTATTATGTAGTTTATAATAATACAATGTTTTACAAAGTAATTTTTATGAATGATTATTGAAAAAGCTTGATAGCGATCGCATTATTCCCATTCGGTGCAGTCGTCTAAAAATTCTTTCGTTGTATAATAATCCTTCTTGCACAAACGTTGCTTTACTAATTTTTTAAACTTATTTACTGACAGTTCTTGAACGTTTACTGGGATTTTGTTAAAGAGCATTACACTTTGCCAACTACACATACGATATTGTACGCAGAAGGGCAACAATCGCCTGGTCATTGAATACTGACGCCTCTGTGTAATCAAAATACCGAGCTCGAAAGGCAAGTCTCGCATTCAAATCGGTTCAAACAGATTTGTACGATACTCGCATGAACTTGAAAAAATGTCATACGAGTTCTAGTTTAGATAAATCGAGAATTCGTTGGCAAATATCTCAATGCGATTTGTGTCGCAGTGTAAACAAAACTCTTGGTGATAATTAGCTTACGATAATCGTTAATATTAGTAACGATAATCGATAATGATTTAGTCGTAGGCGAGATTTTGTTTTTTTGGTTCAATGTAAACATATCAATGCGATTGTTGTCTAAAGAGTATCCCATGCCAAAATAGAATAGAAACGATTTTCGCGCTAAAACGTGCGATAAACTCGCTCCATGTAAGCGGCCCTTTAGATGGGCACCGTAACATTTAAGAATTTAACAACAATGGCTTTACAATGCTGCTTCAATAGATGAAGGTCTCAAACGGCGCAAATATGAAACCTTAGCAAAGAGTTACATATTTATGCTGTCTGGAGCTGAAACATTAGGTCCGTGAGGTCCATCAGCAAAGAGTTTCTTCAAAGAAATTTGCAAGAAACTCTTCGATTCCACCCATGACCAGATCAGCATTTCCACACTACAGGCAATGCAGCCAGCTTTCTGGGAACGCTTCCCTCCGACATAAATGTCCAGCTCACAGCTGCGCTCGGCTCCCATTATAGGAAACCAGACAGTATACCCGCCACGCTTGTCCAAGGCGGCTTGGCAGGTTTAACACATGGGTTATCTCGATGTGCAGGTTGCATCACGATGTTTTTCTTCACCGTTGTTAGCACGTGGCAATTATAACAATATGTTCATTACATTAGAAAAGTGACTAAGTAGTGCATGCGTTGCCGCTAGGACTGAACCCGCGCCCTCTGAGTTCTGCACGCGTGCGCTAGCGATTACGCTAGCACGACTAGTTTACATATTAACATTAATTAATACTTAACAATTAATAAGAATTTATTACACGGCTAAGAATTAATGACAAATGTAATTTCAAAGAACCCTAATGACTTTTACACCATTCTGTGGAATTCATTTTAAGTTATACTTTTAAGAATTTAATTTAATATTAATCTATTATATTATAAAATTCTAAATATGCCGTGTCTGTAAATTAACTTTAATTAAAAAAAAGAACTGAAATTGACTATATAAACGCTGGAGATGAAGATGCATTTTTTTTGATTTCTTGTCTATTTGTTCCGAATTCACTTAAAAACAACTAGGCCGATTTCGATGCAGTTTCAGCTGATTGATAGCCAATTCTTAGACTTAAAATTTGCACTATTTTTAATCCTGGGAATCCTGTGGATTTTTTTCTGGAAGTGATTTAAAATGGCCAGATAACAAAAAAATCGGATTCCAATGTGATTCTTTCACTGATCGATATGTATTAAAAGGTGTAATTTTTTAGTTTCGTAATTTTTCGCGAATTTTCCCGGGAGCGGTTTGTAGTTGTTCGGGTGCAAAAAAAATTAGCTTATTCCGACACAGTTTTCACTCAAATGATAGCTTAGATTATTTTTTAAATGCTTTGATATTTTGTGTCCCGGAAATCCCGAAGGAATTTCAAGTCAAGCCTGGACGAAGTTGCGGGCAGATACTAGTTTCAACTAAAATTTGTGCTTTTCAACTGAAAGGCCCAAAACAGCACGACTGTACTCAATGACATTGAAAAATTCAAATTAATGTTAATATGGACCACTTTGGGTGATTCGTTTTAATTGAAAGACAGAAATAATCTTTATAATTTGTCTAATATCTCATTTCTGCATAGACTCCGTTCTAACCCCATAGAACTAAAACGTGTCAAGTTTTAGTTCTACGGAGTTATATTATATCACCCATAATGTAACCGCAAAATTCCCATGGTATTATTATTACACCGAATTCGCGATGAGTAATAAGTTTGCATTAGGTCGGCACTCCGACAGCGGCGTTCACTTGTTTACTCCTATTTGTTGAGAGCCGCATACTCGTATATACAATTAATTTTAACCACGTCTGTTGGCGGTCGCGGCGGAAATCGTCGTAAAACCGTGGTTCCTAGCATTCTAATTGCGGGTTTTTGGGGCTCGACGCCCACTCACATCGTCACGTGGTGCTCTTTATGAGGTCGACGATTCGATTTTCAAAAATTCGACTCATACAGCCACTCGAATCTTACTCGAATACTTTTAGTTGTAATTCCCTATGTACTCCTAGTATAAAGTCCATATCTTATTTATTCATTACCACTACTAAATAAATAGTATGTGTCAGCAAAACTTCGTTCGCATTTTTATGCTGACGATGTATTTTTTAATAAAAACCAAAAAAGGCGACCGCAGCGACAGCTTTTTCGCTATATTCATCTATCTTACGTTATTAAGTGGAATAAAAAGAATTCTAAGTGTTGGAATATAAGCCAACTGGGTGTCGAGTTCCATTTAAATCCGTTCAGCAGAGCAGTTTTCATGTAGGTAAAACTTTGAAAAGTGGTATTTTCGGAACCTACATTTTTCTCTTTCTGAATAAATATAATGTGGTTTTTGTGCGAAAATGATAAAGATTATTCAAAGTTTGTATCATATAGCCACTTGAATGACAGTCATTTTTAGTTGTTACTCTTTATGTATTCCTGGTATAAGATCGAATGATTCTCGTTGCAGTAAACCCAAACCAATTTGATTGAAGTTTTGGTCGCTTATGAGTAAAAATCTTATATAAAAATATTTTATTTTCAGGATGTTAAGATTTTTTTTCTTTGACTTATCATGAATGGAGAATGATAACAATCGCGCAGTAAAAATTGTAATTCTTAACACACTCTTGCAACGCAGTTGGCGCAATCAGTCTTTCCAGCATCCGTTCTTGTTTTTACAGAAAATCTCAACTAAATTCAATCAACGTCTTATTATTTAAAACACAAATGTGTACTTAAATCAGTCATAAATTGAAAGCCATATTAAGTTCCTTTTTTCGTTTGATTACAGAATATTAAGTATTAAAAACAATGCCGAAATAAATATCCTAGACTCATCATTTTAATACACAACAAATAGAAAATAAACAAATACAATCTGTGTCATTTGACTCATTTGGAATGTTCTATAATTAATACTAAGCAATAGATTTATTTGTAAACAAATGATTTTTAATGCGATATTCAGTAAGTTTTATATTACACCGAGTTCAGCGAACTAGTGTAAATGTATTAACAAATTTGGGTCAGTAAACGCTGTCCGTCTGTCACAATGAAACAATACGCCTCTGCGGTAATATTAGCCTAAGATAAAACTGTACTGTACACACATGGGAAGATAAAAGCTAATGTAAAACACGTAATTGTATATTTTATATGGAAAAGATTGATTATGCATAATATTTTATAATATAATCCGCGCACACACCAAAATGTGTGATCCGTGGATCCGAAGTAAAAAAACCCGGATATTCCGTAGACACAACACTGCTGAAGACGATAGTATAATTTGTTGCCTTCAGTTGTTTTGTAAATGTTTGTTGAAATATAATAAATAAGGGGTACAATTTAAATGCTCACCAAAAATATTTTTTTGTCCCTTAGACTAAGCACCAAATAAAATATATTTCTTCATATAAATTTAATCCACTCTATACCGAGGTGCTTAAAAAACAACGTTTTACGTTCCAAAATAAATATACACTCATCAGAACAATTGTATGTTTTGTATTTAAATTCTTTTTGCTTATCAAAATGGATAAATGCCCACCAAATATTGTTTTACTAAAACACTAACATTCAAACCGAAAATTGCAGTTTAATGTAAGACTTATTTATAACAACTGAAATTGGTTTTGAGTGGAAAAAATACATATTCAATTAATTAATAAGTTTGAAATTCACGACAATGATCTGGTAATTTTGTCGCCGAGACGTTTTTTTACGTTTTTTGACGGGATTTATCGAAATAGGAAACTGTATGTATCCGACATTTTAAATATGTGGAGTTTTAAACAGTCGCGTAGGTTAGGTTTTGTGTAGACTAAATTGGAAGTGGACAAACAAAATATTGGTAATATCTATTTAGCGATCATGTAAAATATTTGGTCTGAAATTAGCTTTAAAGGCGTTTATATATTTTTATGGCATAGCATAAAAAGGAAAATAGCTTCATTTCTATAATACTTCTGGAAACACAATTTGGTGAGCATTTATCCATTCTGGTAGGTATTTCGAATTTATTGGTAGTAAAATAGGTGCATTTCTGGCAGGCGTTTAAACACAAGCCATAAATAAGTACAGAAATTATATCTTGCACATACTTGAAACCAACTCAACCACACACACTACCAAACACACTCATCAAATTAAGTAATTTTTAGGGCTAATTGGTTGGTTTATAATTTATAAAAAAAATATTTTAATATTATATAAAAATTAACAAAATGGTTAATTTCTAATAATTGCCGGGTCTTTTAGAATCGAACAGTATTGCATGTGACGATAGTAGGCGTCCTGATGGAATGACTCTACTTCCTTGGCAATTTTTTTCGGATATGAGATGCGATTAGGGTTTCCAGATGTCCGCTTCTCGACAGGACAGTCCGCTTTTCTTTGTTTGTCCGGCCAAGAAAGTTTTGGTAAACCGGACAAATACAATAAATACTGTAAAAATTGAATTTAATAAAGCAAATGAAATGTAAAAAAGTAGGAAAACGGACCCTCGGCGTCGAAGTGATTGCTCCGAACGCAACCAGGATTTAACGCTCGGATGATGATGACTGTAAAAAATGAATTGTGCGCTTTCTTTAATATAACTGTAGTTGTTGTATTCAAAGATGCCATCTCAAGGAATAAAACTTTATTAAAAGCATCGAGTACTAAATATATGAAAAACTTCGCCCGAACGAGCGTTACATAGCCGAGCGTATCGCGTGATGGCTCAGTCTACAGAAGTTTCCACTTCAAAAAGAAAGCTTATATAGTCTTTTCCTTTATGAAAAGATTATTAACATGTTGACGTTTGTTTATTTACATTTGCTTAATGAAATTAAATTAAATTTATCTTCGGATATTTTTATTATAGTACAATGACTTTATAAACTAATACAATAAAAGAAACGGTAACTTATATTGTTTTTTAACTAAAGCCCCTCAAGACTAAAGTAGAATAATGAGCCTAGATCAACATCTTAAACTGATTGATATGTAAGTAGTACAGGATATATATGTGTAATCTAAAATATTATAAAATTCGAAACATGCCGTCTGTACATTGAAGCTATTTAAAAAAAAGCAATTGGAATAGACTCCATAAACGATAGAGAACACGATGCTTCGTTTTTAGATTTCGTGTCCGTATGTTCGGAATTCACGTAAAAATTACGGGGCCGGTGTTGATGCGGTTCTCACTAATCTACAGCAAATTACTTTTTATCCCAGATATCCCGCGGGAATTTTTCTAGGATAGATTTTAAATGGCCAAATTGAAAAAAAATCTAATCGGTTTTTTCACTGATCGAAGTTTTATGTAATATGTGATATTTTGTATCCCGGGAATCCCGCACGAGTTTTCCCGGGAGTGGTTTGTAGTGAGTGTGCGAGTGGTTCAGTTGCTTAAAATTTGCTTCTTCCGAAACAGTTTTCACTTAAAACGATGGCTTACATTCTTTTTAAATGCTGCGGTACTTTGTGTCCTGGGAATCCCGCGGGAATTTCAAGTTAAGCGTGGACGAGGTCGCGGGCATATCTTAGTAATACATGTAATTTACGAAGGTGTGGCATTCGGTTTATGAGTAGTAAACTTTCATGACCGCACAACTCGCGCGGCGTAACAGGAATAATAAAGCTCGGCTATAAACGGAACGTAGGGAACTGGAGACGCTATGGAAGTGTATATCGTAGAAGGATATACTAAGCATATGCATGGTTGAAATTGACGGATAGCAAGCTGTATGTATTAAACAGACTTCAAAAAGAAGAAGCTTCTCAGTTCGTCGAGTATTTTTTATTCATCCCCAATTTTTTGTTTATTGATTTTTATAATTCCTTTTTGTACAATATTGGTGACTGGGGTCTTCTGGATTCTTTCAAATTATACAGACATGGCCATCTTAAGCTATTTTTATTATGTATCATTAAAACCACATATTAGGTAATAAAACACGAGCTACAATGTTACCAGTATACTACTGAATATAAAGTTGCCATTTCTGAAACTCCATAACTTACATTTTTGCGTTACATTGAGTAAGGATTCAAAGTACTTATATATACATTTAATTTAATTTAATTTAGGGTACATGTTTACCAAGGACGGAAAGCATGAAAGCGATATCGAAAGAACAGTAATTGCAGGTAATAAGGTGAATGGAGCGATAAACTCTTTTATGAAAACCCAAAAAGTGTCTGTAAAGGCACGCTTGCCTGTCCATCAAGTGGTGTTTGTACCAATACTAATGTACGGCAGTGAAAGTTGGGTCTGGCAGAAGAAGCATGAAAGTAGAATAAATGCAGCTGAAATGTGAGCTTTGAGAAGTATATAAGTAGGAATGGATGATATGGTATGGAATAGTGTAATAGGGGAACGTTGGGGATTGAAAGAAGATGTAATAACAAGAATTGAAACAGAAATGTTAAGGTGGTTTGGGCATATAAAGAGGGGACGATGAAAATGTGTGTGTATGACAGTATGGTGAATGGTAGAGCTGGTAGACCACGACGTACACATCATGATCAAATAACAGAAGTGTTAAAACGAGGTCAGGTAAAAGGCATATCAAATTCAGTTCTTATTTACTCTGATAAAATTGGACAAGGACTTGGTTCATTGCTGGGATATGACTTGCCAAATCATCAGGTGTCCAACTTATGTTCACCCGGGGCCAGTTATAACTATGTAATTGACAGTTTAAGCACATCTTATCTAGACAAAAAATCAACAATTGTAATTTATTATGGGGATAGCTTATCTGTCAAAAAGAAAGACATTGTGAACAGCATAAATAGGTTATTGCAGTTAAACAGTAAATATGGATGTAAATTCATCTTATGTGCCCTGCCTTATGCATGTAATCTAACGAATGAACAAAACAGGCACATATATGACTTAAATTTATTAATTTATCATTTGACCCATCGTCATAGTGACATTATTTTTTATTTTGACCTAAATAAATTTACTAATAGTAAATTTAGGCTAAACAAAGGTACTATGTATCTGCCTTTTAAGTTACGTAGACGTATAGCTACTTTGTTAGCATTTAATATACAAAATCATGACAAAGTTATGTATGATATAACTGATAAATATGACATAAATTTTAATAATAACATTAATGTTTTTAATATTAACTCTACTGCAAGTCCTAGCACTTTAAACTGCTAGATATGACCAAAGCTAAACCTACTTCTAATTTAAATATAGTTCACCAAAATATACAGGGTTTAGTATGTAAAGATTTAGAAATTGAACTCTTTTTAAAAGAACATAAGGTTCATGTCCTATGTATTACGGAACATTGGCTTAAAAATTTTGAAGTCATAAACTTCATAGAGAATTATACAGTGATAAGTGCATTTGTAAGGAAGTCCGCTATTCATTGCTAATTCAGCAACCTGTTTAGACAATATATTTTGTAGTTGAGAAATAATCGACAAATCAGCCATAGATGTACTACGATCGGATCACTGTGGCCAGTTTATATCAATACCTTTTGATAGTATTAAAATCAATTCTAAAATAACCTGTAGGCCAGTGAATAATTATCGTTTAAGAACCTTTAAAGATGGTTTGGCCAAAACAATTCCTACTTTGGATCTCAGCAGCGAAGATCCAAACAAGTTGTATAGTAATTTCTTTGGCATTATACAAGCTGAATTTGAAAACACATTTAAAACCAAAACAATCAATAAAAGTAATAAACTTAAGTTTAGTGATTGGGCTACGAAAGGTATATATAAAAGTCGAATCAAACTGTATGAATTATACAGTGAAAAACAATTTAATCAAAATCCAGACTTTCTACACTATATTAAAAAGTACTCTAAGACCTTTAAAAGAGTGTTCATCGCTGCCAAATCTCTACATTATAGTAACAGAATTAAAAAATCATCAAATATCATTAAGACAACTTGGAGTGTCATAAATGATGCTTCCGGCAAGAGTTCACGTCGAGATGATGCAATTAAACTTGTAATCAACAATAACACCATTACTAATAACTTTGAAATCGCACAAACATTTAATGAATACTTTAGGGATATACCAACTTTAATAACTAGCTCTTTGTCATCATTACCACTGGAAGCTGAGCTGCTGATGACACAGTGCGTTGATCGATGTAATATCTCATTCAAATTTAATCATATAGATACAGATGATATTGTAAAAACGTTTAATTCACTAACTGACTTTTGGGGTATATCCTTAAAAGTATTAAATGACTTAATATGCACTATTGCTCTACCACTAGTACAAATATTTAATCGATGTATAGATAAAGGAGTATTTCCTGACTTAATGAAAGTTAGCAAAGTTATTCCTATATTTAAAAGTGGAAACAAAAACGACCCCTCCAACTATAGGCCAATTTCTATTTTACCAACCTTAAGCAAGGTTTTTGAAAAAATAATTTTAAATCAACTGCTCTCACATTTTAATATTAATAAATTAATTCATACTAAACAGTTCGGGTTCACCAAAGGTCGTTCCACTACCGATGCAGGTGCTGAGCTTCTAAAGCACATTTATGGTGCTTGGGAAGGGTCACAGAATGCCATTGGTGTATTTTGTGATCTGTCCAAGACATTTGATTGCGTTGAACACGTGATCCTCCTAAAAAAGCTCAATTATTACGGTATTTATGGCGATTCTCTCAATCTTCTGTCGTCTTACTTAAATAATAGATCCCAAAGCGTTGAAATTAACAATATCAAATCTCGTGAGACTGGCATATCTATGGGTGTGCCCCAGGGCTCTATTCTAGGTCCCTTCTTGTTTTTGATATATATTAATGATTTGCCATATTTTATTAATGATATGTGTGAGGTAGTGTTGTTTACTGATGACACGTCACTTATATTTAAAGTTGACAGAAATTAACAGAACTTTGACGACGTAAACAACGCCTTAACCCAAATATCCAAGTGGTTTACCGTAAATAACTTATCACTCAATCCGAATAAAACTAAATGTGTTAAGTTTGTTATGCCCAATGTAAAAGAATACGATGTTAATATTTCTCTTAACGACACTAGACTTAACGTAGTAGATTCAACTGTATTCTTAGGTATTCACCTAGATCAGAAACTCCAGTGGGGCGCTCATGTATATAGTCTCTCAGGAAAGCTTAGTTCTGCTGCATATGCGGTCAGAACAGTTGGGCAGTTCACTGACGAAGAGACTGCTAGACTAGTTTATTTTAGTTATTTTCATAGTGTCATGTCCTATGGTATTTTACTTTGGGGCAACGCTGTTGACTTAGAGACTATATTTGTTTTACAAAAAAGAGCCGTAAGGTCAATTTACAACCTCGGCCCTCGGGTGTCTCTTAGGGAACGCTTTAAGGAAATCGGTATTATGACGGTCGCCTGCCAATATATTTTCAATAATATAATTTATATTCGTAATAATTTGAGTGCCTACAAGCAGTATAAGGATGTTCACAATTTCAACACCAGGCATTGTAATAAACTGATATTGCCATCTTTTAGATTACAAAAAGTATTGTCTTCTTTCTTGGGGGTTGGTATACGCTTCTTCAATAAGATTCCGAGTGAAATGTTAGATCTGCCCTTCACTAAATTCAAAACCAAATTAAAAAGTATCTTGCTTAAAAAGGGATACTACACTATTGAAGAATATTTAAATGACAAAACTTCATTTACATAGCAGCTCGCTCCAACCTCTTATACTGTGTTTTGTACGAGTGTAACGTTTTTGTCTTGCCGTATTTGTAAGGAATATATGGAGATATGTTGCAAAAAAAATTTAGTACGGTATGTCTTTATATTTATAACTATAATAATATTTTCTATCCTTTTATTGCGTTCAGTGTTATTGAATATGCACTGTTTGCTACAACTCCATTAATTCTTCAAAAGTCATTCTGTAACATAATTCTGTATAAAACTGAAAAAAAAGAACTTAAATATAAATAGAACAACTAATATAAAGAAAAACAATTTTTAGCTAGACGTGTTGCTGGGGAGTTTCTTGCCGCTTCTTCTCCTTAACAGCAATAACACGTTGCGAAGCGGTGTACATAGACTAGGAAGTAAAATAAAATTTTAACCTATATGTATGACCTTCAAAAAGTGTTCTCCAGTGGAACTTATTTTGAATAAAAACATTTGAATTTGAAAATAAACGGGCATGTATGAAGAGGTTAATGAAAGTAGATCAAGCGTAAGTTGTTTGTCAGGATCGTCGTAAGTGGACATCTATAGGCTCTGCCTACCCCCATGGAAACAGGCGTCATAATATGAATGTATGTATAAGTAAAATGAAGGTTAATTAGCTGTAAAACAAAAGAAACAACATTTTATGCCCTTATTTTGGGTATTGTTAATTTTAACATCTATCATATCATATCATTCTATTTGTTGTAATTTAAATATTCTTTACAGTAAATTTTGTTAATCTATATCTTTAACGCGCTTTATGTATTTTAGATCTATAATAAGACATTAATGTGTACCACCCAATTAGGTGAAAAATAACCCATAAATATTCTAGTTTGGACACGATAAATGTCTCCAGGCATTTGGTTAAAATTTTGACAAAATTTATATTCACGCATTCCAATAAAAATACTTCCTTGTATTTAGATCAATTCTTTATTCGGTGATGCCTCACGACTTACTTATTTTTACGTAGGAAAACATTAGTAAATTATAAAGTAATGCAATAAAGGTCTGATTTACAATTAGTTAATTAACTTGCCAAATTGACGAGTTAGGTCCTTATTATTATTTGGTCAGACATTTTTCGGTTAAAATGTACCCATGAAATAAGTTAAGGTTTTCTGTAGCCGGTTTTGCTTCTAATGCTGATATTAACCGGACCAACCAAATTGATTGACAAGTTAAGGACTAAAAAGACATGTCGGTATGCAATCAGCTCGTTCCACTAGTAGCTCACAACACCAAAAATGCTCCGTTAGTCGTTCCACAAGGTGACCGCGGTCGTTGTGGTCGTGTCGAAATCGTCACTGATGCCGTCATAATTTTTGATCACACAAAGCTCACAACGACCCACGCAAGATGTGGGTCGAACTACCATTCCACTTGGGTTTACGATTGCAACGCCGGCAAGCAAGTGGAACGCGTAAAATTGCGGTCGTGAACGTGGTCGTTTCGAGTCTCTAATGAAACGTAGCCGATGTCATTCAATGATTCATTCATTCAAGTTTATGTTTGCATGGACTGCTTCATTCAATTGAAAGTCAAAAACGAACTTATTATTTTTATTTTATGAAGTATTTGTTAACGCCGACCTATTTGGTCGCCGCCTCTTTTGTTTCTTTTTTCTTCCGCCGCATCTGTCACTATGCAATGTGACATAGTCTACGTTCGACCGTTGAACGCACCGCTGCTCTCGCACAACCCTCGCCGCGTCTTGTGTGTTGTACCGCTTTATACACCCGCTTTCATCACTCCGCACGTTGGAAGGTGCACGCTGTACCGTTCCAGCTGGTCCACTAAGTCGAAGGAACCGCAAGACAAGAAGAAAGGATCACGAGGAAGAAGTGCCTGCCGCTGCGAAGACGCATCGTTCGTAGCGTGCCTGGTGCGGCGTACCTTATCCTGTAAGTCCTTTCCTTGCCTTTATCCCCGCCCCCGCTCCCGCGCCAACAGTATTTGTTAGTTTTATTAAAGTTTACTTAATTGTTATAATAATTATGTATACACATACATAATTACAATTATTTTTATTAATTATTATTCACTTTTTATTTTTATATTAACAAAATTGGGTCGTTATGGTCTTACGCCAAAAGGAAGGTTTGCACTGAAAATCAGCGTTGTGTGGATTTAACTGCGACACAACAATATGCTGAGTGCAAACCTTGTTTGCTGAAAATGCGGCGTACAAATTCTCAACTAATGTTTTGTGTATAATAATGTGTAAAGAATGTAACTACGTCGCTATTTTGCTCAAATAAAATTTTTCTTTCTTTCTTTCTAACCGTGTAACAATAACTTAATCTTCAGATTTTCTAGAAATGCCATCATCGCTAATATCCATGACGTTGATGGGTTTTTTTACGCTAATTAACAAACAAATCAAAAATGGAGATGTAATGAAAACAAATAATTATTGGTATCGAAAAGAGGAATTTCTTCTTTCAAACAAACCTGATTTATGTTCACGAAATGGTTTCCTGCATTCCTCGGCTGCTTTGGCTCGCGTGTGTTCAAAATTGCGTTAAATAAGGAATTGTTTCAGCGCAATTCGCCACTTTCGCCGCATACTTTCGAGATCTCATTATCATTAGTAATTAATTAGCGTTTCATGGTTACGTAAGCACCATGGCGATGTTATACCGCGTTGTATAATTCATCTTCATTTACATCGGGTTTCTTTCTACCTATGTATATGAAAAAGTAGTGGGCGTGGTAGACGTTGTCCTGCTTTGAAAAAATAAAAAACTAGAACTCGATTCCAACGCCATCTATGAATCTAAACCATCCTATATTTCTATCACATATTTCTTTTTTGGGTGTGTTCACAGGATAGTTTAGATTCACAATTGGACCCGGTAGATGGAGCTGCTATCGGGTTTTAAAGTTAATTATTTAGGGCAAGACAACGTCTGCTGGATTGCTAAGCCAAATTCAAGCTCTTTGACTGATGTCAGACGACAGAGTTCTTGTTGACAACTCAAAAAGTCAAAAATAGTGTTGTGGAAATTTTATTTTCTTTGTAATTAAATGTAATAATTATGACGAATGCAAATAAATATACACAGTGTAATCTTCCATTTAATAATTATTAAGTCACTAAATAATGTAGTCGATGGCTATAATAATTGTACTCGTATGGGGTAGTTTGGAGGAGATCGCCTTTGGCGACAACACCGCCCGTTGCACTTTAATGTTATGTGCAATAACATTAAAGTACAATGTTATTCATTCATTAATGTTGTGTTTTTTTTGCGCGAATGCGAAACTGTCAAGTAGACAGACGGTACATTTAGGGCGCGTTCCTTTAGTATATTGCAACGCCCAAAATTCTTCATCAGTCGATCCACATGATGACCACGGTCGTTATGATCGTGGTGAAAACGTCACTAATTACGTCATCATTTTCGATCAAACAGCGCTCACAACGACCCATGGGTGGGTCGAAGTGGGCGTTTACCACAGAGCATTAATTGTCTCTATCGATTGACATTGAAAAAGGCGCGATTTTCAAATCTACCAATGAAATTTGTTTTTTCATTGTTAAGGACATCAACGCTCCATAATCCGTTGCACTAGAGTTTATGATTGTAACGGCCGCAAGCAAGTGGAATGGGAAAAAATCGTGGTCGTTGTGAGTCTCTTGTGGAACGTAGCCTTAATGGGTAGGTATTACCTTTGTGGATAGACATATGCAATACTAGGGGCACAAAGTCAACGAGTTGCCAGCCTTTAGGATAAAGGAATCAAACAAGAGGGCAACATACAATTTTAGACAAACAGAAAGCATGTAGTTCTCCTCCAAAAAATACCTGCTATACTCAACACGGAGAGTCTGTTGTATAAGTTTATGAGTTAACAATAACGGCAACTAAGTATTTTTTACCGTAATATCAAGTTACTTCAAGATGAAATGCGTTTGTCCTTTTATGGGCTTATACCGGTTGGACGAGCGGTCTTTCCTGTATGCACACAAATACACCACGGGTTTGTGTTATCAAAGATAACGTTAGGTTGTCCATACACCAGTCAACACGGCAAACACAAACTGAAAAGAGCTTTACGCATACAACACAAGGGTGTCAGTGATATTGTTTTCAGCACCACGACGCGACTCATCGTATCGAGCCGCTGTGTTAATTCACTGTTATTATAGTTTTGTAACGTTTGTCAAATTGATTTCCCAATGTTACCCTTAACAAAATGTATCCTTCTTCCTATTATCCTACAAATATAATATTATAAACGCGAAAGTTTGTAAGAATGTATGTTTGGTACTCTTTCACGCAAGTTTTTTGAAGAATTTTGATGAAACTTTGCAATAATATAGCTTACACACCAGAATAACACAGCCTATAATTTATAAAGATATAGTGTGAATTATCCAAAATATAACAATTTTCTATCACCACGCGGGTGAGCTAGTTTTCAAAAATAGGGTAGTTTATAGTATATCAACTGAGATACTTTTTATAGTTTCACAGAACGCCAGACCCGCCCAGATTTTGTAAGAGCGTCGCAAGTTGTGATGTAATATCTTAACCGAGTCAGTTAAAATATTCATTATTGTTTAAGCAGTAATAAAAATATTTCTATAACGCTGTTATAAAAGTATGTATTATGATAACGAGGGACTTTAAAATCCTCTCTTTTATACCAATATTAATTTAGAATTTATTGTAAGATATTTCAAAGTCCTGTAACGTAAGCCCAAAGGTATTTATGTAAATAAAAATAAGAGAACTGTATATTATGGGCATTGTAAACGGTCCCGTCTATAAAGTATGCGCGATCTTTTATGTGGTCGGGAGACCGGTCCGGGCGGATATGCGGCACCGCTGTGTCACTGCACTGCGCTGCGCATGCGCACCGCTGTGTCCCTGCGCTGCGCTGCGCATGCGCACCCGAGTATACTTATGCCTCATTTTTTCGACTACAAATAGTACTTATACTAAACTAAAAGTCGTTCACGATACTTTATACCTCACACTATATTTTTTCCTATTTCGAATATTTTTTTAGTTGAACTGAGTGTTTGTATATGTGACGGCTAGCGACAGTTGCAATTCAGCAAAATTTGTAATCTGTGGATGTTCGTGGCACTGTCGTTTGTCGCCCCACGTCACCTTCCGAGTCGAGCAGTACGATATTAAAGACAGTATATAATTTAACCATATATATATATATATATATATATATATATATATATATTATATATATATTATATATATATATATATATATATATATATATATATATATATATATATATATTATTAAAGAAAGACGATGTGTAATGTTTTTGTTTAAATATGCTAATAAGGCAGGCAAAGGATATTCAATTAAAACACACAAATATATTACAACTCAAAGAATTGTTCACTTTATAACAAAATTATCAAATTTTAGAAAAATAAAAGTACTCAACAACAACAACTTCATGACTTGAGGCTTTACAATAGTCTACATTATGGCAGCAAGAAAAAAATGTCGAGGGAAGTGGACAGCGCGAGTATATCATGTTCGACTTATTATGTTGTCTTTACATACTCGCGCTGGCGATTGCTTCGCCACTGTCCTGATTGCTGTCGTGGAAGTGGGCATAGTGTACATAATGAGGCATAAAGCTTTACTTGGTTTTATGAATTTTACAATCACTTCTAACCTTTTGCAGTCCTAGTAACCTCATTGATATGCCAATTAATATTATATTTTTTTGTTACAGGTATGTTGTTTATATGACAATAATAAATGCTGATATTTTTTACACGGTTCACTTCTGTCTTTCTTCAGATTGATTCAATTGATTTGAACCGTGTAATTTCATCTTTACATCGGATATTCAACGGTAAGATATATGATAAGAAATTAAAAGCAACTTTTCTAAAAATACCTTCCTCTGCTTAAGTAAGTACCTGTCAATACAAAAGCAATGTTGTATGTTATTAACAAGTTTGTTTATTCAAAGCCCACAACTATTCACGTGTCGTCACTAAACAGAGAATACAGACGGACATAGAGACACAAATATTTATATTTTTGTCTTGAAAAAGTACTTCCTTTTAGTGATGTTACCCTAGCTAGTAACACGTTCTTGTTATACTTATCGTTTCTAAGAAAAGAGATGCTTGAAAAATATAATAAATTAATACAATGATTGATAGATAGATATATTTACGATATAGACTGGTATCGATCCCATTCGAGTGTTTTTAAGATATTTTTCTTATATCTTCTAAAACAATAAAATTATGATGTCTGTTGGTATCAAAACAAATGCCAATATTTAATGCAATTTCTTAGTCTTAGTATTAATGAGAACCTATTTAATATTGATTTCAAATCTGAGACTATCAAAGTCCGTCAACGGCTTTTGGAAGATAAAAGGTGGTAAAGTAACTCATAAATAACTGCCAAAAATAACCAACATAGACAGGTAGTTTAAGAGATTGCTAAGAGGCAAGATGGCAATTTACATTTGAAACAGCTGATTGTCACCGAGTACAAGAATAAGGGGACCGAATCCTTTCAACGAGATTATTATAAGTAAGGCCCTTATGGCCTTACTTATATCGTATAATCGTTTGTTAAATTTTAAGAAACTGCTCAGCAACTGATTAATAAAAATCTTACCCATAAACTCCTCTTAAGGATAAGAGGTGGTGGTAAAGTAAGTCGTAAATATCCTGCGGCCGGGCTACCTGTAGTAAGAGGCGACAAAACAACCCATGGACGGGTGTTCAGGTATGTCCCCGTCTGGACGACTACTATCCCTAGGGTAGAGTATGCCACCATAACAACTTTGTGTGCCGGCATCAGGGGCCAGGTTCCAGCTTCCCTTCAAAGAGCGGCAGCACATAGGTAGCACCACATACTTTAGGTGTTACAAATGTCCATAGGCGACGACAACCACTTTCCATGAGGTGGACCGTCAGCCTGTCTGCTGAATTCATGCAATAAAAAATACCAATATTTATAATAAACAAAAAAATATCAAGGGTAAAGTAGAGTAAGAGCGCATCACTATTTCCCCTCCCGAAATGGTCTCGTCAACTTCGGTTTTCGTAAATAGAAAACATTTTTCTTTTAGACTCATTCGTGTCAGCCGGTAGCTATCATTCAAATCTACTGCGTGCGGACCGCCGAGCATTATTTATTGCCTGTTACCAGTATATTTAAATATTTGTACTCAGGTGACTTTTATAAATCAATACATGGCTTATTGGTTGAAATAATTATATTAATACGTGAAGCAAAAACATTATACTCCTTTTTACAAACGTAGACGGAGGAGTATGAAATTTCGCACACTTGTTTCTATAGAGAAGGAGTGCACAATGCTAATATTTTTTTTACTTTATGCAAGAAAATACATTAAATCAATAAAAAAAACATTACACACGCATATATACTTTATTTGTTTATTGTTAAAGTCAAATTAACAGTGTAGCCTTGGCGAAATGTGTAATAATCGAAGTACTCGTATAGTCTTTGACAACAGAACGTTGATATTGTTCAAAATTATAATTTAAATTAATTATGGTCGATATCGACCACTGAGCACTGAGCTACCACTAGTTATTTTTATTATGCGCACAAAAATAGGCTTCCAAAAAAGGATGAGATTCTGAATTCTGTTCAGCCATAAGTTTTCAGTTTATGAACCGATTTTAATCATTCTTTTTGCGTTGGATTCGGTACAGCTTCACAATTATTTTATATAGAATTGTTATTGGTTACCATATTTATACTTGACTTAAAAGTGAAAAATAAAACGACTTCAAGAATAAGTAGGTACAATGCAAAAAATAAATAAGTTCTACAACATCTTTTTACATTACACGCACATTTCACAACCAAACCAAGACATACAAAGAGCCAAAAAATTAATAACCCAGACACTGAAAGTAAAAACAACACACATGGCACTAGATAGGATAATTGTATAAGTATAGACATAAGGCCCACACTGCACATGCCTCACAACATCAGCATGTAACAGATACACTACATTAGTATAAGTTTAGTATTAAAATTAGGATAAATTAATATAATAAGTCACTCGTAAGATACATACACCTCAACACAAATTAATTAATGTCACACACAAGAACTAATATAATAAGCGTGTTAAATTTTAAAAATCTAGAAATTAAGCTTTAAAAAAGGGTACGAAACTCGAGTCCGTAGAGTAGTTAAAAAAAGTATTAAAACATAAAAAAAACAAATTACAAAGTATGGTAATTTTTATGTTTTTTTCGCACCGCCTTCAAGATGTAGAAGTCGTTTATTTTTGGCTTTTTAGTTACTCTTGAAGTCAATTTCTTTTCATTAGAAATATTTGATTTGTATAGAACAACATCCATATTTAAAAAAAAAATATTAATACAGCAGACAAGCAGACGGCCTTTCTGATGAAAAGCGTTTACCATTGCCTATGGACACCTGCTGTTCTCTAAAGGGCCACTAATGCCTGAACACAACTGACGGTTGTTTTGCCGGTATACTCTAGACCAGGGGTGCTAGCCATCCAGAAAGGCAAATACCCTATCATTTGGCCGTGGGTTGTTTTATCGCCTCTGGCTACAGGTCGCCCGGCGGCATGTACATAGTATTCTTTCGTATTCCTGCACGGATAAGATCCTGGATCCGTGTTAGGATGAAAAATACTATCTCCTGCGGCTGGGTGGCTTGTGGTGAGGTATGTTGAGACAACCCAGAGCCAGGTGGTAGGAATTTGTCTATCTAGATGGCCACCACCCATGGTCTAGAGGACGCCGCCAGAATAACCCTGAGTTATGTTTACGCGTCACTGGTCAGCTTCCAATCTCCCTTTTAAACCTGCAGCACATTGTTAACACGTTTCATCCTGGGATTTTACAAATGTCCATAGACAAGGGTAACCACTTTCCATCAGGTAGGCTGTCAGCTTGCCTGCTATATTCCAGCAATAAAAAATATTATCGGGGAACTATAAATACCTACTACAAAAATGAAATGTGAAAGAAAGTGTTTTTACGACTAATAGGAACCTATATATTTTTCGAGCAATCTCTCCCTTCTTTTTCCCTCCCTGGTATATAAATGGAACTACAACTTAAAATTAAGCGCCAATGAAATAATGAATGCACGTACAAATATTTATTACCCGTCGGCCATTAAATGGTTCGTCTCTCAGCAGTGTCGTGATTGAAGTCTTTGTTTACGGCGTCTCTTTAAATTGTATTGTCGATGCTTTTAAACAAATTAAGTGGTCGTTGAAAGAGCAGGAAGCGCGAAAGGGATGGAGGGATGCCCGCATCCTGGCGTGCATTATTGTTTAATTGGAACGTGATTGATATTGCTTTTGGGCGTGTTATGATAGATAAATTGTTTACGCTTCCGTAAGTCGTTGAAGACCACCCAATAATCTATTTAAAGTGGTTTAAGTGAACTAATATTTTGGACACAACTGTAGATACATACATCCACATGTTTGTTACTCTTTCACGCAATAACTATTTTTACTAAGATTTTGATGAAACTTATCAATAATATAGCTTACACATAAGAATAAACACACAACACATAGGCTATAATTTATAAAGATATAGTGAATTATCCAAAATATGACGATTTCCCATCACCACGCGGGTGAAACCGCGAGCGCAGCTAGTGAATAACATAAATTGAATCGGTCTTATTCATATTGAGTTAGACTAAATTTGTAGGCTTTATCAAGTTACTTAAAGAAGCTTATAAAGTTATTCTAACTTAATATGAATAAGACCATATATCTATGAGCCACTGGTTAATATCCGGCTCGAAGGACCATAAGTGAAACTAAGACTGGTGCGCATAGACATTTAACCGACGGTTACAATAAAATAATCGCTGTTTAGCCATACAGTTTTGGCGATTCATTTATTTTAACCATTGGTTAAATGTCTATGCACACTAGTCTAAGTGGACTATAGTGGCTGGTATATGCGTGCGTCAAATGATCAGTAATTTCAATATTAACTGAAATATATATTTAAGAAATGTGAAATGATCTCCATAAGGTTGTCTGGAAGAAATCGCTGTTAGCGATAAGACCACGGATTGTACCTACTAGTTATACGATTGTAACTCATGTGTATTATTTTCTTGTGTGCAATAAAGAATATTCTATTCTATTCTTTATGTTTCTGAGTGCATACAGTGCATCATAGCAATATTTGATGGCAACTGTCCTTACAATCGGAAATGTCTTAAAATACGTGACTTCATAGGGATAAGGACACAGGTCATGCCCCTGCATTAGTGTATATATACTGTATACATATGAATTATTTGTGAATGTTTATATCATTAATAATGCTACATCTCAAATAACATATTAAGCCTTGGCCACATCTGCGTGGCACAGCCACTAATGTTAACATTATTCCACGAATAGTAGGGACATTAGAATCAATGCTAAAATTAATTAAAATAATATTGTCTTATCATCTTACTTTTAAATATGTATCGTGGTAGAAATAATTGAATTACTATTTCAATAATAATGATTGCGCTATTCACTCCTTTTACTTGTACAAACTTATGACATCATGTTTCGAACGCTCATACAAAATGTATGAGGTTTTGACCTTTTTGTAATTTGTTACAATTAACAAATTAATTGCAACTTAAATCAGTTTTAGTAAGGCCTAATTCCTTTTCATTTGTAAAACTTTGGCAATTTCATTGATGATAAACATTTTATTTGAAAATATAATTATTTAATGGCGTCTTAACGGCATCTGATTACAGCAATAACCATTGATTATACTTATAACCCTCATAAAGAGATCTCACATTTGATGATTTCTAGTTAACTATAGAAGTTAAGGGTCAAGGTATACTGACTCACAGTCGAAGCGGATCAAAGCGTCATAAAAAGACGCACATTAGATCAAGATCCACGCATTTTTTGAATTGTGGTTTTTTAAAGCTGGAGTGCAGCAAACCGGCTGACGGCCCACCTGGTGGAAAGCGGTTACCGTCGCCTACGGACGTTTGCAACATCAGAGATGTCACCAACGCGCTGCCGGCCTCGAAGAAATTTTATGACACCTTTTTGAAAAACTCCATATCGCAGCGCTGTGGGAAAACCTCGGTTGAGAGCTCATTCCAAATCCCCACGGTACGCGAGAAAAACGTTCTACTGAACCGTTGCGTACAGGAGCGAAGCGGCTCATGGAAGTGGGGGTGAAATCCCAACCGATGGTGAGCGGTGAGATGGTAGAAAGAGGACGAAGGCATCATTCTAAACAGTTCTTCGGAATACTCCCCGTTGTACAGTCGGTAGAATACGCAGAGAGAAGCAAAGTCTTTCCTAAGGCCAAGCGTATCTAGACCGTCTGTTAGTATGGCATCATCAACAACGCGAACGGCTCAACGTTGAATACAGTCCAGGGCAGGTGCTCCACATGTGTATGGTTGAGTATGGTTTTTATGTTTTTTAGATCGACGCTTCGACTTGCGTCAGTGTGTCTTGATCCTAACTGGCTTAAATAAAATAGTACACATTATACACAATCCTATTTAAAAGCCTAGGATTGTTTACGGACTTTTTCTATGCATTATTTTGACTGATTACGTATTATTATTTAATGAAATAATCTTGATGCCAAGCAAGCTATAAAAGGAGTTATTATACAATAGAAGGCATGCTCCGCCCATATTTGTCTCAGGCATGATACGAGTGCGATTCTTACTACTAATGAAGCCATTCAAGGGTCAGATTAGCACTTCATAAATCATAATTGTGTAACCATTATGTAGTGTTTGTTTTATTTTTTGTATATTGAATTGACGTGTATAGTTATTGTTAGGTTTTCTTTAAAAACTAACTGTTAAGCCGCTTTGTTCGCGCGTTATTTTGACTGGTAGACACTAGAAATCACAAACTGATTGCGTTAATTGATCACAAACTGTTGGCGATACATGCAGTACATGGTGATGCTAATACTGTACATGGTGATGCTAATACAAATGTCAATGTCATTTTATCGTAACAATGTCGTAATTTTTGTCATAATTCTACTTTGATATCCGTTAAGCCGTGTCGGAGCATTATTATAACTATATACCTAACAGATGCCAGATAGCGGTCCGGCACTAGATTTCATAGTTTATCTAGTTTAATTTGTAATGTAATTTTAACGTAACTAACAGATGAAAATTCTAAGAATGGTTATTTATATTTAGGCGTATAAAATAATAGTAAATTTTACTTAATTTTTAATATTTTTTCAAGTCGTCGACAAACACATCAATTTTATTTATATGTAATGAAATAGTATAGATTTATATGTAATGAAGTACATTTATTAGATACTGGTATTATTTCGTATATTCAATCATTTTTGTTTAGTAAAAAACAACCGTCACTTATTCTATATATTAAACTCTGTAAATATATACCTAGTGACTTATATCTAAAAATTGCCCAAAAGACCACATTTATTGCATTGTAATAATAAATAAATTATAAATTCTAATTATTAGTTATTTTATAATTAGATGCATATTTCGCTTTGCAGCAATAAAATAAGTTACGACACATAAGTAACTCAACGCTTTGCCAGACCAATCACTTAACGCCGTAAAGCACCCTAACCTACCCCACCTGTTACTTGACGTTTTCCAAAAATACCAGGAGAACAGCTTTAGTAGGATATTAATAAATAAACTATGAATTCCTCGTCGCCTTACCGAGAATCCTGTCTAATCCTTAAAGTAACCATTCGGTAAGCGTAACGTACACAGCGCTGTCTGTAGCTATTAATGGAATTATTATTATACTGTTGAAATCTTAATCGACTTAAACTTTGATAAAAATAGAATATTTAAGTCTTATATCTTACGGACCGCGTTCGTAATACCGAAGTTAGAAAGAGAGTTGGTCTGAAAGAGAGTGTCAGGGTGAAGGTAAGGAAAGGAAAGGAATGCTGCGGTGGTTCGGGCATGTGGAAAGAATGAATGATGGAAGAATGACTAAACAGATATACAATGCAAAAGTGGATGGATGCAGAAGTCGCGGAAGGCAACGACACACCTTCCATGATCAAATTGATCGTGTACTAGCAGAAGGTGATTAAGAACAGACGAGCGTGCATGACAAGAGCTATGAATGTCAAAGAAGCAAGTGAGGTGTGTAAGAATAAGCCTGAATGGCGCTCTGTTGTCCGTGCCTACCCCGCAAGGGACCTGGCTTGAAGTTATGTATGTATGTAAGTCTTATACTATCGTAAAATATTCGCTCATGTACGCATCGTTGCTTATGGAGGTTTCGCTTGCATACCATAGAAATTTGGAATGTGCTACCAGCTGAAGTATTCCCACAACACTACGATATAGGGTTTTTTAGAAGGTGTTATAAAAATTTTTCGAGATTAGCAGTAGATTGGTGACTATCGTTGCGAACGTCCATAGGCGATAGTAACAGTTTTTCATTTAAAAAAAACTTATAATTTTGTATAGTGCTTGCTCAATCAAGCCAGCTATCTAACCCAAAAGTAGTGTTTCAGTTTTAATGTACACTTTATAAGTATGTATTAAAAAGTATTAAGCTCGAAGAAAAGAGATGTTGATGAATATCTTGGGAGAATACCTTACGTTTATGATTGCCTAGTAATCTTGGTTACATTATAACTAGTAGAATTGGGTACATGACATATTATGTTCCTACTGCTACTTACTGCTCCTAAAATTATTTTCGTATGATGATAAGACCGTCGCTAAAGACCATATTTATATATCACGATAAAAATATTTATATAAGTTATGATGAAGGCTTCGGCGTTTAACAATATGATATGAAGTGTTCCATTAGACTTGATTTTCAACTACCTACCTTATGATACAACTTATACAATAAAGACATTGTTAGCGTAATGTTTATGCTAGTGAGGTGCGCGTGCGTCTTACAAATCTCCTCCTGTGATTCTGTCACACCTGCATCTAGGGGTGCGGTGGAACTAAACCTTTGTTGGTAAAGTGAGTTACTCTGCTTCCCAAGGTAATTCAAGCCTTGATGCGCGGCTGAACATGGATGTAACTACCTTCTAAAACTCATATTCTTCCCACCACAAGCGCGGGCACATGGGAGTCATGTTCAGGTTTAGTGGTTTATTTGAGAACGCCTCTATCAGACTCTCATACAAGCCGTGCGGCGCTTAATATTGACGCGTGAGGTCTAACCTCCACAAAGGGCCCGGTATTATACGAGAGGTATTCCCCCTCCTCCAAAAAAAAAAATGGTTATGCTAGTTGGCCACACGTCGATTTGTATGCGAGTTCGATGTCTCAGAATAAAACATTTGTATGATCTGCCAAAAGTTTCTTTCCTGTTTGGTGAATTTTGTCTCCGTTATTTGTATGGTTAATGCACACTAGCGCTAATGGATCAATAAGCTTTTAATAGGAAAATATTAGAGGGATTGTGTTTGGTGTGCTATATCAATAATCCGCACTTGTTAAACTCATGCATGCACATGCCTGATTGCCATTCATCACAAAGCCCACTCGTCTGGCGCGAAATAAGGGCCCTCGACAAATGCAGCTGTCGTGCCTGTTGTTCGCACCTCTCAGACTGCTTGTCCCCACTTGCATGCCTACGCGTTAATTCCGTGTTGCCACTTTCTGCAAAATAATTAAACGCGAAATAAAGCGACACTGTAAATAAATGAAATCAAGAATTAATAATATAACTGGAGCTTTGCTAGCGGAATTGTCGTAGATATCAATTCTGTATCCCAAGGTCAATAGGCCCATTTCTTGGATGAAAAGTATCCCTCGATCAACGCGCGCATGCATAATAAACAGATGGTAAAATTTATGACAATCACTTCCGTCATATGGTTACTTTACAATAATAAATACGATTCTAACACATGCATAAGAAAGTATTTACGGTATTTATATAAAAAAATATTTTTTAAATTCTCATCTGTCTTTTTTTTCCGGCTAATTTCTGAAACGTCTGGATCGATTTTGTAGGACTTTAATTGCCACATAGCTGATGTTATAAGGAGTAACTTGGGCTAATATTATTAGAAAAAAAATTAAGCCCCACACGCACGCTGCCGCCGTCATCACACCGGAAGGCAAATTAAATAAAAATAAATTCCATGCAGACGAAGTCGCGGGCAACAGCTAGTATTTAATATTAGGAGGGATTACTTATTTAGGCATTGACATAATTATGTTTCTGCGTACGAGACCTTGAGCCACTGTTCATTTCAATCTTTCTTGTCTGTCTAACTGACACAATCTTTTTCTAAGAGTAAAATGGCAAATTATTTAAGGTTAATAGATCATTATCGCACCTTGAATGCTATTTTACTAAGCAAAATCGATTTTCTTTTATTTATTAAAAGAATACTAACATAATCCTGTAAATATACGTAAACTGTTGCAAATGGCAACATTGCATGTCCTTGCTTTATTAGCTGTAAGCTTTTCCTGCGTTTAAGCGTCAATAAGTGGATTAGCTGCGTCCGGCCTTCTTGTAATTTAAATTGAACTATCCAAGGCGTTTATGCAATCCTGGTACAACTGTTAAGTGGCTACGTGATGGATGACAAGAAATGGACATCCTCTCCTCCTTATCCATAGACGAAAATTAACTTGGGTAAAAAACGGGTGACGCTATAGACACTATTGTGGATAACAAGGTTTCATACACAAATAATTAGTTTAGTAATAGGGCTGCGGACACATGTTACCATAAATTTTACGTTTATGTATATGTATAAAAGAATAGGCATTGAAACAGCATCTGCATTTTTATCTGCGCAGGAACGGAGAAAGAATACAATTTCCTGCGGCCGGGCGGCCTGTCGTAAGAGGCGACAAAACAACCCACAGCCAGGTGGTAGGACATTTGCCCGACTGGATGGCTACCACCCCTGGTCTAAAGTATGTCGCCATAGTAATCTTGAGTTGTGTTTCGGCATTAGTGACCAGGTTCCAGTCTCCCTTAAGAGTGCAGCAGCGCATTTGTAGCACCTTTAGTGTTGCAAATGTTTATAAGCGATGGTAACTGCTTTCCATCAAGTGGGCCATCTGCCTGTCTGCTGACTCCTGCAATAAAAAATATATCTTATTTTTAAAATATCATGATATAAATAATTTGATTTCCTATTTAATAAACAAATATGCTTGCGCTATTTGACTTCTTTTACTTGAACATGCTTACGATGTCCTAAGTATGTAGAGTCCTACAAAATCTATGAGGCTGTTTTGACATTTTGGAAAATGGTACAACACATCTCAGTTGTTTTGACTATTTGTTCCCCTGTTATAAAATTATGAACATTATCTACAATATCAATATTTTGTAAGTGGTTTAAGGTTCTTTACTAGAATTCGAATTGGAAAAGAAAATGATTTATAAATAGATTATATAAATAAATTTTAATTGTCATTGTCAAGTTTACTTTTTCGACTGGTAAACAAGTGTCTTTTGGACCAACTTTTTTCAGCAGTCTCCGAAAATTATAAATGAGGTGTCATTCGATTCGGAATGGCATCTAGATGATTTTTGTAAAAAATGAAGTTCCGCTTGCAAAAATTGTAAAAGTTATTAACAATTAACTAAAAAGGGGGGGGGGGGGGGTAGTTATTTGCAAATATCTCAAAAAGTAATAAAGATTTTTCAAATTTGAAAAAAGATTCGAAAAGAGGAGGAAATTTCCTAAAAAAAGGTCTCGACTCCTGAAACTGTAAGATCAATATTTTTAATTTTCCCAGAGGGATGAAAATACGGCCGAAAACGGGTACTCTGGCTTACGCAAGCCACACCCACATCGGCCCTTTAATGAATAAATATTATTTAAACATACTAAATATGAAAATAAAAAATAAAAAATTCAAGCACTAACTGAATAGATGAATGAACAATAATCTGCTTGAAAATTTTTTTTATAACAATTTTTCATTTAGTTATTCAATAGTTAATTAATATATTTTTTTTGCTTGAACATGAACATTGCAAGTGTGATAATTGTTAAAATATAAATTTAAGATTTTTTTCCTTTCTTGGAGCAATTCTTGAAAGGCTTTAGAATAGAACCCCGTTGGAAAAATTTGAAAATGTTTATTATTCATTTTTTTATTAATAATTTTCGTTGTTACAAAATATTTTTGTTTTGCTTGAACATAAACATTGCAAGTGTGATAATTGTTAAACTATAAATTTAAGATTTTTTCCTTTCTTGGAGCAATTCTTGAAAGGCTTTAGAATAGAACCCCGTTGGAAAAATTAGGAAATGTTTATTTTTCATTTTTTTATTAATAATTTTCGTTGTTTTAAACTTGTAGTGCCTGAATTTTTTCAATTTTTTATTTTCATATTTAGTATGTTTAAATAATATTTATTCATTAAAGGGCCGATGTGGGTGTGGCTTGCGTAAGCCAGAGTACCCGTTTTCGGCCGTATTTTCATCCCTCTGGGAAAATTATAAATATTGATCTTACAGTTTCGGGAGTCGAGACTTTTTTTAGGAAATTTCCTCCTCTTTTCGAATCTTTTTTCAAATTTGAAAAATCTTCATTACTTTTTGAGATATTTGCAAATAACTAACCCCCCCCCCCTTTATTAGTTAATTGTTAATAACTTTTACAATTTTTGCAAGCGGAACTTCATTTTTTACAAAAATCATCTAGATGCCATTCCGAATCGAATGACACCTCATTTATAATTTTGGGAGACTGCTGAAAAAAGTTGGTCCAAAAGGCACTTGTTTACTAGTCAATTTGTCTTTTATGTCCTCCTAATAAAATATTATAGTCGTACGATAACCAGCTGCTTATATTATTTCTGTCGATGACACCAAGGGCGTCGTTAATCACTAAAATCAACAATACCGCTTTATTTCTCGAATACCTGCTGTTTTGTGATTACAATAGAATAGCTTCACTTGAGTCATTCACTTTGCACAGCTGAAAACTTGTTTTCAGCCTTCGTTAGGACCACGTATGAAAGCAGTCATTACAATACAGTCTAGAACATTGTCTTAGCGATTATAATTTTTTCATATCAAAAGCGTTCAAACATCTGCCCAACGCGGTTTCTTGCGTAGACATAAAATGGTTTTGTTACCATCTCCAAGATCATGACGAAGGTTTCGATATTTATACGCTTTATATTAGTTTCACTTGTACAAGTATGTATTTGATTTTTATTCACTTTTAAAAGTCAGATTAAATGGAAATTCTGCACACTTGTCAAGGACCGATAGTAATACTATACACGTAATTTATTTTTGTTTTAAATAAACTATACTACTAAACTACAAAAGATGCTTGTATAATCGCTTAAACGAACTAAAAAGTAGAAAAATAAATCTGAGTATAAGAATTAAATGATTGGCGAGAAATTAGTGTCATTGAGATAAAAGCGAGGGCTGTTCGATACATTGATATAATATAACGATATCAATTATTATAATAAAGCACCCCATGCTTTTACCACAATGACATTAATTTTCTGGTTAACCGTTTTATTCTTACTAGTGGTCGCCCGTGGTCGAAATTCGACCATAATAATTAATGTCAAAGACTACACTTCTATAATCGCAGATTTCGCCAAGGCTACACTGTTCATTTGACTTGAACAATAAACAAAAGAGTATATATGCGTGTGTGTGTCAAATACACGGTAGTGTGTGTAATATTTTGTTTTTATTAATTTAATGTATTTTTTCATGCACAACTTTAAAAAAATATTAGCATTCGTCGCTCCTACTCTATATAAACTATAAGTGTGCGAAATTTCACACCTCTCCGTCAGCGCAATTTGAGTAAAAAGGGGTGCGAGTTTTTGCTTCACGTATTATTAAGTAAGTAAGAATTATATTTTTACTTTTTAGTTCAATTAAGCGATAATAAAAGCGCATTTTTTATTTTTTTCTTTACATATGATTTATTTTGTAACTTCTTTTCGTTTTTAAATATTTGGGGTCGGTTTAAAAGGTCTTTTCCTTCCAGTCTATTGCATATAGGTCAACCGTCACAACCGGTTCGCAGAATCCATTCATCGCTTTAGACCATAAGGCCCTGTATTGTATTGCCTGGAAACTAGTGTAAATATGGATTTTTTGGAAATTGTTTATATTGTGTGCAATAAAGTGTTTCTATTATAAAAAAAGAGCTCTTTGTAATTTAAGGTAACCTTGATGTTCCAAAATGATTTTTTAATTAATAATCGTATCAGCATCTTAAAATTTTCGGAATGTCTGATGTTTTTAAAGTGGCACATAAAGTCTAAAAATAAACTAAAATTATGAAATACGGGTACGGTGAAATTCTTTCATCTTTTAATTGCATAAATAACTTCACCACATATTTGGGCTATAAACGCGAGTCAAATCACAGGCCGTACTAGGAAAGCATATTTCCAAAGAATTATCCATCTTTGATCTTATTCGTAATGCATTTGACGTGTTGACTGATGTTTGCTGGTCTAGCACGCATGGTCTTATAAAATCGCCTTATATGTCTGCGTCTATTTAAAGGTTGTTTATCAATTTCTGTATTGCCATGTGCGATGCACTTGCTTTCTTTTGTGTTCGACGTACGTAGACATGTTTTATGTCTTGTTTACCCACGAGCCCTTTTGATATTACACTTGCGTAAAGTGACCTAATTTTCTTGCTTTTGCCTCTAATGGGCGATTATTTGAAGTGTAAACTTTGGACTTTGTTATTCTTTTTACAGTGATCAAAAAATTATATTTGCTTGTCTAAACCGCACTTTCTTATGCATTCCTAGTCATTTCCTCTTAGTTGATTCTAAGATCCATAAACATCCCGTCATTGGACTAGTCCCTCTCCATTTTTAGAGGGACGGTTAGACGATTTAGTATAAAGAATATAAAAAATATTAATTTCTGTAAATACAGTGATAAAGTAAATCGCAAGTAAATTATATTGATGTAAAACAGCGAACGGAAAACATATACATCTGACTGGGTAGTAGCTAAGATTTTATTATTTATTGATGTGTATACGCAAAGTAGACGTCTGCCGCGATCAATATAAGTTTTTAAGACTATAATAAACAAAATATATCAATGGCAGATCTGGTCAATTACTTTCAAATTTTTGAAGTGAAACTTCTATATAGAGGGGGTCTTATGGAGTTTTGACTCACGAAAAGATGTCACAGTCACGTGATCACCGTCACTAATTCTTACATTTTTAAACTCGTGATATCTTTCGAATGGAATGTCCGAATTGAATAATTCAAAAAGTTATATAAAGGTATTGAAGCAGTCTTGAATATGAAGTAATTTATTTTGATAAGGATTAATATCAAGATACAAATAAAAAGCCTTTTCTAGCGGCGGCATTTTAATTAATTTTTTATAATAAAAAAACGCTTATTGTGGCATAACTATAATAGTTAGATATATGTTGTCGCGATACTTTTTGTAAATAATTATGTGTTCTACAAAGTCGTAGTACATTATTTTATTTTATCATCAATAGTTTTCGCAGCGCACGCGATTTTAGGTATTTTTTATACCTTGGACTACATTATTGGAGTTTTAGTAATGATCCCTAATTTTTTTGTAAATATAATATACCCTATGTCACCCGGGGATAGCGTAGCTTGCCAACAGTGAAAGAATTTTTCAAATCGGTTCAGTAATATCGGAGCCTCTTCATGCAAGCAAAAACCAATCTTATCTTTCCTCTTTATAATATTAGTCTAGATATTCATAAATATATTTATTATAAAATTAATTAGATATTTGCATATTATAAAAAGCGCAAGATTTTGCGCTGGAAGTTGCTTAATAAAATTGGGAGCTGGGTTGCCCTAAAAAGCGCTATATCTAGCTTCGAAAGCGCTAAAGTGGCAGACTTGGTGAGCCGAGCCGAGCGCCGGGGAAGTCCCGCAAACGAGAAAGCGAGCGAGAGAGCGAGCGAGGATATACCTCGTTCTCCGACAACCTCGTCCCTCTAATACCTAAAATCGCATTCTGCGCATCGGTAAGTGGGATGTTCCAATAAGAAAACAAATTAACAACTAGAAAACTTTGCCAACGGTTCAGTTTTTCGAAAGTCACAACGAGGTGAACGACAAGTGTTGACAGAAAAAAATTGTCGGTGCGTGTGTAGTGTATTACACTATACAGACAAAATATATATTATAGGAGTTACATCTGCTCTGTTGGTATTCTCCGCGGTGTGTAAGTATATTTGAAATATTTTTTTAAATACTTTTTTCTGTCAATATAAATCATCAAAGCCGCGTGTTCTAATACTTTTTAAACTCGTGATATCTTTCGAATGGAATGTCCGAATTGAATAATTCAAAAAGTTATATAAAGGTATTGAAGCAGTCTTGAATATGAAGTAATTTATTTTGATAAGGATGAATATCAAGATACAAATAAAGTGCCTGTTCTAGCGGCGGCATTTTAATTAATTTATTGAAATAAAAGGACACTTATTGTGGCATAACTATAATAGTTAGACATATGCTGTCGCGACACTTTTTGTAGATAATGATGTGTTCTGCAAAGTCGTAGTACATTATTTCATTCTATCATCAATAGTTTTCGCAGTGCTCGCGATTTTAGATATTTTTTACACCTTGGGTTACGTTATTGGAGTTTTAGTAAGGATCCCTAATTTTTTTGTAAACATAATATAGCCTATGTCACACGGGGATTGTGAAGCTTGCCAACAGTGAAAGAATTTTTCAAATCGGTTAAGTAGTTTTGGAGCCTCTTCAATGCAAACAAAGAATTTAATCTTTTCTCTTTATAATATTAGTATAGATATTCATATATATTTATTATAAAATTAATTAGATATTTGCATATTATAAAAAGTGCAAGATTTTGCGCTGGAAGTTGTTTAATAAAATTGGGAGCTGGATTGCCCTAAAAAGCGCTATATCTAGCTCCTAAAGCGCTAAATTGGCAGCTCTGGTGAGCCGAGCGCCGGGAAAGTCTCGTAAACGAGAAAGCTAGCGAGAGAGCGAGCGAGGATATACCGCGTCCTCAGACTACCTCATCCCTCTAATAGCTAAAATTGCGTTCTGCGCATCGGAAAGTGCGATGTTCCGAGCCGCTATTAATGGAGGCAAACTTAAGTTTGCATCGAACTATAGCTCTGCTCTCCACGTGACAAGGCATCACTGCCTCTATTTGTGGTATGTGTAAAAAAAATATAAATAAATAAATAGAGTTTGTTGAGTAAAAAAAAATAACAACAAGAAAACTTTGCCAACTGTTCAGTTTTTCGAAAGTCATAACAAAAGTGAACGACAACGAACAACAAAAGTGTTGACGTAAAAAATGGTCGGTGCGTGGGTAGCGTATTACATACACCATTAAAATGTACTTAACCTAACCAAATCATAATTTGCAGTAAACCTGCGAAAAATCGAAATGTGTGCTGGGACACATATTAGAAGTGAAACTTCAACGGACAAGTGGAAAAACGAATCGCAACGGACAAGTGGAAAAACGAATAGCAACGGATAAGTGGCAAAACGAATCGCAACGGACAAGTGGAAAAACGAATGGCAACGGATAAGTGGAAAAACGAATCGCAACGGACAAATGGAAAAACGAATCGCAACGTACAAGTGGAAAACGAATCGCAACGGACAAGTGGAAAATCTTCAACTGACAAGTGATAAAATGAATCGCAACAAAATTTTAACTTGAAGTTTTACGGGCAGATTGTTAATGTACTTGTCCAATTTGAAAACCTGCCCGTAAAACTTCAAGTCAAAATTTTGTTGCGATTCATTTTATCACTTGTCAGTTGAAGATTTTCCACTTGTCCGTTGCGATTCGTTTTCCACTTGTACGTTGCGATTCGTTTTTCCATTTGTCCGTTGCGATTCGTTTTTCCACTTATCCGTTGCCATTCGTTTTTCCACTTGTCCGTTGCGATTCGTTTTGCCACTTATCCGTTGCTATTCGTTTTTCCACTTGTCCGTTGCGATTCGTTTTTCCACTTGTCCGTTGAAGTTTAACTTCTAATATGTGTCCCAGCACACATTTTTTTAGTATATTCAAAATTGTCTGCCATAAAGTAAAACCGCGCGATAATGGTCTGCCATTCTTATTTTCCGATAATAATAAGCCTATATTTTCAAATTTCAAAACGGCAGACGTGGTTAAAATTCTTCAAAAATCGATACCTTTTTACCTCAGCGCTCGTCGCGTCCACCACTTTGAGCTTAGTTAGTCCCCGTACCATGCATGGTAGGTATAGGGGCCTCAATGTACAAAACCTCAGGTCTGGTCAAATACATACAGGTAGCCGTTCACTGGCTCTTAAACTAATATACTTATCAAGTTTTGGTGATGAAGGAATATTATTGTTGATATTACTCATCTATGAAACTCACCAATTCGGATTGAACAACCGTGGTGGGCACATTGTTTGTCTAAAATGAGACCGTGTCAATAACACAAAGCTCCAGGCCGAGAGCCAATTTTACTATTACTAACTTAATCCTTAAAAGTGCATTAGTATTATGAAAATGTTTTAACATACCCATGAGAATAGAACTCGTAATACCCTGTCTAGTGCAAGCAATAAAATGCAACGTACGGGCGGCGGCAACGCCTTGTGCCGGCGGGCGTGCGGTATTAATAATGCCGCAGTGCATTTTACAACTGTTTACGCACGTCTAGACGGAATACGCCCTTTATGCGCATACAAACAATGCACTCTGGATTTTCCAGGCAAAATTGTCTATGAGGATAATATACCGCCCGTGTGTTGTGAAAGCCTGGTAGCCAAAAGTAATTATAATGATTAAAGTAAACGCTTGAATTAGTTAGTAAAAGTATTAATTTTGCTGCACTTATTATAATTGTGATATTCATTTTCTTTAAAGTAGAACATTTTTTATTTTCAAATCGATTACATTCGATTTAATTACGTATTGTATCGATGGTTTTATAGTCTGTGCGTTACGTGACTCATTTCATTTCATTAAGCTACCTACAGCAATAAAGTGCTTCTACAATTATATAATTTGTTCCATGTGGGCTTTACTGTCAAAAAATATGTAAACCCTGATAGACGTGCAAACGTCAAAGTAAAATAAACGCTTACAAAACAGTGTAATTATTCATAATGGATATCTGAAAGTTCATTTCGAATAAGTATCAAAACATTTTTAAAGTTTAGGGATTTAAAGCACAGCTAGTAGGTAGATAAACATTTATACGTATTTTAACCATATTTCCCGCAAATTTTGAACATTATCTGTTATTAAAGCTTTTTACTCTTAGCTAAATGATACTTCTCACACGAAATCAAATCATTAGAAACAAAAGATAACTCGAATATTCAACCTTTTTAAAAACAGATACATTTTCAAAACGCAAGGATAGTTGTGAACAGCTCGTCGCACATATTGCGTTCTACGCTGATGGCTTGGGCCTAGGATACTCTGGTCGATGTAGGTATAGAAGTTAAAGAATCTTAGTGATGAAAACTTGTAATAAATCACTTTTACATAACGAATGCGTCTGCACTCGGCTACCACCAAAACGCACTGGCAGTGTTGCAAGTTTAAAATAAAATGATTTTATGTTGGTGTTGCCAATAATAAGTACTATAGTACAATACTAGTACTATAGATGAGTCAAACATTATAGCAATTGATTTCTTTTAAATATTACTATATATATTTTTACAATCGTTTCTAGTATCTTGTGATTCATAATACTGGTTGCGTAATTCACATATTTTTATTTTTCCACTTCAAGTATTTTTTGTATATAACTTAATTGCGTATACAATAGATATTTAAATAATTCAACGCCTGAAAGATGAAAATTGTTTACCGAAATGTACAAAATAATTAAAACTTTTAATAATACAGACCGTCACGTGTTTTGTGTCAATAGTGTGGTTAAAAGATGGAAATAACAGTGATATCATGGTTACTTGACATACCAGATGAATTTATAGTATTTTGTCTGTACAGCTAATTGTAGTCCATAAAATATTAAATGGGACAAAAGCTACCGCTTTAAAATATTTATCAGTAGTAATTGCTAGTGAAACTTTGTTGGCGTTGCCGTGACTACAATTTTTTTTAAGTTGCAACAGCGGTACCAAAAATGACGTGACCACAGTCTATACCGCGGAATCGATTTCATTTTTCGGGATGAAAAATATCATGATTATCCACCAGGGATATAATTATGTTAGCTATGTGTCGAGTTCGTATAATCTTTATTATTACTTTATATATCGTATTTAATTAATTAAAATACAACAGGAACGGAGAAAGTATACAATTTCCTGTGGCCGGGCGGCCTGTAGTAAGAGGCGATACAACCCACAGCCAGGTGGTAGGGTATTTGCCGGCCTGAATGGCTACCACTAGAGTCTAGAGATGCCGCCATAACAACCTTGAGTTGTGTTCCGGCATTAATGACCAGGTTCCAGTCTCCCTTAAGAGAGCTGCAGCGCATTTGTAGCACCTTTGGTGTTGCAAATGTCCATAGGCGATGGTAACCGCTTTCTATCAAGTGGGCCGTCTGCCTGTCCGGTGAACTCCTGCAATAAAAAAAAATACAAGAATCATTTGACTGTGATAACCTTTTGTAATATATACACCAAAAATGTTAGTAAGTAAAAGTTCACCATCTACCCTTTTTGAGAGATAAAGTTTTATGGCCTAACAAAAATATGAATTGACTTACGATAACCCCTTTTAAATGATACTGAGCCCTAAAAATCTATAAATAAACATAAGAGATAAAAGTTACTAGCCTCAAAAAGTTTGGAGTGGTCTTCCCACGGGTAGCTTAATGTTAGACAACACGTGCTTGTTTGCTGAGTGGAATATCGACACACAACGAGGAATAGAACACATTTGCAACTGAAATAAAGACAGATAGATAGATTACACTTTATTGCTCACCAAAATAAACAAATACAAAAACAAAATGCATTTAAACTTTACACAATTATTACAATACCCGAGTGAATGAAAAGTTTATATGAAAATAATTTCCATAACAAAGCTAGAATCATAATTTAACATTCATATAAATTATTGATAATTTTAATTTTTATAATTAGCTGTACCCGGCAGACGTTGCAACTCTTGGCCTCAAAAAAATAAAAATCTATAAACCGAATGCACCGCCATCAACTGGGTCCAATCTTAAATCTCAATCATCCCGGGACCCACTTGAACACACGCAAAAATAATTCACCTAAATCAGACAAATGAAAATAAGTTTAAATTGCCGAAAACATCCGGGAAAGATAATAAACAAATGAATGGCTTGACTGATGTTTTATTAATGATAATTTTTTTATTGATCGATATCATATTTTAATATTTATAATCCTATTCCGGACGAAGACGATTCCAATAACTCACACATACACAAACACATAAAATTGGTCCAGCCCACAGAAATCGTTCTTGAATTATAAACGGTGAAACTAGCACGACTTTGTTTTATATAATATGTAGATAATAAGTATTTTAGATGCTTATGATCGTCGTTCCCACTAAACAACAACAAATGACCCCATAATTTAGGGTGGGAATTATTATTGTTGTCACTTACATTTATAGTATGCCTCACCATCTCATGTCTTAATGCATATTGATTGCCCGAGCCTAGTAATAACATGCGACTGCCCTCAGTATTTTAGGGAGACTTGCGCGCTGCGGATAAAAGTTGTCCCCCTCGAACAAATAAAGAAAGTGACAAGTGTGAAAGAGAGGTACAATCCACAAGATTGATTCACGTGCTGCAGATGCTGCGGCTAATAAAATACTGTAGAGAACCAATTTAAGCATTTCACTTTTACTCCTTTTTTAGACATATCTGTGGCTGAAAATAAACACGCGGTACAAATAGTTGGCATTGCTGAATGATTGGACCAAATGACTATAGGCTTAAGCTACATTAGTGCAGTTAATATTCAATGTTATATTTACAATACTGCCGCACTCAGAAAAATTATAGGTTCATTATTTTAAAGAGGAATAAAGTGACTAAATTTTAACACAGAATAGGATTGGTACAAATTGGTTGGAAGGATATAAACATATATAGATTGCTCTAGTTAATCCAATCAAATTGACAGAAAGATGATCAGTCTAATATCGGCTTAGATACACAACTTATTTTCCTTTCTTGTTTGCAATAGGTTAGTAACTAAGTAACTGAGTCTCAATTGACTATCAACTAACTGTTAGTTGATAGTTAACTGAGACTCTTTTTATCATCTTACAAAACGCCGAAGTCATCTAGATGTGCGATAATAGCAAGCTGTGACGTCATAACGTAAACGAGCCAAATAGTGTGTTAATTATGATTTATTAACTTTGTATTTTAAATGTAAGATTTGTAGCGTTCGGTATTTTATATGAAAATAGTTTTAGAATTTGTCATTAACCCAAATGTTAATCCTATTGGCGGAATTTGCCTCATGTCACTACTACATGATGGCCTTAAACGTCTTCAATTGTTTTTTGATTTCGCTTCTACGCCGTGAGAAAAATAGACTTTGGTGGAAGTAGGTCTCCCCAAGCTGACGTCATACTCTTCACAAGTCTTCCGCTTTTTCATCCGCTGTTGCGCCGAATAAGGATCTAAAGTTTACGGAAGCAACGTTGTGGAGAAAGTCTACTATTAATAAAAACAAATGTATTTATAGCTTGTTTTTTCTTATGAATTTTTTTTGGATAATTTAAAACTTTTGCAACTTTAATATCTAACTTAAAATCTTCCATAAGGTGAGTAAGACATTTAAACATGATAAAATGTAATAAAATACAAACATCATATGTGTGTGTCTGTGTGTTGTACCAAAATGTAATTCTAAATTAAAACAATCATACATTTACATATGAACACAAATATAACATTGCTGGGCTTGCATCTCTAAGTTTTTTGGTATAAGGGAAGCGAGTTTAACAGACAGATAGACGGCCCGCCTGATGGAAAGCGGTTACCATCGCTTATGGACACCTGCCACTCTCTAAAGGGAGACATTAATCTGGCCACTAATTCCGAAACATAACTCAAGATAGTTATGGCGGCATCATCTAGACCAGGGGTGGTAGCCATCTGGACGGGCAAATGCTCTACCACCTGACTGTGGAGTGTTTTTCTCGCCTCTTACGACAGTCCGTCCAGGAGATTCCATTAGGTACAGGAGATAAGAGTTAATTCGAACAAGTTTTCTATCGTATTAGATATATACATAAGAAGTTGCAAAAGTAGGAAAGCGGACCCTGGTCTTTAAAATGAACGCTCGCAAGGCAAACGGGACTTAAATGATGACTAAGTATGTTCACAGTGTGTTAAAATCGTACATAAATTAATTCTTAGTGCGTGTTATTTTTTAATTATTAAAATAGCATGTTGCTTGGCCTCTTTGTACGGCGAGAAGTTCTGAAAACCAAATCTCCAGGAACAACCTAATTTGAAACTAAAACAATTTTGTAATCATTGCAATTTGTACATTTCACAAATATCTATAGTAGAATTATTTTCTCCGTGCAGTTTGGGTCATAAATCAAATTCGGCCTCAGGCCGGCCAGGGCGGTGAGCATGTTGCGCGAGCGCAACGCCATTATCGATAAAAACTCATTCTTATCAAAGAAAGATTATCATTCTTATAAAAATCATTATTATCTTTTTTGCTGTTAATTTTAAACTTAGATATAAGTATTTATATTTATTTTTAATATAACTTGTTACATTCTAAACTTTTGTACTCATAGTTTTTTAATACATAGATACCTAATTAATAATTTATTTTAAATCATTATTATTCTTGTTTTAATAAATATGTTGTTTTATCTATTTTTTTTCTTTCATTTATATCACTAACCCACAAAATGACAAATCTAAATACACTATCGATAACGCTTATCGACAACAATAATGCGTATCACTCTGCCTGCCCATAAAGCCCGTGAGTGGAAGAGAGAGCGAAATACTCGCTTCACCGCTCCGATTATTTATAACCCAAACTGCACGGAGAAAATAATTCTACTATAGTAAGACTTCGTTCTGTAGCAATTTTCTAGACTTCATGAGGTTTCGACACCAATTATTTTTCCAGCCATCCTATATTGGTTAGTTGTAAAAATACCTATGCATTTCCATTCAGACCTTGTAATAAAGAACCAATGCAAATTAGGATGTTCCACTTACAGAGAGTGGATTTAAAGGTCTCGATACGCCATTGAGATTCAATATACGCGCTCACCTGAATTTTTGACCTTAAAATTTATTCTGGTCAAAGGAATAGAAAGCTTTTGGTGTGAAACAAAATAACCATATAAGGTTAGTAGACGATGACGAATGAACAACAAAACTTTACTTTTATAAATGGTTGGTACCAGGACATAAAAGCAAGAAGATTAATTAATTAAGGACATCAAAAGGGAGTTACTTTTAGGTTTATGACAAATTAAAAAGGAACTGCCCTTTATATTTTTCTAACGATATGCTTAGTTTGCTTATAAGATATAAACATGGTTATTCCTTATTCCTGGTTACGTCCAAAGTGTCCCTGAACTATGCTTTCCCTTTCAGTTAACAGCTTTATATGTTCCTTATAATTAATTTAAATATAATATTATGTTTCTGAACTGTGTATTTAAACCACCATATATTTAACTTTAGTTACATATATTTTATATAATAGCCCAGCACGTAAGTTGGGACAGTAATTCCAGTTATACCGAACTTGACCTGCATCTTTTGGCACTACAGCATCCACTTTCCTTCACTTTAATCATTCGGCATCATAATTATGTTGGCCTCGTTAAAATCTGGTTGATTGGGCTTGTATGAATTAATTTTCTGTGATAATTCGATAATGATAATTTTGTCTGTTGTACAATAGGTCCTGGACACATGTTGCAATAAATACCATAGTATTGTATTTTAATTCCTCTTGTGAGGTCGTAACTCTGCTCTCGTATAAAATGTAGGAGGCTATGACGTTTTGTAATATGATAAATATTCTTAGTTGTTTTGAGTGACATATATCTTATTATCGTGTAATTTTATCTGAACTTGACCTTCTGGTGTGTCTTCTTTGCGTAATGCCATCCACTTTCCCAGATGTATACGTACGGCTTTCGTCCTCACGTACCGTGTTAGTACGCGTCGAATCGCCGCGTTTGCTACATACTGCACGTGCCCGTCCACTTTTAAACACTACATTAGAACATTACAACGCACTCGTTTTCATATACTTTCTTATCATTTAAAAGGCTTTTTCTGATATTTTAGTCAAGTTCTAATAATTTCAATTGCATATAATAAATAATATAAAAAAAATATTTCTCATTTTTGTTTGACAATTTTAAAGCGTTATTTAATAAAAGTATCAAAACTGTTTTTATTTAATGAACATATGATTGAAATAGTGTTGTGAAGTATAATATAATGTTATAAACCCGCCTTAAATAAACTCTGCTGTTAATTGGTTAGTGATGTGATATAAGATTATCGTACAAATTTTATATTTGACTTTATTAATTATTATATAGCTGATAGCAGTATTTTATTAAGGGTAAGTATGTTTTTAATAAAAAAATATAAGTTTTCAAGTGGCTATACAAATACGGTTGTTTAAACTACGAGATCTGTATTTTGCGTATTGATAAGTACTTACAGTCTACCTTCGATCTGCTAAGTATGATATATATGTTTATATAGTATTATTTTGATAATGGACTGCAGTAACAAACAAAAATATAAACAAATTTACTTTCATGTAAATGATTTAAGCCAGGACGATTAATTTTAAGTCATACTTAAAATTGATCGTCCAGATTAAGGCTAAGTTTTGTTTTTAATAATTTCCTTAATGGGGTGGAAATTCGGGTTGGGTGAGCCGGTTGAAAAACCATACAGTATGATGCAAACGTCGATTACCCGCTGTTATGAAAATTAAGTAATTGTAGTCTGTTTAGTCGTTTAGTCGCTATAAACAAACAAACGTAGACATTTAGTTTCCCATTTATATGTTAGTATTAATATTTGCACGTGTAATATAATGAGATTTGTTTCTTTAAAGCTTGGTATTGATACAAACAACCTTAATTTTATGTTAATTTAAAATTGTATGAGATAAAATCTCATACAACTTTTACAGTATAGAAGGTAGTGTGTACTGCATATATAATTTATTTTATGTATTTAATTTTCCACGTTGTATTTCACTTTTATTACTGTTTAATATTTATAAATAAAATTATATAAACATAAGTCCATGAAAGTTTTTCTACTAGAAACAATTATGAATTTAAAATTTTCTCATACGCAAGCCGATAACGAACAAGCCATGGTAGCTTAGTGGTTAGTGGACGCGTCCCGAACTCAAAGGGGCTCGAATCCTAGTCGGAAAGCATGCACCACATAGACAGTTTTCTGACTTAATATGCGTATTGTTATAATAACCACGTTTTAACGGTGAAGGAAAACATCGTAGTGAAATCTGTACATTGAGATAGTCGATGTGTCAAACCCGCCAATCCGCTGCAAAATGTATTTGTTATTATGTATGTATGTGTGTAAGTATATACTTATTTCACTTATTAACATATGTATATATTTATTGCATTTTTACACAAATTTAGTTCGCTCGTTTGTTCTCAATGTAGCTTTATAGAAAAACCTGTTATTTGCGCTACATTTTAAGTACTATTTTGTTTGTTTGTATTATTATAATATGCGCTGTTGGTTTTTTCTATAAATAAATATATGAAAATAAATAAATCCGCCTTGGACCAACGTGGCGGTTATGCTGTCAGTTTCCTAAACAAACGGGAGGCCCGAGCCCAGTACTGGGACCTTTATGGGTTATTTTTAATTATAAATCGATATACCAGTAAATGAGATTATAATCGGTATAATCGAAGAAATCGAGCCTTTGCCGCCGTCTTATCGTAAGCAACATTTGGACCCAAGTTTATTTTTTGTTGCAAAAAGTATCTTTAACTATTATTTTTAACCGACTTCGAAAAAGGAGGACATTCTCAATTCGTCGGGATCTTTTTTTTTTGTTGCTTTTTTATGTATGTTCGCCGATTACTCCGTGATTTATGATCCGATTTACGTGATTTTTTGTTCGACGCGGAATAGCTTCCAATTGGTCCCCTAAAAATTTTACATAGTTTGGCCCAGTAGTTTTCATTTTATGAACATTTTTCATGGAAATAATTTTCACTCCGTTCCATATGTACACCGATTACACTGAGATTTATGATTCGATTTACGTGATTCATTTTTTGTTCGACGCGGAATAGCTGCCATGTGGTCCCCTAAAAATTTGACATAGTTTGGCCCAGTAGTTTTCATTTTACGATCATTTTTTTGTTCCCGGTTCTTGGAACCTATATTTTTTAAGAAGCGCGGCACCATTCGTAGGTCCTCCCATACATAGCTAGACACTAAAAAGTAACAAATAAAAACTTCGTTTAAAAAAACCGACTTCAAAAACTAAAAAACTAAAATGTATAAAATAACTTATTTCTAAAGCTATTATTAATATAAATATATTATCTAAAACATCTTGAAGTCGGTGCAAAGTAAAACATAAAAAATTACTATATTTTGAAAATTACTAAACACCGACTGTAAGATGTTTTATATAATATATATTAATAATAATAGCTTTAGAAATAAGTTATTTTATACATTTAAGTTTTTTCGTTTTTGAAGTCGGTTTTTTTAAACGATGTTTTTATTTTTATGTTTTAAGACTTTCAGTTTTTGATTCTAGAGGCTCTAATCCAACTAAAACTTAGTCTTAAAACAAAATAATAGTTTAAAATACCTTTTGCAACAAAAAATAAACTTTGGTCCAAATGTCGCTTTCGATAAATGGGGGGTAAAGGCTTGAGGTATTACGACCCAATAAAGCCACGGCTACTAAGAAATTCATCCTAATTTGGGCGGATATTCATTTCCAATGAATATTATACAACGACTACGAGAGTAAATAATATGCATATGTATTTCCATCTCGAGAGATTAGAAAGGAAACTGTTTTCCATCTGACAGTGATAAGCCTTATCTATGCTATTGCGTGGGGCCATAAAATGGCGTGACGTACAGCACTACGTTGATAATGATTTTGATTGATTTAGTTTATGAAAAAAAATTTACAATAATATACTAGTGGACTCAGCGTTATCCTGGTTAAAAAAATAAAATTTAGGACTCGATTGCAGCGCCACCTACCGGGTCCAATTAATTGTGAATCTAAATTCTAAACCATCCCAGGATCCCATTTGAATTCACACAAAAATTTCGTCAAAATCAGCCCAACTGTTTAGGAGGAGTTCAGTGACATATACACAAACAGAAGAATTTTATATAAATATAAATATACTAGGATACTACTACTATATATAATTTATATAGTAGTAGAATTAACGGAGAAAGAATAGAAGTTCCTGCGGCCGGGCGGAGTATCGTAAGAGGCGACAAAACGACCCACAGCCAGGAGATAGGATATTTGCCACTTTGGTTGGCTATCATCTCTGGTTTAAGTAAGCCGCTATGACAAACTTGAGTTGTGTACTGGCATTAGTGGCCAGGTTCCAGTCTGCATTTAGAGAGTGGTAGCACATTGATAGTACCTTTGGTGCGACCAATGTCCATAGGTGATAGTAACTGCTTTCCAGGTAGGCTGTCTGCCTGCTCTGCTGAACGCACGCAATAATTAAAAATCAACTGATTTTACATTTGTACTATACACTCCTACATTTTTTATCGCCTCTGCATTTAATAACAAACACACGTCGTAATTTATTGTTGGCTATTGTTCCGTTGTAGTTTGTCGGCGCGTGCGCAAGCGTCATGTGAACTCCTAGTCAACATTTTATGACCTTGGACGATTCTTACCCTTTGACAGTGGTTTGATTTTTTTATTGTGATATAGATTAACTTTTGGTAGGGTAGATTGTGTCTGGGAAGATACGGCAGCCTGACGTTCTGACTGACGCAGTTCATCTCGAGCACGGATGCTCTTCGGGAGGTACCTGTATCGATTAGGCCGTGAGCCCACGTCATATCTGCTACAGCGTTGCACATCTTCGGGGTATGAGGTGACCTCTAGCTCTCGGCCATGGTTCGTTCCATTGTCGGGAGCTCTGCTAGATGGGTCGCCGTCTCCTCTTTTTGTGAGCAGGTCATGGTCGCTAAGGAGAAGGCGGAGCTGGATCGTAAGCGTACTACTTCACTCTGCCGCCTCCGAAGGACGACGCGTCGGCGCCGGAGGGCGTCATTAGACCTTTGGCTGCCGTAAGCTTTCCCTGGAGTAGGGTTCTCACTCGCCGTTAATGTCGTGGAGATGGGAGCGCGCCGGTGTTTCCGCGCGCTCACCTTTCCTCTCGTGGGGTGCGTTGCAAACCGCCCCACGCACAGAGAGTATGACGACGCCGGGGGCGTGGTTCCTCGGAAGCGGGCCACCGCCTGCCAGGGCATCGCGGAATGATCCTCACCACGTGTTCTCCGCGGTGGTGCATAAATCTTTATTTCCATGAATTGAAGGTATGAAAGGTATTTTTCCCTTTTGTCGTTGTATTAGCAATCGCACTTACAGTATGCTAAAATAAGTCAACTTTTGATTTCCAAAAAAGTAGCCTCTTACAAAATTTGTTGCTTTTCAAATTTATTTTTTAAACGCTGTGTACTTCTAAATTTATAATTAATAAGCTTGTTATTACATGGCGACCATTGTATTTGTTACAAAAGACTTGTTCAACCGCTGTTATGTATTTATTGTGAAACGAACAATGCTCTTGTTGATACCGCGAACTGTTTGTTTTAACAATGCTGCTGCCGAAATATATTTGATTTATGTACCTTTTAATTGTTTATAATATAATAAAAAACTTAGTGTTAATATTTCTTATAAGTTAGCTGTTACTATTAATACTAAAGTTAATATTAAAGTAAGCTGAAATACTTATTCATCTAAGAAATTAACTATAGGTGTACGTCGAACTTAGATCATATAAAACATTTAGGTATACTGATCAAGTTAATTCTGAATACGTTTACCAATAACATAGTTTTTAAGATACGCCCTCATAGAATTTCGGCGTAAAACGGTTAGCCTTGAGCTAAAGCAGTTTATGAGTTTATACCCATTTACGAATTTGATATTGTTTTAATACTATTGTTATCATAAAACGTTGCAAGTATTAAGTGAAGTAGTGAAGTATTGAAGTGATGACTTCTTATGGGGGGGGGGGGGGTTGTAAAACCGCTTCGTTACGCAACGCGTTACGGCGCCAGTCTGTCTGGCTTCCCTTTCTCTCACGCATACGACAACGGTAACCAAGCTCCTCCTCTCTCACTCTAACCTGTGGGTTATAGCACTAGCTGTATTTCGGTATTGGGAGTAAATAATGATACTAGTAATGCACATAAACAAAATTCTAATGAACATATTCAAGAATTGTAACTAAGACTAAAATGTATTTTATAATCAATATAAGAGTTTCTTAATAAATAACCTTTCCTTACATTATCATTATTAATATACATATAATTTAAGTAATAACCTAAGCATTTCCCAAGTTAAACAATTTCAATATTAAATCGTTCAACTTAGATTAGTTTAAGTTAGTTAGTTAGTCGTCACTTCTGTCGGGCCCCGAGAAGCACACGTTTTTTTTCTTTCTCTTTCTAATTGTATTTTGTGCGATGAGTGAGCCATGGCCGTGATGGGATGTATTTTCTATTTTCTTATGGCTTTCGTAGCTCTAGTAGGGGATGAAACAAAAGTAGGTAATGTACTCGCCAAGCTGTTTCACCCTCTTGTGTTTGGACATTTTATTGTAGTATGCTCGATAATATAAGGTCAAAGTCCTTACAGGTTGCTAAACCACCGTCCAAATCAAAAGGTAATAAAAAAGTTATAACATTTCCAATGAACTTGTGAGCCGTGAGAATCGATAACACTGTAATATCGATTAACGATCGATTTCAAAACCTAAAGCTATATAGAAAATAGTAATAACAATAAGAATTTTATTGTAAATCTAAGCCCACACGACACAGAAATTAAGGTTAATTAATATTTTGCAAGTCAGGAGTAGATCGATTCTTGTAATCGATGTTTAATGGCCCGTGTAGTGCCGTGGAGAATCGGATCGTAGCGATAACTGTTGAAATCAATCTCGCAGTACTGCAACGAGCCTGCCAGACCGACTGACCTCTATGTGCATGTGCTTTTACTCGGATCAACTATTATAATATTTAAATTATTATACCAGTAATTTGGTGTGTGCTTTACGGTAAATGCCGCGTGTCTGACTAAGTATGTCTTGCCTCAACAACAGAAATCTAAAAACCGAGTCTTATATCTTACAGTGGAAGAAGAACACTAAAGATTAACTTTGAAATATGAACATACATATTTCTTCGTAATAGAGAAGAGCTGTTATGTATGAATTTTTAGGTAAACCATTGCAAAGGACATTGCCATGTTTGTTAGGAGAGTTGGGATTCATATGAAATGGCACGAGCCCTGAAGTTTTCACTATTTTGTAGAAAACATTAACTCAAAGTTACAATGTTCAAAACTAGATGGAGATACTCGTTATTACCATAAACTATGCTTTACTGCATTCCATTCTATCCGTGTAGGAACGGAGAAAGAATACAATTTCTTGCGGCCGGGCAGCGTCTCGTAAGAGGCGACAAAACAACCCACAGCCAGGTGGTAGGGCATTTGCCCGACTGGATGGCTACCACGTCGGTCTAGAGTATGCCGCCATGACAACTTTGAATTGTGTTCCGGCATTAGTGGTCAGGATCCAGTCACCCCTTATAGAGCGGCCGCGTATTTTTAGCATATTCGGTGTTGCAAGTCTCTATAGGAGATGGTAACCGCTTTCCATCAAGTGGTCCGTCTGCCTGTCTGCTGAACTCATGCAATTAAAAAATATGTATAAATTTTCTATAATAACATAAAAAATCATATAGATTTTAGAAAGAAATTTGGTTAAGGTTCATTCGATTTCAGGATGGATCCATAATGGGCAATTGTCCTTTAATAAGTTTATTTCATGTCTTTAAAACATACCTAGTTTAAACTTGAATCAGTCATAAATTAAAAGTGCTGATTAGATTCTCTTCAATTTCTAATTCATGACATTGAAGAGCGTCTAAGTAGGCTTTGATTGTTAAACTAAAAAGTTTTCACGATCTTTCTGGTCTCAGCCATTTTAATTAGCATTAAAACTAACATACGTTTGCTTTTAACCGTGATATACGGTATCATTATCTTCGGTACTTTAGTGTAGATAAACTAGCCATTGCAAATTTTATCCTGAGAAAGAACAGAATTTATTATGTTTGGATATCGGAACAAATTAGTGTGAAACTGTTTGGTATTGAGTTTGGTTTTATAACCGTTATCTATTTGGTAGTTTATAAATAAATTAACAAAGTCTTCTTCTCTTGAAGCCATATCATGTTGCGATGAGGTGGTAAATTAGATTAGGCTCCCATAGAGTAAATAATAACCTTAAAGAAAAAAAACTAAATAATTAAAATGAACAAGTTGGCGGTAGGCTAAATAAACTTTAACAATACTCATTGACACTTGACATCTTTGTCTTCCGTGATCACAGCTACTGAAAAGTGGCCGAAACTTCGGAATAATAAACATCAAATAAATTACTGAGCTTAAAACCGTTAAAACGTAGTTTTATTATGTACACTAGTCACGAAAACTTAGAAAATATTATACTAAATATTATGTACATTTTATTCGATAACATCCTTAGGATTATGAGGAGAATAAGGATCATCGTCATATAAAATCAAATTCTATCGACAAGTCTGTAACTAGCAGATAGTTTCGAATACAACTCAGATTAGTGCAGAACGGTGTATAACTGTTTATTAATTAAATAACGCGAATATCATCGTATTATATTATATTGCGCAACGAATTCTTATCGCATAACAATACATGAAACACTGTCCGGTCAAGTGTTCACTACTGATTTTTTCACTTCCTCGAGCCTTTGTTTGCCTAGTAATTTGAACAGATTAACAATATTGCGAAACGAATGTTTAATCACTCTGTATCAATTTGTTTGTTTGTTAACCTGAAAAAAAATCTAGTTGTTGTTCAACAATAAGAAATAGTGAAAAATAAAACAATAAAAAAAGTTTATTTCCATTTTGTTTACGTAAGTACATAAATAAGAGTACTAGTTATGTATGACCGTAATAAACTCTGAAACGGTTTGACCGGATTATCTATAAAGTTGGCACATCCAAGTGTTTTTTTTATGGAGATTAAAATTTGTTATCTATTTTGCTTTTCCTTTACACCAAATAATGAAAATTGGTGTAAATAAATATAATATGAATCTGTTTATAAGAGGTGCGCAGAAAGTTTGCCGATGGTCGCCACTTTCGCTTCCTAGGACTGGGACCGGGGCTTGTCTAAGTAATACTAAGAACTATAAGACGACCGCGGGTCGAGGTTGTGAGAGGCGGGAGGGGTTGACATCGGCAAACCTTTTTGCGCACAAATTAGAATTTTTCAGGATTAATCGGATAAACGGATCTAAAAAAAATGTTTCTTAGGGAAGGACATGTTTAATTATAATAAATATTAAAGAGGCGAAAATAGGAGATGAAAATATGACAATAATGTATAATTAGAATATGTTTCCCTTGGTTTGCCCTTTGACATTCCTTCACATAAATTGACCCTTCGTTACAAGCTACACTATGATTTAGTGTAATAACACAGATCGATGTCTTATCATTATTAATACGTGAAGTAAAAACTTTAAACCCCTTTTTACGAAAGTTGCGCGGACGGAGGAGTATGAAATTTCGCACTTAAAGTTTATATAGAGAAGGACAGCAGTGTTAATATTTTTTTTAATTATGTATAAATCAATAAAAAAAACATTACACACACTACCATGTATTTAACACGCACGCATATATACTCTTTTGTTTATTGTTAAAATCAAATTAACAGTATAGCCTTGGCGAAATCTGTGATTATAGAAGTATAGTTTTTGATAACAGAACCTTAATGTTCAAACTTATAATTTAAATTAATTATGGCCGAATTTCGACCACTGGGCGACCACTAGAAGCAATAAATTAAAAAAATCACCGTTCACCAGTTTTGTTTGTAAACACGAACGCTTAGGAAATTAAAGTGAATTCAGAAATAGCGAGAAAGAGGCACGTGCTTACTAACCATGAAATTCGGGCTTTGAATTATAATCAGCGAATCAGTTGAGATGAAAGCCGACTGTTACAGCGGCCATCAGGTTTCTTTGGTTAAGTAATCACGGTAATTGTTACAACCGTTACTGTCGATGGATTGCCCTGAAATAATTGCCTACGTTTCAGGTCAATTTGCAGTTGCGGAGGTCATTTGAAAGCGGAAGCTGAAATAAGATCGATAATAAGTTTTAACTATTGTTTTCTCTTAGGCTAAAATTTCAGTTAAATTCTGTCTTTAGATGATTAAAATAGAAAACATTTTGTACTGTTTTTTTGAACTTTAGATTAGATGGCTTTATCTAAGACATTTGAACTTCATTAAATAGTGTACTTTATTGCAAAAATCCTGTTTGTGTAATGTACGAAAATGCACTTTTAGGAAAAAACAATGTATATATATTTTCTTGAATACACATAATAAAACTTTGTAATGGTTTTAAGCACGGTATATTATTTGATTTGTATTCGGACGTTTCGGCCACTTTTCAGTAGCCGTGATAACGTAGAGAATCTAGATCAGGGGTCGCCAAATAGCGGACCGCCCACCCATTTTGTACGGACCGCGAGAACACAGCAACTTACACCACAGAGTACGTAATTTAATGAAAAATGAGATGAAGATGAACTTCATTAACAATAAATTTCGATTCCGACTCATGAACATCTCCAGGATTAAATGTCAATAGCTTGTACCAATTTTACTCCAAACTTCAGAAAGATAATCAGAGAGACAAACGTGAAATTTTTCTCATGGATATGTAGAAAAATACCTGTGTTATTTCCGTAATTACATTTGTTTAATAAATATTGTTTTCTATAAAATGTTGTGCGGACCGCGATGGCCATTTCATTTCTTAAAACGGACCCCGAGCGAAACTAATTGATGACCCCTGATCTAGATCATAGTAATAAAAAAAATACATATTAGACGAATAAAGTAGGTCCTTTTCAGTGTCGTAAAAATCGTAACGACCGGGCGTGACAATTTCATATGGGATCTATTTTTGCTAATATAATTACAGAACCCAAAAAAATATAAATAATTAATAAACTAGTCAATTTTTTTTACATGGAAGTTTTTATAAATATGTTGACAAAAATATTACTCTGACTACAAATGTTACACAGCGAGACCGACAGTTGGGAGCTTTTAAAGAATGCCGCCGCATCAAGGGCGGCCTACCCGACGGCTAGGTTAATTAATATTATAATGTTGGCATTACCATTTCGGACTTGGGTGCCGTGAAGTTGTTACCCCTGAAAATGCCGATCGCACACTCATAGCTATCTGTCGTGAATCTTTAGACAAACTCTGTGGTTGAGGGGGAGCGGCTAAGCCTTTGCCGGCTTACTTCATTGCAACCCAGAGACTCGGGTTTCGATTCCTGGTATGATACATTGCGAAAACAATTTTTCTCTGTTATTTACTACTAGCTGCGCTCCGCGGTCTCACCCCCCTGGTGATGGAAAATCGTTGTATTTTGAATAATTCACATATCTTTATAAATTATAGCCGGTGTTATTCTGATGTGTAAGCTGTATTGCTTTAGACTTTCATCAAAATCCATTCAGTAGTTTTTGCGTGAAAGAGTAACAAACATACATACATCCATATATTCTAACAAACTTTCGCGTTTATAATATTAGTAGGATGATCTGGGTGTCTAGGATCGGGCCCAGAGTACTCCGTTATATATTAACTATAATATAAGCGCAAATTGCTTAATTTAAGGATATACATTCAATATGTATGTATGTCTGCCGATTATTATTATAGTTTGCTCGCAAAATACATAGATTTATATAATTTAATACAGTTTAAAAACTTTAATCTGTTTTAACATGAATTTTATTCCGCAAGTGCCGAAATTTAGATTTTGTAGTAATAATGTCAGGGAAACTTCATACGCATTGCCATGACGATGTCTTTGCTAGTGAATTGCACAGGCGGCACCAAAATAATACTACCTTTTTGGCTATATTCGTCTATCCCACCGAAAATATGTCATTGGAATAAAGTGTATTCTAAGTTGACCTGGGAGACCCGCAGAGGTTCCGGGTTTGATGTCTGGCATGGTAAATTTCGTAAATGAACTTTCCATCATTTTTTACGGTCTGGGCGTGTGGGATTGGTCAGAGTGTTCCGTTGTATATTACTCATAATACAAGCGTAACATGCTTAGCTTGGCGTATTCAATGTGTATGTTTCTCGGCCGACTGTTGTTATGGTTATATAGTTTTAGAAAATAGATTTGTTTTTTTGTGTTGTGTTTTTTTTTAATTATTTCCCCTAATATTTCCTCATTTATTTGGCGTTTGTGTCCTATTCTTTTACAGTAGATATGTGTTAACATATTATATGTGTTATTGATATATATATATACTAGTATCTAGTAGAAGTAGTGGAAACATTAATTATATAACAGTTAAAATGTGTACCGTTAACGCACGTAATAACTAGTTCCCGTTTACACCGCGTAACCGTGTGTAATTAATTGACCCGTATTTCATGTTTCGCGGATAAGCTCTACTAAATACAGAAAACAACTAATAAATCAGAAAGTAACAGCTCGGAAAGCATACTAATAGTATCAGGAAAGCTTCTTTACCGTACTAAAACTTCTTATATTACGTTCGCAATACGGCCAGCTGAAAGTGGCCTTTGTACAAGTTAGAAAAAGGAAAAACTCAAATGGATGCGGGAATAACTTGTTACAATAAATTCTCATTATTATATAATACATTCTAATATTATTCGATCTTATTCATATTGAGCTAGAGTAAATATGTAGGCTTCTTTAAGAACCTCAAAGAGAAGCTTACACTACTGTGTCATGCAAAGACAGACCGAGATATGATGAATGCATAAATTCCGTTTTAACCAAACGGCTAGGTATCAATCAAAAATCTATAATATTATAAAATTCTAAACATGCCGTATATTTAAAAAATACAACAAAAACTGGAATAGATTATATAAACGATGGAGAACACGATGCTATTTTTATTAGATTTCTTGTCTGTTTGTCTGTTTGTTCAGGATTCACGTAAAAACTACTGGGTCGACTTCGATGCGTTTTTCGCTGATCGACAGCTAATTCTTAGACTTAAAATCTGCGCTCCTTTTTATCCTTGGAATCCCGCGGGATTTTTTATGGGAATAATCTAAAAAATAATTATGTTTGCTTGTAGGCACACTTGCAAACGGGTCCATTTGATGGCAAGTGGTTACCGTTGTCCATGGACATCTGCAACACTAAGCAAGCCGATGCGTTGCCTACCACGTTGACACTTTAAATATCTGATTACGCCCTTTTTGAAAAGTCCCCCATATTGTAGCGCCGGGGAAAACCGCGGGAGGGAGTGAATTCCATAATTTGCACGCATATGCACACATAAAATGACCAGATTAAATAAAAATCGAATTAATGTGTTTTTTTACTGATAGATAGCAAATTTAATGTAATAAAATGTGCGATACTTTGTGTCCTGGGAATCCCGGGAATTTCAAGTCAAGTGTGGACGAAGCCGCGGTCATATTCTAGTGATATATAAAAAGGCGGCGCGTAAACTAATTTTCGCACCTCGACGCCTAAAACACTTAAGACGGATCCCAGACACCCAGACCATAGCAAACTTACGAAATTAACGGTCCCAGGAAACGAACCCGGAGCCTCCGCATCCCAGTGAGCTCGGCCTTCAAAGGCTCAAATTAAATATCAACAAAATTATTGAATAAAATAATCAATAATTAATACTTATAATTACTTGAATCAGTTACAGATCAAAGCGTGGGAATGAGAACTAATTGAGTATCGGATTGATGACTTTAACCTATTTGGACGGTAATTTAAGAGAAGTACTAACAAATATTTGTTTAATAACTATAAAATTAACTTAATAGGTTGCTATAATTGCTAACGTGAGGTATACTATAGTAGAATTATTTTCTCCGTGCAGTTTGGGTCATAAATCAAACTCGGCCTCAGCCCGGCTAGGGCGGTGAGCATGTTGCGCGGGCGCAACGTCATTAACGACAAAAACTCATTCTTATCAAAGAAAGATTATCATTCTTATAAAAATCTTTATTATCTTTTTTGCTGTTAATTTTAAACTTAGATATAAGTATTTATATTTATTTTTAATATAACTTGTAACATTGTAAACTTTTGTACTTATAGTTTTTTAATACATAGATACCTAATTAATAATTTATTTCAAATCATTATTATTCTTATTTTAATATATACTTTGTTTTATCTATTTTTTCTTTCACTTTCACTAACCCACAAAATGATAGTACTAAATACACTATCAATAACGCTTATCGACAACAATAATGCTTATCATTATGCCTGCCCATAAGGCCCATGAGTGGAAGAGAGAGCGAAATACTCGCTTCACTGCTCCGATTATTTATGACCCAAACTGCACGGAGAAAATTATCCTACTATAGATAACAGCTTCGTCGATAATGGAGCGAAGATTGTAACGTCTACATCTTGTTTCTTCTTACAAGATATGTTTTGGATAAATTTTAGTTAAATTGTTTTTTTACGTTGATCAATATTGTGGCGACAGAGGGTAGAACGTTCTGGCAACGTAAGCCGGTCTCATGACATTCAGAAAAAGGAAGAAGATTCTGGAAGGAAAAGACAAGGACAGATACATTTTAGAAAGGGATAGAGGATGAACAAAAGAAAAACGAAATGAATATCGACGTTCTAGAATAGAGGGTTCAGTAAAGAAAAGAAAGAGATTGATAGATGGTTAAAAAGGGACCACTAGTTAAATTTTCTTTTTAATAAAATTTAAACGCTGTGCTCATACAGATAAGTGTCCGAAATATTTTGTAGGTTTTTGTTAAGAGTTCAAATTTCGTGTTTTAAAACTTAAATATATTATAGATTTTGGAATGTGACGTCACGGTTGGCCCCTAACCGCCTGTCAGACATGCAAATAAAGGTGGAATATGATATGATAATGTTGCTGTTATAGGACGTTTCACACAGATGTGGCGATGGGTGTAATAATGCGATATTGTTTTTGATTGTTAATGACGTTAAATATTGCCAGATAACGTTGTACAAACGCTAATGTGGCTATTAGTTAACGGAGTTATTTTAACTTTATAAATGTAATGTAATTAATGTAATAAGTTATTCGTAACGTGCACCACAGCACAAACATCATTCAATAAATGTCACACACAATAACAAAAACAACAAATAAGCGTGTGTAAATTCTAAAAACTTTTTTCTAAATTAAGTTGTAAAAAATAAGTCCGTAGAGTCGTTATAAAACTCTAGAAATAAGACGCATTTAGCCAGAATCAATAAATTTACATTATCGCAGGTGAGGCTCCAACATAAACATTATCTATATATATATAATGAAAATGGTGTTCGTTTGAGGCTCAATCACGCTTAAACCACTGATCGTATCGACATGAAACTACCACCATTCGATGCGAAATTTTTCCTAGATGGTTTATGGCTATTTATCTATATATATCTATATACTCGAAAACTACTGGACCGATCATCATGAAACCACAACCAGTCGACGCGGAATTAATCGTAGATGGTTATAGGCTATATATTTTTCAAATTCTATGAGCCCTTTCCCATGTTTTCTCAATTTGTTTGTTTATTAATTTATTTGAATAAGGCGGTACGAAGTTCGCCGAGTCAGCTAGTTATCCTACTAAAATTGTTTCTTCTGCTCAAAATCAAAGTATAAAACCTGATTTACAGATTCGCTTATAATCATCATTAATCCTCATAAACATGAAATCTTGAATATTTACCGTTAAATTATGCTAAAAGTTGTACAAGTGAGAGTTGTCGGTTTGTATATGGTCGTAATACAATATGTTCTTTTGTATGTAATAGTGGTCGTAACAGGGTTTAGAAAGACAGGTGAAGTCAGGGGAACTAATGGGCGAGAGTCGAGATGAGTTATTTGATAAGAAAATGCGTGAAGTTTTAACGCTTTGCATGGTTATAAAGATTTCTTTTTGTTTCTATCTACGAGGTGAATCAAAAAGTTTTTGAAATCGATATTAAAAGACGCAAAAATTTTATATTTCTACATAATCATTCCAATCCATCCATCCATTTAGAATAACGACTTCCTAACTTCCTTATTCTTTGCGAAACAAAAATATTTTTTTGAGTCTTGAAAAACTCCTATATGGCAGCCAAAAGCATCATTATTGTGAAATTTAGTTAAACGAATTGCCTCTTTTAATCTTGGATATAAGTCAAAATCACTTGGGTCTAAGTCCGGAGAATATGGTGGGTGGTCAAGGAGATTGAAGCCAGCACAGCGGATTTCGTTGAGCATAACTTCCGATCGATGAGCGGGAGCGTTATCGTGCAGAAACAACACATAATAGGATCCAATAGAATCCTTTTAGAATTTTTGTCTGTCGGTTAAAACATCACATGTAAACTACTGAAAAGAAACTCGGCACAAAGGTATAGATAAGCTATCCAGGGTCAACATTTAGGACAATTTTCAATCCCGATAAATGACGTGGTTAACGTGAGATAGATGAATAGTGCAAAGATGGCGCTGCAGTGGCGTTTTTTGGAGGTGATTCGTGCATGATAAAATGTGTTGATGTTCGTGCAGGAATGGAGAAAAAATAAAAAAAATCTCTTTTTTATTGCATGAGTTCAGCAGACAGGCAGACAGGCAGACGGCCCACTTGACAGAAAGAGGTTACCATCGTCTATAAACATTTGCAACACTGCAAGTGCTACAAATGCGCCGCTGCTGTCTTATATTGGAACCTGACCAGTAATGCCATAACACAATTTAAGGTTGTTATGGCGGCATACCCTAGCCGCTAGACCAGGGGTGGTAGCCATCCAGACGAGCAAATACTCTACCACCGGGCTGTGGGTTCATTTTTGCCACTTACAATAGGCCACCCGGCCGGCCGAAAATTGTATTCTTTCTCCGTTCCTCCACGGATAAAAAATCCTGCGACCGGGCGACCTGACGTAAAAGACGATACAGCAACCCACAGCTAGGTGGTACCTAAGTCATTTGCCCGTCTGGATTGCCACCACGCACCCCACGGATCAGAGTATACCTCCTTAACAACCCTGAGTTGTGGTCTCGCATCAGTGGCCAGGTTCCAGTAGCTTTGGTTAGCTATGAGCCTGTCTGCTATATACCAGTAATATTTGTGTTTTAATAAGGCAATGTTACTGTATAGCAATTTAATTGATGCAATAAACATTTTTGTCCGGTCAATGACCACTATTAATCCATAAACACACAAACACTTGTTATTAATAGTGAAATGATAGTGAATTTGAGTGGATTAGTGATTTCACTTTCATTGACACACCGAGCGGCGGCCACCGGCGCCGGCGCAGGCCGCGTCACGGTCAAGGCAACACCAAATACCAAATCGATGCGCGTGCCCATTCACACACGAGATGAGGAAAAGTTCTAAATTTAAATAACTTACTATAAAGCTAACTTACATCATTTATCGCCCGCGGGTTAGTTTTGTTGGTTTGATATGCAACGAGATATGAATGCACTAGCAGCAGTAGTTAACATTTAATTTTGTACTCGTTCCTACCCTTGTTATTTGGTTATGCCGAACGAAACATTGTACAAATATTCTAAATAATATAGTATAAAATATAAATAATTACTTTTGAAATCGGGCACTTTACACATAGACGACGATGATCTACGCTCAGTATTCAACTTATAATCTTGAAGGGTTATAGATAGTATGTATACAATAAAATTACCTAATATGAATTAACTATTTAATATTAAAACCTAAATAAATCAGCAAAAAAACACATACGTTATAACAGTAATGAAAGCTTTAAAACTATAATTATTTTAAAATGTTAATTATTCTTTTCCTTTTCCACAACATTCTAGTTTACAAATTTTTACACATTTTAGAGTCAATGTTCTTTAAAGTATGGAAAAACAGGTTATCTACTTTTTATTCAAAAGTATGCAAGGGTACGTGTGGGATATACATTTTAATTGTAGGTAAGTGGATAAAATAGTTCTAGAATATAAATCATCGCTTTAAATTTTTAATAATTATATTTTATCTATGTAAAAAAAATATTTATCAAACTTCACTACGTTGCAATAACACAGCGATATTTTGAGTATATTTATCATATTTATAACAGAACTTAGCACTGACTTGATATAATTTGTTACAACATTTAGTGCAAGTAAATCTCAAAGTCCAGTTATAAGACATAATTATTTGTACTCATATGTTACATATGTGCATTAAACAAATTATTTGATTGTGATTCTTAAACATCTTAAATTCCATATACATATTTACTTTTAGAGATTAAGTAGTTTTAAGCGCCATTCAAAAATAAATGTTATCTTTAACAAATACCTGCGGCTCTTCCGCATATAAACATAAAATACGATATCACTTACTTAAATACACTTAAGTATATCTCTTGTACACACAGTCAACAAGTAGCAAATATTTACTGACACTTATCGTGTCGTGTGGGATATTGGACTCGTACTTTGCTTGTTTACTCTTTCGTGTATTGCTTAATATTTTGAAGCGAGATTTTGCTTTCTGTTCATTAGCTTTCATTTGTGATCTCCTAGTTAAATTAATTTTAAGTTGTCATACAAATATATAAATAAAAAGATATTTCAATAAAATAATTACACCTATTTCGCAATTTTGTTTTTTCACTTCTGTCTTTCAATTCCAAATGTAAAAAAAAACACTTAATTGTTACAATATTCTTCATAAGTGACCATCTTAACTGCTTATTTAAGCAGTTATAAAAGTCATTATTATATATTTTTTAAGCAGTTAAAAACGTTATTTATGAAAAACAAAACGATTAAATACGTTTAATTTTTTTGACTTCTGCCTCATTTCTATGCAAATTGAAAGACAGAAATGAACGTCTATTTTTGGTTTTATTGGCGAAACCTGTCGTAATTTTCATAATATAATTAAGTGATTTTATTGGCTCTTCTATTCTATTTTTTAATAATTATAATTGTTACTAAATAAATATTTTATTTGTAAATATTGTATAAAAAAAAACAGGTTCATTTTATACAATAATATTGCAAACGAAACGCGCTTTATCACTGGCAAGAGAGAATGTATTAAATTCACGGAATTGAATTAGTCCTACATAATTACTCACCGTTGGGGAATACTCGAAGCACGCTTAAGGTCCACTAAGAGTTGAATAATAATACATAAAGTCAGTTTCATATTTTTAAGTAGTTTCACTGAAATAAAGTGTAGCAATATTTTAATAAAAGAAATATTATTCTAAGATATAATGTGGATACTTCACTCTATATAAAATATAATAGTATGAATAGATGGTGTGGCCACGTTGTACGCATGAAAGACACTAGAATGCCTAAAGCTGTCTTTTACTCGCAGCTTAAGGATGGAAAGCGCAAATCTGGCGGTCAATTTCTGCGTTGCAGGGACGTACTCCAGCGCCATCTGTCTGCATGTGATAAGGTGTTGCTGCCTTCGAAACGCAGCGAGTAGAACACTCTGACAAGCAACGCCTTATCAAAAAGAACCGCCCTAAAACCTCTTACAACTACACTTACGACTCAACAGGACGGCTGTATTGCGCTTCTTGCAGAAGAACTTTTAAAACCAAATTTGGTTTCTCTAACCACCTGCGCTCGCACAGCCGGACTTGACAAGGTTCGCTGTTGACGGATACGTCAAGGAGGACTATATATATATATATATATATATATATATATATATATATATTCCGTTTATCAGATTTTTTCTCATTAAGACAGATAGTATGAACGTAAATGAATATTAGATAATAAATGCTGTATCACCTTGACTTTATCAGAATTTATCACTAAATAGTGTAACAAATTAATTTTATAGCCACTAAAGATTCATTGTAATATAATCGGAAGAAATCTAATAAGTTTTTCAAATGGACATCTCAATATAACCTTATGCATTTCAATAAATAAAAATGTGTTTAGTAATAAAATATACTTCCTCACGAGCATCAAGATAAAATACTTGTATTACACAATACATTGTTATACAAGCGATGTTCAAGTTAGTATTAATTTCAAAAGTTGATCAAGTTACGACTTACATATATAATCAACTAATCTAGAAATTAAAATTCAGATGATGACGTCTTGTGTATTTAAAATACATTTTAATTTTGACGGATTATTCCAAGGTTTTGTTCTAGAACAAGCCACTTGCTCGATTTGTGTTAATAATACCAGACTCACAATGAGCTGTCAAAGAAAGAGTCGAAGTGAAAGAGTGCGCGCTTAGGTTCTTACGCAAACACTTAAGGTGTAAGGCCGGGCTAAGTATCTCTGATAAGCAGAATTAATGGTATTTTACTTTTGAAGAATTAACGCACGATTTTAAATAGTAAAATCTATCGATCCGCACTATGTTTCTAAATGGAACATGTTAATTAATATTTGTATTCATTCATAATGTTTGTAATAAATGATTGAGTATTTAAAAGAGATAATTTTATAAAATCTACATATCTTTGTATGCAAAGAGTAATAAAATGAATATGGTTGGAATCTCAACAATAAGGTTTTATTGACTGAAATTGAGTCGTGCTGGCCACAAATAATTTTTCAAATATGGAACATCGATTATGTTTTTATTATTATTATCTGTGTCTTTTTTCTCGTTAAGCGTGTAATAGACGTGCGACCAACTACGCGTATTTACTCACACGTCTATCACCCTCATTAGGATTATATTGTTGAAAGCACGTATTTAGTCAAATATAATTATGACACATTGTCCATACTTAAGTAATATTCAAGAAATATTTTACACATATCATAATGTTGTGCAAAGTTATAATATACACTTGGACCGTGAGCTCTCAAATCGCCTAATGAACTCAGGTGATCACAAGTTGCTGCTTACTTCGGACAAGGGATCAGTACGGCGACTCAGCGAGCTAACGTAGGCAACATTCTGGGAACCTTAGCCATCGACCTCGATAACCTAGTCTTAGTATTATACATATCTATTTAGTATGGGATTTTAACCATATTACTAAACTCTTAAAATTAAAGAATATTTTGTAAAAACATGTATTTAAACAAAAAAAAGAGACATTATATAAATCTTAATATAGCATAGTTGAATAGACGAAACTACCTGAATATACTTTCTGAATATTTTGTACTTGTTGATATTATATATCAATTGGTTGTCGGTGCTGTGTAATCTTGCTCTAGGTTAAATCAAAAGCAGTTTAAGGAAATCAGAGCGCAATATCCGATTGCAGCGGATATTTGATAACCTCCGCGGATATGGTCGTAAAATGGGGAAGGTATAGATCGATAGCGGGTTCGAGACACGACACCGCGCGGTACCGGCGTGGCTTCACGACAGCCTGTGGTTGCAAAACTTGTATTACACCACTTTTATGTTTCCCTAGTACATAATTCGTATTCAAATCGGTTTTAACATGGCTTAAAAGGGCACTCTGAACTCATTTAAAGAAAAAGTATACTTTTGGAAAATTAAATGTATGTTAGCTTAATAATTGTCTATAATATTATAAAATTCTAAATATGCCGTGTCTCTACATTGAAGCTACTTAAAAAACCAACTTGAATAGACTATATAAACGATGGACAATACGATGCAATTTTTTTTAGACTTCTTGTCTGTTTATTCGGGATTCACGTAAAAACGACTAAACCGACAGAAGTGTTAACTTAAACTAATCTAAGTTGGACGATTTAATATTGAAATTGTTTAACTTGGGAAAAGCTTAGGTTATTACTTAAATTTTATGTATATTTATATAATTATGTAAGGAAAGGTTATTTATTAATAAAATCTTGTATTGATTATAAAATATATTTTATTCTGAGTTTACAATTCTTGAATATGTACATTAGAATTTTGTGTATGTGCATTATTAGTATCATTATTTACTCCCAATACCGAAAACAGCTAGCGTTGTAGGTTAGAGTGAGACAGGAGGAGCTTGCCTACCGCTGCCGTATGCGTGAGAGAAAGGGAAGCCGGACAGACTGGCACCGTAACTCGTTACGTAACGAACCGTTTTCCCCCTATAAGAAGTTATCACTTCAAAAATGCACAACAAGACAATAGTTACCTACTTAATAAAACAAAAGGCGGCCTTATCGCTATAGCGATCTCTTCCAGACAACCTGTCTCAAAGGAAATTCCTAAATTATCTGTAATTATTATGCAACGAAGAAAAAGGAAAAAATACATATAAATAAAAATGACATACATGGACAGCAGATAACAATCTAAAGTATTGTTACGTACGAGCGGGGGTACGCACTTGTGGATTGGAAGAAATCACCAGTTTTTAATTTAAAAGCTTTTATTGACTTACACAGCCGCACGTAGTACCTCTCTGTAGGGTTGCCCCTATACGCACGACCAACGATGCACAGTCCCGACGATAGGTTGTAACACCCTCAATACCGTCGCCTATATTGCGCGGACCACCTCCAATATTATCGCGGGTAGCTCGCTTCTGGTTCCTCCTTCGAACTACGCTAAACACCTCCTTCGCGTATCTGTCCACCAAACTTGTCACTAAATTCACCACTTAATCCGTCTCTGTACTCTATTAACCTTCTCTGATAACCCTTTAGTATCGCACTTGTCGTTTCACCGTCTTGAACTGAACTCAACTTTAAACTGCAACTTTCAACTCTAAACTGCACGGTAGGCGCGCCTTGCGCTGTTTATATACCCGAAAGAATTTTCTAGAACCCCTCTATCTATCTCTGTCTCTTCCTTCCCGAACCTTCTGTTCGGGAACTTTCGTTTATACATCTATCCCTTTCTAACATCTATCTATCTCTTTCTTTCGGTCATCGTCTATCCCTTTCTAACATCTATCTATCTCTTTCTTTCGTTTATCGTCTATCTCTTTCTAAATATATCCGTCCTTGTCTTTTTCTTCCAGAAATTTCTAGTTCTTTCTAAAAGTTCTAAAACTGATTTACGCTGCTGGGCAGTTCTACCCTTGGTCTCCACAGTATTGTAAACTAGCACATACATTATTGCCTAAGATTATTATGATTCCTGAGTGAATTTTTAAATAGGTATTGTAAAAGTTTTTGCTTTTCTGACGTCAGTGGGCAAAGAGTTCCAAAGTAAAACAGTCGCATGGCGTAGTATTATTGTATAATACATTAATAGTAAGTAGTCTTCAGGAATCCTGCGCGCGGCTTATACCAACTAACATTATCCTAGATTTATAGATCTAGTGTTCTAATTTAATCCCGATTTCTATATTGACTTTGTTTTTTTGTTTCAGTTAACTATTGTAAAATGCGACACAGACTTTAAAGTTTGGTAAGTTATTAAATTATAGATTACCTTATAAGTAAGTACACGATACAAAATTAAGGTTTTAACTTCCATTCAAAATGTTGCATTTTCTCACGTGAAAATATTATACGTTCCATGACATCAAGTTAGGAATAAACATGTAATACATACAGTACATACTTACTGAGATTTCATTTCCAAATATAATAAATTTGTTGTTGCCAGATGTGTAACATATGATCTAGTTTGTCGTCATTATTAGATAAACTTAAGTGCTTGCCTTGAATTCTTACATCCCACAGAAAAAAATTATATCCACCCCAAAAAAAATTCACGCACATATTTCTTGTTTTGTGTAATAATCCCTAATCTGGAGCCCTGTTTGTTAACAATTGTCACATCACATCACAAAGTAACAAGTATCAATTTTCAGTTTCCGCCAAAAACTCAATTTGAGGTTTTTTTTAAATAATATTTATGGCTTGGCAACTAGGCCTTTAAGCCATCTCAATTTGAGGTAAGTAGTAGTAGTAGTAGAATTCGCCACAAAGGCAGGCAAGGGACTCATAGACCATACAGCTAATTCTGATGTATTTACAAGTCTTCCTTAGGTAGCACATTTGAATTGTAGGCTACAACTGACGCCATTCAACGAAGTTCTTGTGAAAACTCGAAATCCACATTTAACTCTACAGATCACATTGCTCGCAAAAACATGTAATTACTACTCAAAAAACTATCAATATCCTACTATATTGATCATTTTAGAGTAACTTTACACATTTTTAGAAAATAAAATAAAACCTCAAGATGAGTTAATTGTTATATTAACTTTTATGAATTCTGCTATGATAACATTTTAATGTAGAACACCTTACGCAAATAAATGATTTGCATAAATTATTATATATTAAGAAACTGTATCTGTTTATAATATTTGCATTTTGACATATTTGGAAGGTTACATATTAATTTATGTTATTATTGCGCTTATTGCGGCAATTTCTTTTAGTGATTTTATTTTCAACCAGAGCAACATTTGCAAACGTCGTTATAGTTTTTAAATATCCACTAACGATAGTCTATAAATCTATATGCACTGAAAACAAATTTTGAACATTAAATTACATATATGTATGGTACCCATCTGTCATTTTTTTTCTCAATTACATTCTGTAATGTCTACCTAGACTACGTATTCGTGCTTTTCATGTATAGACCAAGTAATTTCCTAGAAAAATAAATGTCATACAAAGACAGACCGAAGTCACGGTTTCATAATAATTCAATTTTTGTCAAAATGGCTAATGGAACCCTAAAAATATCAAACGTTCTGTTACCATTGCAGGAACCCTTCATTTCCTGCGGCTTGACACGCACTTGGCCCGTTTTTATAAATTGCGAGGAAACATTCATAATTCTAATCCCCTTTCATATACCAGGGTCACAGTGTTAGGAGATCTTCGGTAACAACATTCTCAAAATTAAATTATCACACATATATAAAGGTTACATAATTATGTTCTATAAAATTGCAAAAACCATAGAACATATAGAAAGTTAATTAGCTACATAGAATAAGACATTTGTATCGTAATAGTAAATGTTTGTGTTTGTAATATCACTTTCTTATGGAAAGCATGGCTGATCTGTAATGGTAGCGATTGAGGGAGAAATCCTTTAGTTTTTACAAAGAGTATTTCACACGAGGCTTAACTTGATTTCTTATTCATTAAACATGTTTGATATGGGCCTGTTTATCTCAGTCGTCAACGTTTTTAACTTATATACTAATATTTCAAATTCTTATCATATGGTATCCGATAGATCTGACAGTATCCACTTATTCTAAAGGAGATGAACACGCTTTCATACACAGTTGGACCCAGATTGTAAAAACATGAGCATGTTTTTAAGATTTCTTTTTATTATGATCATATTTTTATAATTGAAGTAGTTATTTTGAGTGAATTAATCGTGTGGTGTAAGTTTTTTGACGGCTTTTGTGGTTGAGCGGGCTACGCCATCAACGACCGAATTCACTGTGACGCTGAAGCTACAGGTTCGACTCCTGGCATGGTAAATTTCGTTAACGAACTTTCCGTTGTTTACTACGGTCTGGGTGTCTGGGGTCGACCCCAGAGTGGTACGTTGTACAGTACCCATAACACAAGCGTAACTTGCTTAGCTTGGGGGCATACAAATTGTGTGTTTCTTTAATTTACTTTATTTGTGACTTTATTTTAAAGATTTCTCTCTTCCAGATAGAATTTAGGGCTAATCTTTTCCATTTTGTAATAGAAAGATAAACGCCTTTTAAGTCATATCTCAACCCATTACATGGCTTTGGCTCCAAAGTTTCTAAAACCGTACTAATTTGTATATAATGCAAAAGTATATAATGCAAATATCCAAACTAAAATCACTATACCTAAAGATATTTACCAGGCACTTGCTATGAATTTTAATAATTTTCGAAAACTGCTTTTGCAGATTTGATGATAGAGAGAGTAACTTCGAGCACTGGTTATAATGCGCACTCATTACTACAAATATAATTATTAATATCTGAAGGCAATTGTAGAAAGAATTTAGATGCCAAACGAGCCTTATCTGATTATTGAATTATTTCTATCTTAGTAAATTATCTGTGGAGTATGTATAATTTTATATGTTATAAAGTCACATGCAAGTACATAATCCACATCATACTCCAGTGGTGACAACACTTAGCGTCACTCTTAAACCGAAAACAGTTTGTACAAAATATTATGTCATAATAATAATTGTTTTGTTAATTGGTTTTACATTTTATTAAGCTGTTGGAATAAGTTTATAAATGTAAATAAATAAATGTAATCTATCTATACTTATATAAGTGTCTTTTGAGGCACGGGAAGTACATTTCGTACACTACCAGGTCCTTTGCTAGGGATTAGACCAAAGCGATAAAAGTTAGCCACTGAAGATAGCGCAGCTAACAGAGTCAATCGCCGGCATGTGTGGAGACTCGGCAAGGTACCTCCCTCTATGTGGAGAGGTAACCAATGAGCCAATACTCCAGTAAAATCACCCTCCTCCCATCTCCGCGCTTATGATAGCAAGAGCGTGAGACTTAGAACGTAGTTACGCCCACGCCGATCCTGCGCATCAGAGTGCCCCGGGAACTAGGACAAACTCACTTCGTCAACAGGGTTCAGGGGGATGAATCCTCCGCTCCCCAGGTGCTGGAGGACCCCTTCAGCGGTATTACGGGAGGAGATCTTGCGCATACCTGCGTCCTCGGGGCCCCTACTGACGTCGGTATCGGCGAGACGTAAGCGCACTTCTCTCCCATACATAACTAACCTAACCTAAACAGACCCGTTGACACAAATTATAGCACGTTACGGCACTTTGTCCTCACAATTACAGACTCAGAGGTTATGAGTTAATGATTCAAAGTTGTATTCAAATTTTATGAGCGGCTTTCTACAGTTCAAGCGCGCCCTGAATAATGGGTAGCGTAATAACTTTATCCGCTTATCGCGCCTAAAATGGATGTCCGAACCATTTTGAGCACATTCAAATGCTGGCTCGTCGCGTTGAAGGATTACTGAACTCATAACGACAGCCTTCTTTTATACGCTGTCAACACTATTGTCTTGAGTTGTATGTAATTTTATCTATGTTTGTTTTTGATGTTCTGGCACCTGATGCCTGCACTTAACTTAATATTATATTGGACGACAAACAAATATGTAATTTTTATATATAGTTAGCTTAAGAATTAATTAACTAATATTTTCTTAAGTTTTCACGACTTGTATACATAATAAAACTACGTTTTAAACGGTTTTAAGCGCGGTAATTTATTTGATTTTGGTTATTCCGACGTTTTGGCCACTTTTCAGTGGTTGACATTTGTCACCTTTGTTTTCCGTGATCACGGCCACTGCAAAGTGGCCGAAACGTCAGAATAACCAAAATCAAATAAATTACCGCGCTTAAACCCGTTTAAAACGTAGTTTTATTACAATAACTAACTATATAAAAAATGTACGTATTTGTTTCTAAATAAACATATTATTATTGTATTTGAGGCTAAGTCCTTATTGTCGTTTGGACAGTAACTTTCCTATTAAGGCCTAAATTAAGCCAGAGAGGTTTACAAAGGTGAGGGACAAATACTCTCCCAATGAAAAATAAAAAAGGCTGTCGTATCACTTTAAAATACGGTTATCTTGAACTACATGCAATTTTAACAATTCGTGTTCTAATTTGAATATAAAATGAAAAACATTTACGAAAAATTTTATATACCCATAGTCATTGATGTAGCAATAAAAGAAGCGTTACATCAATGTCCACAGTGGTATTAAAATTATTTTTCACAGGCAACACTTACTTCTGATACTACATTGATGCACAATATAAACAGTACACCACTATCCGGTATCATCTTACAATCACTTTATTTTATCCTCGGTAACCCAATTAGTTCAAGCCACATCATATCACACAAGTACTAATTGTCTCTACTTTGTAGTTACTTGTGTATGTACCATTTATTGCGATGTAGCACATTCAAATTAAACATGTCACTGTTATTAATACCACTGGGTTCAGTTTAATTTGTAAGACGGCTTGATTATTTTATTGAGCATCATGTGTCATTGTGATGTAAGACTTCGCTAATAGATCGCGAGTCGCAAGGGCTTGATTTCAATTGATAAATCAAAGTAGTTTTTGTGCAAAATTACACACAGACACTTGCCAAAGATCAAGGCTAGATTCTTAAATCTATGCTATAATAAATCTGTTTATATAATAAATGTAACTGTACATTTATGGTCTTATTCATATAGAGTTAGTTTGAATGCTTCTTAGGAACCTTAGAGAAACATTCAAACTTGCTACTGCTACTATCTATTAAGAAGATATGAAATTAATAGGGACATGGAAACGACTATGGAGGGGGGCATTATAATTTCTGTAACGCAAAATATATACGACATTTTCAACACACTTGCTCATAAAGTGGCTCTATGGTCACCGCAATTAGGCACAGAATGACACCCATAATCAACTGTGACTAAAAAAAATTATAACTCACTAGTGAGTTATAGATTTTTTTTTAATTTTATTGGTTGAGTTGCTTTGTTCCTAAAAAAGTTTTAATTAAAAAAAAAAGATCGTGTTCTATAGAACAAATAAATTAATGTTCCTATTGCTTGCTCATTTCATGCAACTTCTTATTTAAATAGATAATTTTAACTCGTACGTGTTTAATAAATAAAACTTTCACTCATATATAACTTTTTTTTTCTCTGTAATAAAAGAGAACTTTAAATTCCCCATTTTCACAAGTGTGTTGAAAAACGTCGTATGATACACGTGTGTATTGATGATTACCGTCCTCGGCTCTCTTAAGACCCTCGCCTACGGCTCGAGTCTCAATTGCGCCTCGGCGGTAATCACCAATGTTACATACTAGTACCATAATGTACTATTTTCTTTGTTTTTAGTGATGAGAAAATTAAATAAAAAAGTCAAGTATAATTATTTCAAAACAATTAACGTCTTTGCGAAAACATGTTTTTGAATTAAAATTAGTAATGAAGTGTTTTTTATTCATAAATAAACAGATAGTTTTAGATATGTCTATTTCTATCAATTATGAATGTACCTACCAAGAGAGCAAAATCACACGGATGTCTAAATAAAGGTTTACAAGACGAACTAAACTATTGAGGAGATAGCTTTCTGATTTTGTTGTGTCGATTACAGAACATTACAATCTAATCATCTATTATCATACATACTACATATATATAATTAATACATAAATACGAAAGAGACATTGTTTACATATTTTTGTATTATAAGTTTATGTTCACTTCACGTTTATGGTCTTGAGAATAAACTAATTTTATCATAATTTTATATATACAGACTTGAAGAACAGAAATGAACATATTTTTTTTTGTATCTTATCGCAGTAAACTCGAACGTTTCCTGAAATACAGAACCAAAAATTACGCAAATGTATAAAAAAAACTCTAATTTTAAACACTTGTGTACTTAATAACTATGCTATGAGTAATCAAATATTTAAAAATATACATATTTATAACTTAAATTATTTACAATATTTTACTGTATTTGTTACCAATACAACAAATATTATATTTTTATATATAATTATATTTTTATTCAAAATGAATAACATAAATACTAGGAAACTATAGGCAGAGAGTATGATAAATTCAAATAGAACTATGTAGAACATCGCGTCGCATTTAAAAACTAGTTTACGCTTACTGTTCCATTTTCCCGGAGAGCTAATAACCGATGAGTGCAGACAATTTGAACAAGTGGTTTATATGACCCACTTGTGAACTTCCAACTAGTTGTTGAGTGGTAAGCAGATGGTGGTATGATGCAACTGTCAGTTCCGCTTTCCGCGGCACGATGTCGATTCATGGTTAAAACTTAGCAGTAAGTTACGTCAACTTAAATGTTGGTTTGACAAATTCAATCTGACTTACTAAGTGAATTACATTTTTTTCAAGTAGTTGTTGTAATAATTGTATAAGTAATAGTTTTGTATGCTCATGTAAATTAGCGAAATCCACTTCAAATAGATATTTTTTTCTCATATTCTTTTTATGGTTTCGCTCAACCAATTTTGTTTATTCATCTATCTAAATTAAATCATAGGACCCTGTCTTATCGGGTCAGATTAAAACTTTTCCTCGATAAACGGAATAGTTTAATAAAAAAGAAGAAAGATGTAATAACAGGAGTTGAGAAAGAAATTGTATATGTTGAGAGAATGATTGAAAGGAGATTGACAAATCGAATGTATGTCGACAGTGTGGATGGCATAGTTGGTGCTGGTAGACAGCGATGAAGTCACAGATGTTTTCAAGAATGGTTAACTAAAAAGTACCTATAATAAACGTGTAATGTATGAAGACATGAAGCAAAATATGTATGTCAAGATAGCACGTGGTGATCTAAAATATTTGCCCTATGCGAGGCAGGTCTGATAATATGTGGCTATGTAGATTAAAACTGCAGTCTACGTGTGATATCTAATGCACTTTCTCTTACTGTACAGGTAAGTCATCTTCAGATTTACGTATAAAATACGTTTGAACGTACTTTTGAAGAAACACGACCAAATCAAATTGCCAAACCGAATTTAATTACTGCGCTCGCACTTTCCCGCTGAGCACGCGCTATATGTATGCCGCGTATCAGTCACGCCTTCTTGCTTGCTATATGATCTATGGATTGCAATCGCGTCACCTATCTTTGGACGATGCGGTCTCGAGTTGAATTGCAACGTTTTTTTTGGGTTTTTTGTAGACCCGGTGTTCCCCGTCATAGGTCAAGACAGGGATAATCTTTTATTTATTTATTATTGCTATTATAGGTTTAATTTTTTCCTATCTTTAGCTACTTATATTTCTATTGCATGCAAACTCGGTATACAGGGAACGTTTTTTTTTTGCCCTAGTAAGGTAAACCTGCCAATAGACTGGGGAGCTATTTCGAAGGACAAGAAAATAACAATATAATGAATGTGTTCTTTAATTAGTTAGAGATATGACGTCATAACTTGCTACGCTTATACAAAATCTAGGAGATTAGAAGTCAAAACAAAAGTAAAGCATGACATAGTATAATTATTAAAGTATTTAATTTCTTATTCCTTCAAAGAGTCTCATACGAAGTACTTGAGTATATGTTGTTCATACAGGTAGTGAAAGAGTGAAAAATTAGTGCTCTCTACTCAGCTTTGCTGCTCCGTACTCCTAGTGCAATTATTTCCAACATTTTGGAGTTTCCAAATAAAACACAAGTTTGAGCTGAGAGAGCGTCATTAGCGGTATACAAACTTTTGCCATTAGCTGAAAGCGTTCTAAGAGTTGTCGAGTGGCCGGCTGGAGGAATGCTTTTTAGGCGTAGACATTTAATAGGGATACGGATGTAGTCATATTTAGGGTTGTTTTCGGCATGTTGGTCAATTACTCGTCTGTTTTTTATTTCGATTTGGAAAGGCCGTTATGTAACGAAGAGTTAAAATTTTCTTTCCAGTTGGATCTAATAAAATAAAACATCAAAAGCAGTGCATGTACTATTTAGATACCTAACTTTCAACGGGGTAAGTCCTCTCTCCCTCTGACTACGGCCCTGGTTGTTGATGTCTCTGGTGTTGCAAATGTCCATAGGCCACCATAGGTATTTCTTTTGAGGCAGGGGGAAATGCCTTTCGCACACTACCGGGTCCTTTATTAGGGATTAGCGACGAGAGATGAGACCACGAATGGGCACCAGAGTCAAATCGCCGGCTTGTGTAGAGACTCGAAAACTCAATACTCCACTAAAACCACTCTCATGTGGCCCGCGCTTATGACAGGAAGAGCGTGAGACTTAGAACGTAGTTACGCCCACGCTGATAGGCCACCATAGATATGTGAACTGCAGTTGACCGGTTTCTTAACTTGATCGGTTAAACACGTATTCTTACTGAAACATAAGTATGGCAATCTCATGCCATTGTTGGCACTCCCCCACTAATTACAGCCCAGTTTTTATTTTGTAGCCATACAATTATATTATTTTTATCATAATATGGCTACTATATATAAATATTCCTAACAATTTGAATAATATGATAATAACTAGCTGCGTCCCGCGGTTTGACCCGCGTGATGATGGAAAATCGCTATATCTTGGATAATTCACACTATATCTTTTATTTAAATTACAGCCTATATGTTATTCTATATACTAGTATATTATTGTAAAGATTGGTAAAAATCCATTCAGTAGCATTTAAGTACAAACATACATTCTTACAAACTTTCGTGTTTATAATATAAGTAGAATTTGGCAGACAAATCCACATATTGCATATATCCACAAATTAAGCAAATTACACTTGTGCTATGGGTAATATACAATGGACTACTCTGGGGCCGATCCTAGCCACCCAGACCAGAGTAAATAATGGAGGAAATTAGTTTCCGAAATATATCATACCAGGAATCAAACCCGGAGCCACTGCGTTGCAATGAGGTAACCCGTCAAAGGCTTAGCCCGCTAAACCTCAGAGGTCGTGAATAAAAGAAAGCCAATCATTGAGGGTGCCAACAATGGTAAATTTTACCCTAATTATTGCTCAAGTAAATATAGACACTACTATCACAACATATGTACCACATAACACTAATAGGTAAAGAAACAAATATGAAAATTTACATGTAGAATACTAATGAGTGCCATTAGTAGATTAATTTGCTGACCGCACCTTACCCATGCATCATGTTACGTATTCACTACACCCGCGTTATACATTAGCACAATAATTAATTAAATTTCCTAAAAGAGTAACAATTGGTGATACATCTTATCTTATATATATAAAGTTCAGAAACTAATATAACGGTCTTGACGAACTTTTATAACTATATGTAATTTGGTGCAAACTAAAAGATAGGATAGTTTTTATCTCGATTAATTGACCTCAATTATAAAATTCAAATGTTACTGTGTATGTGCGGTTGAACTGTTCGACCTAATTCCTCTTTCACTATTCCATCTTCGAACCACAAAGCGCACTGGTCTACGCCATCGTTTCACAGTGGAAACGCTACCAATGCAAACCAAACGTTTCGCCTCCACGTTCCTTCTACGTACGGCAGAGTTGTGGAATGCACTAACAGAGCCTGTGCTGCCCGACAGTACAATACGGGGAACTTCAAGTCTCGTGTGAATAGGAACTATCAAGGTAGCGTGCTCCATCTTGGACCGCATCATCGTCTGGTATTGGACGCGATTGTGGTCAAACACAAACCTATTTATTAACTAACTACTGCGGCTCAGCGACCCTTCCTGTTCAGCGCTGTCTTCTGCCAGTTATAAGCATGAAGCTCACGCAGGTCAGCCTCCCCTACGTCACTCCAGCGATATCTGTGCCGATCAACTGGTCGCCGTCCCGTTGCTCTGCCCAGATAGGCTCCTTTCACCGCACGATCCTCCCCCATTCTACGTAGGAGGCAAAGCCAGCGCAAGCGATTAGCCTTGCTGTTGCCTATTACATTGGGTTCATCCACCAATTCTTCGATTTCGGCATTTTTTCGGATCCGCCAGTTGCCATCGTTTCCCCGTGTCGGTACCAGGATCTTTCTTTACCTATATAATTATTATTTTAAAAAATGTCACTGAACTCCTTTTAAGACCTTGGACCGATCTTGATGTTTTTTTTGTGTGTGTTCGAGTGGGTTGGTTAGGATAGTTTAGATTTACAATTGGACCAAGTAGGAAGCGCTGAAATCGGGTTCTAATTTTTTTTCGAGGCAGGACAACGTCGGCCAAAACTGCTAGTTTTATAATAAATTGCAAAACAATGTTCATATAAACATTCATTCACCTTGATATGAAACTTACTTTTAAAATATCATGATAAATAAAAAGAGCATGTCTGTAATAAACAAATACAATTAATAAAACAATACAGTCAATAAATAAGCTTGTGGTTCGTTGATTTCAGTGCTCAAGTTACGGTTAAGTCATTTTCAAAGTAACAGACTACGCGATGTAAGTACTTGTGTATCTATTGCCTTTTTCCTGCACCACGTACATCGCCTGACTCAATTTTTTTTATTTGGGTTGCCTGTAAGACATTGCTTTGAGCGATAAGGCCGCCTATTGTATTGCTTAGAATTTTTTTTTTGTAAATATGGTCTTTTATTGTAATTGTATGTTTTGGTGTGCAATAAAGTGTAGAAGAAAGTGAAAGTGAAGAAACTGAAGAAAGTGTAAAATAAAGTATCTCTCTCTCTCTCTCTGAGGTACAAGGTTGTCTGCTTGCGCCCCTAGTCTCTGCGTTTGGGTGCAACGCATCCCTTGCACGCCCGGGTAAAAACCCAGTTACCGGTGGGTAGTTGCACCACACTGACACAGCCCACTGCGTTGCAGCCGGGTAAAGAGGTAAAACGTCGAGGCCTCTACCTCCTCTTTATGATAAAGAGGAACAAGACCCCGGATAAAAAGACGGTTCTATATATAAATAAGTAGATCAATCTTTTTGTTCTCTAAACTTTTTTCAGAATAGGATTACCTATTCTTGAAATAAATCAGTTAATCTTTGTTATGTAACAAATAGACAAACTCACTACATGCATGATATGGTAGGTAAGTGAAGATAAAGCAATAAAATCTGTTCAAATGAAATAGTATTGAAATGTAATATTTCTATACTAGAAGTACATAACGAAAGTAAATGAATTCGACGAACTGGCAAGTTTTTTTTAATTAACCGCATTGTTGCTCAATTTATAAGCATTTAAAATGAGTCCTTGCAACAAGCACCCTACTTCTAAATTATTATCATTTTATTAATTACTTTGAAATATTATAAGTAGACAATTATTATTTTAATTGCTAATTAAGTTTCTTTGGTATTTATATCCTCCATGTTTCGGATATTCTTTTATCCCTGAGTCTTGTTAATGATTTCCTAAATCAACACAAACATCACGATCCCTTCACTAGTAGACGAACTCTATGTTTACCTGGTCTAACCGTATGTCTGGGAAACTAGAAAGTGGAGGCCCTGGGTTCAATTACTGGCGTGGTCAAGTTTAAACGATTTTATGGTTTATTATTATTATTCCTAAATAATTAGGAATGGAACCATAGTCTTTTTCGCGTAAGATATGAAAACCAAAACATCGTATATAGTGTTACGAGTGCGGGACTTGAATTAAAACGCCGTTGGAATTACTATAGAATTTATGAGAATTATACAAACACGTATAACACAGATACAAATATAACTGGACACAACCGGTACAAACTGCACGATTCTATAACACGCGCAACGTCCGTCACTATAAAGCTCATCGAATGTGCACGTCTTGCTCGTATCGTAATTGACGCTAGACTGTCTCACCCCTCCGTTCGGCCATTGGTTTATACTATACTGTACAATACAACAATCGACCGCATGGTCTGAATTACTAAGAAAACGTAATCTGCGACCATAGACGAGTAAGTACAACAATAATAGGATGTTTTTTCTTAATTACAAATTTTAAACACAAAGTAAACAAAATAACTCCAAATGCGGGATAGGTAATAAACCAGGTTTGCATGCACTTTGTTGGCGTGTAAAAATAGTATATTGTTACACGAAAGGTAAAAGTGACCTATTTAGAACATGAGATGGTTTGGCGTATGAGCGTAGCGAGGGTGCTAATAGTTCGAATGCCTAAATAGGCCTTTCATCCGAGGTTAGCATTTTACTTTTCATTTCGAATATGATGAAAGTAAACAAAAACTGACTACTTAAACAAATAACTACTTATCTAATGAAATCAGGCGTTAAATCCTATCTAAATCTGACGAACTCATTTAATACATCACATATGAAACGTAAGTAATTTTATCTGTCTGTCACATTCTACCAGCCAGTATTTTTTTCTAAATCAAATCAAATTTATTTGTTCAAAACATGGTTAAACAGTTAATATGTTATAATATACACATGTTTTATAATAATTTTATTAAATTATATAATATTAAATGAAACGTACGAAAAAATACTGATAAACAATAAAATAGTAATAATAATAATAACATTAATTTTCACTGATTATAGTAAATATTTAGCTTAAGTTTATGTAAGTTAAATATAAGTTAGGAGGTTATTATATTACGCTGATGTTCGGATCTTTACTTTAAATTAGGTTATTACTATACACTAGTGGTCGCCCGTGGTCGAAATTCGACCATAATAATTAATGACAAAGACTATACTTCTATAATCACAGATTTCGCCAAGACTACATTGTTAATTTGACTTGAACAATAAAAAAAAGTATATATATATGCGTGTGTGTAATGTTTTTTTATTGATTTAATGTATTTTTATTTTTTATGCATCATAAAAAAAAATAGCATTCGTCGCTTTTCCTCTATAAGTGTGCGAAATTTCATACTCCTCCGTCCGAGCAATTTTCGTAAAAAGGGTACAAAGTTTTTGCTTCACGTATTAATGTATAGATTAAGAAAAAGAGAGTAGAAATCTTGAACTTGTTAACGCCGATACTGTTTATCGGCTCCATAAATCAGTGTAGTGTAAGGCCATAAGTACTTTTGTTCTACTTAATGTTCGGCGCAATAACTCACAATAGCAACTGTCAACTGGATGTTATAAAATATCGATAAAATGAATCCAGGTCTGAAGTCTGACACCGAGGTCGCAGATCGTTTGCGCTGCGCCGGCGCACCATTAATCACCTGTCGATTATACATCGATTTATTTCACATCCTTATTTGGCTGACGTTTATGAACTGACCTCCACGTGACACAGGATGCTGTCGAAATAGTAATTTAAAAACGGAAAGAGGTCGTCAATTAGATTCCATATATTTAAAGAAATGTTATTTCTTTAGAAATTTGCTCTCCTGGTTATGTTCATTTTTTGTTTATTGTCTGAAGCAGGAATACAGCAGACGGTGTACTTGGTGGAAAGTGGTGACTATCACCTGTAGACATTTGCAATGAGGAGCGTTGCCAACGCGTTTCTGACATCTAAGAAATTTCTTGCTTTTAATTATTTGATTTTCACTTTTAGCTCTGTTGCCTTTTAGTATGACTTATCAATATTAAATTTATTTTTGACCTGATACTTTTAATCTGCGTTAAAATCCGTTAAAACCTATTTAACCGACTTTCAAAACGAGGAGGTTCTCATTTCGACTATGTTTTTTAATCTTTGTTACGCGATTTCTCCGTCAACGTTGAACTAATTTTTTTTTATTTTATTCGAAAGAGTATATACTTTTAGGGTGGTTCTGTTGTCACCAAGTCAATATGTGATGAGTGAGTCCCAAGGAAATCGAGAGCCATCCTTGTTGAAGAGTGCCGAGCCCCTAAACTCATCGAAATGCAAAACTTGTACACGCGTGACAATAGTACAATTTTTACAGGTGTTTAAAATATTATTTCTAATGCTGTTTAAGCAATTAAAAACCGACTTCAAACTAAAAAGCAAAAATAAGCATTGTCTACAACATCTTGGACTCGGTGCCAAGAAAAACATAAAAAAGAACAACAAAATTGCAAAATGCACCTACTTCAAGATGTAGCAAATATCTATTTTTAGCTTTTTAGTTTGTTTATACCCTTTCCAAGCATTTATTTTACTTTTGGCAGTTCGATGACGGATCAATCAGTAATGTCCTAATGCGTTACTGAGTCGATTTGTTATAAAAATCGACTGCATTTATAAATAAGTTTTAATCAACTATTTTTCTTTAAAGTGGACTTTTTTTATTTTCAAATCGATTACTTTTGATTTATTTACCTATAGTGTCGATGGTTTAATAGTCTGTGCGTTACATGATTCACAGGCACTCACAACACATCACTATTACGTCACCCACAACAAAAAACTTGAGAGGTGTCAAGGGACACCCGGATGGAACGAAGTTCCTTTCGATTAATTAGTGAAGGAATGCGACCAAATGCACCAAAATGACAAAAATGGCAAATCACAAAAAAGTGTCGTGACAACTTTTCGTAAGAATTTTTTCCGTCTAGCCCCCCATTCGTACCGCGCGATAAGGAACTACGTTCCAATAAAGTACGACTATTGTCATTTGTTTCTTGTGGACTTTATTGACAAGAAATATGTAGCTTGATAGACGTGCAAACTTCAAAAGTAAAATAAACGCATGAAATTTCAACACTCTTTAAGTCATTGCAAAAATTATTAATAATATTAAATTATTGAGGATAAAATGTGCAGCGACATACAATCTGCGTGACCTGCTAATGTGCCTCGTTTCGCAGAGATAGAAAGTTAATTATTTAATTTATTATTTGTAGTAGCTATTTTTAAAAATTAAGTAAGGTGAAATGAAAATTTGTTACTGCGGTCTTTGGGTCATTCAGGTGCTATACTCGGGAAATCATTGCTCGGCAAGTCATTGCCAGTTTTATTTTAACACGACTAATTTGTGAGTTTTTAAATAACTGTTTTGTGTGTATTTCTAAATCATGATAGCCCATACAAAAAGATAAATTAAAACTACAGAGGGACACGTTCGTACAGATAACGTCCCGATTTATCTTACAGATAACCTAACGCTGCGAGAGGCTGGTTTACCACTAAATTGCATTATTAGGTGGGCAACTAAATATTACAGTTTTCAAATAAGAAGAAAGTTCTAAATTGAGAATTTCGTGGCTGAGCCCAAAATAATAGGAGAAACAAAAGCTCCCCACCTCCGCTGGCTCGGTTACGTAGAACGGATGGGAGAGGATCAGAGCGTGAGGAAAGCCTATTTGGGATGGCCGTTCTACGTTATATGGCTGGAAAGACAGAGTGTGGGCTGTCTCTGCTTCTGTCTGATCTGTCTGAGCTTCGAACCGATAATTGGCAAGAAATTGCGCAGGATAGGGACAAATTTTATGTTCTTGTTTCGGAGGTAGGAAGACCCGCTTTAGGTCGCTGAGCCAACAAAGTAAGTGTTTGTTATGGTAATAAAACTACGTTTCAATGGATTTAAGCGCGACTATTTATTTGATTTTTGTTATTCCGACGTTTTCAGTGGCTGTTATCACGGAAGACAAAGGTCAAGTGTCAATGAGTATTGTTAAAGTTTTATTTAGCCTACTGTCAACTTGTTCATTTTAATAATAAATTTTAATTTTGTTTATGGTTATTACTCTATGGGAGCATAATCTAATTTACCACCGCTTCCCAACATATTGTGGCTTGAAGAGAAGAAGCGGCGCAAGAAACTCTTCAGCAACATGCTTAGCTCTAATAACTTGTAATAAATAATATAAGAATGGGTGGGAAGTAAAATAAAAAGAATTTGTCAATCAAGTTGGTTTGTGTTCCGGTGCACGCAGAAAGAGCTCACAGTGTCTTAAGGTCTGTCAGTTAGTTTTTGCTAGGTTTGGGTCTTAATAGTTTTGATTATCGGATCCAAAACAGGTGGTATTTGCCAACCATCTTCTCTATTGAAATTTGGATGTCTTTTGATTTCAATAGGCTCACGCATCAGTCTAGGTATGAAACGATTCTCTTTTGTAAGAATTTGTGGTTTATTGAAAACCGTTAAAACGTTTTTTTTATGTTTACAGATCGCGAAAACTTAATAAAATATGTTTGTTAGTTATTTGAGCGCTGGCATTTATGGTCAGCTTCCTATTTCAAAATCGGCTTGCTTCAGCCGGCTTCACTCTGTGACCTTAGGCCTACCTGTTTTGTTCTTCTGCGTTGTAATTCTGCGTATATGTATAAAGCAGCAGTCAGTTGAAACTAATACACATTTCTGTAGTATAATTCAGCAATCGGACTAAAAGTGTTAAATTAGGTATTTTTTATTTTGTTTTTTGCGATCGTAAAGGTTGGTACTCCGAAACTAATATGAAAGTAGTTTTAATTAGGTGTCTCGGGTTGGTCGACCTAGATCCACTGTAATGATAATTTGTTAATAAACATAAATAAATATCAGGGTCGCAGAAATATTTATTATTAACAAAGCACGTATAATTTTTATTAATTTTATTCATGATGGTTCGGTATTAAAATCTATGTATATAAAACAAAGTCGTGTTAGTTACAACATGTATAAATCAACCATGGAATTGTCTTCGTGCGAAATAGGATAATAAGCATTAAAATATGATATTCATCAATAAAAAACATTATCATTAAAAGACATCAGTCTAGCAATTCATTTGTTATGATCTTTCCCGGCTGATTTCGCATTTAAACTCATTTTCATGTTTCTGATTTAGGTGCATTATTTTTGTGTGTGTTCAAGTGGGTTATGGGATGGTTTAGATTCATGATTAGACCCGGTAGGTGCCGCCGCTGAATACCTCTTTAACGGTGGGAGCGATTTTGATGAATATTTTTGTGTTTTTTCATTCGAGTCCCGGTTGATAGCGCTGCAATCGGTTTCTAATTTTTTATTTTTTTTAAATAAATGTGAATCGTAGAAATGTACACGTATAACTTAAGAACGACTTTACTGATTTTGATGAAATTGTTTGTGTGTTTGAGTGGGTCCCCGGATGGTTAAGATTGATAATTGGAATGGAGCTGGGATCGGGCCCTAGATTTTTATTTTTCAGGGCAGGGACAGCATCTACCGGGACCCCTAGTTACTTTATAAATATAGAGAACTGCAAGAGACCTGACTGTTTTTATGTGTTCCATGGTTACTATTTTAAGAAAGTTTTACGCTATTTGTTTTTTTACCATAGCCGCCGGACATCTGGCTGAATGTGGAGCATGTGTTCTTCCCGGGAGATGTATTTATTACATTGAATAGGTGTTTTTTTTTGTTCAAAATAATATTCATAAATATTTATTCATTAAACATTCAATATTGTAAGTAGGTATGTTAATGTTTTTTGAAAATGTAATGTTGTTTTTACATCTTTTAGATCATCCACATCGCTTGGGTAAAATTAGATTGATCTTACAGATTGAATTAGTATCATCACAGTCAATTGTATATTTCTGTATTTTTTTTTTACTTCTTAAAAGTTCTTCAATTCAAATGTCATTTACACATAGTTATTGAGATATGCTTGGTATTGCTGATATTTAGTGATAGCTTCATTTGAAGTGATAGACAAACAAAAAATATATTTTTGTAAAAATATGTATATTTTCAAAAATAGAAGCAAAACCATGTTTTTTTGTAATTTAAGAGATACCACCACATGTTTGTATAATAAATAATATGCGTTTTGTTTAAATTATTCACATAGAAATTGTTAAATTACTAATTAGGTATCAGGATCACACAATATCCAGAAGGTTACCTTAATCGTGCTCCTACCAACAATTAGATTACTTGCAAAATGAGAGGCGTGCTGCGCTTGCAGTCGTTGATCAGGCCAATAGGTTATAGTTGTTTTAACATTCTATGCGGTGCAGCAGCTAGCTTGTACCGCTAGCTCCCGGGTTCGCTTTCATCATCGCGTCCACTGGACCGTGGCCCTGATCCAACTGCAACAAAACCCCATGCACAATAAGTATGGCTGTATTATGGTTATTACATTATATTCGTCTCGGCTGATCGATGTTTTCATTGTAAGCGGAGCTAGGTGTCATTGACTTATAAGATTGTATCTCTATCATGTCATTTTATATTCGCCTAGTAAGGTGGGCCATAAATGAAAATGCAAAAGGTTACTTACTATACCTGTATTTATGTACCTATTTTGTAATGTACCACCTATCCGTGCCGAAACGGAGAAAGAATACAATTTCCTGCTCCGGGGCGACCTGTCGTAAGAGGCGACAAAACAACCTTGAGTTGTGTTCCGGCATTAGTGACCTGGTTCCAGTCTCCCTTAAGAGAGCAGCAGCGCATTTATAGCACCTTTGGTGTTGCAAATGTCCATAGGCGATGGTAACCGCTTTCCATCAAGTGGGCCGTCTGTCTATCTGCTGAACTCCTGCAATAAAAAAAAATGTAATTTGTTTACCAATTCAGAAAAAATATATTTATTTACATTCTTTTAGAATTCCTTGCAGAATACATACTTACATATAATTAAAACGCGCACGCTATTCCAAATATTTTATACTTTATTTTCTATCTTGTGTTACTATGAGTACGAAAAATTATTTTGAAATGTCTGCAGTACCTAGATTTTTTCACTTAATTATTATTAAGTAAGATCAAACGAAGGAATAGAACAAAACGCACAAGGTTTTGTTCTATTTATATATTTTTTTCCTCTTAAACAAGAAAGAGAATAATAATAAAAACGGATAAAATAATGAAACGGCTTACTGGCCCGAATGGGCCATTTCCCTCGTTACGAACAGTTAGTAAGCACATTGTATACATCTTTGCATAGCAATGAAGTCGGTGAGATCGAGAGCAGTGTGGTATCGATGTTTAGAAATGTAATTGATCTCTCATGTTATGGTTTCCTGGTACATCACTTTCTTATTATATTTTTTATCTTTACATTACTATGTACAATGTAATTTACTAATAACAAATATACAATACATATAATATCAGAAAAAGCCTAGTAACACAATAGATGCACAAACATTCATTTACAAACCAATGTCAGTGGCTAGTGTTTGAAATTGCGCACCTGAGTTGTTAAAGAATTTGATTTCAGATAATCCGTTCAAATATAGTATTTGTTTATTTCTTTACTAATAATTACCAAATTTTAGTTTTGATTCATTCCGCAATTATGTGGCATGACCCTCCTTAGAGTATTACCTACCAGAATTAATTTTATAAACCGTTCATTTAATACAAACTATTACTTGAATTGTATCACAACAAAACTGGTTGTACATTGGACATGGAAGCATGTAGTTCCTGGTATAATTCCAGGTAGCGCCCAGCGTGAAATGTATTGCATGCGTAAACATTCGGTCGCTTTGATGCGCGAGATGTGTTATAGGTTTGTTATGGTTTGCTCGTGTTTGTTCACGGTTTATTTGTTTGTTACAAAAGGGTAGGCTGTGGACTAAGTTACAAGCTTAGAAGTCGTATAGTTTTAAAATTCACATTAATCATTGAATAATTTAATAGTTTTATAATATTATCGTTCAGTAATTTAATCGTTTAATAATTTCATCGATTAATAATTTCATCGTTTAAAGTTTAATTACAGTGTAAACTCCACGTACAAAACAGTCCCCCGGCAAAGAAGAGGCCTGTGTGTAAGGCCCACGCCTGCCAGGGTCACAGAGCCAGGAATCCCAATTACCCGTAGCCCTGGCATTAGGCTCAGGACGGAACACCCAGGGGTTTTAGTGGGTACCCCTTACTGGGGAGTGGCAATAGCGAGGCACTAGTTCTGACTGGGCGCGCTAGTTCCACCCCCGATCTGGCGAATCCCACTCACGGGTCGCAAATTATCCCCCCAGGCTTCTGTGCCTGTCGCGGCTTAGTCCTCAAACGGATTTCCCCTGGTCAAATAAAAAGCTTGTCTTCCATACAATGATACACTCTATATAGCATTACACTCACCCCAGAAAACAATAAGCAGTCTTATCACAAAAAGCAATTTGTTCCAAGCAACCATAGGATAAGAATTATTTAAAAAACGGTGTTAGTTTTGAACTTGAGTAGCTTGTTGTTTCTGTATTATTAAATATGTTAGTGTAGCTCTATTATATTCATAGGAAGTTCCCTTTTCCAAATAAACTGAGATGAAGGTGATAATTTTGATGATTTTATAACCCGTGTATTCTTGTCCCTTAAGCCACACTGCAGGGGTCCATGGCGGAAGCTTGGTGCGCCCACGCCCCCTCCCGGTGCCTGATGCCATTCACAGGACAAACGGACATAAATGTAGTTATGTCATAACCATTACTTACGATATTGTACTTATATCAAAGAATCATCAACGCAACCAGAAAACAATGCTATGTTAAAAGAAAGAAAGAAAAAAAATATTTGAAGAAATAGCGACGTACTTATATGTATCTTAAAAATGAAAACATATTTTGAGAATTTGTACGTCGCATTTTCAGTAAACAAGGTTTGTACTCAGCTTGTTACTGTGCCAGCATGATGTTGTTACGAGCGCGCGGGGGTACGCTCTTGTGGATTGGAAGAAAACACCAGTTTTTGTCTAAAAACTTTTGTTGACTTACACAGCCGCACGTTGGCTGGCAGGGTTGCCCCTATACGTGCGACCAACGATGCACAGTCCCGACAAAAAGTGGTTACACTCTCAATACCGTCGCCGATATTGCGTAGACCACCTTCGATATTATCGCGTGTAGCTCGCCTCTGGTTCCTCTCTTGAACTACGCTAGACACCTCCTTCACGTAACTGTCCACCAAACTTGGCACTAAATTCACTATGTTACTCGTCACTGTCTTCTATTAAACCCCTCTTTCAACTCTTCCGTATCGCACTTGTCGCTTCACCGTCTTGAACTCAGCTCAACTCTTAAACTGCCCGGTAGGCGCGCCCTACGCTGTTTATATACCCGGCAGAATTTTCTAGAACCCATCTATCTATCTCCGTCTCTTCCTTCCCGAACCTTCTGTTCGGGAACTTTCGTTTATGCTTCTATCCCTTTGTAACATCTATCCATCTCTGTCTTTCGTTCATCGTCTGTCCCTTTTTAAATATATCCGTCCTTGTCTTTTCCTTTTCGAATGTTCCAGTTTTTTCTAAAAGTTCTAAAACTAACTAGATGGTTCCACCATCATTCGCCACAATATCTATAGTTGATTATTTTCGAAAATGCTGGGGGCTTCATCTGCGTTAGTGTAAAAAAAAATCCGTACAGGAACGGAGAAAGAATACCATTTCCTGCGGCCGGCAGCCTGTTGTAAGAGGCGACAAAATAACCCACAGCCAGGTGATAGGGTATATGCCCAACTGGATGGCCACCACCCCTGGTCTAAAATATATCGCCATAACAACCTTGAATTTTGTTCCTGCGTTAGTGACCATTCTAGTCTCTCTTAAGAGAGCAACAGCGCATTAGTAGTACCTTTTGGTGTGGCAAATATCCATAGGCGACCATGCAAAGGACATTGCCATGTTTGTTAGGAGAGTTGGGATTCATATGAAATGGCACGAGCCCTGAAGTTTTCACTATTTTGTAGAAAACATTAACTCAAAGTTACAATGTTCAAAACTAGATGGAGATACTCGTTATTACCATAAACTATGATTTACTGCATTCCATTCTATCCGTGTAGGAACGGAGAAAGAATACAATTTCTTGCGGCCGGGCAGCGTCTCGTAAGAGGCGACAAAACAACCCACAGCCAGGTGGTAGGGCATTTGCCCGACTGGATGGCTACCACGTCGGTCTAGAGTATGCCGCCATGACAACTTTGAATTGTGTTCCGGCATTAGTGGTCAGGATCCAGTCACCCCTTATAGAGCGGCCGCGTATTTTTAGCATATTCGGTGTTGCAAGTCTCTATAGGAGATGGTAACCGCTTTCCATCAAGTGGGCCGTCTGCCTGTCTGCTGAACTGCTGTAATAAAAAAATATAAAAGGAATTTAAAAAAATTAGTCTAAGGTCGAATGCTTTGTTACGTTAAATATTGACAGATAATGTATGTAACTAATGCAGCTAGTTGTTAATGGCGTTATTTTTAAAGCTTTAAATAAGACGTATTTGGCCACAGACAATAACTATGACATTATTTCAGATAGATTCCGAGTATTATTGCGACATCATGTAAACTGAATGGATTTAAACTCGACACAGAATTAGCTTATATTCCTAGCCAACACTTAGGATAGTTTTATCCTGATAAATTATGTCGCTTCCTTGGAATCTTATACTAATATATAAAGCTGAAGAGCTTGTTTCTTTGATTGTGAACGCGCTAATATCAGGAACTACTGGTCCGATTTGAAAACTTCTTTCAGCGTTAGATAGACCATTTATCGAGGAAAGCTATATGCTATATAACATCACGCTAAGACCAATAAGAGCGGAGCACCAATGAAGAGTGTTTAAAAATCGGGGGGTTTCGAAAACAAATTCCACGCGAACGACGTCGCGGGCACAGCTTGTAGACGAATATACTACACTTTTTGGTACTGCCGATGGAATTCATTAAAGGCCGATTCCTATATCTTACCGACCGTTCATTTGCCTTACTATCGGTTATAATTTGACATAAGCTCTTTACAAGTAATGTGAAAACTCATCTGATGATAAGGGAAGTGAGTAAGATATAGAAAGAGGGCATATGACACTATTTGTGTAAAATCTATAATATTATGAAATTCTCGAAATGCCGTGTCTGTACATTGAAGCTATTAAAAAAAAACAACTGAAATACACTAACTATATATAAACGACGGAGAACACGATGCATTTTCTTAGATTTCTTGCCTGTTTGTCGGTTTGTTCGGGATTCACGTAAAACCTACTAAGCTGATTTCGATGCGGTTTTCGCTGATCGACAGCAAATTCCTAGACTTAAAATCTGCGTTGTTTTTTTTCTTAGGAATCCCGCGAGAAATTTTCTGGGAATGATTTAAATTAGCTAAATTTAAAAAAAGACAAACACCAATGTGATTTTTTCACTGAGTGATAGCAAATTTTATGTAATAAAATGTGTACTTTTTATTCCGGAAATCCCTCGGAAATTTTCCTAGGAGCGGTTTGAAGTTTTTCCGATGCATACTTTGTGTCCCGGGAATTCGAAATCAAGCGTAGACGAAATCACGTGCTTATCCTATAGTCAATAATAAAGTTGTTAATAAATTGTTCAATCTACTGAAACCCTGTCATATGGAACTAACTCACCACAAATTGGTTATATGTGTCAAACGAAAGGGAATATCAGGCTTTGAGGACAGGGTGCCAAGAAATGCAGCCGCAGTAAGGAACCGTTATGTAAACTATCGGCTGCGGTAAAATGCGACCACCGTCCGATTACTACTGCAAAATAAAGTACTTACCAAGCGGGATCGCTTATTACTTTTGCTACCTTCCGGAAACCATACATTTTTTCTAGGCAATGTTCCCAGTTAACAGAATGAAAGCAGTTCAATTATAAGTACCAAATCTTCTAACAGCTAGTATGATTTGTGAATTTCTTTTAGTTTTCTATATAGAGAGTAACGGGGGCAGCAGACGTTGTCCTGCCTTAAAAAATAAATTTTTGAACCCGATTGGAGCGCCATCTGCCGGTTCCAATTGTAAATCTAAACTATCCCGGGACCCATTTGACCAAACACACACAAAAATTCACGTAAATCGATAAAACCATTAAGGACGAGTTCAGTTAATATACCACACGAACAGAAGTTTTTTATATACTTAGTTTATGCGTAAAAGAAATCACATTAATTAATTAACTATTTGAATGTCCATTAAAATAAGACGTGATACTAGGATCACATAACTAAAGCGATTTCTTCCTCAATTGTGGACCGATTTTCAATTTTTTGGTTGGAAAGAGTATACTCTCGAGGTGTTCCCATTATCACTAAGTCGAGATCTGATGATGAATGGATCGCAGGGAAATCGTGAGCAACCTTGTTGACGAGCATCTATCTACACTTCGGTAGCAACCAAGTATACGCGTGCCAGTAGTACAATTTGTACAGGCACCTTGATATGTTATTTCTAAAGCTATTCAATTATTTGCGCAACTAAAAATTAAAGGAAAAGTAGTTTCTATAATACTTTGTGTAGCTTTCTTTTTCGTCACAAAAAACACATCTAATCTGAATTTTCCATTCCGCCCAAATTAAAATAAGACATTTGATACCAGGATAGCATAACTAAAAAGGAAGTGATAGAATGTAGGGCTATCTTTATCTCTGTGCAGGCATGAACTTCTCGATTCCATATGGGTCCCTTCACAATACCGCAGTTAGCTCACGGAAACACGATATCTTGTATAGTCACATCGGCATGGCTATACATAGGCCCTACTAATGTTGCTCTAGTAGTTTCCACGAAAAATCAATTAGCCATTTGTTATTTGAAATTTAAGTATTGTTTTTATTTTTTGTCTCCTACGTAATCTACTTGTTATTTTAGTTTTGGATTATAAACAAAACTGTAACAAGTAAAAGTTACTCATGTCAATTGATTATTTTGATCATCCATTAAGTAAATATTTTAATCGATTTTAGCTAAATGTAACGGGTCGCCATTTGTAAATCTCGTAATCTTCGTAAATCGTTTCCATATCACACATGCACTAAATATCATATCATATTATTTATATACACATTTTAAATAACACATATTACATACACACTAAAGATGGATAAGATAAGGCGTAGCATGCTAACAAAATACAAAATGATGATGATGTAGGCCCCGGAGACCAGGCGACTATTAAAAAAACATATTTCCATGCATAGTAAGTAACTAATAGATAGTAATATAAATAAATAACTAGTTGTATTATAGTTATAAATGCAAAGGTAACTGTGTCTGCCTGTTATGCTTTCATGGAAAAACTAAAGTCCCAATTTCGTTGAAATTTAGCATAAATGTAGTTTCATGACCAATTATGGAAATAGGATTTCCGGGACGGATCGGAATTTTCAGGGGTCGAAAAGGACCTATATTAAAGAAGGCGGAAGGATTTTTTATGTCAATATGGCTAAGAAAACAAAATAATTGATTCGAATATCAGTTCGAGTTTTGTATATTTACAATCTGTCGAGTTCACATATTAGGCGCCAATAGGCTGGCCTGGAGCGATGATTATCCAATTAAGGCTTGCGGTTGGGAGCAATGCACTGTCGCCGAGATTAGCACGCGCCCTCTGCAGGAAGAAAGTTCCATTTGCAATTTGTTCGCGCATTCTTTTGCCATTAGTACCTCCTTTATTGGTTCAATATAACATATCGGACAACGCCCTTAACAGTAAATGTTGCATTCAAGGCTCGGGCTGAATTGAATTCTGAACATATTTGCGAGAACTTGTTTCTTTCAAAAAATATATACCTACAATAATTCTTTTTAAGTATTTTACCCGTGACCAGTGAGCCATTAAAGTGGTAATGCGGTCAGTCTACTAGACACTCTTCTTTCTTACAATCTAGCACCTACAGAATCTTTATATTATACTTGTATCTAATTTTTAATCAATCGGTCAAGGCCTGACGAACCATGTTGCTTCCATAGTAGCGATCAATGTCCAGTGTCTTTTTTTGGTAGTCAGCTATAAAGCCTAAAAATTTATTGAATGTATCTTGTTTACTTCATTTGTTAAATTGTTGTTTTTATTGCTGAAGGCAAATGGGCACCAGTTGCCTATGGACATTCAACACCAACAATCTATCAATGTACATCCAGCTTCGAAGGGGTTACTGAAACCTAGCCTAGTAATGCGGGAACAATCCAAGGTTGTCATGTTATGTTGTATTGTCACCACTTACGACAGGCCATCCAGCTGCAGAAAGTTATTATTATTTGTCCGTTCCTGCATGGATAAGATATTGTTATTGAAATTATTTTTGCAGTTACACCACGATAATATGACTATAGAAAAGTAAATATATTCTCTTCTGATTTTCCTCCTGTGCTTGTATTTTCATCTCATTTTGTAACAAAATAGGTTGCAAGCCTTTGATGATACAGCTATCATAGATGAAAGATTATATAAATGTAGCTTTTTAAGTACATCAGAACTTTTTATAAAAGAAATCGATAATTGCATGTAAATCTATTTTACACTATCAATGAAGTGGTCCGGCTCAACTTGACCCGTTGTGATCGTGCAGTATGCTGATCTGCGTGGGTTCCAATACTTATGGCGTTGACAGATAGATTATCCGTTTGTCTGCTCCGTATGGTGATTGACATTAGTGTCAACGGAATCCGTACCAAGGCAATGCTCTTTACTAGATTACGTAACAATTGTTTCTGTTTAGCCTCTCCTGGTAGTCATTTTTGGTTACTAGTGAGAAAATGACTACCAGGATCTTGAAGAATCCTAATTTGTTGATGGAAAAATAAATATGTGGTAATTAAATTAGAATAATACCAGTATAATTTCGTTTAACTTAGGGCCGATTTTGCAATCGTCAAATAAAAGTTACCAATCGAATAAATTATAACCTGAGTGAATTAAAAACTGGAATAAAGAAAGAAAGAAAGAAAGAATGAATTTATTTGAAGAAGAAATAGCGAAGTACTTACATTGCTAACATGTATTAAAAAATAACATCTATTGAGAATTTGTACCCTGCATCTTCCACAAACAAGGTTTGCACTCAGCTTGTTGCCGTGCCGGCATAATATCCGACACAACGCTGATTTTCAGTGCAAACCTTCTTTTGGCTTAATACTAATAATAACAATACGACCCGAATAATTTAAATTAACTTAAAAACTATTTACTTTGTAAATTATAATATATACATACATAAAAAAAATAGTATAAATATTTGTTAATTTTATGATTTAAATAATAAAAAAACAAATATATATATATATATATATATATATATATATATATATTATACACATACATATGTATAACTGATACTTGTCTATGTTTTAACATGTATATTTCCCATAAAAAAACGTATATCGATTTACGCTACATTGCTCTGTACTCAGTTTTCAGTACAAGGACTTGTATCATATCTAAGTAAGTTGGTAAATCAAATATATTTCTAAAATACTTTAGTTATTCAAAGGCTTATCAATGAATATGCTGGATCTTCTTTTTGTAGAGTAAGTAAATGTCTTTTATAATGGAACTTAAACGAATTTATCGATTTCAGGTTTCTGATGGGTGGAGGAATATCGTTCCAGCAATGAGTGGCAGCATACTTGAAACAGCCTCTGAAAGCAGCTGTTTCATCTGAATCATTCAACTGTTTTAATCATGCGACTGACATTTTTAATTGTTCCATGTTAATCGGCCCTTATTGTTATTACTTAACTAGATGCTAGATAAATAGCTAGTCCCGTTTCTCCACTAAGTACTTGATAGATTTCAGCGTCAACGGTATCCGCTTGTGTTCTCTTTCGTAGATTACGCAACAATTGTCTCTATTTATGTTCTCCTGGTACTAATTTTCTTGAAGAAACTTCGTTTCGTTACTAGTGAGGAAATGGCCCAGTTTCTTGAATACCCTTCTTGCCTGTTGATGGACAAGTATGTGGCAACCAAAGTAGTAACAACAGATACAGAACATTAATTTTTATGTTAAAATAGTTAACTTATTACTTAACTCTTGATTGCTGACCTTAATCACAATTTAGCTTGGATTTACTTAAATTTTTGATCTGCGCTGTCCTTTAATCTAAGAATGTCCCCATTTTGACTTGACAATGTGAACCCAGCTGAGGGATGCTTATAGGCTGATATTATTATTAAATAAATTAAGTAATACATTTCAAAATTTAACATAATTTTAGTCTTCGATGTTATAAAGCAACACCTAGCTTCAAGTTATCTTTGTTAAATCAATAATATTTTTCTATAAACGCAACACAAATTTGGTAATATTTTCGATTCAATTTCCAAAACGAAATCATTGCGTCGCAGGCTAGCGTGCTTATATCATAAAACTTGGTGGAAATGAAGATCTGCTTTAACTTTAAAGTAATACGGTTTATTTCAGTTTGAAATTATTTAATGGATGCGAAATACTGCTCCAATTCGGCGGAATCAATATTTTTACGTTTCCGCGTTATTGTGTTTTGTCAGGAAGAGGTAGTCGCTTCGTCTGTTCATATACTTTCGTAAAAATATTAAAGATAAATTAATTAATTATTCTTGAATACTTTTGTATCGTGGCTTATAAATATGGCGAACACATACAAAAGCTGCTTAATTAACTGTTATTTGAAATCAACTATATATTAATTGTTCGACAAAAATAGAAGTAAGTAGTCATTCTTATAATTGTCAAAGTCCTGTCTTCTTAAGAATTTATTTCTTTCAAGTGTCTAGTCGATATAATGATCATTAATAAAGCTAAAAAGGAATGGTCTCTGATTTACATTTACCTGCACTAAAATTAGAGCTGAGGTCGACTTTTTTTGATTCATAAGGGAGTTTTATGAGTTGAAACCTGCAGAATTTTTATAGGATTCAACTCAGTGGTGAGTTGCTCCAAGACTATAGCATAAAAAAGTTGACCGCAGATATCATTTTCGTCTAGATAATTAAAAGTTGGAGTATAATTAGTACGAGTATATAAAAAATTGTAGTTGCGGACAATGTCGCGCTAGAAGATTCACCTTTTATACATACACATATATAAAGTGTGTATTTTGGCAAGGTATTTAGACACAACAGGGGAGTGAATAAATGAACAGCTTTTAGCTGATGAATAAACGTCTGGCTTACGAGTAAGAAGTAATACGCCACAAAGTCATCCTACAGGGTCTCTAGTTGAGTTTTGGGAATTTTCTCATATCTGACGGATTGAATTTGTAATATCCCAGAAATAGAATTGTATGTACGTATGTACCACGGTTTATGTACCACCAGAAATTCCCCCAAAACGTATTATTTTTCGCAAGAATGGATAAATAAACGCTGGAAACCCCGACCTTCTTACAATTTTAATAAATAATCCTTCCTTGAGTATTTGATATTAAAAGTTATACGAATATTTTAAATCGTGGTCTCAGTGATATGATCACGCGTCGGCAAAATACAAAGATATATGATGATGATGATGATAAATAGGTTTTTGATTTATGTACGTTTTTGGTATAGGTTGATTACATTTCTTTTATAGGAAAGGATTAGGCTATAAACAAAGGAAAAGAAATTTCAAGTCATTGTCTATCAGCACAATCACGACTGAGTTGTATCACGTACGGCTCACACACTTATGGTCATCCTATGATCTAGCCGCTTTTCGCGTTCTTAGCGGTTTACCGGCATAGGTTCAAAGGTACAAAGGCACCATAAATGTAAGCGATTACGACGATTACGAAATCGCGTCATACGTAAAGTTTATAAGTAAATCCCATAGCGAAGTTAATGCCGACTTTAACTTAATTTACAAGTACTAGACTCCTATAAATGCAGGGGAGTTTAGTAGTTAGTTAGTATTTTATTTAATAACTATTATGTCTGGTCGACTACTTACTATCTAACGCATGGGGCTTACTCCATTAAAGAGAGGTATAGCAAGGTGACATTGCAATCTTTTGGGTACCTTAAGATCAACCGGGGCAAGCGGAGGGGCTAGGCCATATACCCGTGGCCCTGGCAATAAGGGCCAAGTTTAATTCTGGCTAGAGGTCCTAGTGCCATCTCGACCTGGCGAATCTCACACACCGCCCGCGATTTTGCCCCTATGCGTGGCTTATGACCCTCAATCGGGTTTCTCCTCGTAAAAGAAACGTTGGGTACCTTAAGATGACGACAATTTAGGTTGAAGCACTTTATTCGTGTCTACGAATAAATTGTTGTAAAAGAAAAAGAAAGATTAAATATGTAACAGAAAAATTGTATTTAAGGAAGTTATTATTCAACACTACACTACAGCCGCTGATTCGTTCACGCAATACTTGAACTTTGTATTCATATTCTCTGAAACTTGCAAAATAACGAAATACAAATGAAAGTTTAAGATAAAATTTCTATACCAACCATACAATTTTCATTGTAAAACATTAAGCGGTTTCGGAGGCTATTCAGGACAACGTATTAGACAGCCAAACAGACAAATAATGATTGAAATCTTAATTTATGATTAGGCATTGTAGTAAATAACAGTTATTGCTTCATTTTGATATTCAAGTTGAAGCACAAACAGATATGTCAATTCTATTTATTTATATATTAGATTAGCTGTCTTTTTTTATCCAAATCAGATTTTATGATGTAACTAATGTTATAAGTCTATCTTGATCCTGTTTAAATTAATGTCATATTTTCAGAAATCGTAAAACCAAACAAGATTTGCCTATAATAATTAACTATACGTATTAATATAACTTGTCACTATGAATATTTTTCTGACACAGAAATTATAAACCTCTTTTGTATCTTAATAGCCTGGTGTCAAACTGACCTTCGTGTCATAATTATGTTTTTAAAAACCCATTTGAAGATCCCTTGTCAGACATGCAAATGAGTGTTTTCAGAATAGCCTGCGCGTGTCTCGCCCTTGGACTTGCGTCGGCACAAAACTATAGTTCATACAGAACTATAGTTAGCTTCTTTGTCTTTTTATAATATACCAACGTCTTGTGTGCTAATTTCACAAGCGAGTGTTGCACTTCATTACATGATATTGTAGTTTTTAGAAAAAAATATAACATAAGTTATATACGTAATTTTTATTTAGGTTTTTTTGTAATCTAAAACAATTAAATATGATTATATCTACTAGGTATATAATTTAAGATTCTTAAAGAAGCCTACAAACTTACTCTAACACAATATGAATAAGACGGTTAATTTCTAGAGAAATCGAGTTATATAATGAATTTTAAAAACGATAAAAATCAAGGCGCTGTAATTCGGATCAATAGATTCCGAAAATACTATATTTATAACTTTTGTCGGTCTGTTAGAGCTAGCTTATATCTCGGGCTAACATTTAAGAAACCTTTTAGTCGTTTCCATGTAATAGACGAATATAGCCAATAAGGTCGCGTCGCGCTACGAATAGGTCGTAGTCATTGCAACGCGAACGAAGTTTCGTTAACACTGCTAGCATTGAGATGAACGAATAACCATATATGTTTTTTAAACATAAAGCATTTTAATAGCTACAACAAAACTATCTTACGCAGACTTCAAACACTTAACTCATGAAGGTCGTTACGATTTATCCTAATTCAGTTCAACGACTTACATTAACAAACTCATTAGAAGAAATGATGTCACTGTATGGAAACCTTATCAATACTGCATTGTGTTTCGACGGCACTCTATTGATGCCCACAAATTGGTTAATATCGCCAAGGTTTCGTTCTGAACGTTTTTGTTCAATAATCGTAACGTAAATGACCGCGTCGACGATTTTTTATATTGCATAAGCACAGCAGACAAATGGCCCACGTGACGGAAAGCGCTTACCGTCACCTATGGATATTTTTGCCACATCAAAGGTTACTTACTACCAATGTTCTGCCGGCCTCGAAGGGGGGCTGGTAAACCTCATGCAAGCATGCACCTCTTAGACAGTGTTCTGATTTAATTGGCGTATTGTAAAAACTAGTCCATGCTGACGGTGAAGGAAAACATCATTATGAAACCCGCCAAGCAGCCTTGGACAAGTATGGCGGAATAAGTTTCCTTAAAAAAGCAAGAATCGTTTTAGTGAAAAACTTTGTATATGACCGTGATGGTCACAGAAGTACAGTGCATTTTCCCCAAATCAAAATCGTCCAACGTGTCTAAAGAAGTTTTCAGTTCACAAATCGGCATAGCCGAGTCTAGAGCAATGAGATTTTTACAGGCTGTTATAATTTTAAGCTTAATTACTACCAAGAGAGCATAAATATAAACAATTGTTGTATAACTGTGTTTCTTTGTTCCAGGATCGTTTGCCAAAACCATGGCGTACTATCGCTGCGGCCCCACGGCGATCGGAAGCCGCACCTCTTGGGGTCCAGTCACGTCTCCGAGCTCGGTCGAACCCAAAAGCTTCGATAGGCCACTCAGTGGAAACTTTGATAGAATCTTCAACGTCTTTGAACGGACTAATACATTTGAATACGTTAAGAATAACATAGAAAACGGTAAAGAGCAAGAGGAACGGCATGTGGGGCACGGTGATATTATTGTCAATAGGAAGATGAGTAGTAGTTATGAGAGAGCTGATTGCGCGCTGGCAGCGCAGACGCCCTGCTCCGAAGATGAAGATTTCTATAGAGAGAAGATTTTGTACTCGCAAGCTAGACAGCTTTTCCCTTTGCAAGAGGACTTGGCTGATTGGATCAATAAGACTATTGGTAGGTAATAAGCAACTAATTACTGTTTCAGTACTTACTGAATTTCAGCTTATTATTCAGCCACTTACCATCGGTTGAATTTTGACATCACTTTGAGCTTATGTTAATTTTTAACCGATAATAAGTATGGTTGGTTAGATTTTTTTCCGATTTTATTTTGGAAAATCGAATCTTATAGCCTCTTGAATGAAATTTTAGTTGTTACTCTTTATTTATTTCTGGTGTTACTTACTGGCAGAGTTGTAACCCTTGCAAATGTATCATTTGCAGCACTTATGTTAATAGACGTTCCATAAACGTGCGACTGGTGTTACTTAATTGTGTGCACGTACAGCGTGGAAATTGCAATTTTACGAGTTTCTCTGACCTGTATAACAGGTCTTGTGATGAGTCGCACTCCCTTGCTATCTTCGTAGCAACTAGCCGTCATAACCATACGTAACTAAAGCTTTGCAGTACGACAGGTCTTACTTCCTTCTTTTTATGTTTTCCTGGTATGATATTCCTGTCCCATACTACATACGCTTTTGGTGATCTGGTAATTTAAACCAGTTTGTTAGAATTACTTTTCTATCTAAAAATATTCTCTCTAGACATCGGTAATTAATTTTTTAACCGACTTGAAAAGGGGGAGATCTTTTGCTATTGGACTCGTATTCAGACAAACCATCCCATATAAATTTTATTGCTATTGGACTTTGGGTTCCGAAGACATAGCAGAAAACCAGTTAAAATCGAGCAGAAACTGAGAAACTTTTGTGGAATTTCAGCCATAACTTTATTGTTTCTGAATGGATTTTGATAATTCTTTTTGGTTTGGATTGAATTTTATTTTTAATGGACAAAACGTTAAACGATATACCACGTAACTTAAAACTGCAAAATAAAAGTTTTATAGCATAATATTTTCTTAGGTATTCGCGACTTGTATAGCAAAAAGGAAACTGACTTCAAGAGTAACTAAAGCATTTTGCAAATTTGTTTTTTTTGTATGTTTTACTTGGCACCGACTTCAAGATGTTTTAGAAACTATTTATTGTATGCTTTTATATTAGTAACTCTTAAAATCGGTTTCTTTTTTGCTAGAAAACTTTTATTAATGTTCTCGTCATTAACACTACTACATATAGTACATTTAACAATAGTGTTCATTACGATATAATGATTGTATCATCGTGTTCCATATAAGTCAGTTGCAAGTTTTTATGAAGCCCTGGTATACAACACGTTTACACGTAGGCGGATTTTAACCAATGGTCACGCGTAAACATGTTTTTATGAACATAATTAGTGAAAACGTATTCAGTGTGACGGTATGGTAAATATTTAACTAGTTTTTATCTGTAAATGAAATCACCTACATCAATCTAGATAATGATTTTTGTTATTTAGTCGTTTAGTAAGATCTAATATATATAATCTTGCCATCAAGTGGGCTCGTTTGCCACTTTGCCTAAATCTAAAATCGTTGTGTCATACCTGCCAATCCTCCTTGAACAAACATGGCAGGTATACTGTTGGTTCCCCTATAGATGGAACGCCTGGGACCAGCAGGTTTATGGTCAATTATTATTTACAAGATCTAAAATAACTGTATAATATCGTTAATAAAAGATATTTTAAGGTCTTCGAAGGTTTTATTTTAGCATACAAAAAAAAGGTATCTTAATTTAGGAATGTTAATTAATGTCTGCCCAGGGAGACTGTACAATGTTCTCTTTTCAACAAAGCAGGGTGTCGTTGATGTATGTCACGGTTGACACGCCTGTTGAAATGCTGCTCTGCGTTGACAGGCGCGTTCCGTTTCTATTACATACTGCGAGTTAGAAATTAAGTAAATCTGTAAAGCCAAGATATTAAGCTATTTATTTCCGTGGTACAATTTGGATGTTAATTTTACGTTCGCTTATAGGCAAACTGGCGAACAACTCCATTTGATGGTAAGTGGTTACCGGTCGCCGATAAACATCTGCAACACCAAGGTAATCGATGCGTTGTCTATCTTGTTGAAACTTTAAATATCTGTTTACGCCATTTCGAAGAGAAGGAGTTCCAAGCGTCAAGGAATTGTGGATAAAGTCCAGCAAGTAGTGTAATGGCAAAATTGCAACGTAGCATTAAATATAATAGTGATAAATATAAAATTGAAATATTCAATGTCATTGGATACCGTCGGGTCTTTTATCTTCAATTCAATTAATTCAATTTGGTTGATCCGCCTGATATCAGGATAAGCAAATCAAACTTATTCATGTGATTGACAAATATTATAATATTATATCATGGATGTGTCAACGTGCAGAAACTCGTCGTAAATCTTACTTCGAATTCTCACGTGAGTATTTCTTGATTAACCTGGCTCGTAAAGTACACTTTGTGGGCGGTATTTGTCATTGTTGTGAATTCTAAGGATTTGGATGCGTGCTAACTAAAGTTTATTATTAAGAGTAATTTACAATTTTGCATTTTGCCTCCATAAATTCAACATGATTCACTAATATTACAGAAATCTATGTCTCAAGACTAGGTTTGATTATTAAATCTTTTATTTGATTTTCAAGAAATAATTTTGCTATTTTGTGTCAGTTGCAGACGTTCCCCTCTAAATTATAACTATGTCGTAGAAAGTCCTAAAAATCTTTTACTTTAGTGAAGACAAGATCGAGTTTCCAAAATGCAACTTTTAGAATGTTTGTGTCTGTCTCTTAGAGCATCAGGTAAAACTGTAAAAGCCACTGAACTATTTTAAATAAAACCCAACTCAGAGCTAACATATATCCCGGATCAACGTTTAAGGTATTTTTTATTTCGTTAAATGGCGTATTTTTTATGGAGTATATGAATATTAAATATAGCCAAAAAGGTGGCGCTGCGTTGCGAACGAAGTTTCGCTGGTACATTCTAGTTATTGAAATAAACTTGTATGTGTCAACTCCGACGCATGACTGGACTTTACTCCAAACATTAAAATACACGTGCACGTGTACGGCGACAGCCCTACAAGAAAAACATACAGACGGATAACTGTTTAGCTAAATACACCTATAAGTACAAAAGACACTCACAAACATATTAATTAAAGATTAAAATTATATAAAGACCTAATATCAAAGCACCTGACATCAATACAAGTATAACAGTAGTTTCGCTTAAACTCATCTTGGTAAGTAAACTAGTTTAGGAAAGGTGAACATTAATATACAGATTAACAAAAAAAGTACTTTAATTAACAAAAATGGCTTAAACGATTTGAATATTGTTTTATGTTTTTCAGGGAGAGTTTCAAAGAAAAAAAGTAACACTTTTGAACTGCGCTTTTATTATTTCACATGTAATAAAATTTCTGTACCGGGGCCTTATATAAAAAGCGAATCTTAGGGAGTCAACTCCAACAACAAACACATTCCAACCCTTCAATATGCCATGCTATGGAACTGGTTGATATTATTAGTAAACAAACGTGGCCCGAGTGGACGTGCGGCGAGCCCGGACATTGTTATTGTAACAAAATGCCTACGAAATGCACATTGTGTCATAACACAATGACGCTTTGCCTAATCTATTTCTCATCATCAATTAGCTTCACCTGGCATGCATGACTTCTAATGAACCGTTCAATCATGAGCCGCTTTCAAACTATGCACTCTTGGTACATGCAATTCGCGTACAACTTGTTTCAGCATCATACATCCATACTAATTTCTTTTTCCATGCATCCATGCATAATATTATATAAATGCGAGTGTAACTCTGGCTGTCTGTCTACTATGCTTTTATATTAAAAAATACGAGACCGTTTTGGCTGTAATTTCGTATTTATGATATAGGATATACTTTACGCCATACGCCTAGATGAATTGTAAAATTATACTACATTTAAGTCATATAATTACCTTATTTTTATCACCTTAGACGGGCAAAAATATCAAAGTTACATTGCAAGTCAATGTATTTGTGCCTACACCTTTGAACAAATACCGAAGTCCGGTACAGATTATTCTTTGATCTGGTGTAACCATAAAACATAATTATCGTACTTACCAGTAAATTAGGTAGAAGCTGGCGACCATTTGGCTTGAATCTGGAGAGAATGTCGAAAAAACCTGGCAAGAATTTCGAGAGAACTTGGCGAAAACTTAGCGACTATTTTACGAGAACCACGCGAAAATATGAAATAGGTTACCCTATTCTTTTCTCGCATTCTCGCGAGAATGTACACACCGTTCATTACAATAAAGATGAACTAAATGATGTGTGACGTAACCAGTTTTCATGTTACCATATCTTCTATGCTATAAATCTATAGCACTCAGGATAAATTTAAAATCTTTTTGCGATAAAGAAAAGCACCAAATAAGTGATAAGAAGAAAGCCAATTCTATAAAAACACCCCGAAACCATTAATAGTTTCGAAATTGTAAAATATAATATGAAAAATGCCTTGTTTTCTGTTATAGGAATAGTTCTAGCGTATTGAAGAATTAAAGTTCTTACATCTTTATTCATAATTGTTATACAACGTTTATAAGCTCCTTAAAAATCTTATTCATAATCGCATTATAAATGCGATTTAGAATAACGATTGTAAATAAATTTATTATTTTCTTAAAATTAATATATGATAACAGTATTCTTAATGTGTCATAATATTCATAATAAATGATCACCGCATTGTTCTGAATTTGGTCCTAGTTCAGAAATGTAACGGTCCAGGTGTATTGCTTAGAATATTTATTTAGTATAATAATAAGCTAGGCACAAGGTAAAAGATCGAGCGATTTTAAACACAAACACTTTGTAATGCATAAAAATTTACCACCATTCACTTATCAGCCCCGGATCTAGGAGTGAGGGAGGGCAAGCAGGGTTATGCCTCAGGCGGCCAATCCAGAAGGCGGTATTTTCAAACTTCGCAGAGAAATACATTATTTTCTTGCATGGGTTCAGCAGACATGCAGACGGCCCACCTGAAGAAAGGCGGTTACGATCGCCTAATGACATTTGTAACACCAAAGATGCTATAGATGCGCTGCTGCTCTTTAAAGAGAGGCTGGAACCAGGCCACTGATGCTGAAACACAACTATAGGTTGTTATGGCGGCATACTCTAGACCAGGGGTGGTAGCCATCTAGGCGGGCAAATGCCCTACCACCTAGCTGTGGAGTGAGAGGAGTCGCCTCTTACGACAGGCCGCCCAGCCACAGGAATTTGTATTCTTTCTACACATTGCCGCCATAACAACCTTAATTTGTATTCCGGCATTAGTGGCCAGGTTCCAGCCCCATCCATGAGTCCGGCAGCACATTGGTAGCACCTGGTAACGCCACCTAGCGGTAAAACGTCATCCTCCCCCAATCCTCCCTCACCCCCGCGCGCATACGCTGCTTGCCGCGCTCGCTGGCATCTACGAGTGTAAATCGATCCCGCTACGAACGCAAGTGATAGTTATTACAAAACTAAGGGTGATCAGACCACTGCCGGCTGGCCAGGAAGCCTTCAGCAGCTGTCATCCAGGTAACCTAGATTCCATTTCCAAAAGACGTTTGCCGCCCCATTACAGTCCATTAACCGCCGCAGCAGCACCTTCAGTCTTGCAAATGTAAATAGGCGACTATAACCACTTTTCATCAGTTGGGCCGTCAGCCTGTCTGCTGAACTCCAGCAATAAAACAATCTATTAAAATATAACATTATTACATGATTCATTACTACAACTATAGTTTCATGACATCTCCTATAAATATATATTAGCTGCCATTATATTTTAGGATGCCAGAAACAGTCTTTAATTGGACTGTCTTTTTTTAAATATATAAAAAAGGAGATTCTGATATAGGAGGTGGGCACTGACAATCAGTGCCGTGTCGGATCACGATAACTGGACTACGTTTCGGCACAGGAATATACTGAGTGCCAACCTCATTTCTAATTCGCTTGTGAATATGTTTTTTTGTAATATTTACTTTGGGTGTTTATATTTAATAACCCGTTGCTTTAATCTATGAATAGAAATTTGCCGCACTATCTTTTGACTTGAGTATGCATTGTTATCCATTACGTGAAGCCTTACTGATTAATATTTTCAATACCTAAGTCCCGTTGGTAGCCGTCAATCGACAAATGCTCAGCACGAGATATTTTAGAAATATAGTTCATTATTCAATTTAATCAAACTGCGATAAGCTTAAAATTTATATTCGTCTATGTGTGGGAGGTGAAAAAGGCTGATAAGATGCTACTATGGCATGGTAGATGTTAAACGACAAAATTAATATTGTGGCGAACGACTGTGGAACGAGTTTCAGAAAAATTTAGAAGACTTCAGAAGAAAAAGACAAGGACAGATACATTTTAGAAAGGGATAAATGATGAACAAAAGAATAACGAAATAAAGAACGAAATTCTAAAATAGAGAGTTCAGTTGAAGACAGCGACAGCAGCGACAAGTGCGATATGAGAGAGTTGGAAAAGAAATTTAGTAGAAGGTAGTTACAAGTTTAGTGGGGACTTGAGGGAAGGAGGAGTTTACCATAGTTTAACAAAGATCCAGAAGCAAGCTACGTGCGGGAAATCCGGAGGTGAGCACCGCAGCATCAAGAGGTGGTCTACGCAATACCGACGACGGTATTGTGAGTGAGACATCTCATCGTCGGGATAGTACGTCGTTAGTTGTGTGTGTAGGGGCAACCCTGCGGAGAAGAATCACGTACGGCTGTGTAAGTTAATAAACTTTAAGAAGTTGTAGAAAGAACGCGGTTAAATATTTATTTTTTGCTTTTTACTTTGAAGTTGGTTTTATCTTAGTTAAAAAAATTATCATAAAGTTTTATCATTTGAACGTGTTGTTCAATGGTGTAACTTGCCATTGTAATTTGGCATAAATAACTGAATAATAAACAAGATATTTCAACTTGACAGATGTCACCAAATCAAAATGGCCGCCACGAGCTGCCAAAATCTACCTGCTCCAATTGAAGAACACTTTATACTGCAACGCAGATGCACCCTGTTATATTATAGTAAATGTCTTATTAAACTTTCTGTTCTTTATTCGTTATTTGTATTTGTTCTCTATGATCTGGATGTCTGGGATTGGCCTCAGAATGGTCCTTGGTATATCACCCATAACACAAGCGTAACTGCTTAGTTAGGGGATATACAATGTGTTTGTCTGCCGATTGTCGAATAAGAAAATGTGTTTATAACCTGTTTACGATAACTTGATGCGCAGGGTTACCAACTTACCAACAATCAAAAATATTAACACCTAAAGCTAAAATCAAAAACATTTAAAATCGCGATAATTACTAGAAAACTTCAACAAAAATTAAGCATATAACAGGATATTAAGTTTTTATAATTTGGTTGCCCTACACGTCAAGTTATTGCGAACGGGGAATACTTAATTAACTTGGTCATCAGTGTCACGGATTCCATGCTTATTTGCAATCTTACATGTTCACAAAACATACAAATAATAAAGATGTTCTACATATCATTGGAATGCAAATCGATTTACATAGTACGGTTCTATAAATAAAATTCTACTATGGTGGTCCTCCTTTGAATACTAAGAGCTGTTTGACACTAGGCGATAGAATATTGGACTCACTGGACTAAACTATGAAGTTGGCTACAATTGAAGAAGTGAAGCTCCTATTTATGTATGCCTCGTTTTTTCTAATTGCGTGTTAAGATACTACATTTAAAATATTCTCTATCTATAATAATATCCAACTTTAAAATGTTCCTTAAGTCATCTAAGACAAAAAACATCATAAAATAATGTATTTGAGCGTAAAAATCGTGTGTGTATGTGTTATGCCAAAATGATTATATAAAGATAAACAATATACATATATCGCACAATATTCATGTGATACACAATTATGTATCCACCACTTTGCGGGGTAAATTCGTTTGACATTTGTCTTGCCTTCTACTCTTATCAATTGTGAAATCAATTGGAAAACAACCAACACGTGCTTACTAAGATACTAAGCAAAGTTCGTCCGGCGATTGTTGCTAGTCACAGAAATCGTAAGAGGTGACATAACAACCAACAGGTAGGTGGTAGGGTATTTGCCCGACTGGATGGCTACCGCCCCTGATCTAGAGTTAGCCGCCATAACAAAATTGACTTGTGGTCCGGAATTAATGACCAGGTTCCAGTCTCTCTTAAGAGAGCAGCAGCGCATTTGTAGCACCTTTGGTGTTGCAAATGTCCATAGGCGATGGTAACCGCTTTTCATTAAGTGGGCCGTCTGCCTGTCTGCTGACCTCCTGCAAGAAATAAATAAAAAATCGTTCCAATTCGTCCGTACGAGGGTCGACTTGGAACATGTTTCATGACACGTAAATTTCGTGTCGGGCGACAAAGCCCGGGGAAAATGTTCGCTAGTTAAAACAGAGACTTTAGAATCAACTTATTAAACGATCGCCGCCGGCGGCGACTAATTTGCCGGGAACCAGTCGCTCAATGTGGATAAAAGCTGGCATAATGCAGATAGTTACAGGTTGCTTAAAGCCAGCGAGCCGGCTTCGGCAATGTCCGAGTTACCAGTTGCACATATTAATTAACTCATTGCGCACTCTCTTACTATTGCATTACGGTGCATCTTTGTATTTACTTTATTCGTTTACTCAAAATAATTAGGTATAACATTTTACACGCACAAAAGACAAATACTATCTGTAAAGATGTGATAATTTTGGATATTTCAAGGTCGATTTGAAAAATAATTTCAATTTAGACAACTCGTTTATCTTCTTCGAAGCATGTTAACTGTATCCTGTAGTACCCCAAAGTTACTATACTTTGTAGACCTACATGACAGAGCCTAAATAAATATCTTGAAACAGCTCTTAGGGTGGATCGACCTGTGTGATACCAGGCGAACACAGAATATTAGTGTTAGCCTTGTGCTAATCCTGTTTCATGCGACGATGAGAATTCCAATGGCTCACTTCCCTCATCCCCCTATTTCAATCCAATATCCCATCCCATCCCTCCTGTCTGTCCCTACATCTCATCCTCTTATCCCACTCCTCTTTATCCAGTCGCAAAGGCTGGCAACGCGTTGCCTTCCCTCCTGGTGTAGCAAATGTCTCTAGGTGACACTAGCCACGTTCCATGACGATAACCACAAGCTGGGCCGTCTGTTTTGTTAGATTTACATTTGATCATGTCACAGCCTTAGAAACTAAAGCCAAATGTAAAAAAAAAGAAAGCAGCATATTTACACAAATCCAAAATTATATCGTATTTTAAAATTTTGCTGCAAATTACCAGCAAATGCAAGTGTACCCTGGAGCAGCGTTACATTTACGTTTCCATAATTCATGAGCGTCAAATATTAAAGCGGTTGACTTATTCGGCGAAACGGCTGAACCTTTGAAGATTTATATGTTTTCATGTTTATATTCAACTTGTTTTGGAATCGAAATTTGATTTATTTACTACTAGGCAAAATTCACGACATGATTTCACTTCCATGGAATTATAGATATTTCAAGTTTATTAGACACAACAGGCACAGATTTGGGGAGACTAGCGTAAAATAGAGTATGCACAATATACTCATAATTCCAGTAACGGTTATAAGCCCATAAAATATAGCTTTACTATTAATTTACTTATATATGTTCCAATCAGGGGCGCTGCTACCGTCGTATCAGCCGTATCAATGATACGGGCCCCCCAGGCTACAGGGGCCCCGAAAGTCTGTAAGCAAAAATTCTTAAAATTATAATTTCATTACATTTTTAGGAATAACTGCTGGACCAACGGAAACGGGTATCAGACATGTCATTATTGTCTATAGAGGCAGAAAATCTAGAAAAACGGAAATCGTCTTCAGCTATGGTTGATTTGATAAATAACTTTGCCAAAAAAGGCGAGAAAAGTGTATCTTTGTTTTGAATTGTTTATCTAACTTAGCTCCTAAGAGCACTAAGTATAAGTAACAATTTATAATCAATATATAATTATATTAATTTAATTCAAGCATTTTTTGTTTCTTTTATAAAACACTTCCTTTGGGCCACACAACACATTTTTATACAGGGCCCGTCTAAGGCAAGCCACGCCACTGGTTCCAATACTCAGATAATAAGCGATGTCAAATATCATACGAAATGGAATAGAAACACTAAGCACTCTCACCCTCTTTATCTTTCATACGCGTCTGAGGACAATATTTGATTGTATTTTACGGGTAGAAAATTGACATTACTTGTATGGAAAATTTTAACCAGTCATCATCATCTGAAGTCGTGGTAGAGTAATGGCTACCGCACGCGTCCCAACCTCAAAGGGCGCGGGTTCGAATCCTGGCCGGAACATGTACTACGGCAATTTTCTGACCTAATGTGCAGCATATGTGCATAATAAGAAATATTAAAAAAAACAATTGTAAACTCGTTGCGAAGCGGTGTACATAGAATAGGAATTAAATTTAAATTTTAACTTATATGTATGACCTTCAAAAAGTGTTCTCCAGTGGAATTTATTATGAATAAAAACTTTTTAATTTGAATCTGAAATAAATGGTTAATCTTTTATCAGGTATAACATATCTAAGTGGAGAGAACTTTCTGGATGTTCTGGATAATGGCGTTGAGTTGTGCCAACTAGCAGCCGTCATCCACGATCGAGCTCGGGAGGCGCTCGACCAAGGCCTCATCGTTGGAGTAAGTTCAACTAATTCTTTATTTTTTGCCTGATTATTATTTTTCATGATGTGTTTTTTTATTGCTGGATTAAAGCAAACAGACTCACGGCCCACTTGACGGAAAGTGGTTATATAGGCGAACTATGAACATTTGCAACACCAATGATGCTATCCACGTACTGACAGGAACCTGATCTGATGCCTGAACAGAATTCTTGTTGTTATGACGGCATATTCTAAACCAAGAGGGGTAGCAGTCCAGATAGGCAAATGCCCTAATATGAGTTGTTTTGTCGCCTATTACGACAGGCCGCGCGATGGTAGAAATTAGTATTCTTTCCCCGTTTCTGCAGAGACATAATGTGTGCCACATTTATAAGAATACAATATCTTCCAATTAGCTAAATATTTAATATTGTTAAAAAGAGACAGGTGCCTTTCTTGGTAGTAATTCAATAAGATACCTTTGCTAATAATGAGAACATGATGCTATTCCGAAATTTTCAAAGTTATAATTATTTTAAATTAAAAATATTTTTGTTGAATTCTATTTGAAAAAGAATGTCTCATACATTACAATTACATCATACAACGTAACTTCAGGGTAAAGCTATGTTTTAAATTCCTGTTACTAAGGACGGTATAATAGCGAAAAATGAGACCTATCTAAACAACCTAAGGCATGAATGAAATAAACTAATAATATCTTTGCCAGTATCTATAATATTGTTACGAGTTACGGGACTCGAATTAAAATGCCGTAGGAATTACTACAGAATTGATTCGAACTATACAAACACGTATAAAACAGGTACAAATATAATCGGACGCAATAAGTCCAAATGTAATGCACAATTCAATAACACGCGCAAAGTTCGTCATTAAACGTACACACGTCTTGCCTAGCTTGTGGTATCGGTTTGACTGCCTCACCCCTCCACTCGGGCATTGTTTTATACTAAAACTATACAATATGTCTCGACACAATACTCGACCGCGTAAACAATCAATTCCAAGAATCACATCTGGCTAAAGACTACCTAAAATATTACAATACACAATAGGCTGTTTTTCGAATTACAAATTTTAAACACAAAGTAAACAAAAGAAGTCCAAATGCCGAAAAGGTAATAAACTGCAGGTGTGGATTGTTCTTTGTCGGTCGTAACAATATTATAAAATTCTAAATATGCAGTGTATATTTAAACTATAAAAAAACTAACTGGAATAGACTATAAAGGATGGACGACACGATGCATTTTTTTTAGATTTCTTGTCTGTTTGCTTTTTCATCTGTTTGTCTGTTTGTCGGTGTTCACGTAAAAACTACAGGGTCGATTTCGATGACGTTTTCGCTGATCGACACTAAATTCTTAGATTTCAAATCTGCGCTACTTTTTATCCTGGAAATCCCGCGGAAATTTTTCTGGGAATTAGTTAAAACGGCCGTAAAACAAATCATTGAATTCCGATGTAATTTTTTCGATCAGTGGATCGACAGCTAATTTTATGTAATAAAATGTGTGATATTTTTTATCCCGGGAATTATCCGAGAGTGGTTTGTATTTGATGGGGTGTAAAACAATGAGCTTATTCCGGCACAGTTTTCACTAAAACGATTGCTCAGATTGTTTCAAATGCTGTGGTAATTTGTGTCCCGGAAATTTCAAGTAAAGCGTGGACGTAGTCGCGGGCATATCTTAGTAAATTAATAATATCTTTGGCAGTATATAATATGTTAGATAAGCTACTTTTTATTGCCTGAAGCTGGGAAACAGGAAGGCGATCCACCTGATGCAAAGTGGCTACCGTTGCTGCCTATGAACACCCATAACACCAAGGTCGTTGTCAAGGACTTTCCGGCCTTGAAGGAATTTAAAAAAGTATTTTTTTCATTGGTCAGCCGGTTCCCCAAATCAGAGGACGTTGCTGGCAACGGGCAGCTCGCCGCAGCTTCTTCTCTCGTGACAACACGGAGAATTTCATCACATTTTGCCGAGAGCTCGGGGTCCACGAGAACTTGCTGTTTGAAAGTGACGACCTTGGTAAGCTTCACAATTAGTGAAACTAGAATATTTGCAGAGCTCTCATGCGATATTTGGGTGAAGGGCCAGCCCTGGATCTTGAATTTTTTTGAGTTGGGGAGTAAAAACTGAATAATCCCGCTCCCGCTCGCCTATATCATCATCATTTCAGCCATTAAACACCCACTGATGGACACGCGTGCCTCTATGGTTTCTAATCTATGCCAATGCGCCTCGCGAAAAATTATTTGTGTGCTTAAAGTACTAGACGTCTCAGTGGTCAAAGTTGCATTAATGTTGAGTTGTGTAATTTTTCTGCGAAGTTTGAATTTACCGCCCTCCGAATTGGCCGCCCAGGGCATGGGCCCAAGCTTACCCTTCCCCTCCTCTTAGATCTGGGGCTGATAAATGAATGTTGGCAAATACATCTTCTGAGCTCGCTTGCTTGTCTCCGGAGCGCAAACTACTGGTAACCTGTACATTAGGCCTCCTAAGTATGTATTAAAAAGCATAAAAAAGAAACACTAAATATACAAGTGAAATTAAACATATCAGCGCTTAGAAATAAATAAGAAAGGACCCGGAAGCAGATATCAAGAACGAAGAAAGAGGTTCTGAATCACTTTAGTCTTTTCACGTAGCATACAAAACACTTGCAGCGAATTAATTGAAGGAGACTTAATATATAATATAGAGACTAGTGCATCAGCCGCTAAACTACCACGACTTGTTCTTTCACTGCAATAAATATAATAACCACCTATAAACGTCTCCCTACTGTGGTCGGGCCTCCCAATCTTTAGGGGCAACGGTCAGGTTACCCGCTACGCTTGTCCAAGACAACTTGCGGGCTGATGCATCGATTGTGTCGATGTGCAAGATACCTACGATGTTCTCTTTTACCATCAGTATGTGGTAATTATAACAGTACACTTTGTTATAATTACCACATATTAGGATAGAAAAGTTGGATTCTGATCAACGACATTTGAGACGCGAGGGTTTCTTAAACACTATAACGTCTATAATTGCCTTTTCTGTGTGTGCGTGCGGAATCCCCAAGTAAAAAAAACCCGGATATACCGTACACAGGAAGCCGCTGAAAATAATAGTATAATTTTGTTGCCTTCAGTTGTTGTGTAAATGATTGTCGAATAATAATAAATAAATAGAATAGACTATTATTATAGACTCACCCAAAACCCAGTTGATTAAGAACGTCCACCCTGGCTTCTCAGACGCAGACATTATACATGCACGGAAATTGAAATCCATTTAACCAATTACTCAAACAATAACAGCCACTTTTCAGGGCGGCCGCCATTCAATTTGTTTCAACCTGCACTCGACAAAAATCATATTATTTTTCACATTGTCTGCCTTTTTAACCGACTTCGAAAAAAGGAGGAGGTTCTCAATTCGTCGGGATCTTTTTTTTTTTTTTTGTTGTTACTTTTTATGTATGTTCGCCGATTATTCCGTCATTTATAATCCGATTTACGTGATTCTTTGTTCGACGCGGAATAGCTTCCAATTGGTCCCCTATAAATTTTACATAGTTTGGCCCAGTAGTTTTCATTTTATGAATATTTTTTATGAAAAAAGTTTCCTTTTCGTTCCATATGTACACCGATTACTCTGAGATTTATGATTCGATTTACGTGATTCTTTTTTTGTTCGACGCGGAATAGCTGCCATGTGGTCCCCTAAAAATTTGACATAGTTTGGCCCCGTAGTTTTCATTTTACGATCATTTTTTTGTTCTCGTTTCTTGGGACCTAAATTTTTTTAGAAGCGCGGCACCATTCGTATGTCCACCCATACATAGCTAGACACTAAAAAGTAACAAATAAAATTTAAAAACTTCGTTTAAAAAAACCGACTTCAAAAACTAAAAAACTAAAATGTATAAAATAACTTATTTCTATAGCTCTTATTATTAATATCTATTACCTAAAACATCTTGAAGTCGGTGCAAAGTAAAACATAATAAAAATTACTATATTTTGCAAATTACTAAGCACCGACTTTAAGATGTTTTAGGTAATATATATTAATAATAAGAGCTATAGAAATAAGTTATTTTATACATTTTAGTTTTTTAGTTTTTGAAGTCGGTTTTTTTAAATGAAGTTTTTAAATTTTTAACACCACAAACGAATCCGACGACAAAATGGCGACGTCTTCCATGTACCAAGGCAAAATTGGGGGGGACAGGGATAGATATACATACATACTGTTACTATCAAGAATGTGTATTGTGGTTTGAACAAGAGATAGCGGGGCGGTACCATGACTTGAAAACCACAGTTCAACATTTAATAATAAACAGTGTGATTGCCTGCACCTTAATTTATTATTAAGTTTACCATGAAAATTGAAGTGTCTAAGCTTTTTCGACAACTTTATTGAGATAAATTCTTTAATGCTTGAACTTTATTAATAGTTACTGATACATCGATTTTGCTATTACAGTCCTTCATAACCAGCCGCGTCAAGTGATCCTCTGCCTGCTGGAAGTGGCCCGCTTGGCAACCAAATTCAACATGGAACCACCAGGACTGGTGCAACTCGAGAAGGAGATCGCGATGGAGGAACGCGACTCCGGGCTGGATTCAGCCTTATCCAGTACGGCTTGGCAGTTCAGGGATATTACGCCGGTGCCAGAAGGAGATAAGTGAGTGATATATTCGTTTACGATTCTATAAAGGACATACAGGCAAACATTCATATTAACACTTAATCACTCCCAACCTTCAAAGTTGAAAGACCGACAGACAGACCCTTGAAATTCAGTTGTGTTAGCAAATTCTGCAGCAAGGACAATACAGTTAATCAAAAATACAAATAAATAGTGGCGGCTTCAATGATAAAGTGGGAAAGTCTTTACCAGCCTTGCTTACTGGAACGTTAAGTTCCGGGTTTAATTTCTGGCATGGTAGAATTTGTAAACGAATTTTCAGTTGTTTATTTTGGTCCGGACGTCTGGGATTGGCCTCAGAATGCTCCATCATATAACCCGTGTAACTTTCTTAGCTTTGGGGTACGTGTGTTTTCATTTTAGCAAATTATTATTATTAAACAATGCTAACTTAATTTACTAGTCATTACATTTGAATCAACAGAGAATGAGTTTCTGAAATATGGAATTAAATTAATTAACCATTTCTGTTTTATATTACAGATCTTTGTCAGAACCAGTTTCTTCAAATGCTGATGACAGTAAGTACTTACCAAATCAATTTTAAATCACCTACTGTTTCGTTCATTATTTCAAAAGATTGATCCTCCAAATCAATACAATACATTTGTGTATAAACAAAGAGTAACAAAATAATCACAAAAGAAGGTCTATTTTTATTTTCTTTATAAGTAAAATATCGATATCAGTTCTCTACTAACTCCAACAGTCAACAAGAGTCATAGAAGTTCAGGAATTCTGTTATAGTCTTTAATTTTGGGTGGTCTTTAATTTAATGAGCCATTTAATTGTTTGATTGCGGTAATAGGACAATGTAATGGAATCTTTTTCAGACACAGAATTAAGAAAATATATTTTCCTTTACAGCACTGATAGCGGTGCCTGACAACACGGATGCTGAGAGTACGAAGTCTGATGGTACAGTGGCCAGCACCGACTCGGATGTACCTCTCAAGCCTACCAACGAACTTGATAAGAGGGTAAGGCTTTGAAGTTGTATTTAGGATTTTATAGGTGATCGGGACTTGGTATAAGTTGGTGTTACCAGCAGTAGGTATAGAAGTGATTGCTCACTTGCGTATTATGTATGTAAAAGACGTGGAATCGAATCTTGACATAGCACATTCATCATCTACATATCTACCACCACTATTACTACATGATGACGGTGTAGGAAAAATACTTGAGACTACGGATAAGGGTTACCAATGTGTTACACCCGTCAATCTGCTTCAAACAAGCGTGTCGTGTGCGTCCGTTAAAGTATAAAATTGTGTATTCTGTTTGCAGTCATAACGTAATTAGTGTAATTCTAAGATAAAGATTTAATAGTTAAAAGTGTATTCCTATCTTAATTGGTTTGTAATAAGTATAATTTTGTATTTTACCATGTTTCAGGTGCAACTGGTGACCCGTCTCATGGAACGTGGCTGTAGCTGCAATTCCGGCAAATGTTCCAAACTACTGAAGGTTAAGAAAGTAGGAGAAGGGCGTTACAACATCGCCGGAAGAAACGTTTTCATTCGAGTGAGTAATAGGCCTTTATCACCATCAATATACATGTTGTTAGTTTTTTCTTACCACGAACAATCCATCCGTCGGGCGCGGTGAAAGATGCATAACAAATTTTTCAGCTGTGGTTTTTACAAAACGGTTGACGTTATAAAAATTTCACGTTCAAAATAAATCTAAGTACCTCAAAAAGACAAGGATTAAACATTAAAAATCAAGCAAGGAAACTTCAAAAATGTTGGGCGCCTTGGTTGTGTTGATGTGGACAATAATAGGGCTTAAAAGCTCAACCTGATCTTTTTTTCAGTTTACCTATAAAATACTAAGAGAATACTTCTTAATTATGACTTTGTTACAGTTGCTGAAAGGTCGGCACATGATGGTCCGCGTCGGCGGCGGCTGGGACACGCTCGAGCACTTCCTGTCGCGCCACGAGCCCTGCCAGGTGCGCCTCGTGACCCAGGGCCGCAAGGGCAGCGTGCTCCCTGTGCCCATCCAGTCCGAACAGGACGACATTAATAAACTGTCACCCATCCGCAAGGCGAGCGTCTCACCCGCCAGTAGCAAGGCGTCGCTCACCAAAGAGCCATCTCTGGCCGGCACTGCTTCCCCGGTAGATAGCAAAGCTTCCTCCATTAGCGGCAAAGTCTCACCCGAATTAAAGAGCGGTAGGAGCACGCGCGCATCGAGCAAGGCCAGCAGTGGCAAAAACTCCCCGATTCCGGACGGGGTTAGGACATCCACGCCTAATAAATCCAGGAATCTGAGGTCGGCTCTGACCCTACCGCTCCAGGATTCAGTGGACGGGCGCACCCTCAAAAACCCCGCACCAATCACGAGAAAACATTCGGCACCTAGCTTAAGCACACCGAACACCCCGACCGGTAGATCATCTAGAACACCAGTAGAGTACAGAAAATCACTCACGTCCACCAACCTGGTGAACGCAAATAAGAAATTAAGAAGCATGAGTTTGCACGGGCAGAATGGGAAGGTGTTGTCTGGGACAGGCAAAGGGATTCAGGCGAAGAGTAGAAGCATCAGCGCCGCGTCGACTCCAACGGAGCCTGCTGCAAGGAAAACTCGCAGTCAGAGCTTGGCTTCCACACCTGTGAATGAGCCCAAAAAGACAATTGCGAACGGGTTTGCAAAGAAGACTAGGAGCATGAGTCTGGCAAATACGCCGGAATTTGGGAAGCCTATGATAAAAAGCGTGTCGATCAACGGAGCGATGACTCAGGCCGCCATAGAGGAAAGCATCCGGCTATCGTTAGCCGCCAGCATCGCCGACGACCACTCCGCCAAAAAGCCATTTCTGCACATCAAAGCCAAATACAGAAGTCCTCCGCCCAGGGAGGTGCCACCGCGATAGACTGCTCTCCCATTCCATTAGTTTTAGACGTTGACTGGTAAGGCGTGGGTACATATTCTCAATTCATTCCAGGATATACTTAACCATACAAGAGTCTGAATAAATATTTCGGCTGGACCGATTTGAACTTAGTGAATTTGGGTCATCTTAATTCACTTATTTAGATAATTTATGAACATGTGATTTTCAGTAAGAGTAAAATCTAAGTAAAGGACTTCATAAACGAGTTCTTTGAAGTGATAACTTCTAATGGGAAGGTAAACCGCTTCGTTACGTAACGCGTTACGGTGCCAGTCTGTCTGGCTTCTCTTTCTTAATTTAGACAGAGGGTACAGTAAGATTTTAAGAATTAATTGTAGGCTATCTCAGATATTCTCATTTCAAGTCTGTTGACTTTACTAATGTCTAATATTTACTCATTAGTTATCCTGATGCGTGTGATATTAACGGTAGGAAAATCAGAAGCCATCCTCGGAAAATTCGTATATAAGTTTTCCTTTATGTGGGTGAGTGGGGGTACGGTATTGGTTGCATACCCAAAGCCCACCGCTGTTACATTATCCACTAAATCACGAATTAATTTGAATTTTGCATTATTATTTATGCACCGGACGAATTCTCCCCTGAAATCATCACCAATTTCATTAATTTGATTACGATTCACTAGACTTTGTTTAAGTATATTCTGAGAATGTGTGGGAATTATTGTTGACTTGTTAGCGTTATTTAGATCTCTTTAAGCAATCTCAGTTTATCATCAATTAATTGATTAAGTATCGCTATAATTGAATTCATTTACTCTGTCGCGGCGCGCGGGGACTAGTCATAATGAATTTTGTATTTTTACTGCGTATTTAATAGTTTAAATGTCTATTAAAGTGATCCCAACCGATTTCCTTATTCTTTTTTAATGCTATCGTATTAATTAAACATTAAAGTCTAAACAAATAATTAGATCTGAATCGGTTGGTTCTTCTTTAATGTAGCATTTAAATTAAGTATTTTATAATCGCAATACAATGAATATAATTTTAATTATTATTTGTTTTTAATTATGATTTCGTTTAATTAAACTAGTTCGTGCAGTTAAATAATGAAATAATTGACACTATAAGATAAAATAAGGACTCTTAAGTTTTGTTTAAGGTATGAAGAAACCATACATAGTGGATAAGTATATTCAATGGTGGCCTCAGTATAAAAACATCGGTACAAATCGTTATAGTGTTTCATATAAGGCCGTAGCTAAAGCACTAACCCCTGTGAGCGCAAATCACCAATCGACATGATAATCAGACCAAATTATAAAGTATTTATGAATGCATAAAGCTAGGCGTCTATTTCAGTCTTCCAATTCGAATGCACTAACCAAAGTGACTTGTGCAAACACAAAATTTCATCAGTCGTATTTTCCTTTCACTGTGTGCCTTTCAACACTATTGATTCAATTTGGTTGAATCGTGTAATTCATCTTTAAGGCATCACAACATTACAAGACTAACATCTCAATTGTCAGTTAGCGCTTGAATAGCGATATAGATCATGAGTTCATGGGTCTTTTATATTGGGACAACACTATTGTTTTCGACAAGGATTGACGGAGTAACTCTGTATGTGAATATAATAATTATGAGTTATGCTGGTCCTTGATATAGTCCTCGGCAAGGAGAATGAACGATTAATTCTTTAATACACAAAATAGAGAAATACTAAAGAAATTGTCAGCGTGAAACTTTTCCAAAATATTGGCTCCATTTCCACGTTGTATGGCAACTCTAATGTTTTCACCCAAATACAGGCCAGCCTTCTTGTCACGCAAGACCTATCAAACCTAGCGAATGATTTCATCAGAGCTGATAAACATCGGATCTCATAGCATTAGAGTCTCAAGTCCTAAATGCGTAAATATTATGTGTATCCGTTACCAATGAATCCTTCATATTTGCTCTGCATAGCCTGCATGAAAATAACAATACTGTATACATACTGGTATTGCGCAGGCCATCCATGCAGGAATGGAGAAAGAAAACTAATTTCTGCGGTCGACGGCCTGTCGTAAGAGGCGACAAAAAATCACACAGACAAATGATAGCGCATTTGCTTTTCTGGATGGCCTGGTTCTGGTCTAGAGTATCCCGTCTACCCTGTTCTGACATCAGTCGCCAGGTTCCAGTCCCACCTTTGAAGTTGACAAGTACATTGGTAGCATCTTTGGTTTTAAGAATGACATTAGGCGATAGTAACCACTTTCCATTACATAGGCGTTCAGCCCATCTACTGTTCTCCAGCAATATAGAAACCTCAACTAATTCGGGGAAGCCATAAGATTTATCGTGGACAAAACATTTTAGATATATGGCGTATGGTTGCCGGTTTGTGTAATGAAACTTCTATTTGTGGCACATTCTATATCGAAAAAGTTTACACTATAGAACACAAGCATGATAACGGCGGTAGGACTATACCACAATACTATGGATACGACTATACTCGCGCGCTAACCGGAACAGACTAATCGACAGCGTCAGTGTTGCCAACTCTGAATTCTAGAGGATGGTAGAATTCTTCTTAAAATACGTTACATTTTCCAAAATTATGTTGTAATTTATATTTGAAATATTGTAGAATTACCTTGTTTATTTAGTAGCATGTTAAGGGTCAGAATAATTTAAAAAAAAAATATTTTTAACCAGAATCAGACAGTATAATTGTATCAATATTTTTATACATATCTACATTGTGTTTTTTAATCATAGCGCCGGTGGGATTAAAATTCAAAATCAACACAGTTTTTTCCGTGTCTATGTATGGCCTCCTGCGATAAAAGATTTCCCTTGATGAATGCAATATATAATAATATAGTCGATTAAGAAACAAATAAATTAGGTAAATTCAAAAGTTCTAAGTAATCAAGAAAATTCATATATATAAAACACCACCGAATTCGTTCGCGTAATATTTCCAAGCTGGTACCTCGTTATTGGGGGAATTACTGACGCATAAAACAGTGTTGTTGGTACAATAAAACGAAAATACCCTAAGATCCAGACAATAAATATTCAAAGTCGCTAAAATTATTTTAGTTATATACAATCTACAAGATTTTAAAAAATACGTTCTTCAATGGGTATTACGGTGTATTTTGCTACGGTAATAATAAACCTACGGTAGGTGGTAGATCTATGCTGATTACGGTGTTTTTACCGTAATTACAGTGCAGTTGGCAACACTGCTCTCGGAGGAAGAAGGGGGGAGTTTTTGGCGGGAACTGAAAGGAGACGTGGAGCTGTGCAGTTTTATTTTCTAAAAATGTGTATAATTACTCTAAAATGAACAATAGTTGCAGGATATTGATAGTTTTTGAGTAGAAATTATGTGTTTTGTGAGAAATGTGAACTGTATAGTCAGATGTGATCTTTCGAGTTTTCACAAGAACTCCATTGAATGGCGTCGGTTGTAGCCTGCAATACAACTGCGCTACTATACTAAGACCTATTAATTAACATGTTTCCGACTGAAAGACTTTGATTCTATGGTCATGAATAAACTTAAAAAAAAGGAAGAAGGGCGCCGGCGCGGGCGGCGAATCATTCGAAGGCCACATGTCACGATTATATCGCTTAGGCAGCCCGCTGGCCGCTACAGTTATTATTTCCTGATGGCAAAACAAGATGTCATAAAGAAATTTGCAGAACGAGACTACTAATTTATTAAATACACTAATCTGCCTTATAAAAGATATATAGAACAAGATTATAAGACAGACCATGTATGTACGTTGATTGTAAGGATGACCAAGCCAAGAATAATTTCGATTGGTATAATAATTTACTATGAAGTTCAAGTGTAACTTACTTTACCAGTATTATTTGGCTATTGTTGTTACCAAAGATAAATAAAATATTAATGATTCTCTTAAATAAGACCCAAGAAAACAATTTAGATGTTACATCAAAATTGTATTGATGTACAAAGCTGCGAAAACAGCCGCTTTAGGCTCTCAACTCAGTAAATCGATCACCAAGGAAACAAAATGTGAAGAAGTACTGACAGATTTTGTACAATACTATGATGCTGTTAGCTACGGCCTTGTTGCTCTCAATAGATATATTTTGATACGATAAAATGATATTTTTGCACTGACCGTAGATATAAAAGCACCAAAATTTCGTCACTTTAGTAATATTTGAATTTCAATTTGATTCTTATATATTAATAGTGCACAATTATTTTAAAAATACACAAAGTACAATAAGCACCTAGTATTCTATATTAAGTGCTTATTGAGGGATTTTTTGTAGCTGATTGTACCTTATTTTAAAATTTTTCTTCTCATACAAGATATAGCCTTACAATTTTGTAAGGCTATATCTTGTATGAGATTACATTAAATTTAATCTTAATGTCTGCCACTTATGTATTTTAGTGCATTCCACAATCTTTATTAATAATCTAATTTTCCAATCCTTGTAACTATTACATATTTGTGAATACTACACCTCTTATTCCTAATAGTTATACGAGGTTTATAGGATCGTTAAAAATTCGTGTTTATAATTTCAATATTATGAATAACACTTATTGATCCAATTTTTAATGAGCTTTGGTATTACGATTATGAATAAGGGGGTTAATCTTAAATTATATATTATCACTGAGTATTACTTTAAACTACTATAATCTTAAATCGCGTGGTTTAAATTTTTTCGATTTATATAACACAATATTTTTTCATATAAGAAAATCGCCTGTATAAAAAAATCACTTTACACTATGTATTACTTAGTGGTTCGCACCATAAAATTTCTTCCAGATTTTAGCAATATACTTTGTATTTAATCATTTCTTTTCGAAAAATATGGTTAAGTATAATGCAATTTTCTAAATAAATTTCTTTTTCACTTACGAAATTCCCTACAATTAGAAACGCCATGTCCCTCATGGCTGATGCATAAGAAACTGCCAGAAAGTAAGTTAATTTATTCACAAGAGCTTAGTATTTATAGCATGTTATTATAATTAATGGTGATGTACGTATAACTGCCAGTTTACCGATCAGCAATATTGTGCCAACGTTTTAATATTATGTATGGTTGATAATAAACTTTTTAATAATCAGCAATATTTGTAGTTTCATTGAGCACGCTTTGCTAGCACCCCACTTAAGGCTAGTTTTGTTGAATTGCGACTTATGAGTAAACCCCCTAGAATCGATCGAAATAATATACAGCGACTTAAAAAACCTAACGGCCCAGCCATGTCTGTTAGCGACAGGCGACATTACGCGTTACGGAGGTTGACGCCGAGCGCGACGCGACGATTCGCGGCATTCTTATCGACCTCGGGCTCTATCTAGGAAAATGTTATAGTTATAGACTGTGGCCAAGTAAAACTTATTTATAACGTTAAAAATTACGTCGTTAAGTAATAGCTACATTAGTGCATATACCTATATATTTTATAGGTTATAGGTTATCTGTAAATATTTATCGTCATTCACAATTAAGGATCTACCTAATTGGAGCGCTATCTCTCTCACGTATGATTTAGGGTTTTTGGCGGGAACTGAAAGGTGATGTTGTGCTGTGCAGTTTTATTTTCTAAAAATGTGTAAAATTACTCTAAAATGAACAATAGTTGTAGGATATTGATAGTTTTTGAGTAGTGATTATGTGTTTTGTGAGAAATGTGAACTGTATGGTCAAATGTGGCCTTTTGAGTTGTCACAAGAACTCCGTTGAATGGCACTAGCTGATTACCTACAGTTCAGCTGTGCTACACATAGGCTTAAGAAAATGAAGAAACTAAATGTATTATAAACTAAGATCTGGCTTAAAGGCCTGGTTGCCAAGCCATAAATATAATATATATATATATATATATATATATATATATATATATATATACGTAGGATTTACATACCTACGACAAATGCGTGTTACAAAAAAAACCTAATAAAAAAAATACGAAAATTTCACAATAAAACTTTGATACATATTTTGATTCAGATAAGATTTCATTGCGAAATGGACAAACAATGCAATGTGATACATAGTCAATCATTAGTTTTGCTTATATTCCGCATCAAACTTAATAGTTTCTAGAACATTCAGATTTTGAATGAAAAGAGTCTCTTCCGCAACTATTTTTACATCATTAGGGGTAAGGCCATCCACGTAAAGGCGAGTAATATATCGCACGCTTAATCCAATACTGACACAATAAAAAAGTGAACTAACAGGAGAGCCACAACACGTTTTCATGAATATCAAGTATTATTAAGGTGCTTGTCAGGTGGTAGGGCATTTGCCCGACTTGAAGGCTACCACCCCTGGTCTAGAATATGCCGCCATAACAACTTTGAATTGTTCTGGCAATAGTGACCAGGTTCCAGTCTCCCTTAAGAGAACAGCAGAGCATTTGAAGCACTTTTAGTGTTGCAAATGTCCATAGGCGATGATAGCTCCTTTCCATAAAGTGGGCCGTCTGCCTGTCTGTTGAACTCCTACAATAAAAAAATATATTAAACGCATAATTACAATGCTGTCTATTTGGCAAAATTTTGGATAGTGTTAGAGTTGGATTAAGCGCTTCACTTCCCGAGTTTCGATCTTATTATAAATGTATTTTTGTACAGATTGATCATTTACTACTTTGCAGTGCCGCAAGTCTGCTCGGCGAGGCCCGGTCCCGCAGGTGCCGATGATGACTTCGGTGACACCCTACAAACGGCGCTATACTTACTACAATAAGATGTATAAACCCATGTGCTACCAACTACCAAAACCGCTAAAGGTCTCCTTAGTATAAACATAAAAAGAATTATACCGGCACACAAAATAATGAAAGAGGTCTATCATTAGACATACCCACCTACCTACATTTATTTCGACGCGCTGAATCCGAATCTGAGGTTTGTTTGTCTCGTACACCCACAAAATTTGGAGTAAATTGTGAAAAACCGTTTAAAATGGCTAAATATTTTTATCAGTAAAGACCACTTTTATTTTTTTTCTGTGCCGGTGTTGTTATTTTCCTTTACATAACTTATCACAGACAAATCCGTCACAAGGTCAATTTTGATGTATGGGTGTGAGATCTAATCTGTGTTCTTCTTTTTTGTGGGAGGGGAAATCCATTTACGAATGGAGATTTACTACAATTGGGCTGAGATAGGCGTTTCTTCTGTGCCCAGCCCAGCCAATACCCACGACACGCCGTTCCCCAGTGACAACACATATCATACATACACTACCCTTAATTTAAAAAACGATCCCTACTTTTGCGTTAGCCGCGGACGGTCACACACAATTACGAATATTTACCTATTAATCATGACCAATAAGGGTGCAGATACTTGTGACCAGAAATTCTAATGTTAAAAATATCACATAAGAAATAACAATATATTAACTTATGCCATTTTATGTTGTACAAAATCTATAGAGGATGTTTTTGACATGATTTAATTGGCATAACCTGTTTACAAAAACAAAGTCTATCAAAGTTTCACAAATATTTGGGTATGAGTGTGTCTGTGTAGTCATTAATGAAACTCCAGTCGATGATGCCCATATTAAAATCTACTATACAAATGCCCGAGTCGGTTTGTTCTATGATTGTGTTACACTTATTCAGAAAATTATCTAGTTGAATTGGTCTGACGGGAGGAGGTAAGTATACTGCACATAAAGCGATTTGACAACCTTTGTTTGGGTTAATTGATACCCATAAGTCTTCTGCGGATGTTTCCCAATCTGTAACCCGCTTGGATTCTATGTTATTGTTGACGGCAATTGACACAATTGATCGTAGGTCTTATACCATTTGGAAAGGTGATAAATAAAAAAAACTTATTCTATAATACTAATTTATTATACCTCATTAGGTAAATACAAAAGAATACGTGTATTAATCGAGGAATGAAATTATAAATGCAAAGTGAACAATATATTCCTAACTTATATTCGATTTGTGTATAATTATCTATAGATAGGGCATTCTCTTATACAAACTGAAATATCTGGATTCTTAAGGATTTTTTGTTACTTAAATATATTTATTTTGTATGTTTGAAATTAAACACAAAAACTTTACAAAGCGTACTCTATAATAAAATCTATAAGAAATGCCTTGTTATACAAAACTCGTCAATAAATAATTCATTTTTCTCTCCGATTAAAATGCTCATTTGATAAACTTAGCTAATAATTGCCAACGCACGGCAATAAAATCTAGTCACTAAGCTTAATATATATAGGCAAAATTATTATAGCACGTGCAAAATTTAATTGCGGTCCTGAAGTTCGTTCAGGTCATTGCAGAACACAGCTATAAGGTTCACAGACAGAGCAAGTATTGCGCTCTCTTTCGGCCGCTGTCGGGAAACAAACGCATGGCATCTCTTTCGCTCAACACACCGTGAGGCGTAATAAGCGCAACATTTGAACTAACTTCTCTTGAACCGCATTTAAGTTTAGCACGTAATGTACAAGCGATATCGATTATACAATAAACTATTATAAACACAACTGTTTATTTAATTTACTCCATATAAAAAGCTAAAACTATGCAATTTAATACTTTTTTCTAATATTACTCAAAACACGCAACTATTAAAAAGAATTGAATGAAAATCAATAAAAAGAGATTATGCTAATTTTCAGAGCTACAGTGCTCTGAAATTTAACATCATCTCTTGCGTTTTGATATAAAAAATATTAGTCGACTTTCAAACAGTATTTTATTATTTGAGACAAAATCAAAGAAGACATAAAATTGAAAATAAATTTGTAATTTCAGATTGAAACGATGTAAATAAGAGTATTTAACATTTCTTACAAGCGACATTCGGAAAACGTGTTCGGAATTGAATGTAAGGCATCATTAATAAACTACGTACAATATTTGAAAAATAAATACGAAAAAAATTAGTGTTTGAAATAATTAGTGAGTAATAGACAAATTCAGAACTTATTTTTCTGTCTCCCTTCAAGTTCGACTTAGAGGTTTTCCTGTAGTAAAAAAGGACACGTATACATTTATATTGAATACTTGGTTCTTAAATTTCCCCAAATTCAAATGTTTTTATTCAAAATAAGTTCCACTGGAGAACACTTTTTGAAGGTCATAAGTATAGACATTCAGATGAGAAGAAAACCATCATATTAAATCTTTCACAGAATATCACTTAAAACAATCCTTTCACTCCTCAATATGTTTTAACTAATAATATATTAGTTCGCAGTCTTTTTTATATATATCAAAACGCAAGACGAGAGAGAATTTCTGAGTTTTCAGTTTTAAGGAGATTACGATACCAACATTTTTTCAGTGTCGTAACGGTACCAGGAATACATAATTTTTAAGATAAAAAGGTTAAACTTGTATACAAATAATCGATATATTACATAGATAAGTTTCTGTATTCCATTGTAATCGAAAAGTGCATTGAAAAGAAAATAGAACATTAGAATTAAATACTTATTTGTTGATATATTTTGGTATCAAACCACAATTAAATACACAATTTGGGCAATCAAACTTAAAATTAAATTTATTACTTAAATCTAAAACAGTGATTAATCTCAATCTGCAAATCTTTTACAACGGGATATTATTTCGCATTTAATTGCCTAACTCTGTTCTTAAAGCCCTAAATTAGGGATTCGGATTCGTAGTGTATAATCGCATTAGTTAAACATTGAAAATATAATAATTCATTTAATTGTATTTTCAAAAGTAGTAACATAATAATATCAACACAAAGTTTACGGAATTACTATTAAAACAGTCATTCAGTCATTAACTTTCATAATTACAATTATCAATGGGCTACTTAAATGACACATTTTCGAAAATTTCGTATTCGACAAATCTCAAAGATAACATTATCAATGTTGTGTGTTAATTCATTTTCACAGTTATAATTCTCATCTATATAGATCATAGTTATGAATTATTCCCCGTTCAAATTACCTTGTAGAGTTACCAACAATCAAAATATAATCACCTAAAGTTAGAGAGAGTTTAGGGATATATATAATAGTATACTAGGGGGACGTTGTGGGTTGAAAGAAGATGTAGTGTGGTCATAGTCCAGTTGAAAAAGGAATATTAAGGTGGTTTGAGCATATAGAGAGGATAGATGAAGATGTGTGTGCGTGTATGACAGTATTGTGAATGGTAGAGTTGGTGCCGGTAGACCACGACGTACACATCATGATCAAATAACAGAAACGTTATAAACCAGGTCAATTAAAAAGAATATCTAATCAACGTGGATGTATTAAGAGGTTAATGAAAGTAGATGAAGCGAAAGTTGTCTGTCAGGACCGTTGCAAGTGGAGATCTATAGTTTCTCCTTACCCCCATGGGAAACAGGCGTGATAGAATAAAATAATTATTATTTATTGTATAATAAAATTAATGAAACAATACACAAAAACCGCTTTGAATTAAGTACAAATGGTGGTCATATCCATGTCTCTCTTTCTGACAGCGATCTCTTCCAGACAACCGTGGGATGGAGTGAGAAATATGGCACAAAAGCTAGGGTTGGGTTTGCTGCACAATATTTTTAAAATGTTAGATATTACATATTATAAATTAATATTATTATATAAATATACATAAACACATCCATATACATGCAATGCATATATCTACGCACACACACACATATATTAAAATTATTATTATTAAAAGCAATACATATTATATAATAATTCACTAAATAGCATAAAGATATGTGATATTATGTATGTATATAAACTTACGAGTCAAAAACACCTAAAACCACGATAATTACTAGAAAACTATTAACAAAAATTAAGAATAATTTACGTTTTGTAAAAATGTCCATTTATAACATGATTTTAAATAATGTTATTTTTTTGAATTTGGTAACGCTGAAAATCATGTTAATGTGAACGGCGAATACAAAGAAGGCCAAAATTAGGCAATTCTATGCTTTATTTGCATATGTTTCATATACTTATCAAATGAATAGTCCCAAGGCTGCTATAGAATGGTTGATCACTGGTGACATAATATCAACCATTGTGGTGTCATTATGACGCCAGTAACCGACCATTTCCACACTATTAGTAGACTTGAGACCCAGGCATAAAAAAATCATATGGGCACGTTACTGAATTCAACTTTGTAATGGATACAACTGGGAATAAACACGATTTTTCAGTCTATAAAACTGCATTGTTAAAGAAACACGCGTATCTGCTGTAATGACTACACTCAAACTACTCTTGCGGGATATATTTACTTCTGTCTATCAAATTGTCTTCCTAATACTTGTAGCTATTCGATTCAATTTCCTTAATAATAATAATCTGCGGACAAACATACATATTTTATATTCACGAGCTAAGCAAGTTAAAATTGTGTTAACAGACAACTCGCGTTTCTAGACACTCAGTCCAGAGTAAACAAAATTAACCAAGCCAGGAATCGAACCTGGAGCCTCTGAAATCCAGTAAGGTCAGTTGGAAAAGTCTATAAGCCCTTGTAACCACAAAGACCTCCAAATAACATTATGTATTCTTACCTTATGTAACTTTTTAAGAACATGATTAAAACTATGTTTTAACGGTTTTAAGCGCGGCATTTTATTTCGAGGTTTTGGGAACCTTTCAGTAACCGTGAATACGGAAGACAATACATAGTTTTAATTAAATAATAAATGAATAATTGGTAGACAAACACACACATATTGTATATCTTGTGTTATGGGTAATATACAATGGGCTACTCTGGGTCCGATCCCAGACACCCAGACCATAATAAGAGAAAATTCGTTTCCGAAATTTACCATGGTAGGAATCGAACCTCTGCGTTGCAGTGAGGTAGGTCAATAAAGGGTTAGCCCAACTAACTCAAGCTAACTCAACCACAGAGGCTGTCGAATTATGAGTACTAGTTAAGAAAACTTCAGCAAATAATTAAGAACATTTGTACTTGTTACAACATATTTATAATATATATTTATTCGTGATTTTTATTATTTCAACGTAAAAAATCAAATACATTACCGCGCTTAAAACCGTTAAAAGGTAGTTTCATTATGTAAACTAGTCGCGAAAACTTAGGAAAATGTTATTTATATTTGTCTCTAAGAAATCTCACTAGATCTCTGTGTTGAATATTAGGTTAATTCTAATAGAAATTTCTCATAGCTACAGTATTAAGGAAGATCTCTCTCTTTCTCCACTCCACTCCACTCCACCATGCCTTACACAGTGACCATCCCCACGGTGCTGTGTTACTTCTTCTTGCTCTTGCCCAAGGTGAGGGTGTGGTGCGACTGCGCGGTCTGCTGCTTGCGCCTGTTGAACTCGATCGTGTCATCCTCTATCTTCTTGCGAAGCTCTTCTAGCCTCTTCTTCTCGTCGGTGTGATCCTTTTTCAGCTTGTCGAATTTCGCGTGCAACTGAAAATTAAAAAAAAACTACGTAAACGAACATGTTGACACAATTTTAAAAATATAAATTGCTAAAATATGAGAAATCTGTATTATATGTATTAACAACGACGACACTGAAACATAGCTGAACTTTTAAGGGTTACATTGCTTAAATTGAACATTAAGTAATTTATTACGAAAACTGTTTATTATAATGAATAGGTTCGCGTTTCACTGACATTGCGCCTGGTGTCAGGCGGAAATGCAGTCTAAGATGCAGCACGCTGATCTAGAAGATACCTCTGTCACGTGATACTTAAATACCTAGGTGTCTTGTGTGAAAGTGGAAGCATAGCGTTTCGTCCGTTTCGTTGGTATTTCCACCATATATCGGTGGCGGGAGGGCTTACGTCTGCTTGTCCGGTGGTACAATGGTGAGGGAGGAACCAGTTCATGTAATTCCGTGGCACACTCCCCGAAGTGTATCCTATAGAATACCGACAAACTAGCGACTTTACGTCGGGTGACTTAGCTTTGTCTATCACTTTCCAGTTTCCTTATCCCTATTACATACTTAATCGTTATCAAGTAAATTTTACACACAATACATTTTAAGAAACCAAGAAAAATAAACTTATTTACACTTTATACAACATATTTTTTTTTTAATTTTGTTAAGGTTCTTTCAATTTCAGAAAGGACAGGACGAAACGATTTGTTGCGTATGGAAGGGAGAGGCGCTCACCTCCTTCTCGGCGTCCTTGAGCTCGGCCTCCTTCTCCTTGACGCGCTGCACGAACATCTGGCGCATCTCGTCCTCCTTCTGCTGCAGCTCCTGGAGGTGCGCGCCGCGCTTCTGCTCGAAGGTCTGCTGGAAGGAGACGGGCTTGTTGTCGGCGTCCACGTCGCTGAAGCCCATCTGCTGCAGCCGCCGCCGCCGGTAAAGCTCGTAGTGGCGCGCGTGCGTCTTCTCGCGCATGTCCTCCATGTTCGTGCGGATCAGCATCTCGCGCAGCTTCACGAAGTCGCAGTGCGACTCGTTCTCCACTGAGCCCCCCCCCACACACACATTTTATTGCACAAGTTCAGCAGGCAGGCAGACGGCCCACTTGATGGAAAGCGGTTACCGTCGCCTATGGACATTTGATACATATGCGCTGCTGCTCTCTTAAGATTGGAACCTGGTCACTAATGTCGGAACAACTCAAGGTTGTTATGACGACGTACTCTAGACCAGGTGTGGTAGCCATCCAGTCAAGCAAATACCCTACCTACCACCTGGCTTTGGGTTGTTTTGTCGCCTCTAACGACAGGCCGCCCGGTCGCAGGAAATTGTATTCTTTCTCCGTTCCTCCACAGATAAAATATTTATATATTTTTAATATATGATATTTTCTTTCCTTTTATTGTCTTTGTTTTACTGAGTATGCACTGTTTACTACAACTCTATTAATTCTTTGAAAGTAATTCTGGTAAGTTACAGAACTGTTTAGTTTTATTAGTTCTGTATGGAACTTATAAAACTTGAGATATAAATAGAATAAGAAATATAAAGAAAATCAATTTTTAGTTAGACGTGTTGCTGCGGAGTTTCTTGCCGCTTCTTCTCTTTAACAGCAAAAACACGTTACGAAACGGTGTACATAGACTAGGAAGTCAAAATTCGATTTTAACTCATATGTATGACCTTCAAAAAGTGTTCTCCAGTGGAACTTATTTTGAATAAAAAACCTTTGAATTTAAATCAAATAACGTATTTTATAATCACAAAACGAAAATATTTTTTTATATATTTCTAGAAAAAATGAACAAAAAGGAACGGCCGCCGGCTTATATACCAACGCCCTAATACAGCCTTATATACCGTATGAGGGGTTATTATTAATTAATCATTCTCGCACACCTTGAACGGTCCCCCAAGGGTACTGGCGGGCCCTGACCGTCTTGTTCCCGATCTTGACGAAGTCCGTGCTGCCGACGACCGCGAACGGGATGTGCGAGTTCATGCTGGTGTTCACCTCCGACACGGACTCGTCGTCCACGGGGAACTGGTAGATCTCCACGCCGTTCGACTGCAGCTCCAGCATTATCTTCGACTGGAAGCGACGGTGAAGGCATTTGCCACATTTATGCCATCATCACTAGTTCAGCAGACAGGTAGACGGCCCACCTGATGGAAAGCGATTACTATCGCCTATGGATTTTCGTAACACCAAAGGTACTACCAATGTGCTGCTGCTCTCTAAAGGAGACTGGAACCTGGTGGGTGGTAGACATGCAGACGGGCAAAAACTCCACCCTGGCCATGGGTTACTGCAAGGAAATTGTATTCTTTCTTTAATCCTGCACGCATAAAACGCAAGCGTCTTTTACGCAAAAGACATCATTTATCGGAACAAAGAGTAACTCAAGTATTGGATGCAGGACATAAGCTAGCTGTGTCGAATTTCACTAACATCTGTTCAGTAGTTTTCGGAATCAGCTGGATCGAATCAGAACAACAGATTTTTGGATTTTTGAAAAACAGCACCATATGCAATAAAAAATTATTAGCTAGATGTATTTCTGCTTCTTCTTCTTCTGAAACAGTGAGATTGAACGCGTTACGAAGCGGTGTACAAAGAATAGGAAGTTTTTAATTTTTTTCACTCATTTGCATGCCTTTCAAAAATATTTTTCTAGCGGAATTTAATTTGAATAAAATTCAGAAAGATAGTAAATCTATCTCTCCTTCAAAATCTAAGAATTCTAGGTACAAACCCAAAGTTAAAGTAGTCGAAATCGAAGAAAAAAATCTTCAGTAGTAGGTATCAGCAAAAAACTTAAGAATTACACTCACCTTAAACTTCTGTAATTCAGTCTTGGAGATGGTGTCCGCCTTTGCGATGATGGGTATGATGTTGACCTTGGTGTCCAGCTTCTTCATGCACACGAGGTCAATGGACTTCAAGCCATGACCTGGAATACACAAACTTTCTAACCAGCGTACGTAAACTAGTTGACCGTATATTGTGGACGCTATAATTGAGTTCTGCATACATTAATTCCTTCAATTGTTTAGAAAGTAATTACGGCAGTTAAGTCGTAACAATATTATAGTTATCCTCACATCAACTTATGTATGTGCAAAATTTGTTTTTAAATCAAAGTAGATGTAAAATTTCTTCTAGAAAATCGTAAGAAGACCGACCATCTTCTGATCTAACAGACAGTATTTGAACTATTTACGATGTGGTTTGGATAAATCGTGATTAGCTCGAGATAAGGAAAAATTAATTTTATATTTTGGTATTATGATATAGATCCATAGATATAACATGAGTTGAGATGAAAGTCATGTGACACAAATAATGTTAAACTGGAAGATTAATGAATACCAGTGTTAAGGTAAACCCAAAAAGTGATGAATGGATTCTATGAAGGATGACGTTAAGATTTGTGGTATGACAGCGCATGCATGCATGAATAAAGAAAATAAGTATGAAAGGAAAATACATATTGTGCCGACGGGAAATGATAAATTCTATACAAGATTTCTTAGAGGGGAAAATAGCCCTGGGCAAACGTCAGGTAAACCATACTTTCAATCAACACGCATGTATAAAAAAGGTAAGTTAGTAGTACGGAAGTTAATGAAGAGGAAGTAGTATACAAAGTTACTTAAAGTCGAGTTCAATAATCTTTGCTTGCTACTGAAATAGTCTTGATAACAATAGAAAAACTATTAACAATGACTAGAATACAAAAAGGAAAAAATAATGGTGATAGTCAACAAATGAGACTTAGCTTCTAGTAGTAACAATTAACGACCTATTCCAAGCTTAAATTGAATTTCATTCATTCATTCATTCATTTGATTGAAACTCAACATAGAGCTACTAACTGTATCCTATCCCAAAGCGTAACTTAGGGTAATTTTGTCCCAATAGATCGGGTGCTTCTGTTTTCTACCAACTTTAAGTATCCAAAAACATTTTTTCTACCTAAAAACTTTACCGTTTTTAATCCATTACTAATTTTCATTGTTTTTAATTTGTATAGTCCTCCTCAAACAAATCATTAGCTGCAATACTATAAATTATCAATCTGCACAATTAATCCGTTCCATTTGTCTTAACAATAATTCATTTCTAAAAAAAAGTATCAAGCATTTAATAAGTTGTACATAACGTTTATGTTAACCGAGCAATTAAGTAACAAGCGAGCGAACAAACAGTGCACTTGTGTCGATGCACTTGTTTATTTAGAGAGACGACGTAATCGCATCTCTGGAATGTCAGCTATTATCAGCTGCGTGTTGGGTCCACTTATTGATTGTAATGTCAAATTATACCATCATAGTGATATTACTGTGATCTACATGTAAATTCTATGCTTACTACACAGTTGAAGTAGTGGCTGGCGGACGCGTTTCTAACTCAAAAAGCGTGGGTTCGATCCTGGCTTAAGCAGTTTTCAGATCTAATGTGCATATTGTTACAATTACCACTTGCTAGCGACGGTGAAGAAAAATATGGCGATGAAACTTGCACATCGAGATAGCTGCCTTGGACAAGCGTGGCCGGTATACTGTTCGTTCACCTATAGTGGGAAGCCCTAGCCCAACAGTGGGACGTTTATGAGTTGTTATTATAACAATTGAAACACGATTAGCACCAAGATAATGATTCCAGCATGGAACTACCACGCAGCTTATTGGTTGGAGCAGATCTAACTTTTTTCCTTCACCTTCTCCCAATTATCAGGGGTCGGCATAATGTGTGTGTATATGTATGTATTTTATTATGCACATATTTATTTTTAATAATTATGTGAACTAGTGGTCGCCCGTGGTCGAAATTCGCAAAAATAATTAATTTAAGTTATAAGTTTGAACATTATTAAGGTTCTGTTGTCAAAGACTATACTTCTATAATCACAGATTTCGCCAAGGCTACACTGTTAATTTGACTATAACAATAAACAAAAGTACGTGCGTGTGACAAATACATGGTAATTGATAGTGTGTGTAATGTTTTGTTTATTGATTTAATGTATTTGCATACTGCATAATGTAAACAATATATTCGCTAATGTCGCTTCTTCTCCTCAATCGTCCTCAACGTCGTACTCCTCAGTCCGCGCAATTTTCGCAAAAAGGGGTACAAAGTTTTTGCTCCACGTATTAATTCATAGATGTACATTTAGGTATAAGTACCTATTTACTTATGCATATAAGCTTTAATGTACACAAACCTGCATCTTGTTTGCCCACTCTAGCTACACCCGTAGGTTTGCTGGAAGAAAACTCATTTTAGGGCTAACTTCGCCTTTGTACATGACAACACTATTGTGTTATTTTATATGTAACTATTTTGTGTACACTAAATATATCTTTTTCTTCCATACTCCTCTATTTTGCCATACATTCTGTGTAACACCACAAATCAACATGTCATCCTTCACATAACCCAACCACCTCATTTTTTGGAGCAGAACTATCTACAATATAATAAATCTTTTGGGGTGTCAAGTTTGCACATTGAATTTAAACATGAGAAAAACACAGGTGGCTTAATTTAGACAACAGATTTATAAAATGTTTTTTATTTTTGTCTGTGTTGGATAAAGTATTATATTGTTACGAGCTTCAGGACTCGAATTAAAATGCCGTTGGAATTACTATATAATTTATTAGAACAATACAAACAAGTATAACATGGTAGAACAAATAGAACTAGATAGAACAACTGCTCGATTCAATAACACGAGCAAAGTCCGTCACTATATCACTCACCGAATCTACGTCTTGCTCGTATCGTAATCGTCGTTGACTGCCTCACCCCTCCGTTCGGGCATTATTTTATAGTAAACTGTATAATATATATAGAACAAAGGACCACGTTCACTGAGTTAATCCGCACACCTGGCAAGCTTCGACGCAATTTCGACACTAATGACGGCCATAAAACAAGTTCAATAACAATAGCATGTTTTTATTAATTACAAATTCTAAACACAAAGTAAATAAAATAAGTCCAAATGTGACAAAGGTAATAAGCTGCGTTTTATGATAGGCAGGTCTGCCTTCACCTTTGCCGGCATGTAAACGCATATGAACACTTCTTCCAAGTCGTTCCCTCACTGCCGAGAATCGTGACATTGAAGGCAATGAATAAGTGTCCTCCCCGTCGATATCGGTTTTAAGCACGGTGGAGAGTCAAACTTATTAATATATCCAGCTGGTCAGCAACTTGGTCAATCCACCTATATGGAGATCTACCACGAGGTCTCTTACCTTCAACTTTGGCGGTGACCATGAGTCTCTCCATGTTACGTGAGTTCTCGCGGGATATGTGGCCAAATTACTTCAGTATCCACAGTCGGGATACTGTCGATAACCTCTGGTATAACAACAGCCCATAAATGTCCCACTACTGGGCTCGGGCCTCCCATCATAGAGGGAACCGACAGTATACCCGCTACGCCTGTCCAAGGCGGCTTGGCAGGTTTGAGACATCGGTTATCTCGATGTGCAGTATGCATCACGATGTTTTCGTTCACGGTTATTAGCACGTGGTAATTGCAACAATATGCACATCAGGTCAGAGAACAACTTAAATGGTGCATGCATTCTGGCCAGGATCGAAACCGTGCCCTTTGAGTCTGGGATGCGTGCGCTAGCCATTACGCTACCACGACTTCCTCTAGTGATCTTCGATATTAAACTCATTCAGTTTTCATGTGATATATTTTGAGTACATGAAAGCTGCTGCACGATTTTTAATTAAACTTTACACAGAGCTAGCTCATATTCTGGGTCAACTCTTAGGATACTTCTAATTCCGATAAATAGTCGTCGTGAAACGTCATCCAACTACGTTTAAACGGTATAAAGCGCGGTATTTTACTTGATTTTTATTATTCCGACGTTTCGGTCACTTTTCAGTAGCCGTGATCACGGAAGACAAAACTGAAAAAAATTGGCCGTAGTTTTATTATAGTACACATAATACTATATACACATAATAAGTCGCGAAAACTTAAGAAACGACGACGTCACGGAAACGCGAACAAAGTTTTGATGGCATTTCTAGTATAGAATAAAAACCTTCAAATATTTAAAACCCGAATTACAGATTGTAAAATTCTATAATATACTAGTTATTTTTACTTTGAGTAAAGTAAAAATACTACATGGATTGATACTCAAGGGATCTGAACCACAAAAATTTGAGGGCACAAGCGTAGAGACATCTGCGTGCCGAATACAACCAATGCTTTTGCATACCAATGAACCAATGTCAAGGACAAGACGTTGAACTAAACAGTGGATAGTGGGTCATGATGGTTGTTGACATCATTAGGGCCTTCGGGCACATGGAGTGAAAGTAATGATGTGACATATAACATACAGGAACAGTGGCAAAGCACGACCTAAATTTTTTTATTTTATTGCATGAGTTCAGCAGACAAGCAGACGGCCCACTTGATGGACAACGGTTACCATCGCCTATGGACATTTGCAACACAGAACATGCTACAAATGCGCTGCTGCACTCTTAAGGGAGACTGAAACCTGGTCACTAATACCGCACACAATTCAAGTTGTTATGGCGGAAAACTCTAGACCAGGGGTGGTAGCTATCCAGTCAGGCAACCTGGCTGTGGGTTGTTTTGTCGCCTTTTACGACAGGCCAATTGTATTCCTTCTCCATTCTTGCACGGATATAATCCATGTGGGCAACATACATTTTGCGATGCCCTGTGGTAACGCAAAAAGACAATTTCTAAAACAATTAAATTCCACCTACTAAGCACTGGCCGGTGCTGGTTCCCGTAATAGTTACCACAGATGTCGCTAGCCGAATAAAAGAAAATTTTGTATGAGTAAGGATTCAATAATCCTTTAACGACAAAAAATTTACTCGTCTCGACTTCGAGGTACCTAGGAGTGCGAGTCCGTGGCCGATGTGGGCCATCGCCCACGCTTTACGCCGCCTCTGGATAGGAATGAGTAATCTTTAATAATATTTCTCATGCCCACTATAATGTATATGCATATCCGTCAATGGTTAACGTCATTATCAATGACGCATTTCAAATAACGTATTAAAACCTTTGCTACATCTACTCGTACAACTGCGTAATGTTTTTATTAGTGCGGTAGTTGAAGCATTACAGTGCAGGTGTATCAGCGGCATAAGAAAGAGTATTTGATTATTATTTTAGCTTATTATTAGATTGTAAAATATCGAATGAATAATTAGATTAGAACTCTTATGAGGTTTAATTTTAATATAATGATATTTTTTACCGGATCCTGATTTAGAAGTGTTTAAAATTGTAATGTAATTTTAGAAAATTAGTTTATATCTCAAATCGATTAGTAAATGACAAATTAAATTAGGATCATTACCAAATTATTTTTAACAGATTAAAGTCTTACAGATAGTTTGGTTTCATAAATCTCTACATAGTGGTGTATTACGATGATTATGTAGAAATTTATTTAATTTTAATGCAGAATGTTACATAAAAGGTTATTTTTTCAAATAATGTAGCTATTTATTGTAATTAATTAATGCAATTCATACTTTATCATGCAGTGAATTACATTTTTATACTAAATGTGCAAGTGTTTGACAATACGACATACAAACACTAAAAAAATATATCTTGGCTGAAGCAGGCGAACAGGCCCCCTGATAGAAAGTTACTTTTGCATCCAGAGGTTTACAACACCAGGGTTGTAAACCTTTGGATGGAACAATTGATCTAATACTAATAATTAGGTCCACCAGACTTTTTAGTAGAATTTCCCAACAAATTTACTATTTACATTTCTTTTGTAAAGTCCATTGCTTCGGAGATAACAGCAAAATAGTAGAATTTTAGATGAAAATCAACTACAGTGACATGTATCAACTCACCAGTAAAGTTACAAGTTCGCCGCAGTGGACACACAATATTTCGTAGATTGTTTAATTCTGAGTAAATCGCGACCCAACCCAATGTGATAGCATAAAACGTGTTAAAGATTTTTTTAAAAAAAAGCTTGATTTACATGTACTTTACATGGAAAATCTTTTCACACTCAGCGAAAATACTGAAAATTAGTATATAGGGCTGTAACTTTCAGGGTTTTTTTTTCCTGACATATATACAAGAAAATTTTGGATGGGGACCAAACAAAAATGTCGAAAAACGTGACAGCATGATGATATATTCACTATTCTATAAAGGAGTAAGTTCAGATATAACTCACCAGTCGGACAGATGAAGTAGAGGCAGACATGAAGCCTGCTGTCATGGTAAGTGGGGAGCGAGCGTTTGATCTTCAGTTCCTCCTGAAGGAATGCCTCGAACTGTGCATCAATGTAGTCAACAACAGCTTTGAAACTGTCTTCTTTGTTCACTTGATCGCCATAACCAACTGTGTCGCATATTGTAAGCTGTTGTCCAAAATAAGTTCATAATCAATAATTTGATTAAAACCAATAACAGGCTATTTGAAAAATATCTATGTTTTGAATATGGTACTTTTACAAACACACTTCCCGGGGTGTAAAATAGAACAAATTCCTAGTTGTGTGGAAATCAACTCTTCAGTTACAGAACACTGCTGGCAAACTGCCTACGAGATCGTTACCTTTAGTAAGGTGAAATGGGCGGTTGACAGCTTCCAGCCTTTTAAGTCAGCAGGAAATGATAACATTTTCCCGGCGCTACTTCAATGGGGCGGGGAAAAACTGATTTTCATCCTGGCATGCATCTTTCAGGCATGCCTGGCACATAAATACATTCCCCTTGCCTGGCGTGAAGTCAGGGTTATCTTCATACCTAAGCAAGGTAAGAGTGATTACACTAATCCGAAGTCGTTTAGACCCATAAGTCTGTCGTCGTTCCTCCTTAAAACTTTGGAGAGACTATGCGACAGGCATCTTAGAGACAATGCGTTACGCAATCTACCCATTCACAAGCACCAACATGCTTACTGTCCTGGCAGATCTACCGAGTCTGCACTCCATCAGGTGGTAGGTAAAGTTGAGTCGGCTCTACAAAACAAACTGGTCTGTCTGGGTTGCTTTATAGACATAGAGGGGGCCTTTGACAAAACCAATTTCACCAGCATCGATATAGCGCTCCGCAGACACGGAGTGGAAACCCTGCTAATCGACTGGATAATTAACATGTTAAGCAACAGATTTGTAAAGGTGGGGGAAGACACGAAAGGTGCCCATGTGGTTCGAGGCTGTCCTCAAGGAGGAGTACTTTCCCCACTTCTGTGGAACTTGGTTGTGAACGATCTCATTACCAAATTAAACAGTCAATACTTTTACACAGTTGGCTACGCTGATGACATCACTATACTAAATGTAGGTAATAATGCCAGCATGGTGTGTGATAGGCTACAGGCAGCCCTGCGAGTAGTGGAGAGGTGGTGCAACGAGCATGAACTCTCTGCCAACCCACAGAAAACGCAGGTTGTTCTCTTCACAAACAAGAGAGTTTTAGGTAATTACAGGCTACCGACCCTCTTCGAAACCACACTTCAATTATCAAATGAGGTCAAATATCTTGGGATATCCCTAGACAACAAGTTAAACTGGAGCAGTCATGTTGACAACAAAGTCAATGCATCTAGTGTGACCTTATGGCAATGCCGTAGGATGATCGGTAAGCGTTGGGGACTGCACCCCAAACTCTTCCTATGGCTCTATATAGCTGTGGTCAGACCCATGCTAACTTATGGCTCTGTGGTTTGGTGGACAAGGACTAAGCTTACGACCTGCACGACCAAACTTCAGAGGCTACAAAGACAAGCGTGTTGTGCTGTGACGGGATGTATGAGGACTACGCCCACCGCGGCCTTAGAAGTAGCTCTTAACATACCTCCACTGCACTTGTTCGTACAACAAGAGGCAGCAATGGCGGCCCTAAGATTAAAACACCTGAAAACCCTTAAGTTTGACAAGGTAAGGCATTACAGCATTCTCTCGGAAGCATGGTCCAACTCACCTCTGGTGGAAGCGGTCAGTGACAGAATAGAGAAGGCTTTTATTTTCGATAAAAAATACAAGGTTGAACTCGAGGAAGGTAACGACAGTTTTCTTTCCCATCATGAGCTTAACCTTTATACTGATGGGTCAAAGACCAGCTCGGGCTCAGGCACGGGAGTCTTCTCGGAAGACCTAAACATTAACATATCCGAGCCCCTGGGTAAGTTTAATACAGTATATCAGGCAGAGAGCATGGGAATCCTGCTTGCAGCTAAAGCAATCATAGCTAGAGATGTCAATGATCATTGTATCAGAATACTCTCTGATAGCAGATCGGTACTACAAGCCCTTAGTAGCAGGGTTATTTACTCAAATTTAATTTACGAATGCCACTCGGCTCTAAATGAGGCGGCAGGTAAGAACAATACCTTGACCCTTCAATGGATCAAGGGACACAGTGGTGCCCGAGGCAACGATGCGGCGGATCAACTGGCAAGGAGAGGTTCAGAAACCCTACCGGTTGGACCGGAACCTTTCCTGCCTTTGCCACACAGTTGGTTCAGAAAGCACATAAATCAAAGGACAAGGGCACTACATCAACAACTTTGGGACAACTTGGAGGATTGCAGGCAAGCTAAGCTGGCAATGCCTCGAGTAGACCTGCGTTTCTCCAGGAACATCCTAAAGCTCAGTCGGTCCAGGCTGAGACTAGTTATTAGCGCAGCCACTGGACATGGCAATTTTAACAGACATCTTTTCAATATAGGTGTCACCGACAGCCCCCTGTGCAGAGCATGCCTGGAGGCAGAAGAAACAGCCGCCCATGTCCTGCTTGAATGCGGAGGGGTGGCCCAATACAGGGCGAAGTATCTGGACGCCCCAGGTAGCCTCCGAGAAGTCTTCAGCAACGTCAAGAAGCTGTTCGACTTCCTGGAGGAGCTGGGCTGGATGGAGTAAACCCTCATCCACCCTCGCACGCAAAATAGGCGCTTTGTCGTCGAGTTGCGGAAACCGCCCGCTCGCAGAAGAAGAAGAAGAAGATCTATGTTTTGCATTCATTTCAACATTATTTTTGAGCAAATAACTAACGCTCATAGTCCATAGGGTTTTAGATATTAATTGCTTGCTAACTTCCCTTGACTTGTCCGAACTTTGGTATTTTTTTGGCATGAACTTTAGCATTTTAATAGTATATTCAACTGCTGCTTCTTTACACAACAGTTTATTGATTCCAAAATTAGCACTATACTATATTTTTAACTTAGAGAGTAAACCATGCAAATTTTATGATGTGATTTTATACTTTCAAACACACAGTAACTTTTAATGGCAAAATAGAGCTGTTCTCTCAAAAGCTAACAAGAAATCAGTAGGTATCTTCATATGTGATCCCCTGGTGTTACAATTTTAAACATGCAAATATTATTCATTAATGACTTGCCCTATATCATGCCATTAAAATATTAGGCTCCATGAGTATTTAAATCACGTAAACATTTAAAAAATGTGTGTGCAGTTCTCAGGCAGTAGAAGTGAAACTTCAGAGAATATACTCACAGATAATTCTAGGTTACTTACTATATTACTTTTATTCAATATAACTGTGTTAGCCTATATCCCACAACATATAATAATTTAAAAAAATCAATCTAAATTACACTTTAAATCAATAGCATTAAGTTCAAAATTCAATGCACTGATACTCATAGTCTCCTTTGAACTATGTATAAAAGAAATATGTGCCTTAAAAATATACTGATAGAGCTAAAATTCATTTGATATCTTTTAAGTTTTTTTTAAATTGAAAATTAATAGAAGTTTCACTTCAAAAATGTATTTGATATACTAGCAAATGAAAACCCCATGCAAGAAAGTTACAGTGTATCATGTATATTACAAATGTACTAACATATTATAATGCAAAATATTTTGAACTGTTTAGCATACTACCTATATTTTTCAACAATTAATGTGAATATTGATTAAAGTGGCGATGGATATGGAATAAAGAAATACCTTTAGTCTCACATTGCTCTCCTGGAGTTCGTACGTGTGAGCCTTGAGTTTCACCGTTGGCAGGTTGTGGGGGCTCGGAGTTGATTCAAAGTTGGTGTTGAACAAAGAGTCCATTAGAGTCGACTTGCCGAGACCAGTCTCTCCTGATTGAAAAGTTTCAATATCAATAAATGGGTTGTTTCTCTGACGTTCAGTTGATTTTTTGGAGTCGGCATAATTAGTCTACCCCATTTGATGGAAAGTGGCCACAGTTACTAACAGATCAATTCAACTAGCATTTTCTTAAGTTTTCGGGACTTGTGGGACTTGTATACATAATTAAACTATGTTGTAACAGTTTTTAAAAGTGGTAATTTATTTGATTTTTATTATTCTGATGTTTCAGCCACTTTTCAGTTGCTGTCATTGCAAGATGTCAAGTGCCAATGAATATTGTTAAATTTTATTCTATGTGATTACAGCTATACTGAAAAGTGGCTGAAACATCAAAATAATGAAAATAAAATAAATTACTGCACTTAAAACTGTTAAAACATAGTTTTATTATCAATTCAACTATTCAATTTTGCTCCATGTTTCCAAAGGTTGGCATTGTTTGGGCCAATATCACAGTATAGATATGAGGGAGGTGGTGAATTTAATGGTGACAAATTACACGCTTAAAACATGAAGACAATTACATAATTGGAAAAGACATACTTTATAGATAGATGGATAACTCTGCATTGTACACCATTACGGAAAAATCTAAAGACTAGTGGTACTATTCTAATTTAGTATATGATTAGTTTTTCCTCAATAATTTATCCCCATTCATTGCTTTTAAGTAGATTTAGTTATATAGAGCACATGAAACCATGACCTAAATAATTATTACTGGAATAAAATTTGTATAATTCACAGTAAGTGTCGCAATATACTTAGGAAACATCCTGGATACGTATATTTAGCGAGTGATTAGCTTAAAACAATGAATCATCAACCCAACACTTACCAATACAGAGGATGTTGAAAACAAATCCATTTTGTACACTCTTGTTAACCAGCTGATCTGGAAGGCTGTCGAAACCGACGTGCCCTGACAACTTCAGTGTACGGAGGAGAGTCTCCATCTAAAATTAAACTTTTGTTTAACCAGAGATTTTAGGAAAGCGGCAACGGGTTGAACTATACAATAGAAGATTCCTAACTGAACAACATTGAATAATGTGGTTCAACTTTACAATAATGGACACTGAATTTTAAGTAGTGGAGGGGGGGAGGGGGAAGGGGGGGAAGAGTACTTCTCCCTCCTGCAACCCCCATGTCTAGGAGACGTGTAGTTTTTGAGATATGATTTTTTTTGTAAACATAACTTTACTAATTTTTTTCAAAATGGTGTACTTATTTCTTGTGTCTAAAGACGAGAAATGCAGAAGAAAAGTTAGTGGTCAATGTAAAAAACATTTAATACAGTCTAAAAACGCGGACTAAAGCCCACAAGCCTATCAAGCAAAGCAAGTGTGCCATGACAGCGGTCAACAAATGTCACAACCGATTTGTAACCACCATTTAAATAGTTATCAATAAATAAATGGTGACCAGTCGGTTCTGGCACTCGCCGGCCGCTACCGCGGCACGCTCGCTTCGCTCGCTCGGCTCGTGCGCTTTGGTCTAAACACTAACCCAACCCAACCAACTCACCGTTTAAGTTACTGGTCGTGAGAAACACTCCTTGCACCAGTTCGTAGTCGCTCATTATTAAAAAATAAAAAGGCGGCAAAATATTCATAGTGCCGCCTAATGCATCGATGTTTATAATAAAAATAAATCGATTACAAATACTACTCATTCAAACCCGTAATATATAAGCAATAACAATAATTTTCGTATTTCAAAATGGATATTATTGGAATATCGAATGATATTCGAATTAAAAAATCGATATTATTGACATACTGATTTGGTAACATTTATTTATCGTCGTAAAGTGAAAAAAAGTGACAGTACTGTGATTTATTATTATGTACTTAAAAATTATAATAACTAATTCAAAACTTGTTTACTAAAGTAAAAAATGGTTTTAGTGTTTATATATCATGTGTAAGTGTATTCCTAAAGACAAATCAAAGTTTTTTTCAACAAAAGTGACATAACCTTGTTTATCAAACGTATTTTTGTTTTTCCCATTATTCATTCAAAACTTGTTGGTGGACCCTAAAAACTTGTTTCCTAGCCCAAATAAGAGGTCTAGTGTCTATATATAAGGCGTATGTATACCCCTAAACTTGATTTTCGTAAAATTCAGTGTCCATTATTGTAAAGTTGAGCCAATAATGTCATTGTTATAATTGAAATCAGATACAGTATGTTTATTGTTTACATTCTTGATGTTGTAAGCAAGAAAACATTCTACAAATAACTTGTATTATAAATTCCACTAACTACAAATTGTGTCAGTTACGCCCAATATTGAACCTTGCTGCAAAAGGGTACACATTGCCTATACTTTATATTATATTGTTCGTAAATAACTTTTAAGTTAAAATCAAAATATTAGAATCAATAATATTTCATGAAAATGCACTTGTAATAAAAAATAAACTCACTTTTGGTGGCTCAACGTCAATCGCCGCCATGTTTACAATTTGACTGATTGCAGTTGTGTGAATTAAGCCGGGCTTCAGCGTCGCAGACCGCAGTTGAGCCATCCATGAAAACTTCAGGCGGCAGAGCAACCAACGGACTAAAATACAAAACCGATATTCTCTTTCGTACGATGTTTAACTATACATACTATTTAAAATATTCTTATAGGTATTCATCCTTATTCCGCATTTCAAGCCATGATTTATTACAATGACATTATATTTATCAAAATATAAATTACTTAACACGCATAAAGGTACTGACATCTTTAAACACAGATATACCAGTCCTGCTTTTTGGTGAATGTTTAGAACAATAACTAAGTTAAGGATTTCACAACCATAGATGATAAATATTTCAGATTAAGGAATAAATGTAATTAAAATAATTGATACAAAAGATCTTTTAAATTATACCATACAATAATTATTTTTGGTAATTTATGTACCTTGGAAAATGGCAACACCAGCAAAAACCAAAATGGCAGAATGCGACTTCGGCGTGTTATCATGTGAGCCGGAGGAATAATGTTTTCTTGAATTCTATGGTCGTGAGTGGATATTAAATTTGTGTTTCAGTGAATTGTGACATAATAAATCATGGCGGACATAAAATCGCCGCCGTATAGTGATATCAAGAGACCTGAGGAGGTGGTCAGAATGACTACAAATGATAGCCTGAAATTTGCAGTTCTTATCGGGTTGATTGAAGTCGGGCAAGTTACCAACAGGGAGGTTGTGAATACCGTCCTGCATTTGGTAAGTACCTAGGTGTTAGGACTTCCTACAGTGCACTAAGCACCAAGTAAGGTCTTGAACTCTTATAGGATTCGACTTGGAAAGGTTATTAGATTAGACTATTCGATGCTTTCATATTATGTTTTATTCAACATGTAATTAATTAACTTGTCGGTTATGGAAATGGTTGTGTTATTAATTTTGATGTTAGCGTGTTGCCGTCCGTGAGTGGTTTATTTTCATTGTTTTTATCGATCTTGTATGATCGTGAATCGCGGGACTACACAATCAGCGAGCTCGCGCCGCAGCCGGTTGCACTGTTTGTTTTGATACTGGCTCGTCGCCGGCGCATACCTAGTCTCAGCATAAAATGTATTTGTAGGTAGCGATTTTGCAACATAATTTTCATTGTTTACGTTTTACGGTCAGACAACCGTGTTAATTGATGTACGAAAAACCTGACGTAGTACTTACCTTGGATAAATGCAATTTGTTGACAGAACTAAGCCTCAAGATGACCGAACAGGTACATGTTATTATGTTTTGATTTCTACTACGTTGTGATTAATCTGGGCACCTAGAATGTTAAGATATTATCATCAATATGACATTCTCGAAATTCATAGTAGGTAGTCTAATTCTTCATCGAAGCATTTTCAGATACAGGTAGCATGATATACTATCTACCTCATCGTTTTAAATGCCTCCACAAATGTATCAATAATTTTCATTTGTCTTGCAAGGCCATAAGGCACGCTAACGTGCATTAAAGGTTTATAGAGTAGGTACCTACCTACCTAGTTGCCTAACAAATGCATGCGTGAAAAATAAATGATATTTACATTCTTAAAATGTACCAGTCAATGTCATTATTATATTCAAATCAATGTTTTAATTAATATTTACTTAATTGCAAAATGTATTTGTTCAATCTACCAGTATAGCTATATATATAGGTATTACACGTAGCGCATACTACATTTTTTCCATGAGATTATGTTCGCGCAATATTTGTATATTATGGCATATCATAAAACCGCGCACATAATGGAATCAGTCCTACAGTGGAATTTAATTCGTACTTTGATTTTTTCGTAAAATCTACTGTAACCTATAGAACTTCGTAAAAACACGCACAACACGGAAAAAAATCCGTATCGGATTTAAATACCGGATATTGCTAAATATTTGATGCCTGCTAGGCGTTATTCCGATTATATTCTTATAAAGTTACTTCTATTATCATAGTAATTCTAGCATAGTCGGTGAAGTCCTAAGTTTTCCTTTTGAACAACAATTTGCGTCTGCTTTAGACGGTCTTCTTGAATTGTAACGTGACGTAATCACTAAGACTGTATTTTAGCTAATGATCAAAACTGCCTTCTAAAGACACGCATAAATACGAAACTAATTGCTATACTCTAGATATTTAATTCGTAATTATAACATTTATGTGAGTAAATCTTACTTCTACTTACTCTATAATGTAGTGTAGGACGCCCTACAGCCTGGTTAACTGACAACTTGAGCAAATTCGCCTGTAGGAGTTAGACGAAGGAACCGGCGGGCGGGGTAGGCATATGGCGGAATCTTAGGAAGGCTCACGTCCAGCAGTGGACATAATTTGAATGAATGAATGATAAGCTTTATTGCACATACATTAAAGTACAATCGGCGGTCTCGTCCAGACTACCCTGATCAAGAAGAGTCACGTCAGGAGATACTGGCAATTGAGTCGGCACAATGTTGAGCGTGTTGCATATCGTCAGCGTCAGTACAGGACTTTGTAGCTGTATTTTTGATGACATTGCTTTTCTCTTCAAAATTATTACATATAATTTAATTTTGACGAATAAAAAAAAGTCATCCAAAAATGTACTTACAAGGTCTTGCACTGATGCTGCGATATCTAGCGCACTTTTCGGATGTTAATTAATTCAAGCGTTATCTGCATATTAATATGGCTTGTTTTAAGAAAATTGCTTAGCATATTTTAGTTAAAGAATTTAAAGCAGGCAAACAGGCAGATGGCCCACCTAATGAAAAGTGGTTACTGTCGCTAATTGAAGTTTGAAACACCAAGAGAGTCGTTAACGCGTTGCCGGCCTCATAGCTCATGTCGTAACGTGGAGAGGAAACCACTAATAAACAAATAGCACACGAACTTTCAAGAAAGTGGGAACCTTGTCTAGTCTTATATCAATGAAGAAGAAAAGTGGAAGAAAGCAAGGGAACACAGAGGGAAACGGGAAGTAACGCTTACCTCGCTACCAGTCTGCGCGTCCACTCTTGCCCCAGGAGGCTTCATATACACCACTAGCAATGTAATAAGATTCACTGTGATACAAATTGAATTTAATTTTATTCATTATTCGTATGTTCCAACCGAACGATGTCAAACGATGACAACGTGTAAAGTCTCCGCTCCATTGTGAGGAGTATGTTACGGTTTACAATATTTCGATAGTTTACATCTTGCAACATGACTATAATCTAACGGTATTTACAATTCTACGGCGACATTACAAGTTATCTGTCGATGTTGAACGTCGTTAACTAGTACTAAGAATGTCGCAACACAAGTAATGTATTATACCCTCAAATATATCTGCGTGACTCAGTCACTAACACTTAACATTATTACAGATGGAGCAGGGACATAAGCATTTATTTTGAGCATTCTTTATTCAAATAATTATATTTTTCTTGATGGCTAGGAGCGGAGGGAGAATTTACTAGAGGTGTGGGAGGAACACCTCTTTAGTAAGTAATATTTTGAATTAACCTATTCATGACAAAAAGAGGGATGTACCAAAACTATTAAACAATTATTTTTTTATTTAAAAAATACCGGAATGTTTATTATTAGGTACGTATTTACCATTAAGTGTTAGAATTACAATGAAAAGATAATAGAAATTTCTTAGGTTTTCGTGACTACACATAATAATATTACTTACGAACGGATTTTTATTTTATTTTTATTCCGTCGTTTTTCCCACTTTTCTACAGGATGTCAGGCGACTGTGAGCTCTTTCTATGTGTACCGGAACACACCCCAACTTGAGGGATAATTTTCTGTTTTTATTTCACCTCGCACCATTTAAATTTACATAAAATTATTCGAGCTGGGCATGTTACTGAAGAGTATCTTGCGCCGCTTCTTCTCTTCAGACTCATACAACATTTACGAAGCGGTGTAAAATAGATTAGGCTACCAAAGAGTAAATAATAACACTAAATATACATTAAAAATTTGGTCAGTTATCTGTTATTAAAATGAGCACAATAAGAATATTAATATAATGTAATGTAAGTAATACACGACTGAAAAAATAGTGACATAAGAGGACAGAAGAATATATCAAATACATGGTGTCAAAACAATTCAAATGTAACAGGACTCCTGAGGTGCCAGTGCCATGTTACACGAACTCATTTTAACAAAAATGAATAATTAAAATAAACAAGTTGGTGGTAGTGATCACGGCTACTGAAAAGTGGCCGAAAAGTCGAAATAAAAATACCGCACTTAAAGACGTTAAAAGGTAGTTTTAATTATGTTAATTATTATTTACTTTATTAGCGCTAGAATTACAATAACAAGATGAGTAAATGTAAGATCGCTTTCTCTGTTCTTGATATACCCAAAGTATGTATGTGTCTATACCATAAATCTAGTTAATTCCTAGTAGAACCTAGAAATTTGTCTGAAACTAGGCGGTGTTTAAATCTACTCTATACTATTGTAATCACAAACTAATGGGACGTTTACCACACCATACTATACCATATTTACAAGAATTTAACGACCATTTTACCTGGATATTGATGTTTGCGTAAGTTACAACCAACGTTTATTATACACCAACTGCGCGCCACTTCGTAGAATTTTGCGTATATTCATATCTACTGAACCTTGAAAGGTGTCGATATCTTTGTATGCTATGGATGTTATTGTCAGGCAGTTTTTTATTGCATGTGTTTCACACGGCCCACCTGATGGAAAGTAGTTATCGACGCCTATAGACATTCGTAACACCAAAGTTGCTTTCAATGTGCTGCAGCTCTCTAAAGGGAGTGGCCACTAATGCTGGAACGAAACTTAGTGTTTTTATGGCGGCATACTCTAGACCAGGGGTAGAGCCATACTGGAGTCATTATCCAAATTACAGCCCTTAGGGCCGGCTTGACTTGACTTATACCGATCCCACATCCCACCCTGAAGGCTGGTAACGTGTAGCCGTCACTCCTGGTGTTCCAAACACCTATACACGATCGTAACTACTTTGTAATAAGCGGGCCATCTGCCTGTTTGAAAATTTCAAGAATACTCTAAAGTTTTGTGGCGAATAAAGCCTGCTCCTTGCCCACTGGCTGGCATGCGCGATTTTATGATGGACGTTGTAATTGACAACTGTCAAGATACACAGAGAGAAAGTCATGGTGTAAACTAGATTATTTATATATATAGCTATTCGGGATCGGCTGTGGTCGAATGTGTCAATATAAATAATGAGCACTATGAAATATATAAATTGATTTGATAAGTTTAATGGTACACGATTGACGACAGACTTGACGGGACAAAAGAACACCTGAGGAAAAAACTTGGTATAAAAAATCATAACGACCTCATTTTAACAATTTAAATCCGATTTAATTTAGTTGTTTTTGCTATGTACATATCGAACGCAAAATTACAAATAGTATATAAATGATCGGGTTGTTTTATTCCTGCAACGACCCGTCAGTTTCATCAAAATCTGTTTAGCAGTTTTTCCGTGAAAGAATAAGAAACATCCATCATCAATAGGCGTGATAATATGTATCCATAACTTGTCGCCTAAAACTATGAATTTTGTTTCGTCAGGTATCGAATCCAGGATCTCTGTTCCAGTGAATGAGGCGGGTCATTAGAGGCTCTCGAAGAAAATAATACGCAATTCAAACAATTGTCAAATTTGTTTTGTGTAAAAGAAAAATAAAGCAGACTACGAAAACACGTTGTTACTTATCACACAATGAACGCAGGCACCTAATTACAAGATTACGATCGACATAATGTATGTGCTGTTATATTTATCAGCTTACTTAAGTAATAAGTCAATATGTACCGGTTTTCCTGTGAAATGCGTCAACTTTAATATTAAAACAATGTTTGATTTTTAGCTGTACTACATATAACTGGATTGTCAAACTAAAATATGCTATGCAATTCCAATCTATCTATCTATACATTTAGACTAGTAAACAAGTGCCTTTTGGACCAACTTTTTTCAGCAGTCTCCGAAAATTATAAATGAGGTGTCATTCGATTCGGAATGGCATCTAGATGATTTTTGAAAAAAATGAAGTTCCGCTTTCAAAAATTGTAAAAGTTATTAACAATTAACTAAAAAAAAGAAGGGGAGTTTAGTTTTTTGCAAATATCACAAAAAGTAATTAAAAAAAATCAATTTTGAAAAAAGTTCGTTAAAGAGGAGGAAATTTCCTAAAAAAAGTCTCGACTTCCGAAACTGTAAGATCAATATTTATAATTTTCCCAGAGGGATGAAAATACGGCCGAAAACGGGTACTCTGGCTTACGCAAACCACACCCACATCGGCCCTTTAATGAATAAATATTATTTAAACATGCTAAATATGAAAATAAAAAATTGAAAAAATTCAGGCACTAACGGAATAGATGAATGAACAATAATCTGCTTGAAATTTTTTTTATAACAATTTTCATTTAGTTATTCAATAGTTAATTAATATATTTTTTTTGCTTGAACATGAACATTGCAAGTGTGATAATTGTTAAACTATAAATTTAAGATTTTTTTCCTTTCTTGGAGCAATTCTTGAAAGGCTTTAGAATAGAACCCCGTTGGAAAAATTAGAAAAAGTTTATTATTAATTTTTTTATTAATAATTTTCGTTGTTACAAAATATTGTTTTGCTTGAACATAAACATTGCAAGTGTGATAATTGTTAATTAATTAATAAAAAAATGAATAATAAACATTTTCTAATTTTTCCAACGGGGTTCTATTCTAAAGCCTTTCAAGAATTGCTCCAAGAAAGGAAAAAAATCTTAAATTTATAGTTTAACAATTATCACACTTGCAATGTTCATGTTCAAGCAAAAAAAAAATTAATTAACTATTGAATAAGTAAATGAAAAATTGTTATAAAAAAATTTTCAAGCAGATTATTGTTCATTCATCTATTCAGTTAGTGCCTGAATTTTTTCAATTTTTTATATTCATATTTAGTATGTTTAAATAATATTTATTCATTAAAGGGCCGATGTGGGTGTGGCTTGCGTAAGCCAGAGTACCCGTTTTCGGCCGTATTTTCATCCCTCTGGGAAAATTATAAATATTGATCTTACAGTTTCGGGAGTCGAGACTTTTTTATCGGAAATTTCCTCCTCTTTAACGAACTTTTTTCAAAATTGTTTTTTTTAAATTACTTTTTGAGATATTTGCAAAAAACTAAATCCCCTTTTTTTTTAAGTTAATTGTTAATAAGTTTTACAATTTTTGCAAGCGGAACTTCATTTAAAAAAAAATCATCTAGATGCCATTCCGCATCGAATGACACCTCATTTATAATTTTCGGAGACTGCTGAAAAAAGTTGGTCCAAAAGGCACTTGTTTACTAGTCTAATTTATATAATTACTTAACCTCTCCGACTGACGGGCATATCAACGCATAGCCCACAAACTACTGGGGCTGGGATCGCGATTTGCATGCGGTTTCTTTCTATATTGTGGGTGCGCACTAAGAAAGGATTTTCGGAAGCTCAACCCCTAAGGGAGTGAAAAAGAAGATGAAAGTTTATATGAAAATCTGGCATTTTCAAAGTAAGAATAATGCAATTTACACACCTACTTACACTTCTATGTAAGTAAGCCAATTTAAAAAATACAAAGAGTAGAGTCATGAGTAGAAAGGATTGTATGTAAAACACATAACTATTCTGAAAAAAGAGAGTGTCGGGGTGAAGGTAAGGAAAGGAATGCTCCGGTGGTTCGGGCATGTGGAACGAATGTATGATGAAAGAATGACTAAACAGATGTACAGTGCAAAAGTGGATGGATGCAGAAGTCGCGGAAGGCCACGACACACCTTCCATGATCAACTTGATCGTGTGCTAGCAGAAGGTGATGTCAGGAGCCTCAAGAACAGACGAGCGTGCATGACAAGAGCTATGAATGTCAAAGAAGCAAGTGAGGTGTGTAAGAATAAGCCTGAATGGCGCTATGGCAAGGGACCTGGCGTGAAGTTATGTATTTATGTATGTATCCTGAAAAAAAAATGGTGACAGATAGTTTTCAAATACTCGAGATATACAATATTTTAGTTTATTTTGTTTCTAAAAAATCGACTTTACATCCGGGTGTTACAACAAAAATATTGTTTCATGCCTTATGCTCCCAAGTATTGTTAAAAAATTCGCTATGAGTTAATTTGTAATTTTACTATGGAAAAAAATACTTTTTTAAAACTCTAAAATAGGTACTTAAGATAAAAAGCTGAAAATTTGGGTGCATTGCTTTTATTTGATAACAAAACGATCCCTATAGTAAAAGTAGATAACTGTTGCGGGGGCAGTTATTACTAAGAAGCCCTGCTATATATACCCTTTATTAGTAAAACTACGTTTTAACGGTTTGAGATTTTCTTTTTTCCATGATCATGGGTGTGGCTGAAACGTCGGAATGAAAATCTAATAAAATACCGCACTAGTCACATAAACTTAATAAAATACTACATTTATTAATTTTGAGTTTAGTGCTTTAAGTGTGAAAATTGTCTGTGAGAGAACGTTAAGAATTATTTTCTTATCAGCTGGTAGTTATTTTGTACTACGACCTTGCATTGTGCGCATGTGCAATTGTCTGAACGATTGTTTTGAATATTAATGCCTGACTAACGTATTTGCTGTTCAGGGCTCCAAGTCTTGAATTGGATAGATGACACATCGCGTGTTTAGTAAAAGAAAATGTACTAAAAGTACAGTAAGTACTTGCACAGGCACAACCTAGTTGCCAGGATAATCCACCAGCGACTGAGACACCTTATTATAAATATACCCAGTTCTCGAAAATGGTCATAGCACGCTCTACTGGGATCGATCTATTATCACAAACAGGACTTTTGTTGCTAATAACCCTGACATTGTGATAATAGTTCAATCTGCGAGACGTACGCTTTGCTTTGCTCGTTGATATAAGTACTCCACATGATTGTAATCTCGTAAAACCTGAAACTGATGAATTAATGAAATACCTTGACCTCGCGCATTTGGAGTCAACTATCATCGTACCGATAGTGGTGTAGTGTTAACGGTCTTATAGCGAAGAGCCTCGATCGACACCTAGAGAGGCTCTCGCTCGGTAAATGGGTGAAGGGCCAGACAAAAAAGTGAGAAAGTTCCTGTCTCTGGAGCCTTAAACACCGGTAGCCTGGAATCCTAGGCTCATAAGTAGGCTATATAAGTCAAAATGTAATATGCTTGGAGATAGTAATAAACGCGTGTTTATTGCGTAAAGAAATTCAACAGCCGTGCATTTATAATGAAAGTGAAATGCACGATCGCTCCTTTCCTTTTAATTAACACGGTTTCTTATTATTTTTTACTGCACGAATTCAGCAGACAGGCAGACGGCCCATCTGATAGAAAGCAGTTACCATCGCTTATGGACACTTGTAACATCAAAGATGCTACAAATGTGCTGCCACTCTCTACACTTGATCCTGGCCACTAATACCGGAACACAACTTAAGGTTATCACGGCGGCATACTCTAAACTGGGGGTGGCATTCATCCAGTCGGGTAAATGGGCCGGGCCGCCCGGTCGTAGGAAATTATGTTCTTTCTCCATTCCTGCACGGATAAAAATAATTGATATAACAATTACGTATGTACACGACTCTCTGCGGCACGAATAAACCCATGCGGTTTCTATGCCACAGTCAAGTGTTTTTATTATATATGAATGTAAGCATATTGGACAATAAATAAATAAAAACTTAAGATTCCAACATGGCTGTACCACTTATATAGTTTTCCAGCTGTACTATAAATCTCGGAGCGTCATGATACAAGACTAGTAGAGGTTTCACTGTAATTCCTAAACTAGTTTATTCGTGCTCAGATAAATAAGTATTTGTTAAATAAAGAACCAATAAATTACAAGAGAACTTAAAAGTGTATCTATTTGTTCAAACTAGCGTTACGAAATCAGTCTAAACGGATCTAAGGTTTTGTTTTTCTAAGATTATAATTCATGGCCATACCTAGCACAATATTTTCATATGCGAACAATATTGTGTTTGCCTGAATGTTTTTCTATGCGCAATTCTGATGTTTTGTTTGTTTTATTCATTCCGACCTGGAATCGAACAAGAAAATGTACATATTTATTTAGAAGTCCATAATGAACTACAGTGACATTGTCTGCTATAATACATTATATACATATTGTTAAGAGTTGCGAGACTCGAATTAAAATACCGTTGGAATTATTATAGAGTGTATTAGAACGCAACTACAAGAACTATACAAACACGTATAACACAGGTACAAATATAACCGAGCACAACGAATCTAAACGTAATGCAGAGGGTCGTAAATCAACAAAACACGCAAAGTCCGTCACTATTAGATTCCCGATTGTACACACGTCACGCATTGATCATGGTTCTCGCTCGAATCGAAAGAGGGGGTGTCTTTCCATCGGGTAGTCGTTTTATACCTCACAAATACAAATTTGCCCGTATCATAGTCGACGTATTCCGCAACACCTGGCTAATGATTCAGCCGCAAGCGACGGTAAACGAATACAATAGAGCAATAGGCTATCCTCTAAAAACGTATGCCAATAAACAATTAAACAAAAGAAGACGATCATAAAAGAATTACAATTAGTTCAAATGCCGACAGGTAATAAAATGTGTTTTTTTACAGATTAGCAGTGGAATTTGTTTTTGTCGGAACCTAAGTTGTAACAATACGATTATGTCACGATGAAATTCCCTCCAATGTTTTATTGAAATTCGAGGAACTAGTTTGTTTTAGGGCTATCTGTGCCCGCGACTTCGACCGCGCGGAATATTTTCACGGATCCCTAATTTTAAAAATAGCCTAAGTTGCTCCTATAACATCAGCTCTCTGCCAGTGAAGGTACCGTCAAAATCTGGATCCGCAATAGCCGGAACATCCAGACAGACAAAATTCTAAAAATTGTATTTGTATAAGTACCTTGACGTATACAAGATATTATGAACCTTGACTCTAAGTTCTTATTTATTTTAATTGACATAGTTTAATACATAATTATATAATTTATTGGCTGACGTTTTATTAGGTAAATAATTATATACATATACTGTACAAATTTATGCAGGATACTTGCATATATGCATGCCGAAAGGCGGAATTTGGAGATATTGTACTACATTAATTAACCTGACGTACCTAGATGTCAGAAAAGCTAAATAACTTGCCATATTTAAAAAATTCCGTCAAAAACAACCAACAAACAAGTTTATAATAAAATATATATATTTCTATTCTTCTTAACTGTTACAGTTTACTGCCCATATTGTACTGATCTTCCTTTTTTAAATTACTTCTTTTTAATTTAATCATACCTAGACATAAGTTGTTAAAAGTATCCTCTCAGTCAGGTTGCCTGGAACAGATTACTTCAAGTGATAAGGCCGCCTTTTATCTTGCTGTTAAATTATTGTAATTATTATTATTAATAAAACTACGTTTTAACGGTTTTAAGCGCGGTAATTTATTTGATTTAGGTTTATCCGACGTTTCGGCCGCTTTTCAGCCCAGCAAAAACCAACTGCCAGACCTCAAGACACTGAGCTCTTTCTGCGTGCAACGTAACAAACCAACTTGACTGATAATTTCTTTTATTTTTTCCTTCCACTCATTTTATAATATTATATAAAAAAAAATTTAGAACTAGGCATGTTTGCTGAAGAGTTTCTTGCGCCGCTTCTTCTCTTCAAGCCACAACATGTTGTGAAGCGGTGGTAAATTAGATTAGGCTCCCATAGAGTAAATAATATCCATAAACAAAATTTACAACTAAATAATTAAAATGAACAAGTTGGCGGTAGGCTGAATAAAAACTTTGACAATACACGTTTGACAAATGTCATCTTTGTCTTCCGTGACCACGGCCACTGAAAAGCGGCCAAAACGTCGGATAAACCTAAATCAAATAAATTACCGCGCTTAAAACCGTTAAAACGTAGTTTTATTATGTGTACAAGTCGCGAAAACTTAAGAAAATATTATTATTATTATTCTTTCTGTTATTTTTTATTTGGTGAACGATAATGTGTTTTCTATTCTATTATTCGTTAAATTTGTTTACCCATTTTCACATTAAATAAATTGAATTGAATTAAAGCAGTGGTAAAATTCGAGTGACATTGCGGGGTACAAATTAGTAATAAACAAATTAACATGAGTCGTAACAAGGGCGTAACTGGATCGTGTAGGACGGAAACAATATCGAAGCGAACATCGCCAACGGAACAATTAAACGAGACCCGCGCTTCCGGAATATAGGCATAATAGGCGATGCCTACCCAAACGAGATAGGTCGTGCAGGTCTGTGGGCGACATGTATGTGGGACACTCAAGTTTTGTGAAAATAAAATAAAATGTTAATAATTTTTTATTGAATCTTTTCAAAGTACTTTCTGCCAGCCTCTATACAAAGTTTCATGCGTCAGAACCAGTTTTGGAATCTCTTTTTCCAATCCGCCGCAGACACCTCGTATACAGCTTGCTCGAACGCTGACAACGCATCTTCCGGCAACGAAAATTGTATTCCTTTGAAGTGATTTTTTATTTTCGGGAATAAAAAGAAATCACACGGTGCTAGGTCAGAGCTCTAACGAGGATCCAGGAGTTTGACCGGCGTGCTGGAAGTCCCCCGTTTTGAGCGCGATATGGGCGGGCGTGTTGTCGTGGTGGAGCAGTAGTCCGCGGAGCCCTGTGTTTGGTCGCTTGTTGCTCACAACAGAGAAAGCTTCTGACAAGCATTTGGTAGTATATCATTCGGCGTTGATGCTTCTTTGGTTCCATAAAGGAATTGACACCAAGTAGCCAGTGAAATTGAAAAAAACCCTGCTTCTAGATCGCTTCAGGACTGGCGCTTTGTTTCGGGATCGTATTGATATATCCAGGACTCATCACCTGTGATGATGTCCTTAACACGCCGAGACGAGCCAGCTTCAAATTTGTTTATCATATTATTTACCACCAATGCACCCGGGACTGTTTTCGAGCATCGATGAGATTGTGCGGTGCCCAAAGTGAATGTATCCTCCTCACGCGAAGATGCACGTGCAAAATCTCGTGAGGGCTTCCCGATCCAGTCTGCAATACGTGCTGAAGTTTTTGATACGTAACTCGCCTGTTGTCTTGTATTCAATCTGTAACAGCTGTCAAAGGGCGACCACTTCTTTCTTCATCCCCCAAAGACAGTCGATCGAGCTTGAATTCGTTGTACCAACGATACACTCTTGCCTTAGAAGAGTCTTCATCTATGAATGCCATTTGAAGTCTATGGTACGATTCGTCCGGTTTCAGCCGCAAATCCATTTTTCAATGAGACACGATAATTTAAATTAGCTCGTAAACAATGTGGAGGGAAATTTCGAAATTGAAACGTACCTTTTGTTAGTTATAAATAATCAAGTTTTCAAAATAAATTATAACGGGCCACTGTCTCACACATAAACTTTTTATTCGTAATACTTTCTGATTGGCCTTGTATATGATTTAGAGAAAGATTTCGACTATTTCGAAGCAAATAATTCGCTCTGCGCTGCAAAATATATTAGTGAAAGGCAGGAAATAAAATTACTTCGACTGAACAGGATACGTAGTCATGGAGGGAGGAAATGGAAAAGTCCTGTCAATCGAAACAATCTTGCTATGGCAGGCAGCATATTTCAAATTAAGTTTTGCTAAGATTTTGTCTTGTATTTCAATTTTGTGATCTTTCTTCTTGTTTGTTGTGTTGTGTGTGTGATCTTGTTTGTTGTTCGATTACTCTTCGGTTTCTACTTGACTATTTTTTTTAAATAATCGTCAGACAAACTCGCACGTTGTATACCTCCAAGCTAAGTTGCGCTTAAGTTATGGGTAGCATACAACGGACCGCACTGATACCGTTCTGAGAGACCCAGACCATAAGCAAGGGAAAGTTTCTTTACCGACATTTACTATGGCAAAAACTCTGAATCTCTGCGTTCCAGGGAGTTCGGCCGGCAGAAGCTTTTCCTGCTCGTCCAGATGTCCGTATTATTCTTATATATGTAAGGGTTTTCATACAATTTACGACTTGTACATACCAGGGTTGTTTTTTCACTAAGAAAAAATTACTTACATTTTCTTTTGTGGCAATTGAAATTTTCAATTGATTTTATGAATTTTCTGGGAATGGAATAAAAAAACGATTTCCAATCGTATTTTTTTCATTGATCAATTGCAAATTTAATTTTCTATCCCGGAAATCCCGCGGGAATTTTCTCGGGAGCAGTTTGTAGTTGTTCGGGTGCATACGTATTTGCTTATTTCGACACAATTTTCACTAAAGCGATAGTCTTACGATTTTTCGCTCACGAAAAAGCGTCACGTTGTCTAATTCTTACATTTTTAAACTCGTGATATCTTTCGAATGGGATGTCCGAATTGAATAATTCAGAAAGTTATATAAAGGCATTGAAGCAGTCTTGAATATGAAGTAATTTATTTTGATAAGGATTAATACCAAGATACAAATAAAGAGCCTTTTCTAGCGGCGGCACTTTAATTAAATTTTTCAAATAAAAGAACACTTATTGTGGCATAACTATAATAGTTAGGCATATGCTGTCGCGACACTTTTTGTAAATAATGATGTTTTCTACAAAATCGTAGTACATTATTTTATTCTATCATCAATACTTTTCGCAGCGCAAGCGATTTAAGGAAAAAAAAACACCTTGGGTATCATTATTGGAGTTTTAGTAAGAATCCCTAATTTTTTTGTAAATATAATATAGCCTATGCCAGCTGGGAGTAGCGTAGCTTGCCAACAGTAAAAGAATTTTTCAAATCGGTTCCGTAGTTTCGGACCCTCTTCATCAAAACTGAGCAAACGAAATATTTTTGAATTATTTTTTTTGGAAATATTTTTCTGTTCGCATAATTTGAGGTTCGAATGAAGATTGATGACGAAAGATGCGCATTTGTTAGAGTTCCGTTGTATGTGTATAATTTTAGAGTAGACTATGTATGTTTTTTTGGTTCCGGATCGAATCCAGTTTTTTGTTTGATAAAATAAAATATGTTTGTAGCACCAAGTCTACACTCAGCGCGCCGTCGATACCGTCTACGCACACATACGCGTTCCGCACCCCGCCTCACGTGTGCCTGCACACCCACTAAGATGACCCCGCCTATATAAGCCCGGCGCTCGGCCGTGCAGAGGGAGTCTGCTGTTCGCAGGCCTCTCACCCGCAACGGGAAGTGGTCTCGCACAGCCAGGCGTTCTACGCAGCGTTGACATAGGACTCGAACGGGTGCATCGAGCAATTCGAACTCCCGCTTCGTCGATTGTGTCAACTCTAAGTCTTTACCACTACAAACTGGCGCCCAAAGTGGGGCCCGAAGAAGAATGAGCAAGAGACTGCATTTCAGCAACTGAAAACACATCTCACTATGGCTCCCATACTTCGACAAACGGATAAAACAAAGCCTTATACGATCAAGACCGACGCCAGCAATTACGCGCTTGGAGCTGTTTTGATGCAGGGGGAGGGCGAGGACGAACTCCCTGTGGGGTGTGTACCACACCTCTGCCTTGTCCCCATACCGAGGCAATCCGGATGCGCCGCCTGCTCCAGTCCGTCCACTAAAGAAACGAGGAAGACCACCGAAGGCCAAGACTGCCCCTACTACAACGCAGTCTACCCGTGGACGAGGGCGCCCCCGAAGAACCGCCTGCCAGTAGAACTAATCTGTTTGCTCGTCGGGACGCCGTCGCAACCAGAGGGGGAGGCTGTAGCACCAAGTCTACACTCAGCGCGCCGTCGATACCGTCTACGCACACATACGCGTTCCGCACCCCGCCTCACGTGTGCCTGCACACCCACTAAGACGACCCCGCCTATATAAGCCCGGCGCTCGGCCGTGCAGAGCCAGTCTGCTGTTCGCAGGCCTCTCACCCGCAACGGGAAGTGGTCTCGCACAGCCAGGCGCTCCACTCAGCGTTAGCATAGGACGCGAACGGGTGCATCGAGCAATTCGGACACCCGCTTCGTCAACTGTGTTAACTCTAAGTCTTTAGTTGTCATACGTGAATTGTGCTACGTTGTTTGTGAACTCAAATAAATTCCTTTATCAACTTTGGCTGGTTTTTCTTCGGATCCACTACATGTTTACATAAAAAATGCATTAATTAAAATGTACCTAACCTAACCAAATCATAATTTGCAGTAAACCTGCGAAAAATCGAAATGTGTGCTGGGACACATATTAGAAGTGAAACTTCAACGGACAAGTGGAAAAACGAATCGCAACGGACAAGTGGAAAACCGAATGGCAACGGATAAGTGGAAAAATGAATCGCAACGGACAAGTGGAAAAACGAATCGCAACGTACAAGTGGAAGAACTTCAACTGACAAGTGACAAAATGAATCGCAATAAAAGTTTCACTTGAAGTTTTACGGGCAGGTTTTTTCAAATTGGGCAAGTACATAAACAAACAAAGTGAAACTATAAAAGTCAATAAAGTTAGGTACCGTATCTGATCTCTTTGGACGGCTTAAGGCGCTGGCCACACGGGAAAAACTTAAGTCATTATAATATAATAATGCTGAAAGGTCTTAGACGGGCCGAATCCGAGCGTAAACAAAAAACGCCATTAAAGCATAGCTACTTACGGTCTTATTCACAGAGAGTATGTTAGAACGCTTCTTTGTGGTTCTTATTGAAGCATTTAAACGTACTTCAACTCTATGAATAAGACCTTTAATGTATATAATACATTGTTTTTATCTTAAGAAGATCATTTTACGTACATTATTACTAAATTACACTTATGATGTTCAAATGTCTTAGATAACTTAAGCCACATACAAAGTTAGATATTACGGTAGAAAATGTTTCTTATTAATCATCTACACACAATTTAACTAATTTTTTAAATTAATTGTGAGATATTCGCCATCGTCGTAAAATTGTGTATCTCTTTCTCAACATTTCAAGTATATAGATACCAAAAACTGAAAAAACCTTGTGAAAAATACATGATTATGAATAAATACTTATCTGTGCAGGAACGGAGAAAGAATACAATTTCCTGCGTTGGGGCGGCCCGTCGTAAGAGGCGACAAAACAACCCACAGCCAGGTGGTAGGGCATTTGCCAGACTGGATAGCAACCACCCCTGGTCAAGAGTATACCGCCATAAACAACCTTGAGTTGTGTTCCGGTATTAGTGGCCAGGTTCCAGGCTCTCTTTAGAGAGCGGCAGCACATTGGTTGCACGTTTGGTGTTACAGATGTTCATAGGCGACGATAACCGCTTTCCATCAATCAGGTTGGTCATCTGCCTGTCTACTGCACTCATACTATAAAAAAAAATTGGTTTAAACGTAAGCCATTCTATACATTCGTAAGCTGTTTTTGAGATTTAACAATTCTAGGCTCTCGTTGCCAAATGAGCTCCCCCTTAGTCAACGTGCTAATAAAACTTACATAACATTGAACATTATGTCATAAAATGTGTAAATGAACTAGTAACATAACATATCTCTTTCTTTATATTGCAGTTCGCTCCAGTCTGTTACGCTGTCTTTGTTGTAACATTTATTTTTGCTAAACATTTAAGGAATTGGACATAACTTTTCTATTATTACATTTTGTTCTTATTGAGTATGCACTCTTTGCATTCTATAAACATACTTGTGTATTTCTTATAAGTGTTTGGGATAGATAAAAATTACGAAAAAGATTTTAGCTAGACCTGTTTCTAGAGTTTCTTGCCGATTATTTTCCTTAAACATCGATGGCTGCGAAGCGGTGTACGACATAATAATGAGTAGATTTAAATTTCTACCTATATTGAAGGTCATACACCTTCAAAAAATGTTCTGCGGTGAAACTTATTCCACTTCTTTATAAAATTAATGCTGTTCGTTAAGTTTCGCTAAAACTCAAACATGGCTTAACCGATTTTGATGAAATTTTTGTGTGTTTGAGCGGGCCTGTGGATGGTTTACATTCACAATTGCACCCGGTGAGTGAGGCTGCAATCGGTTTTTAGATATTATTTTTTTAAGGCAGCACATCATCTGCCAGGTTTACTAGTTTTCAATAAAACGTTTGTAACGTTGCACTTGCACCAGTAAAATTTATTTGTATATAGACATAGCCAATGACAGTATTAATCTAGTCTATTAAACTATTTCACTGTCAAGAGTTTAAATAAAATTGTGACGGCGGTTAAGTTTGGCTCTCGCACGAAATTAAAATATCAACTCTTCACTATTTCTTTTATAAATATTATTTTATATATTTTAAAACTTCCTTTAATTTTATTAAATTAACTACGTGTTCCCGCTGGGGACCAAGACTACCCTTACTTTGCTTAAGATAACCTGCCAACATATTCCAGAGGCGGACAACTACCGGCCTAGCTAATAGTAGAGCTATTAAAGTACTCGACTTGAAGAGCTTCCAAGGTATCGACAGGCCACTGTACTCTTTTTCTGCGTAGAAGTTCACCGGTTATCACGGAACAGATTGAATATATTATATACTAGCTTCTGCCCGCGCCTTCGTTTGCGTGGAATAGTTAAAAAAACCCCGCGATTTTAAAATATTCTTCATTGGTGCTCCGTTCCTATTGATCTTAGCGTGATGGTTTATAGCCTGTAACTTTCCTCAATAAATTGGCTATCTTACAGTGAAAAAAAATATTCAAATCAGACCAGTGATTCCTGAGATTAGCGCGTTCAAGCAAACAAACAAAGAAACTAACTTATTAACTTTATATATTATATATAAGATAAAACTCTCTCACCGACACCACACCCTGTCAAAATATCCGCTTCTATTATCTTACGTTGCAGAGAAATTACTTTTAGTCTGTTATAAGCTGTTTAAGTAATTAAAGCTTTTAAACTATCCCACGGGAACTTTTTATTTTTTTGGTATCAAAAGTATCCTATATGTTGATAAGGGAATATAAGCTATCACCATACAAAATTTCATGTAAATCGGTCCAGTCGTTTCGGAGATTAGCCTGTACAAACAGACAGACAAACACAAACAAAAATTCGAAAAAAAAACTAAATTAGTTCTATTTCACTTCTTACATCCCTCTGACTCGGTTTTTAGCATTTTTTTTCATTGTACAGAAACTCGACCTCTACAATTTTATTATATGAATAGACCACATAATTATTATCTTCTATAATTCATTGGCCTAAACTAGGTAATTTCTGTAGCCAAGGAAGAGGAGCTGACTCCTCTCCCAACGTAACACGTTCGTATTAAAAATTTCTTTATAGTCGTTTTATATGAGACTAGCTTCTGCCTGCCACTTTATCCGCGTGGAATAGTTAAAAAACCCCCCGCCTTTGAAACATTCCTCATTGGTGTTCCGCTTCTATTTTTCTTAGCGTGATGACATATAGCCTAAGCTTTCGTCGATAAATGGGCTATCTAACACTGAAATAATTTTTCAAATCTATCCAGTAGTTCCTGACATTAGTGCGTTCACACAAACAAACTCTTCAGCTTTATATATTAGTAGAAGATTCACCTAATGAAAATATGTATTGCATATTCAACCGTTGAAAAGATCAATAAAATAAGAATGGATGTGTGTGACGCCCCGGCCCATAGCGCTCCCGGCTTACGTAACCCAAAATCCAGACGTCAGAGTGTCCTCGCCCATCCCGGCCGGGTTCGCACCGAAATCCACGTTGAATGCTAAAATACTCACCTGTATTCAATTATGTATGTGATTTGAGATATATAAGACGGCCGTAAAATTCCAATGTCAAGTCTGACGCAATTTTCGAAGGAAATATGGGTTTTGTAATAATATATGCATTTCGTAAATTGACCTCGTGGTTATTGGTCTCTGTGACATTTTGTTGTTAATATACATTTAAATATATTTTTAATAATATAAAAATAAATTCATGATATCGATCGACAAACAGAGTTGAGCTCTAAATGTTGAATTTAATTTATAAAATATTAATTTGTTGTCCGCGGTTTTTTTCGCGTTGATGTATTTTTTTTCTAGATAAGGATGAATTAAAATTCAAAAGTATTTATTCAAAACAAATTCCACCGCAGAACATTTTTCGAAGGTCATACAAATATAAGTTACATTTGAATTTTACTTCCTAATCTGTGTACACCGCTTAGTAACGTTTTCTTTTTCTTCTAAGTCGTTCAACCACTGCTGAGGATCGTGACTGTGATGGCACTGAACAATTGTTCTCTTTCCCTGAGATCGGTCCCAGGCACGGTGGAAGGCCGAGTTCATTGAACCAGCTGGTCAGAAATCTGGTCGATCCACCTATTTGAGAATTTGCCGCGAGGTCTCTTGCCTTCGACTTTCCCAGTTACCACAAGTCTGTTCATATAATCTAGATTCTTTCGGGCTATGTGGCTAAAGTCCTTGAGTTTACGTTGTTTGCATACTGCTGATAGCCTATAGTGGTCTCCAATCTCGAACTCTTCCAATATAGAGGCATTTGTTCTGCGAGCTGTCCATGGAATGTCGAGCATCCCACGCCAGCACCACAGTTCAATGGCGTCAATTTAATGTCTGTCCGTTGCCTTGACAGTCCAGGGTTTAATTTTAATTTCTGTTCTATGTACACCGCTTCGCAAAGTGTTATCGCTATTTAAAAGAGAAGAAGTGTTAAGAAGCTCCCCAGAAACATGCCTAGCTAAAAATCCATTTTCTTTATATTTATCTCTATCTTTCTTCTATCTTTATATATATCTCTTTTTAATACCCGTAACGTCATTTCGCAAAGATGGTGGAAACAACCATAAGAGCAACATAATAATGTTGTCATTGTCGTTGGCATAACTTTATATTTGATAGTGGATTGCAACAGTGGCGCCAATAAAACGCGATCGGCGATCGCCATCTCTTCGACTACCCCTCTATACCTCGGGAGCAGTATTTTTTTCCGAATGAAGAATACCAACACCACCACCAAGAATGTCCTTTTCTTTGCCTCTGCTAACATGTAAATAAAATTTCGTGACGCTTACTTAAATAATTAAGGCGCGAAAGTATCACGAACAAACGTTCGTATTCACAATATTATAGTTAGGATGAGATAGAATATTTAATTATGAATGTAAAAAAATATTGACTCAAATATAACCTACTTACTGATCCTTTTCCTTAGGGAAAATTTTGGCGGAAAATGTCATTTCCTCCGTGTAACCACTTTCTCTACAAAGATTAGTTTACGTCCGTAACCTTTTTATGTCCAAGGATTTAGGCTCAAAATGCTGTAAACCTGATATCAAGACTACTACTTTACACCTGTGCCTTCGTGTAATTATAACTTTTGTTTAGAAACTCATAAGGGGCGGACAAATACAGTAGTCAGCATAAAAACAACAACACACACACACACATATATGGGTGATTTTTTGAAATATAAGGTTCTAGTATAATTAATATTATAGCTTATTACTAGTAAATCTACCCAACACCCGATGAACATCGGAACGTTTCGCTCGCAAGCTGCCAACGCGCTGACCACTCGCTGACAAACCACTGATCAAAATTATTTACCAATACACGTAACAGAAGTAATACCTAGTAGGTACCAATCGCTGACGGACTACTCGATAATTCGTGGATTCGTCCACTCGACCTCACCAGGTTTACTGGTTCACTACACCGCGTCCATCTCTAATGATCTTTAAACTTAACGCTACACTGTTTCATTTTGATATTTATTTCATAATACGTGGTTCAAGCAGTATCGGTCATAATCAATAAAATAACAAACCCCACAAAATCGTGTAACTAGAAATAAGGGCATGTTTCAAAAATTATTTATTCACTTTAATCTTTGTTCAAACCATATTCGCTAAAAGTATGCAAGTTCTACTTTTAGTTTTATAGCCTATACCGCCAAGGTTAAAACATATTACCAATTGTAAAGCGCGCATCTTAACATCACATCGGGTATTTGACACATTGTGGAAAATAGTGCACATATAACACAGTGTGGATTTAGTATCTTGCCATTAACTTATTTTCAAATTTTCGTGATGTAAATAATTTTAATTACTTTTTAAATAATATCCAATAACTAACTTGACTCGTCAGAATTATGACGTCATGGTGGACAACCCCGATACACAATCGAGGAGGCTATGACGCTTTTTGTGATGATAATTTTTATCTCAATCGATTGTCTGTCAAAACTCAGATAGGTAGACTTGTGTACATTCAATAACCTATATAGTGACGGACTTTCCGCGTGTTATTGAATCGCGCATTACGTTTGAACTAGTGTTTAGTAGTTATATTTGTACCTGTGCTATACGTGTTTGTATAGTTCTAATAAATTCTACAGTAATTCCAACGGCATTTTGATTCGAGTCCTGTAACTCGTAGTGTGAAACAATACGTTACAAACTACAATGGTTCTGTTAGTTTCGTTATGTTCATGTAACAGAAACAAGTCAACAAAAATGAGTATCTACTTATAACACAACTACTAGTATGTTAGACATACTAGGTTATCACAGTTTATAGAGACGTCAGCGATTGATTGATGTGGTAGGTGTGGTCAGGTGTTCCCGGCGTACTGAAACGTCACCATCAAATATCGGCTGGATAGTTGGTTTGTTCAAGGCGTTTTCTTTGTATTGGACATATTTTGGTCTCTATGTCTGCCCTCTTCTTGGCTAGTTTGTTGTGATCAATGTTGCCTATTGTTTTTGTAATCCTGGTACTATAATGTGTGTTATTCGTTTTCAATTACAGTTGGGACTTTATGGAGATAAGTTGCACTGTAAATTTTTCGAATGTTTTGTCACTATTAAGACCCTGAGTTTCTTGTTTTTATTTATTTATTGTGGACTGTTTGCTAGAACTACATTAATACTTCGAAAAGTAACGTGTGCCAATGAGCCAGAACGTGCTCGTCACCTAGCTGTCTCGTGTTGGGAGTCTGGCTTATGGCTACAGCACTCCCCTTAGTGGATTTGGGCACTAAGGGGAGATAAGTGCGCTCACACCTACAGCGGAGTTCAAATGTGTCTGGCAAGATGTAAACCATTAAACTGTCAGGCTATTGAGGTAACATTTTTTATGGGTAACAAGTAACCCCCTAAGTAACATATATAAAATTTAGCTTTTATACTATAGCGAAAGTATAATTTCTTAAAGTTTAGGGGTATCTGGCAGGGGGTAGCAACCGTCATAATTGTCCGACAATGGATGACGAGATTTCTAAAGTTATCCCGATGAAAATGTGAAAAAAATTAAGCTTTATACTTTAACGAATTTAAGGTACTATTTCATACACCTTTACTTGTTACATGCCTAAGTAACCCCAACCCAAACTCTATAGTCGCTGGTCGTTCTTATCTCTAAAGGGGACATGCACTGAAAAACTTTCAGGTTTTATAAAATGACGAAGGTCTGGCAGTCCTGGGCTCTTAAGTTATTATTTTGGAAAAGTAATTATATGATATTTACGTATTTAAAAAAAGCTTGAGATAGACAGGTCTGAAATAAAAGAATTTCTAGGCAGAAGTGTTGCTGTGGAATATGCTGCAGCTTGTCGCGTTTGTTTAAAATTTAAACCACGTCATTAGAATATAATGCGGCTTTTCTATTCACTAAAGCGTTATGATTTAAATAAAATACAAGATAAACAATACAGTAAAATAGCTTTTAGATAATAACGAGGCAAAATTAAACGTTAAACCCTATTTCGTTAGATTAAATAAATAAAGCGAGACTCACACTTTGTGTACTTTCGCGGTTATTAAAATTTTGCCCGTGTATAAATTGCGCGGCAAGTTGCGAAGACTCGATCGCGAGATTCTTTAGTGTACCAACTCTTACTTTGCGAACTTCATAAACGTTAGCACTGGAAAAATTGCCGGGAGGCAACTTTGAAATACACTGACGGACTCATAAACTGCATCAAAGTAATAGACGACTTTGAAATAAATATTTTAACCAAGTATGCAAACTTTCTATACAGATTTAAATTGAAACCTCTAGATTGGTTCGTGAACTTTAAAACAGCGTAGGGTCATATCCTTAAGTTTAAGTTTGTGTACTGGAAAGGACCTTAAAGACTTTTTTTGAAGAAAAAACAGAAATTTAAGGAAAATTGGTTTAATTAAAAAATTGGTTTTAACAATAGACACAAACTTTATGCAAGGATTTATTTATGTTTTAATAAGGTGTATTACCTCCACGTGCCCTTATTACGGATTCTAATCGGTTCCGCATAGATTTTATTAGGGTTATTAAAAGATCTTGCGGAATATTGTCCCATTCTTCTGAAAGTGCTGTTCTTAGTGCTGCCACTGTCGTGGGCAAAGGGTTTCTCGCATATACAGCTCTTTTTAAATTGTCCCAAACATGCTCAATGGGATTAAGATCCGGGCTGCGTGCTGGCCAATTCATTGTACGTATCCCAACCTCTTCGCAATATTGTCGAACTTGTGCAGCAGCGTGCGTCCGGGCATTATCCTGCATTAAAGTAAAATTTTCGCCTATGAATCCCATGTAAGGCACCACGTGATCTTCTAAGATCTCTGTTATGTAGCGATGTGCAGTCAAACCCCCTCTATTACCGTTTTGACGGACCATGTCTATGAACACAAGTTCTGTTCGCCCGTTCATCGATATGCCACCCCAGACCATACACGAACCGCCTCCAAAAGGAACACGCTCCTCAATGCAACTTTGAGCATATCGCTCCCCACGTCGACGATAGACTCTTCTGCGACCATCTGCACCATATAAACATGTCCTACACTCGTCCGTGAACAATACGGAGGTCCATTGCTCTTCTGTCCAATTCAAGTGATCACGCGCAAATCTTAAGCGAGCTTGTCTGTGAGCTACAGACAACTTTGGACCATTTGTTGGTCTAAAAGGGTTGATATCCGCTTCCTTTAACCTTCTTCTTATTGTTCGTGCACTCGCGTTTACTCCACGCACTTCATTAAGCTCTGTTTTGATGTTAACAGACGTGAGTAAACGATTTCGCAGGGAAGTTGTAACAATAAATCGGTCATCACGACCGGTGGTTGCTCGAGGCCTGCCTGTACCACGTCTTCTTCTGTAAGAACCTGTCTCCACAAACAATAAACAATACATTCTGTATATTCTAGAAACCGTAGACTGGTTTAAATTTAAATTTCTACCAATCGTTCGTTGATCCAAGACCTCCCGCACCAATGCTACAATTTGAGCCGCTTGTTCGGACGAAGTATCCATATTATGGTTCAAAAACTCTCGATGAGTTAAAAAACTAACCCAACAATTCTGCTGGTAACAATAATTCAATTGACAAAAGAATAAAAAATCAATGAGAATCAATTTAAAACTTTGCTATAAATAACACGCAAATCTGATACTACGAGTAAATTTTCTTTTCCCGGCTATATTCATTTGTTTTACTGCAGTTCTATGTTTAAATTTTCCTTTTTTTTTAGATTAAGAGCCAGTCTCTTCATATTTATATAATTTAATCTAAAAAGTTTGCATACTTATTTAAAAAAATCATATCAAAGTAATCCTGAACTTTGATGCAGTTTATGAGTCCGTCAGTTTATTTGCATACGTGTGTACTCGGCTCATCTACTACAGCGGACATTTTGATACAAAACTCTCTTATAACGCGAAAGATTTATTACATGATCGCGACGAATGGGTATAATGCCTTTGCCACCAAGCTTTTTCAGTAATCATTAATGTATAAAATTCATTGTTAAACATTGTATTAGGATAAACTATTTTTTTTAAAAGACGAATAATAATAATAATTACTAGTGGTCGTCCGTGGTCGAAATGCGATCATAATAATTAATTTAGATAACATTTTCTTGCTCATCAAAGTAAACAAATACAGTAACAAAATGCATAATTACAATATTTCTTGGCAAAACAACAGGCGGCCTTATCACTAAAAGCGCTTAAAAGAAATTCTTAACTAATCTTGCGCTGTAGGTGGAGCAGAAAAAAGATAGGACTGTACAATGTAAACATACATACTTACACTAATTTATAAATTGAATACATACATCAATATAATAGTAATATAACTATATATACGTATATACAAAAAATAATCTAAACAAATTTATTTGTTAACATTATATATGACAAGCGTTTTATATTAACATATATTACAATAGATAAATAAATAAATATTTAATGCATTGGACATATTTATTTAAAGACAGATAGTACTTTCCAAGAGAGTTCCGAAATGTCGCTAAATTATAACTTTGAAAATTATTAAGATTCTGTTGTCATATACTTCTTCTATAATTGCAAAAAAAAAAGAAAATTTAGTAGGTCATGATTATTATTAAATAATATTTTATATCCTTTTATTGCGCTGTCTATTGAATATGGACTGTTTGCTACAATTCCATTAATTCTTCAAAAGTCATTCTGTAATATACTTCTGTATAAAAGTTTAAAACAAGAACTTGAAATATAAATGGAACAAGAAATATAAAGAAAAACAATTTTTAGCTAGACGTGTTGCTGGGGAGTTTCTTGCCGCTTCTTCTGCTTAACAGCAATAACACGTTGCGAAGCGGTGTACATAGAGTAGAAAGTAAAAAAAAAATAATTTTAACCTATATGTATTAACCTTCAAAAAGTGTTCTCCAGTGGATCTTATTTTGAATAAAACTTGAATTCGAATTTAATCACAGATTTCCGCCAAGGCTACACTGTTAATTTGACGAATATAAGCGAAAAAGACGGCACTGTAGTCGCGCTTGTTGGTGCCTTTGTAAATATCTAACAAATACGTTGATGTCAGCACAGCGCGAACGAAGTTTTGCATAGCATATGCTAGTATTCTTAATAAGTGCATAGAAGGAAATGTAAGGTTTCACAATACTGCAGCCTCAGCTGGGTGCTGTGTGGACATATTTAACGGCATTAGGTGCCGCACGTGTGTACGCCGATCGATAAACGTATCCATTATGTATCCGGCTTTTACGTCCACGTGTCGTCATTAAACCTAAACATATTTTTTATTTATTGCATGAGATAAACAGGCAGACGGCCCACTTGATGGAAAGCGGTTGGACATTTGTAATACCAAAGGTGTTATCAATGTGCTGCCGCTCTCTAAAGGCTGGAGAGTCGACTGGAACCTGACCACTAATGCCGGAACACAGCTCAAGGCTATTATGGCGGCATACTCTAGACCAGCCATCCAGACCGCCAAGTACCCTACCTCCTAGCTGTGGGTCGTTTTGTCGCCTGTTGAAATTGCATTCTCTCACCGTTTCTGTACGGATAGGGCCTTACTTCACATACTCGATATAAAAATGTCTTCTCTACTTGGTCCATAAAAGTGAAGTATAGCATACCGACTATCTTTTGATGTGGTAGTCACAAGAACTCCATTGAAAGGCACTAGCTGATTACCTACAGTTCAGCTGTGCTACACATAGGCTTAAGAAAATGAAGAAATTATATTGTAAACGAAGATCTATCTGACTTAAAGGCCTAGCTGCCAAGCCATAAACCTAAATAAAAAATTGATGTGGTAGAGCCATGCTGGAATCGTAATTTTGATTACAGCTCTCAGGGCAGGCTCGGTCGGCGTAATACCACGCAAACACAGAATATCGGCTTGAAACGTTTAACGTTGAGCTAATAATGTTTCGTGATGAGTGAGTTCTGATGACCCACTTGTCCTTCCCCCTATCCTTTCACCCTATTTCATTCTCCTACACCATTCCGTTTTATTACCTTTCGGCATTTGGACTTCTTTTGTTTACTTTGTGTTTAAAATTTGTGTCAGAAAACGGCCCATTGTGTATTATAATCTTTTATGGCAGTCCTTAGACAGGTGTGTTGGATTTGAAGTACAAACTGATTCTAGGAAATTCGGTCCACGCGGCCGGGCAGTCATTTTGCATCTATGCAGTATAAAGCAAGGCCTCGATTGAGGGACGAGGCAGTCGAGCTATAACCACGAGCGAAGCAAGACTTGTGTACATTCGGTAATATATTAAGTGAAACTCTTTACGCGTGTTGTGTGTGACTAGTTGTGTTCCGTTATATCTATACGTGTGTTATACGTGTTTCTATAGTTCTAATAAAGTCTATAGTAATTTTAACGGCATTTTAATTCGAGTCCTGCAACTCGTAACAATATTTATAGATCAATGTTTATTTGTTTTTTTTATTGTTTAGCACGGGTCACATGCTATATGTGATTGAGGAGGGTGGTGGGCACTGAAAATCAGCGCAAGATGCTGAGTGCCAACCTCATTTCCAAATTGCAGCATCCAATTTCTGTATAATGTTATCTGTACTTTGTTACGTTAGTACTATTTTGTGTTGTGTGTCGCTATTAGAAATAAACATTTTTCTTCTTTTTTCCTTCCTTCCTTCCTTTCCTTCCTTCATATAATGATATATTTAACGTATTTCTGTTTACGCGGACGGAAGGGTAAAACATCAGGTTTCATTAATATTTTATTATTTGGCGTCATATGTTTTCAATGTGTATGTACTTAAAAATAGTACTACAATAATTTGCATACATTGCAAGTTACCTATAATTCTCTACTGTTTTATAAATCTGAAAGGATGACAAACCAATACAAGGTGTTTAAATCCATTTATAATTTCTGTTTCACTTTGAAGTGAAACTTCTTTAGAATCACTGTGATTTGAAACTCGATGAAACGAAAAAGAGATAAACACATAAATCTATAGGACTAAGCCTGCGAAAGAACGAGATAGAATAGGTACATTATATTTAATCATTTAAACACTATGCTCATACAGATAAAGTTGGAAATGTTTTGAAGTTTTTCGTTAATACTTCAAATTTCGTATTTTAAAGCTTCAATATATTATAACGATATAATATATGAAAAGAGACGTCACGAAATTTAGAATCCCTTCCACCCCTTGTCACACTATGTTTCAGTTCTAATGCGTGTGAACTGCACACACACATACTTACATACACACACACACATTTTTGTTTTGTTTTGTTAAAGTGACGATTCTTTATCGACATAGTGGAAACAGCCAAGTGCGTGACAGTTCACGAAAAATGAGTTCCCTAGAAATGTCAAACATCATATAGTTTGAGCAGGTCCCTGAATGGTTTGAATTCACAATTGTACTCATAACTTTTTGAATTTTTCGTGGGTCGCGACATAAAATCGTTGAGAAACAATGCTACAACAGTAACTGTGATCACAGTGTTGCCAAACAAAATTAACTTTTAACAAGTTTTTAAATTACTTAGAAGATATGTTCATCATAGCATCAAATAAATTAGCTTTGTTATAAACTTGAAAGACTGTGTCACCAAAAAGGATAAATAAAAAAGTCAAGGATATAAACTTTTTTATATTTTGTGTAAGTAACAAGTAATCACAGAGGATAGTATATGTGAGCCTATCTATTATATCTATGTTTTCGCTTGTATGCTGATTTTTATTTAAATTTAACCACATTTTTACTAAAAATCTTTTAGAGACTCTAAAATTTTTTCACAGTCAATCATATATTGATTATTGAATTTTAATCCTCGACTAACTAAACCACACACAACCATGTTCAATGAAAAGTTTTTCAACCGCCATACATGTAGGCAGATACCCCAGCTGTTAGTTCCTTCGTCATTTAACTATATCACTTTGGATGCGTATCATTAATAGGTCACAACGCCAAAAATGCTCCGTCAGCCGTTCCACATGGTGACCGCGGTCTTTATGGTTGTGGCGAAAATGTCAGAAGTCATCATTTTCGATCACACAGCGCTCACGAAGACCCATGTCAAGAGGTGGGTCGAAATGGGCGTTGACCACAGAGCATTAATTCTCTTTATCTACTGACAAAGAAAAAGGCACGATTTTTAAATCAACCAATGACATTTGTGTATTTCGTCGTTTATGACATCAGCGCTTCATAGTCCGTTCCACTAGAGTTTATAACTGTAACGTGCGCAAGCAAGTTGAACAGGAAAAATCGCAGTCGTCGACGTGGTCGTTGTGAGCCTCTTCTGGAACGTATTGTAGCGTCATGCAGACATCATCGTCGTGTCAAAGTTGATCGATACTGCAGGCACAATGGTTTACGATAAAATCACTGTGATGTACAAATAGAGGTTGTGGAATAAACGGATGGATATGCCTTTTTCATAAGACTTCCCGTTTTCGCCAAAATGGCTATGGAACTGTAAAGAACAGAAGTGTATGCTCAGTTTCACGCTTTTGACCTGTTTCATATCGTCTCCCTCATGGTAAAATTAGGTAACCAAAATTTTAGCGAAATCGACTTTATTCTATTTTCTACTTACCTATCTTTTTATTCTAAATATATCTTTTTATATAAACAATTATTGAAAAAAGCTGAAATTAGACTCGCTAAGCTGGAAGATCAAGTGTAAAATTAGACCAAAAAGTGATGGATGGATTGTGTGTAGAATGTCATAATTTGTTGCGTGACAGCGGATAAATGTCCAAATAAATGCGTATGGAAAAAAACGATAATTTGTGCTGATCCCAAATGACTGGAAACAGGTAAAAAAAGAGGAAATATATGCATGGAAAAATTAGTTACAAAATAAATATAATATCTTAAATAATTATGATGAATGTGACAGTTAATTTGTTTACGGTTCACAAATTATCACTAGTTATTTAAAAACAAACTCGTTTGTTAATACCCAAGCGGATTAATAGCGAAGAGAGGGGAGCGCCGCAGGTGACGCAGTCCGCCACATACTGTCCGGCAATGCATACATTCCACTTACCTGTGCTATTGTCAAATAAAACTTAGTTAATTACATTATAACAGTCCTCTAACCATTGATGAACCTATATCTACCAGAACAAACAACACCGTGTGTGGACGTAGGGACGATGGTTATATCGAATTTCGATATATTCATAAAGAAAACTCCAAATAAAATATTAAATCACCCATATATATTTTCACCAATTGACATGAAAAGATTTTCCTGTATAAGGTCAAACGACCATAAATACAGCAGAGTTTAAACACCGTCGTTTACACGAAATTTTGAATTAGTTATTTCGTTTTAGCATGAGAGGTTTTGATTGCAATGAATTAACGTGATCCGAGCGGTTATCGCTCGTTTCCCTTTGTGGAGGCGTCGATGCTGTATGAATATTTTATGCCGTCGAGGTTCTGCGAACGGCGTTTACATGTTGTGGCCTGTGCGTGCTTCCACTCTATTCTATCCTATAAAGGTACTTTATGTTGATTAGAAACACTTACTATGAGTATATATATGCATGGATGGAATAGGTATAATGAAATTCATTTTATGGGAAATCTTTACCAATGATGAAACAAAAACTCATGTAAACAGCCAATAATGAGTGTTCTGAGGAATTAGTTGATTTGGTGCCAACGACTCACCGCTAGCCCTCGACAGGTGTTCACCGCCATTGAACTCTAACGATCAACTACTCCACGGTTCTCTAGAACGCTTATTGCGCGTACGACAAAGATCTGGAGGAAGTTGTGCTACGTAATTGGGGTTGCTTAAGAAGAGTGTTCTAAAATTTCTCAGAGGCCGGGAATTCGTTTGCAACGCTCCTGGTGTTGCAAACGTCCATAGGTGACGGTAATCACCTATCTAGTGGGCCGTTTGTCTGCCACAGGCAATGAAAAGTAGTTAAAATTGCATTATGTAGGTATAATGACTTATTGGTTTTCTGTGTATCTTCGAAGCCCAAAATTCAATATACCAATGAAAAAATGACACCATCTTGGAGCTTTACTGAACCGTACGGAAATAGAATTGAAAAATATTTTTTATTGCTAGATTACTGGGTACCTGATGAAGAACTATATGCTAGAAATTGGTTGCCTATGGATATTTGCAACATCATAGGTGCTGCCAATCTCTTGTTGGTCTCGAACTAACTCGACTCTGTCAATAATGCCGAAACAAACAAACACAACTCAAGGTTGTTATGGCGACATACTCTAGACCAGGGGTGGTAGCCATCCAGTCGGGCAAATGCCCTACCACATGGCTGTGGGTTGTTTTGTCGCCTCTTACGACAGGCCGCACGAATTTGTTCCTGCATGGATAAAAAAGTGTGTATGCAGTTCAGACGCAGTAGAACTGAAACTTCAGAGAATATAATTCTAGATAATTCAAAATGAACTTCTTAGTATCACTTTTAATTTTCCACTGTTTTAATCTAAAAATATTATCATCAGTTTGACATCGGTCCAAATTGGACCTATATTTAATCATCGGCCTTTTTGGCTCTCTAATCTGTGCTGCACAATGTAAAACTCGTATCTCATTCTCTCGCAGGCTTAATCCTATAGATTTATGTGTTTAACTCTTTTTAGTGTTTTTTCCGTTTCAAATCACGATTCTAAAGAAGTTTTACTTCATAAATCGGTTCAAAAACAAAAGTTATGCGCTAGTAGTCATTCGGGTTAAGAACACGCACTGCCTACTCTTGACCCGAGTTACTAGTTTGCATAAACAAATATGTGTGTATATACAGACTAAATCGGAACCTCTTTTTAGATTTTTTGTGAACCATCCTACTAATATTATAAAAGCGAAAGTTTGTAAGAATGTTTGATACTCTTTCACGCAAAATCTTCTGAATGACTTTTGATGAAACTACAATAATATAGCTTACACATCAGAATAATTATTAATAGTGTGAATTATCCAAAATATAACGATATTCCATCACCACGCGGTTGAGACCGCGGGGCGCAGCTAGCATAAACATAAAGTTAATTAATTCAATTCAGCTCTGTGTTTCTCAACGAAATATATTCAACTAGCTTCTGCCCGCGACTTCGTCCGCATGGAATAGTTAAAAAAAAACGATTTTGAAACATTCTTCATTGGTGCTCCGCTTCTATTGGTCTTAACATGATGATATATAACCTATAACCTCCCTCGATAAATGGTCTATCTAACACTGAATTTCTCAAATCAGACCAGTGGTTCCTGAAATTAGCGCGTTCAAGCAAGCAAGCAAACAAATAAACAAACTTTTCAGCTTTATATCTTATATCTTATAAGATATGTTTGATCACTCTAATATCAGCATTATTCTCAAAACTTCTTCATTACTCGCTACAACACATATAGGAGAGAAGATCATTACCAGGGAAAACAGCCCGCCTTATTACAGAACCGAAATTTATTTATCTAGTAAACTTAAAGGATAATGATTACGTGCACATTCGATTTACTCCTTTCCCCATTTCTCTAATCCCTGATCTGATTCGGTCTTAACTCGACGGGGTCAGGGGTGCGTCGTTTCAGGTGCCTATTATTTACCGTCGCGGAATTGATCCGGGATTTGAGGCCCCGGGACTGGGGACACAGAACCGTCTCCCGGAGCGATCGTTTAATGAACATTAGGGATGTTGCGCGGGTCAATTTATCGATAATTAGGATGTAGCTAAATTTTACTTACATAAAAACTGAATAAGATTTTATATATCCTTCAGAAAATTTGTTATAACAGATGATGGAAATCGCTTAAAAATCCGTTGTGTTGTCTAGGAGTTTGCAGATATGTACAATAGTCAGCATTTACAAATAAACAACTGCGGCCTAATGCTTGACAACATATTTATTATCGTATATTTTCAGTGTGATTACATTACATTGGTTTGGTATTTTTTACATTTTAGCCTTCCCTCCTAACCCAAAATATATACTCATTACAGGATATATGTACAGACATACAGACGCAGAAAGCTACCTTGTTTTATATAATATGTAAATAGTAAATATATATTTCTCCAGAGTGCCTTCACTTTCCTGTGTACTGAGAACTATAAGTAAGGTAAGTACATATTTACGTATCTAAAATTATAAAAAAAATTTGGTATAGTCTATCGTCATAAAAAACTTAGCGTTTAACCCAAGTTTACTAGCATGTGAACGCACAGATAAAAATTCCTGTCCCGTGTAATTTATACATAATTATGAATTGTACGTAATTGCTTTTTAATGATTTAATCTTTAGCTCTTGCATCATTATATAAGCATACTAGGATATGCCCGCGACTTCGTGCATGCTTGAAATTCCCGCGGAATTCCTGGCCCGCAAAGTACCACAGTATTAAAAAAAGAATCTTTCGGTTTAGTGAAAACTGAGTTGGAATAAGCTAATTTTTATGCACCCGAACAACTACAAACCGCTTCAAGGAAAATTCTCGCGAGATTTCCGGGATAAAAGTGGCGCAAGTTTTAAGTCTAAAAATTGCTGTCGTTCTCCGACAACCGCATCGAAATCGGCACAATAGTTTTTACGTGAATTCCGAATGAACAGACAAGAAATCTTAAATAAAAGTTGCATTCTGATCTCCGTCATTTATATAGTATATTCTAGTTTATTTTTTTTAAATAGCTTCAATGTACAGACACAGCATTTTTATGATTTTATAATATTGTAGATACGATATTATAATAATTTATAAAACTGTTATAATCAACATAACAAGACTCATAGATATATGAAATTGTAGTGATTATTTAAGATATTAAAGGAATTAATATACTCATTAAAATTTACATTAACTTAAACAGACAAATTTAAAATTAAAATAAACAAATATAATATATACTCATTTATTTTAATTTTAAGCTGTAACTTGTATCGTAACAAGTATTTTATCTAATAACGGAATTCGGAAACAATTTAATATGCACTTTTCTTTATAGTGTATAACAATTATGATCTCGAATGGTGTTGGAGTATTCTATTATAAATTCATTGTATTCTAATCTAGTTTTTGGTGATTTGGCTAATGACGCTGATTCGACCAATATGTCACAGTAACAGAGAATGTCAGGTGTGGGTTATTGGCAATAGCGGCTCAAAAGAATATTGTTCGGTCTTCTTTCCAGTTGTGACTTTTATGAACCTAGGGGCAACTCTATAAAATCAGACTTAATATCAGTACCTTTTTTTAAATATTATAAATTTACATAATATATTAAGTTTTTTACTGGCCAGTGCTAAAAGGAAATCTATGTTGATAGGGTGAAGAAAATCTCCTGGTAAAATATCATAGAGTGGAGTAAGATTATAACTTTTGGGCAGTGAAAAAAGATGTGTTCCAAAGTGTCTAAGCCTCGCTCACAAAGCGAATGGTCACAGACTCTAATTTTCGCCAAGAAAACCGGTGTGCAGATATAGCCGAGTCTGAAACTAGGTATGGTAAAGACCACTTTTTAGGGAGCTTGCAGTATAGATAAAGTTTACTGTAAATGGTTATCTAAAAATATCGATATATTTACGCCGGCAACATCGCGCGTCCCTACCGAGAGCGCCACGCCAATTTGTGACGCGAACCCTTTAGCCGAGCGTGTTTTTTCCCGTTCGCATTTAACCCGCGGAAGGATTATGTTGCAATTACATCAATTGCTGTGTTTTGAAGTACCCTCACCGTGTTTGCTTTCGGAAACGGTTTGTTATCTAAATCATTGGCGTTGCCAACTTTATATGGGTACGCTCGAAAAGGTTTTTCTCTCCTGTGGGTTAATTGACATGGAAGTTAATTGAAGATGTAAGGATGTAGGGGATATGTTACAGTTTTACACAACTTATAATTCCGATCGGCAATTTTCGTTTGCGCAAAAAAGGCAGATTGGCTTCCAATATGCAAATAATTTATTTATTTAATTGAACTTTATTCGCTCTGTTCCGCTTACACGATCAGTACATTGTCTACTGTGCAGGTAAATTGGAAGGAATTATTAGTTGTGCAAAACTGTACGAATGATAAACTTTAAGAACATGAGAAACAGTTGTTTTTATTGTAGTTATGGTTTTGTACATAACTCCTTCATCAACTTCTAAAATCATTAAATATTACGTAATTTCTTCACCAACTCGTGTCTTAGTATGAATGGTAGTAATTAGTGACAAGATTAAAAAGAATTTAGGAAAATGCTCATTAATTTTGTCATATATTATATGACTTTATTATATTATATGATTAACTACAACTATGTTGCGTTAGACAGTATTGCACAGACATGGTGATATTTGCCTCGGATCAAAACAGCAGTTTCATTATTTGTACTGTACATGTTGTATAGCAAACACTATTCAAAATATAATATTAAAAATAATGTATATTTTGTAAATGTGTTTAAATGTATGATTTACTTAATTTATGGATGTCGGACCACTTGTATTTGTTTTAAACATAAATATGCAGCTAAAATCGATATACCAGGCAATTAAAATGCATAGCATGTTATGCTTGTCCTCGGCACGTGGCCCTTCAATTAAATGGAATATCGGCCTAGCCCCTAGACGTCACGGTCAGACCGCTATCTGAATGCTGGCACGAGTATACGGTTCAGCAATGTTGCACTCTTAGTAGATTATTTAGTCTTAAAGAAAATCATCAGTTACATGTTCTAATGACAAAACAGCCTAAAATGGTTTTATGTATTTTTATAAATAACTAGCTTTTGCCCGTGGATTCGACCGCGTAATGTAATAGACAGAGTACAGTCCCGGAGATATTGCGCTAATTCATTCCCCCAGCGTCAAAAAGAAGAGGATATATAATTATATCTATATGTCATGATGCGGGCATGTTATAAGCAGATAAAAGATAAAAAAACACTTCATTGTTCACCACACACATATAAAGTAAATAATGTTCAGTTACTTCGTGTCAATGCAGGAACAAAGGGCGGCTTCACCGCTTTAGAGAAATCTCTTCCAGATAACCCGGGTTGGGGGTTGTGTGATAGAAATTCAGAGTGTTTATGAAGGTGGTGTGCAAATTAAATATATAAATAAATAAAAAGATATTAGAAAATAACTCTTAGTCGATTAATTTTTTAACTGAAAATACCCATAACGTCATCTAACGAAGGTGGAACTACGCATGAAAGCAACACATTGATAATTGCGTTGTCATCTTTGCCATTTTTTTTATTGTATGAGTTCAGCAGATAGGCAGACGGTCATCTTGAAGAAAAGCGGCTACCATCACCTATGGGCATGTGCCACATCAAAGGTCCTACAAATGAGCGAACGATGAAAGAACGATGAAAGGGAGACTGGAACCTGGCCACTAATGCCGGAAAACAAATTAAGGTTGTTATGGCGCCATACTCTAGGCCAGGGGTGGTAGCCATCCAGTTGGGCAAACACCCTACCACCTGGCTGTGGGTTTTTTTGTCGACTCTTACGACAGGCCGCTCGGTCGCAGGAATTAGTATTCTCTTTCCGTTCCTGCACGGAGCATCGACGTAAAAATCGAATCGCTCAAAACAATCGAATTGAGAATACACTTCTCCTTTTCGGAGTCGGTTAAAAGTAACAAGCTTGCCAAAGTATTTATTGCACGTGGAATTGCAAAAATTTTCCCGGCTAATACTTTCCTCAGTGAAACTTTGTAATAAATTGCTGAATCAACTGTTTGAATTTATATGGCATCAGGAGTGTTGCGAAATGAGATTCTCAAGTCGTTACGGTTTTATTTCTCTGTATCCGATCGTTCGCGAATTACTAACAGACATAATAACACCATAAACCCCCTTTATTTGGTCTTCTTTCTTTCATAGGTATGCGGTGTTTATGTAGCTTTTGATGTGAATATTGTTACAATTTGGGCCACCTGCATATCTGTTAACAAAGCACATTTATTACTCGCCGGCGTTTGAGCTAATAACATTGAAATTCGTTTATGACTGTCTTCTTTTGTTAACTTTGTGTTTAAAATTTGTGGTTGGAAAAACAGCCCATTGTGTCAATGTAATCTTTATGGTAGTCATTGGCCAGGTGTGATTCTTGGAAAATTCAGTCCACACGGTCGAGCAGACATATTGTATTTGTACAGTTTAAAGCAATGCCCCAACGGAGGGTTGAGGCAGTCGAGCGATAAGCACAAGCGAAGCAAGACGTGTGTACTACATTCGGTAATCTATTTAGTGACGGACTTTGCGCGTGTTATTATATTTGTACCTGTAAAATACGTGTTGGTATAGTTCTAATAAATTCTATAGTAATTCTAACGGCATTTTAATTCGATTCCTACAACTCGTAACAATATGTACAAGAAGTGAAGGTTACCTTTGGGACAGATACTTATGGCTGGTTTCTACGTCTTACTATTATTTATACACTTGTCTAAACTACAGTTGAATTTTGGCTTTAAGAGCCATCCATAAATTATGGAGCTGCTGTTTTAATTTAATAATTTCTTGGTGTAAAATTGCAAAATATGTGGTGTGTAGTTTGATATAGCAAAAGTCATTAAAAATTAATAACTCGAAAACTAAAAAAAAGGTGGGGGTGTTTCAGGTACGCCTTCATGTGGACAAGAAAAAGAAGAAAAAAATATGACATTAGAAAAACAAAAGAACATATCTATCCTATTCTAATACATTTATTATAATAACTTATATATTTTGAAATGTATTATTGTATATATATATGACTATGTATATATGTATGTATTTGTATATTTATTTCTTAAATTAGTTTGCGTATCTATGTATCTAGGTATTGCCTTTTTTCGGTACCACCACCTGATTCAAATTTATTTAATTTAGCTTGCCTAGAAGAGTTCGCTTTGAGCGATAAGGACGCCTATTGTATTGCTTAGAAATTATTTATTGTAAATATGGTCTATTTTTGTAATTGTATATTTTAGTGTGCAATAAAGTGTTATCTCTCTCTCTCTCTCTCTTCTATGTTCGAAATTCAAATACCATGTTTGGTAGCCATTTTTTTAGCAAGGTGAAATCCATTTGAAGTCCATCACCCGTGCTATGGCGATCGGTGTGTGGGATTCGCCTAGTCGCGGTGGCACTAGCACAGCAAGTAATAATTGCCACATCACGGTCAGGTATACCCACTAAGGCTGGTGTGCACCGACTTTTAACCGATGGTTAAAATAAGATAATCGCCAAAAATGTGTGGAAAAACAGTGATTATTTTTGGTTAACCGTCGGTTAAATTTCGGTACAGCAGCCTAAAACCCCTCGGTGTTCCTTCCTTCGCGTTATGCCTACGGGAAAAGTGGGGCTCTACCAACTCCACGTGCTCCGGCGGCCATGTTTGGCGGCCAGTCCCAAGCCTCGTCTATTACATTAAGAACTCTTTGTTGGAGATTCCGACAATATACCTATTGTGACCAAAAAGTCTTACACTACATTTACGCCGTAGGACTTCGTACTTTGGGCTAAATCGTTTGCCCATTATGAGAGCTGCTTAGCGATATAAAGGGCAGAAATATCTCTCCCGAATAGGTTATACCTCAAACCTTTCTTATAACGCTGCCGTGGTGATTTAACGTCAAATAAGGCTTCGTTGCTTTGATTAAAGAGTGTTATGTTTTCATTAACATTGGTTTTTATGAAGGCTTTTTAGTTAGCCGCCTCTTATTTTGGGTAGGTATAATGATCTTACTTATAAATAGCTTTTAGATTTTAAGCATTTTCTTAGCAAGTGATTAGTTAAGAAAAAAGAGTAGTAATTAAACTTCAAAAGTAAGGAATAGCAGAAAAGAAATATTTCTGCAACATATTAAAGTAGGTGCGAAGCAAAACATAAAAATTAGTATATTTTGCTTTGTTGTTGTTTTTTTATGTTTTATTTGGCGCTGAATATAGGATAATCAATATATATTTTTTGCTATTTAGAGTTACTTTTGAAGTCGAGATGAGGTCATTTCCAATTATACTCTGATTTTAAAATAAAAATCAGAATATAATTGGAACCATTAAAATTTCTGAAATTTGACAACAACAATCACACGCGTTCGCTAAAGACGGCCGAATGCAAACAACCTTGAACAACACGGGAGCATGTTGATTTTCGGTTGAAATTAACATGCCTTTAACTTATGTTCTAGATGAATTATCTCGTTTTGAATGTGAGCCATCTTTTGTTCGTGATTTATTATCTTGTTTCCAATGTGCTGGTGGGTGGTGTTAAATAAATTGCGCCCTTTGTTTCTTATTCTGTTATGCTAAAAGCTTTCGAGAAGATTGAAAACGTTAGTAATTTTTAAGAATGATTGTACGAAGACATTCGTTCTATCTTTATACACATCGAGGGGTGTTTTTTGTTTGAAGCGACATTTTGTAAATTTATGAGAAGTGTTTAAATGATAACATTAAAAAAAACAAACTGTCTCTCTTCTAGTGGGCACTGAAAGTCATTTCTGTGTCGGAGTAACTTTCGGCACAGCAATATCCTAAGTGTCTACGCCGCAAACCCTGATTTCCTCATATATCCCCTGCCGGCGACATGCTTTTTATCTGAAGTGACTTCCAAATATCTTCAATTTGATCGTAGTGAGTACGTTGCGGTCGACCGGCACCGACTCTACCAGTCATATTGCTGTCATATACTTGTTTTGATTCTCCTTTCATTCATTCTATTTACATGCCCAAACCACCTTAACATCCCTTAATTCAGTTATGTTTGGTACTAACTTAAGATCAAACTCATGGTAGTGTAATGGCTTGCGCACGCGTCCGAAACTCAAAGGGCCCTTGTTCGAATGTTGGCCGGAACACATGCATCATTTTGGCAGTTTTCAGAACTAATGTGCATATTGTTACAATTACCACGTGCTAATAACGGTGGAGGTAAAAATCGTGATGAAACCTGCAAATCGAGATAATTGATGTGTCAATGTGATGTGTGGCGGGTATACTGTCCATTCTCCTATAACAGGAGGCCCGAGCCCACTAGTGATACGTTTATGGGGTTTTATTGCATGAGTTCAACAGACATGCAGATAGCCTAGTGAAAAGTAGTTACTGCCAATGAATATTTGCAACATTAAAGGTGGCACCAATCTGCTGCGGACTAATAGATGGGACGGAACCTGGCCACTAATGCCGGAACACAACTCAAGGTTGTTATGACGGCATGCTCTAGATCATGCCGTCATGCGGCTTTCCATCAGGCGGACCGTCTGTCCGTCTGCTGATCTCACGCAATAAAATAAAAATCGCTTGTATTGGTGCGGGAGCAGCACATGCCGAGCAACTCGGGAACGGTCCAAGATATATAAGCGCTCGGTAAACTTTCAGTACCGCGGGTACTATCCTATCAGAATCTCAGCTGCACTGACAAATCAGAGAGCTATTGTAATTGCGCTACGGCGCTACGCCGTAGCAACTCTTGTTTGCGGGAAATCTAAACATTCAAACTCGTTCAGATGATACAACCTATGAATTTAAACTGCATATTGTGAGCGTAGTGGAGTATCGAGTCGAGTCGAGTTTTGATGCATATATTCATAAAATTGAAATAATAATGCTGTAGTATCTTATTAATACCAAAAGATATATTTATGCTGCATTTAAAAAATGGTTAAAATACCCGTCGACTAAAACGTGCAAATAATTGCAAAATAGATAGAACATTTTCTATAAACTTAAATTAGTTTCTGCGGGATATTAAAAAACAAACGTTTTTATTCAAAATAAGTTCCACTGGAAAACACTTCTAGAACGTTATACATATAAGTTAAAAATTAAATTTACCACCTGTATGTACACCGCTTCGTAACGTGCTGTTGATGTTAAGGAGAAGAAGCGGCAAGAAACTCCTCAGCATACATATTCGATGTTTGCACTGTACCTTTGTACCTTTCTACGAAATATTTGACTAAGAGTTTTTCGGTTTATCCGACGTTTCGGCCGCTTTTCAGTGGTCGTGGTCACGGAAGACAAAGATGACACGTTAGACAAATGTCATATTTGTCTTCCGTGACCACGGCCACTGAAAAGCGGCCGAAACGTCGGATAAACCAAAATCAAATAAATTACCGCGCTTAAAACCGTTAAAACGTAATTTTACTATGTGTACAAGTCGCGAAAACTTACGAAAATATTATAAGAGTTTTTCATTAATAATATTTTTTTAAATATTGTTACATGCCGACAAAAGTGAATGCACACCTGCAGTTTGTTACATTTTCGGCTGTTGGACTTCTTTTGTTTACTTTGTGTTTATAATTAGAATTTGTAATTAGAAAAGCCGCATGTAATCCGATATGATTGTCGTTACCCAGGTTACAATTCTTGGAAAATTCAGTCCACGCGGTATAGTGTTGTATTGTATAGTTTAGTATAACACAATGCCCGAACGGAGGGGTGAGGCACTTTGAGAGACTATGCGCGTGTTATTGAATTGTGCATTACATTGGGACTTATTGCGTCCGGTTATATTTGTACCTGTGTTATACGTGTTTGTATAGTTCTAATCAATTCTACAGTAATTCCAACGGCATTTTTATTTCGTGTCCCGCACTCGTAACAATATTAATCGTCAGACAAACACACACATTTGAAAGAAAGAAAGAAAGAAACTTTATTTGCAAAAAATAGCGACGCAATTACATTTTTACACACAGAGCATATTTTGAAAATCTGTACGCCGCATCTTCAGCAAACAAGGTTTGCACTCAGCATATTGCTGTGCCGGAACTATATCCGACACAACGCTGATTTTCAGTGCAAACCCTCCCTTTGACGTAAAACGAAAAACGACCCAAATTGGTTATTAAAATAATAATTAATAAAACTAATTCTACTTATAAAATACTTAACAATAATACTTTAATACGTGAAAGAAAGAAATAAATTTTAATAAATACTATAAATACGTTACTTTAAAATTAAAATAAATACTCCTGTAACAACTTGTATCGAATAATTTATTCGAATACTATTCGCTACAGTGCTTGCCGAGTATTCCACATTCCGTGTGCCACGTCACTGACATGCATCATGCAACAAATGACATTGCCTAGTTGCCGAGCCATAGATATATAATAAAAATAAAAAAACAAAAAAACAAATGACATTTTACTTCATAACCTATAAAAAATATTGAATGTGTTATTTTGCTGTTAAAATATGAAATATATTTTATTTTCCCACTCTGTATTGTAATTATCTAAAGCTTTATCAATGCATATGTATGATCTTCTTTTTGTAAAGAAAAAAACATTTCACCCTAAGCTAGGCAAATTTACTCCTGTTATGGTTAATATGCGACGGATCACTCTGGGACCGATCACAGACACCCAGACCACAGTAAATAACTTAAAGTTCGTTTACGGAATTTACCATGCCAAGAATCGAACCGCTACCTCTGTGTTGTAGTGAGTTCGGCCGGCAAAAGCTTAGCCCGATTATGAGTTGTGTATTTAATAAGGTTTTTAAATACAAGCTTTTGAGATCCTAGATATCATGTGACTGCAGACTGCTAGCAAAGACAAGTAAAACGAGCCCAAACACGACGGGTCTATCTTGTTTATTACAGGAGTTCCCATGGCCACCTTCCGACTCGATTATCAGATCAACTCCATGGTATCATATTATTGCACTGTTACGCGATATACATATGCGTGCAAAATTTTAGCTCAATCGGAAACCGGGAAATTGGTCAAATTTAACTTACAAGATTCCACCCGAACTTACATATTATATATACCATACTTACGTACATACATACTTACGAACATACATATTTACAAACATAGGTACATCCATTGCAAGTTAAATAAAAGCTTGTAAAAAGAAAGGTTAAAATGGAAAAAAGTCAAAGCCAACAAAATAAATCTTAGCGTCTTCGTGAAAAGTTTCTACGTTTCTTTTCGTCTCAAAACAGCGATAACACAGCGAGGCTTTGTTCATAAATTAGGAAGTAGGTTTAATTTTAACTTTTGACCTTCGAAATTCTACCGCTCTTTTTAAATTTTATAGACAATAGGTAACAATGTCAATTTATCTACTGCCCGCGACTTCGTCCGCGTGTTGCTGTTTTTAACTATCCCACGGGAACTCTTTAATTTTTCGGGATCAAAAGTACCTTATATGTTGACCAGGCATATAAGCTACCACCATACAAAATTTAATGTAAATCGCTCCAGTCGTTTCGGAGATTAGCCGGTACAAACAGAAAAAAAATCTAAATTAGTTCTATTTCACTTCTTACATCCCCGGACTCTGTTTTTAGCATTTTTTTTCATTGTACAGAAATTTGACCTCTACAATTTTATTATATGTATAGATATGTGTTTAGTCTTTTGATATTTAGTTAATGTTATGTTAAGTTAACGTTGTTATGGTATTTCTTTCATTCTATTTCTTTTTAACCGACTTCGAAAAATGAGGAGGTTCTCAATTCGTCGGGATCTTTTTTTTTCGTTGCTTTTTTTATGTATGTTCGCCGATAACTCCGTCATTTATGATCCGATTTACGTGATTCTTTTTTTGTTCGACGCGGAATAGCTTCCAATTGGTCCCCTAAAAATTTGACATAGTTTGGCCCCGTAGTTTTCATTTTACGAACATTTTTTTGTTCCCGGTTCTTGGGACCTATATTTTTTAAGAAGCGCGGCACCATTCGTAGGTCCACCCATACATAGCTAGACACTAAAAAGTAACAAATAAAAAATAAAAACTTCGTTTAAAAAAACCGACTTCAAAAACTAAAATGTATAAAATAACTTATTTCTAAAGCTATTATTATTAATATATATTATCTAAAACATCTTGAAGTCGGTGCAAAGCAAAACATAAAAAATACTAAGCACCGACTTTAAGATGTTTTAGATAATATATATTAATAATAATAGCTTTAGAAATAAGTTATTTTATACATTTTAGTTTTTGAAGTCGGTTTTTTAAACGAAGTTTTTATTTTTTATAATTGTTGTATGTTCACTTCATATATTTGTCTTATGTGCCTATGTCCATGTATATTGTAATGAACGTGCTTGTCGACAGCATTGGCAGAACCGTTTGACGGGCGCGTCAACCGTGACATACAGGAGCGACACCCCCCCGCTCGTTGTACGTGGAGACCCTCGGGCGTCATGTATTATTAACATTAAAAAATTAAGATACCTGTATTTTTAACCGACTTCCAAAAAGGAGGAGGTTCTCAATTTGATCGGTATGTTTTTATTTTTTTATATTTTTTTTATGTATGTACACCGATTACTCCGAGATTTATGATTCGATTTACGTGATTATTTTTTAGTTTGATGTAGAATAGCTGCCATTTAGTCCCCTGAAAATTTAACATAGTTTGGCCCAGTAGTTTTCATTTTACGAACATTTTTATGTTCCCATTTCTTGGACCTATATTTTTTAAGAAGCGCGGCACCATTCGTAGGTCCACCCATACATAGCTAGACACTAAAAAGTAACAAATAAAAAAAACTTCGTTTAAAAAACCGACTTCAAAAACTAAAACACTAAAAAACTAAAAAGTATAAAATTACTTATTTCTAAAGCTATTATTATTAATATATATTATCTAAAACATCTTGAAGTCGGTGCAAAGTAAAACATGAAAATTACTAGGTATATTTTGAAAATTACTAAGCACCGACTTTAAGATGTTTAGATAATATATATTAATAATAATAGCTTTAGAAATAAGTTAATTTATACTTTTTAGTTTTTTAGTGTTTTAGTTTTTGAAGTCGGTTTTATTAAACGAAGTTTTTTTTATAGAGTGAATTAAAACCATCGACTATTACACATCTTTTATTAACTATTTACATATATCACTAATGGCCCTAGTGGAAGATCCGCGCTGGTTGTCTTAACCCAAAAATATGCTGAGCTATTAATGCCAGAACACAACCCAAGGTTGGAGAGATTATTACTAGAGCGCTGATAACGGGAATGAGAAAGATGTAGTAAATCAAAACGTTCCTTTAAATACGGAGGGTAGATACTGAAAATCTTATTATTGTACGTATTTGTACAATAATAAGATCTTTTAGTATTAGTTTTGAGACATACTTAACCAACTTATATTTCTGAACATTACCAAAGTTACATACATTCCGTATCCACTAAAACGTCATATCATATTCAATACAACATCTCCTACATAATACACACAAAACAAAATTGATACAAGACCCCTTGTTAGATCCTACCCGCAAATGTTTCGACAACAAACCGTAAAGGGCATACAAATATTTGGGAATGCACCAAATAAGGAAGGTAAAAGGGCCCTCGCATATCGACAGGTCATATTTACACGCGTGAGGGTGAGCCTGCCACCCCATTAGCCCAGCCGTGTATGTATTATAATGAGACATTTTGGTATTTACCGTAATTTCGGTGTTCAGTGTCTTTAACATAACTGCTCGTAACATTGCCGCGGCGGGGCCCTCTAGCAGGGTGCAGAGGAGTCTTCACCCCTGTTGACGAAGTGTAGTGCCTTTCCCGGAGTATTCTCAAGCACTGATGCGCTAGGATCAGCGTGGGCGTAACTACGTTCTAAGTCTCACGCTCTTCCTGCCATAAGCGCGGGGCACATCGGAGGAGGGTGGTTTTAGTGGAGAATTGAGTTTTCGAGTCTTGGATGGAGACTCGAAAACTCGCCGGCGATTTGACACTAGTGTCCGATTCGTGGTGTAATGCTTCTGTCAGACGCTCTGATCACAGAAATAATATCTAGATAGAATGGTTACGACGTCTTATTCGCTTGCATTTCGCGCGTGTCATTTTTTAACAAGCCACGCCCACAGCGTGACGTCAATATCTTTTTATGCGCGGCAACTAGTGAGGAGACACACTCATTAGATTATCGATAGTCATATCTGCAGCGTGTGATAAATTATTCTTATGTATTATGTTACTTTATTAATAAAGAATTATCAGTAAGCTTTTTTATTTCCTGAAGATTCTGAATTTTCTTCGTTTTTCTGCGGTTTTGCTCTCAAAGTAGTTTAACTTTTAAATTTTTTTTGGAACGAAGTTCCTTATCGCGCAATGCGAAAGGGGGCTAGACGGAAAAAATTAAGACCAAAAGTCGTAACGAAACTTTTTACTATAGTTGTAATCCGTGCGGCGTGCGCGTGTTAATTTAATTAAGTTTATATTACATTATATTTGTTAATAATGAAAAAAAATATTATATCTTTAAAAAAATAAAATTTTATTACAATTACTTCACTAATTAATCGAAAGGAACTTCGTTCCATCCGGGTGGCCCTTGACACCTCTCAAGTTTTTGTAATAATATTTTGTGCATGTGCCAGTTGCTTTATTAACCTTTTTGAAGTTATACTTCTTTAGGCCCGATGAGAGTTCATTTATAAAATAACTTTTACGTAACGGGGTTCAATTCCCTTACTTTATAGGGTTTAATTATTTTATGGCTACATTAGATGAAGAACAATTACAAGAATAAGTAAGAACTCTTCACTATAGTAGAATTATTTTCTCTGTGCAGTTTGGGTCATAAATGAAACTCGGCCTCAGCCCGGCTAGGGCGGTGAGCATGTTGCGCGGGCGCCACGCCATTAACGATATTATTGAAAATATCTATTTTTTCTTTCATTTATATCACTAACCCACAAAATGACAAAACTAAATACACTATCGATAACAATAATGCGTATCACTATGCCTGCCCAGGCCCATGAGTGGAAGAGAGAGCGAAATACTCGCTTCACTGCTCCGATTATTTATGACCCAAACTGCACGGAGAAAATAATTCTACTATAGGTGCCAGTGCAATTTTCATATACTTAACGGTTAGCTTTTAATAACTTCAGCGCTTATGAAATTCCTTCTTGATATATAAATAAAAGCATATTATAATTATATCACATATTACAATTATTATATATCATATGTTCATATATCACGAAAGAATTTTAGAATATTATTTAATTCATCGATAAGTCATAAGACTCAACGATGCACGTAGCGTCAATCTCTAGCATTCGATGACCAATCACAGCGATTATCTGACATAAGCAGGTGTATTGTGTATTTCGAGCGTTGTGTGTGGACAGCAATGGATGTTTATCTTAACGAAGAAATATACAACTTATGATCGTATTTAACGAACATAGTAAAAGTAGAACCATTATTTGGTTTCTCAAAAAAAAGGCTTTTTACTGAATTTTAATAATTAATGATGATATGAAAATTTCTTCATATTTGCTTCACTACTTTTGTTTTTGCAGTTTGCCACAGCACAATAGGGCATATTTGTATCGATTTGTCTATTTTTTTACGTTGCGGCCGCAGGAGCGGGGCTCACGTTGCGTAATGAGAGCGCGTTTAGAAAAGTATGCAATATAGTGCATGGTTTTGGCACGGGTGCCACGCCCACTTCGCCGTTCTATCTAGATATTATTTCTGTGGCTCTGATATTGTTTTTATACACTCATGTTTGAAATATTAGCTTTGTTATTTTATATTATTTTGGCGTATCGTAATGTAATTCGACGGTGTTCCGTCCACAGAAGCAGTCAATCTTCAACCAATCTCATGTCGTGCTACAAGGTTATTAAACTTTGATGCTATTCTCCATATGAGGTCTAATATACATTTGCGTCAGTTAAGAAGCCATGGTCAAGCCAAGCGAGTAAGAATCCTAGGGAAAGCATGCTACTACTAACTACTTAGGCAGTTTTTTAAGCTAATTTGCATATTGTTACAATGACTACGCGCTAACGGCCAAGAATAACATCGCGATGAAATCTATTGAAGAAAGAAAAGAAAACAGGTATATTTTAAGGACATATACAAGTAATCTAAACACATTAAAAGTAATAAACAAAGCATAATAAAAAAGAGAGAACACAACCACAAAGTATCAGGAGATATACAATGAGGTCCTAAAAATTGGATTAAGCCTAGCAAAAAAGTCGATCTGTTAGATCAACGCTGATTTTCCGCTTGAACCGAGAGCGACGTCATGGCAAACTATACATTATATTACTAATAAATAATTATGTTATTCTGGTAATAAAAACAAATAGTTCAATAAATTTCCAAATATTTATAACATAAATTTCAAATACAACACATATACATATAATAAATCACATATAAATTAACGATACTATAAAGAAAATATTATTTGGTCAAGGTACAATCATCAAGGTAAATAAAGAACAAAAAACAGCCTTAAAACGATACCAGAATTATACTGTTGAAAGTGTACAATGCACGTTGCGATAGTGAACGCGCCTGATGGAGCGATCAGTTATAATCGTGTCGTCCAATCATGACCGCCTTGGATTGAATATTATATAATTTATATTGGATGAAATACAAGACTGAGTTCTTGTCTTCACCGCGCCCCCCTCGGAGGTTGGATCGGCCGTCCTGATCTAAACAAAAGGTGGTCAGCAATTAATCATCTCGTCGGAAGTACACGGTAACAGAGAACAGTACGTTCGTCCCTTCCCCCTATACGTAGATAAGGATTTTATTTGTTGCCAGTTTCTTTATTTACCAAGTTTACCAAGATTATTGGGAATAGTTTTATAGCCTAACTACAATTATCTGTTACCAGGGGATTGGGATTATTAGGTATTTGTTACCAGGTAATAGGGCATTTGCCCCTCTGGGTGGCTACCACGCCTGGTCTAGAGTATACAGCCATAACAACTTTGGATTATGTTCCAGCATTAATGGCCAGGCACCAGACTCCGTTAAGAGAGCGGCAGCGCATTTGTAGCACCTTTGGTGTTGCAAATGCCCATAGGCGATGTTAACCGCTTTCCATCATATGAGCCGTCTGCCTGTCTACTGAACTCAAGCAATAAAAAAAAATGCTCCAGGTTCGAGTTCTGACGTGGTAGAAAGAACGCCATTATTTACTAATAGCTGCGCCCGCGGTCTCACCCGCGTGGTCATGGAAAGTCGTTATATTTTGGATAATTCACATTACATACATACATATGGTCATGCCTGTTTCCCATTGGGGTAGGCAGAGACGACGGATCTCCACCTGCTACGATCTTGAAAAACACTTTTCGCTTCATCAACTTTCATTAACCTTTTCATACATCCACGTTTATTTCTTATATATTGTATGTAACATATTATAAATCACAATTTAAACTTTATTTATTGTTTTTACAAAATTATTAAATTTTACACGCTATATATATCTATTCTAAAAATATATGTACAACTTAATTTATAACTAATACTACACACTAATACAACTCTTAACTACAAATAATAGATAGGTCCCAAATCACCGTCAGCTGGGAACGTTCCCAAAACGCTGGCCGTGTTACCAACGTCCACGTTTATTTAAACTACTTTTTTTTTAATTCACATTATGTCTTTATAAATTATAGCCTGTGTTATTATGATGTGTAAGCTATATATACTATTGTAAAGTTTCATCAAATCCATTCAGTAGTCTTTGCGTGCAAGAGTAACAAACATACATCCATACATTCTTACAAACTTTTTATAATATTAGCAAGATCTAAGTCTGGGATCGGACGTAGATTTATTCGTTATTTATACAATGTGCGTGTTTGTATGAAGATTTTTAATATTATTGTTGTTCTTTTGCAAGTTGACCTAGCAACCCCATAGAGCAGACATTGTCATTTATCAATTGGACCCTATTACGTAGTTCCCCGTTGGGCATCAGTAATCCGCAGTAACGTTTTACGAGGACAGTGCGACCGGCCAGAGCCATAGGGCTGGTTACATGTACAACCCATTTATACGCGATGCTTCTGGGTTATGAGGCCAATGGGAACGTTAGGGCAAGCGATATTTAGGTTAGACGTAATGCAACGCATTGCGTTCCGGACATAATGGTTTTTTGTCATTTTCTCGGAAATTGGGTGATTTCGGTAACTTGGGATTGTAAATCTCATTTGGTTGATTTATTTATAGAGGTGTGTTTGCGTCTATTTCATATTAAACATAAATGTGAAGAGAGGCTTTCTTAAGGCTTTGCATTTTTGTTCATTGCCTTAAGCAGGTAAACAGGCAGACGGGGTCTCTTGAGAAATGTTGTATTGCCCTTTGTAAACCACTAGAGGATTTTTGTTTTTATTAATGAGAATTATGATTTTCCATAGTTTTATTTTAATTTAGTACACCAGCTAACATTATTTCATTTTTAAGATACTGGAGTTTTAGGAAGAGATTGCTATGTGCGATAAGGCCGCTGATATTTCTAATGTAAAAATATATCAATGTGTATGTTCAAACGTAGTTTTATTAGACTACTTGATGTTTTCGAACTGTACTCATTCGTTCCCTTTTAAATAATTCCTGTTCCAAAAGTGACGCGTTGCTGTATGTAGTAGACCCCATTGCGTCTCCCTCGAACCACTCTGCGACAACCGCAGGAATGAAAGGTCTGCGTTAGGTTTTAATATCACTGTGTCGGCCTATTTCGGATTCGGTCCGTGTCAGAACCGTATTAACATTTTAGGTTGCGTACGGCGGAAACGTTGCCCTCGTACACAACGTATTACGATGTCTCACGTTTTACCGATGCGTTTAACAGCAATCGTTGGCTGCTTTCTTTTCTGGAATGTTTCCACCTTTCATTACACAACATACAGTTGATATAAAAAAAATATATATACATGTTTTATGAAACCACTCTTTAAGATCAAGATTAATAATAACAATAATTTTTTGATGTATTTTTATAAAAGAATAATGTCATCTTTTTTTTATAAAAGCATCTTTATGTATTAAAAAATATATTTTGAAAACAAATAAATACATAATAATAATAATCATAAAGCCTGTTTATTTCCAATCTACAATTGTTATTACATGCTTCTTCTAATATAGTAGGTTACAAATATAACGTATATTAATAAGTATTAAATATAAGTGTATGTAGATATATAAATTTGTTTTCTTTTACTCGTTATCGTTACTTTCTTCAGTACCATTGATCGGAACCCCTTCTCGGGTAAAGGCCTCCTCCAGCTTCTTCCAAACCTCTCTATCTATAGCTTTCTTTCTCTATTCACTTCCTGCTATCCCTTTTATATCTTCTATCCACAACTTTCTAGGGCGCCCGCTTTTTCAAAATCAAGATTAAGTTTCCACAATGATAATTTCAAAGAAGGGACATTATAGATGTAAACAATTAATTCTGAATTATAATGATTTTCCAAGTATTTTCTCGTTTACAACAAAAAAATATGCAAAAGTAATCAAAAAATAATAACAGTGATTTTCATGTAAACACGAGTTTAATGTTAGACTTGCACCATTTTCAGTTATTTGTCTGAAATTGAAGCTATTAAAAAAACAACTGGAATAGACTATGTAAACGATGGAGAACACGAAGCAATTTTTTTAGAATTCTTGTCTGTTTGTTCGGGATTCACGTAAAAACTACTAGGCCGATTGTGAGGCGGTTTTCGCTTATCGACAGCAAACTCTTAGACTTAAAATCTACGCCTTTTCATCCTGGGAATGTCGGGTGTATATTTCTGAGATCGATTTAAAATGGCCAAATTTAAAAAATTCCTAATTTCTCAAGTAATTTTTTCACTGATCAATGCATAAAAATTAGCTTATTCCTATAGTCTCCACTTAAATGATAACTTACAGCTGCATTCTTTTTTTAAATGCTGTGATTTTTTATGTGTACCGGAAATTTCAAGTCAAGCGTGGACGAAGTCAATGACATATCCTAGTACGAAATAAAAATCGCTTCTACCGCCACAATGTTCTACCTACATTGTGTACTAGTCTCGAAAACTTATGAAAGTACAAATTTATTCAATTTAATAGATCCGTTTAATCTCTCTTTTCCTTCACCATGTCCCAATGATTTGGGGTCGGCACAATACGTCTTTTCCTTCCCCACTCCTCTACTCAGACATACATCTTCCATCACACCACATATCCTCATATCATCTTTCACACAATCCGTCCATCTTTTTTTTTGGTCTACCTACATTTGTACCCATCTATCTTGTAGTTTGGCATTCTTTTTTTTGTCACGTGACTTTCATCCCTTGCCTTTACAAATGCGTAAATTGCATTAATCCTTTTGCAGTCCTAGTACACAAAATTTAAACAACGTTACCAAAGCACGCTATATTATGGGAAGCATCCCGATTGGAAATCGATAACGTTTAATTCTTGCAGGATAATTAGGCAATACCGGTTAACGAGTTTATCGTGTTGGCCAGTGTTGTCAATGGGTCTATTGTTCAAAGGATAGTCATGGTATTGGAATAAGCTAATTGAAATTAGTGTTGGCTGCAATGAAATTAAAATATTAATTCTATTTAACAATTACGGCGAAATGCATATTTATTTAATTAATTTACAAAGCAGATTACAATCAATACAATAATATATTATGACTGCATTATAAACTTATGGAACTAGATTGTTATCCTAGTATGTGAATATATTAGCATTATAATTACATATTTATTTATTGAAAAAAACCAACAGCGCATATTAATAATACAAACAAAAAAGTACTTAAAATGTAGTTTTTCTATAAAGAAAATTGTGAGCAAACGAGCGAACTAAATTTGTGTAAAAATGCAATAAATATATACAGAAGTTAATAATTGAAATAAGTATACACTTACACACCTACGTACAGAGATATCTAAATAAAATAAAATACGAATACATTGATAGACACATGAAAAAAAAACATTACACATATACAACATCATTTAAATATAATGTGTTCCCTACAAGTACGTCAAAATTCAACCGATGGTAGGGCAAGTGAATGAATAGTGACATATAGAAACCTGCCAATAAGTGAATTGAATGCTGTGTGCTGTTCTTCTGTGTGCTAAAATCTGAACCTTGTCAGGAGTGGGTGTCAATATGCAGATCTACTCGTTTCTGAGAAGACTGATTGTGAGACAGGATTCGGTGTTTACTAAAATGGCTACGAAAGCATAAAAATCAAGCGGTTTTTTCAGAAGTCTGATTCTTTCTCAACCTTCGTTTTTTGTTCTTCATTTTATTCGTTGGGCCGTGACCTTGTTGACCTCAAACAATTACGATAATTTCCACAAGCTGTTAAAAGATTGGGATCGACAACGCAATGGATTGCCGCCATATTATTCTAAAACCATTTACTTAGATTTATAACTGCCTGGTAGACTTATTCATAATCTCCATCTTATGTTAGTATCGAAACTACTTCGTAACTACTTCGTGTCGCCCTAGTACATACATACATACATACATAACTTCACGTCAGGTCCCTTGCGGGGTAGGCACGAACAACAGAGCGCCATACAGGCTTATTTATACACACCTCACTTGCTTCTTTTACATTCATAGCTCTTGTCATGCACGCTCGTCTGTTCTTAAGGCTCCTGACATCACCTTCTGCTAATACACGATGTAGTAGCCCTAGTACATATAGCAATTTAATGTCGGAGGGAAAGATTATGGTGAATTCATATGAATTCATATGAATATAATTTATAACTGACGAAGTTTGTGGGAAATGATGGACGATTCTTGGTGGAAGATCATAATTATATTATTCTTCATAATTATATTATATTAAACTAGCTGTACCCGGCAGACGTTGTCCTGCTTTAAAAAAATAAAAATCTAGAACCCGATACCAGCGTCATCTACCGGGACCAAATGTTAATCTAAACTATTATCAAATCCACTTGAACAAAAAAAAACAAAATCTGGCCCAACGTTTAGGAGTATCGCGGCGCCACCTACTGGGTCCAATTGTTTATTTAAACCATTCCGGGACAAACTTCAACACATACAACAACAAAAAGAACACCTAAATTCTGGTACCCGATTGCAGCGCCATCTACCTGGTTCAAATTAAAATTAAATCATCCCAGTGGAAAATTATAAAAATACTAATACCGCTATTAAAAAATAGGGTTTTATCGTAGAGGGTTGAAAATTTAGGGTTCTATGTTTTTTTAATGCTGTATCATAAAAATATCTAAAAATTAATAAAAAATATTTAGGTGTGATATCATCATCTATGAAATGACAACATCTATGAAAAATAGATGTCCGATTCTCAGACCTACCCAATATGCACACAAAATTTCATGAGAATCGGTCAAGCCGTTTCGGAGGAGTATGGGAACGAACATTGTGACACGAGAATTTTATATATAAGATGTCTTGGCTTAAGTTATGGTGAACAATAAAGAGTTTTTCATTCATTCATTCACTTTCACATAAAAATTACTGAACGGATTTTGATGAAACTTACAGTACGTGCAAAACTTAAATGCATCTCTGAAGTAATGCGCAGAACACAATTATTAAGCCTACGGACAGAGCCGAGAAAGGAGTGTTGCGTTCTCGCTAAGCCGCTATCCTGGACTCGCAGGCCATTTCTTCTGCACGACAGCCGAGGTCTAAAAAACGTTAACATTTGCCTGGACCTGCGCAAACACACGGAACTACCTCACTAGAAGCGTATTTAAATTCTGCGTATACTGTAATATAGTTTATACATCATACACGGCCGATTTGTATTATTATTTGTATTCTATAAAAATATTGTTTAAATTGGCTAATATGTAATGATAAGTGTGAAGTTGAAACGCCGCGGCTATGGTTCATGTTGTCATTATGTCCAGCGGAGCACAGTACGGCTGGGAAGGAGAAGCCGGAAAGCGGGCAAACGTGGACGGTTGTGTTCGCTATTGCGTATTTTCAGGATAAGCCCAAAACACTATATTTCTATAGAAAGTTTTACATAGTATATCAGCTACAAGTTCCGAATCAAGTCGAAGCTTTTGCACTTTGCTAACAATGTACTAAGTTGACTTTTCTATCCTATTTGTTTTACTTTGTGTTGTCCTAGTATATGCTTAAACAATAAATGACGAAGTACCAAGTTATAATAATGAAGATATACCCACACAACACGATGTCAGCTGCCACTCAATCCAATTGTCGCTTTACATTCGGAATCTAATAGTACAAGTCAAAGGTTTGCTTGCACCTTTGTTTACCACGTCCCAAATCGACTGGGAGTTACGTACTGTCGTAAACATTTACGGGCTCCGTTACGTTGGATCCTCGATAAGCAATTTATTGAGCCTCTGTTATTGAAGGGCTTCGCGATGACTTATTCATGTACGACGCTAGCACAATCGCAATAAGACCTGCTCCCATGGGACAAAGAGCAATAAAAGTGCTTATAACAGTTATAGACCTATAGAGGATTGAATAACAGAATGGCTTAAATTTGATACGCGCTACCGCTGCTGACTTGAAAAGTCAAGTCTAGACTTTAAATGAAATAAAACCTAATCCGGCTCTCGGTCTGTCTGTATAAGTCAGTATTTTTTCTCAACAACTACTGTGTCTACATAGATGAAATGTGTTTGGAAGATGTAGTCTATTCAGCGCCGTCGTCAGACAACGCAGTCCACTGCTTGGTATAAGCCTCCCCAAGTCGGCGCCACTCATCCCTGTCCTCTGACTGCCCCATCCAGTGCCTACTGGCGACTTTGCGTAGGTCGTCCGTCCATCGAGCTGGAGGGCGTTCGACACTACGTTTACCGAGACGCGGTCTCCACTCCAGGACTTGTCTGCTTCATCGGCCATCGGTCCTGCGGTAGACATGACCGGCCTCAACTTGCTAATTTTGCGATCCATCACCGGTCACTTTGGTTCACTTACGGATGTCCTCATTTCTAATTCTGAGTCCGTAGCCTATTGAGTAACTTGAAACTTGTAGACCAATCCTGCAGTCAGTGTCCACGTCTCGGCCCCGTAGGTCAAGTCGGGCAGGACACACTGCTCGAAGACTTTCGTCTTGAAGCATTGCGGGTTGGTTGACGAGAAGACTTGACGAATAGTCTATTCACCGCTATAAAGTTCTGTAGTGAAATGGCGAATAAAATATAATGACTAGCCGAAATACATAATCTAATGCTGATATGAGACGGATAGATCAAATTGAATTAATTGGATTGGACAAGCACAAAACTGAAAGGACACGTTGGTATTTGATGATATTGAATGATTCAAGTTTGTTTTTATATTGTGTTACGTTTTACTGGCAACAAGTTACGTTCTACAGTAGAGTTGAGTTTTTATTTATTTATTTGCCCTATGACATAGGTGTGTGGAAATGAAACTACAAGGTATTCGGTTAAACAATCAAAATTAAACTCATTTATTTAAAGACCCTTAAATATAGGTTTATTATATAACAAGGAAGTTTAATATACATAGCTTAAAGCTCAAAATAACCATTAATAACCATTATTAGCCTAGTCGGTATTTCTGTATTTATAGATTTCTATCCACACATATAAGAAGTCGACGCTCAGATTCGGAGAAGGGTTCTGTTAGGAGAACCAAAGGTTATGAGACTCTAGTAAAGATACGAATAATAATACTAATATCAGTAGGGTCGCAGGAAGCTTATACTGATCTACGAATGTAAGCTAGGTATAAAGGTGTACGAACATAAAGATACGAAACGATGGAAACACTAGATGAGTTAATACTTAAATGATTTGAGGGCGCCACTGGCTTTTGAGGGTCGAAGCCAGAAACCAAACGTCCGCTCCCTCCTCGGAAACGCGTTCATAGACCTGCCGCAGAAAGACTGGCAGCGATGGCTTGAGTAAAGATGTGGGTGGGTTTGGTCGTTAAGAGCTGACGGAAGGTATGATAACTAACTCGTTCATCATAACCCGGTGTTATACCCGACGCGATATGGTACGATCGCCGGCATAATACTTAATTCTTCCTATAATAATACTATACTAAGGTCTCTAAATATCAGCTAGACCATAGGCGACCAAACCATTAAACCCGTATACTGGAATAAGAGAGAGTTTGTATGTTAATTAATTAATCCAGTATACCTTACGCTGGTTGGGAACAAGGTGACGCTAAACAATGAATTCCCACTAAAGAAGAAATAATCTGTCCATGGGACGGTGATCAGTTAACACGTGGTGACTATCGTGGTAGGTATTACGAATATTAAATAATTTATGTGCCTAACCCGCATGAGTAACTGGGAAAAACAAAATGCTTTGGTAACGTAGTACTGTATAAAATATTATGATCGTATGAAGATAAACTAATGAAGGTCATTACCTGCATATACGGGTTTTAATTAAAGTGGTCCCAATGGATGTTAGTATCTCGTGGGATTATGTCGAAGATTAATATCCGGCCAACAATCGTGCCGTCTAAACATGTGGATCCGATTCCTGATACGACACTCTGAAACGTTGAAAGGGAATACGATTCAATAACTAATTATAAGAATACGAAGCGGGGCTAATTAAAGGTTCAGCTACTTACATGGTGGCGGAACGATGCACACTTCTTAAAAGTTATAAAATAAGTAACTGGTTACGAAAGATTATCTAGTCTAGTCAGCTTGAAATGCACGCCGTAAATGAGGCTAGAAAAATGCATCTAATAATGAGACCATGAGTGAAAGAGAGGTTGACAAGGATGGAAGATTTCTTGGATGCCTGAAGAGACCTAGATTACTTCTCGAAACTTCCATTCTGACAGGAATGTTTTAAAAATCTAAATGAATGTTAGCCTAAAGGCTATTGGTGTAAACTGCCCTACGAAGTAAATAGAAGGAATAACTGGAATCCAGTAATTAATTTGAGGCGAAGACGCGGGTCAAAACGCGAGCTATTTTAGTGTCCTATATTGTGATAAGCTTTATTGCACGAAGATTCTACTTTCATTATCTGTATTCCGTGCAAAGGGGCGCGGCTACGACCGACCAATTATGAGTCTCAAATTGCACGAAATGAATCACGTGGCCATAAGGTTCCACGGCGCGAATCTTTCAAAAATGCACATTTAAATTTTAAAGATAATTTCTGTGAGTGGTATGTCTAGTACCACGTCACAATTGGTTGATTTATCCGATATGAAAGAGAAATGAACCGTGTAATATTGGTTTATCTGACGGCCTCTGTGGTTGAGCGGGTTAAGCCTTTAACGGCTTACCTCACTGCAAGGCAGAGGCACCGGGTTCGATTCCTAGTATGGTAAATTTCTGATTTTCTCCGTTATTTCTATGGTCTGGGTGTCGGGGATCGGCCCCAGAGTAGTCCGTTGTACCCGTAACACAAGGGTGCTTGATTTGGGGATATACAATATGCGTGTTTGTCTGCCGATTATATTATATTATTATAATATGAGAGTAGAGGTATTTTCATTGTGTACGATGCTTTCAAAGGTGGTTTTATCAGGATCTGTTCAGTAGTTTCAACATTTAGGGTATTTTTGGTTCCGTAGTCAAGTAACAAGAACACGGGACATATGCATTATTCGACTTACGCTTGGAAGAGTTTTTTATAAATTTATAGAAATTGTCTAAAAACGTTTAGAATATAAAAAAATAGTATCTTAATGGTTGGAACTCAAAGGTTGCGGGTTCGAAGGAAAACATCGATGAAACCTGCACAACAAGATAATCCGCCTTTGAAAAGCGTGGCGGGTGCACTGTCTGTTCCCGTATAAAAATGGGAGGCTCGAGCCCAATAGTGGGTTTATGAGCTATTATTATGTAAAAACTACGAAGCAAGGTAGTTGTCTCCTTCATATAGAATTTAATCTTAGACCAACCGTGAACATGAAATTAGCCTATGAATTTATTATAAGGGTATGCATACGTGCAACATTAAAGCATGTGTGATTGTAACTAACAGCATTTCCAGGGCTTTCCTATCTGCTCAGCCGGTCCAATTACCTCACAGGGTAATATGCGCCCGGTGCACGGAAATTGTCACGTCGTGTTATTAGTGCGCTCCAGCGGCTTCGTTGCCGTTTTCCAGGGCGCTGTACCCTCTTCACTTATATTGGATTGTCTTATCTAGCGTTTTAATTTTCAATCAGTTTATGAGGTCCTAGTACTTTCCTAAAAGCGATTATTTAATATACAATGATGATGGCATCTTTTTGTTATTCTGGGTCGTGTAATATATTAAACGTCAGAATGTTTAGCTAGGCCACATCTACTTTCTCTATCGAGTCTCTAAAATAAGGGGTGTAATCTGTATACCTTTTCACAAATACATATTAAATTTAACTTCTATCAACTGAACATAATCGAATTTAGTTGGCATTGTTACCCACAATTCATCTAATATAAATAGGTACTATAAGTTTTGTTAAAGTGGAACAATCTCGTTTTTCGTCGCTAATGTCCGAAGGGCTATAAGTATTGGACGAGTGACTTTATTAAAATCTAAAGGTGTTGTTTTATTTATCGTTTGGCTAAATGTAGAAATATTAGCTACTTAATTATTTATTTTATCGATGTAATAAAGTTTAAAAATGTAATGTATAAAGGACGAACTTAATAAGACTTCCTCCCACGTGTTTCTTAGAATTCCATTTATAAGTGTAAATTGAAAATATTAATGTATGGTTTGCATACTTGGGGATGTTGTAAATGATAAATAATAATAATATTGGCTATATGACAAGGATTTAACGGTAGCACCGTACAATTAATAAGCAATGTGGGTAGGTATATATTCGTATGTCAATTAACAAAAATAAACTACAAATAAAATACTTGCGTTTTCAGATTTAAGATAGATATATAACACTCTATTATACACTAATACAAAGTGAGCTTAAAGACTAAAATGATATCTAATTATGTACAAAGGACGGTCTTATCGCTAAAAAGCGATCTTTTCTAGACAACCCCAGGAATAAATTGACATGATAATGGCGATGGTGGTGTACGAAACATATAGTACGAACTACTTAATTATAAATACATAATTGAATAAAGTTGCTCAGTAAAAAAAAATAGCTCAAGTTAAAATAGAAACTGGTGATCAAGATCCTGTTGAAAGATTTACTTAAATTGCTTGTTCCGAGAATAGATGTCGGCTGAGAGCCACCCCGATTGCTGTGAAAAATCCACCTGTTTTACTTTGTAAATGACCGTCGGGCCGTTTCGATTTAATCTCGGTGCTGGATTATGCTCCTGAAACGCAATTTGCCGACTTTTTCTGACTGACGCTCGGGGACTATTTAATTTTGTACTTTATTTTCAACGTTCATTTATACAAACTGTGTTAAAGTCTGTTTTTGTATTACCTGAAGTAGCAGACTGATGGTAACCAGTTTGCAACACCAGGGGTGTCGCCAACGCGTTGCTGACCTCTAAGGAATTTTATAATGCCCTTCTTAAAAACCCCATATCATAACGCTTGGGGAAAACCGTGGCAGGAAGTTCCCTCCAGTTCATCTAGAGTATTCTAGAGTCTAGAAAATTTATTCCGCGTACATTCTCTAGAATCGTTCCGTAGTTGAGCGCGGGAGCTCTAAGAAATGGCGGGGAACATCCCGTCGTTGGCGAGCTGTTCGGTTGTAGAAGTGAGGTGTTGGCACCACATCAAACAATTCCTCGGAGCACTGCTCGTTATATAGTCTTTACGAAACCTACAACCTGGGTGTCATGAAGTCTCGTGTAAAGGTACCTTATAGGTAAACGTGCTGCGTCCTAGACCATCCGCTCAAAGTCGAGCGAGGGAATGGTCAAACCCGAACTTATACAGGGTGTTTGGCGCATGGACCGACAAAAATTTTTGGGGGATTGGGTGGATCAAGAGCTATCTTTAACCCATAGATACCTATGTCCCAAGTGTCACTGTAATCGAGATACGATTTTTTTTGTTTGTTTTTGAAAATTACCTGGTTCATCGTCTTTAAAACGACATATTTTTCTAGTTTGTTGTTGTAATTGAACCAAATAACTTCTATCGTAGTCTTTAATGTATGATTATTCTAAATTAAACATTAATTCTTAGCATTAGACAACAAAACGTTCTTGACGAGCTTTCAAACTCTTAAAAATGAATTAATCTATGAAAAAGGTCAAATTCAAAATTAATTATAAAAAAAACTAAAAGGTATTAAGAATTTCATTTGATTGAAACAAAATCTGTACTTAATATCCTTTCCAACGATATACCACATGGCCTTGAAATTATTCCTTATGTGATCAAATTATCAAAATCAAAGTAGGGACGAACACGCACTCTAACACCGAACCCGTTTTTTAGAACAATGGTAAGCAGGTAAACACTGTCTCTTTCTTGCACATGAAAATATCCCTTGTCTTTGTCTGTCATTGGATCGTAATTTGTGTCGTGGTCTTTGTTTAGTATTAGTTGAGATTTTACTATCATTGCTATCGGTATTGTCGCGATTCACATCTGCATTGTTGGAGTATTTTTGTGTTTAACTTTGTTTTTGTTACGTTCTGTTTTTGTTAAGTTTTCTTTGGTTGAACTATTCTGTTAAACTGTTGGTGTGTTTGTCTTCACTGTTCTCGTTACAATGCCTAACTACAGTAAGGAAGAGTATGCTGATATGTTGTTGGCGTATGGCAGCGCCAATTGTAACGCTCGTGAAGCGCGTAGAATTTACCAGGAGCGATATCCTAATCGGCGTCTGAGGGAGACTGGAAGCATAAATATTTTAGAGCCTCGAGTCAATGTGAGGCAACATAATGTTGCAGTGGATGAGAGTATTTTACAAGCTTTTGATGAGAATCCAACGACAAGTATTCGAGCTGTAGCTAAAAGACTTAACTTGTCGGTTTGGAAAGTCTGGTCAGTTCTTCGGCAAGATGGAAGGCATGCATTCCACTACACTCCTGTTCAAGGTATGTTTTTTAAACAATTCAAAACTCATTGCATGTGTTTTTACAGCTTAATTTCAAGTACAACAATTTAACAAGTAAATTCTTACTCTAATAGTTAAAACAAATGTGTTTGTTTTTGTTCAAAAAAATAATTTATTCATTATGGCCTTTGGGTCAGCTCACAGATGAAATAAATCGCGTCCGTACAATTCTCACGGATTTAATCGATTGTTCTAGGTCTCATAGACGATGATCATAGGAGGCGGCTGGAATTTTGCAGGTTTATGATGCATACAGACGTAGAAGATACAATTTTTTTTTAAAGAATTTTGTGGACCGATGAATCCAATTTCAATCATGAGGGGATTGTGAATCTCCACAACCTCCATCATTGGGGGATAAAAAGACAAAATCCCCGCAAGAAAAGGCAAAGTTCATTTCAAAGTAAGTTTAGTGTGAACGTTTGGGCTGGGGTTATTGGAAGACACCTGATCGGTCCACATTTCTTACCGGAGCGCCTAACCGGAGAAAGTTATTTTTCTTTTTTAATAAATGACTTACCTGAATTGGTATTACCAATAGTAGAAGAAGAAGATTTTATTTTCCAAAATGATGGTTGCCCAGCACATTACCAACGAGACGTTCGAGAACATTTGGACAATTGTTTTCCCAATTCGTGGATCGGAAGAGGCGGTCCGATTCCTTGGCCTGCACGGTCACCAGACCTAACACCTCTGGATTTTAATGTTTGGGGGCGCGCAAAAGAAATTGTTTATGCGACAGAAGTACGGACAAGGGAAATTTTAATAGAAAAAATAAATAGCGCCTTTCGCATAATGAAAGAAGAAATGCGATTAAAAACGACGACTGTGGAAATAAGAAAAAGATGTCGTGCATGCATTCACAATGGAGGCCGTCATTTTGAACCCAATCTGTGAATAAAATTTAATTAAAACGTCTTAAAATACAAACAAGGTGTTTTCTTTATTCTGACACTGGTTGAGTAATACCTTCTGTTTTGTGATCACATGAATAATTTCAAGGCCATGTGGTATATCGTTGGAAAGGATATTAAGTACAGATTTTGTTTCAATCAAATGAAATTCTTAATACCTTTTAGTTTTTTTTTATAATTAATTTTGAATTTGACCTTTTTCATAGATTAATTCATTTTTAAGAGTTTGAAAGCTCGTCAAGAACGTTTTGTTGTCTAATGCTAAGAATTAATGTTTAATTTAGAATAGTCATACATTAAAGACTGCGATAGAAGTTATTTGGTTCAATTACAAAAACAAACTAGAAAAATATGTCGTTTTAAAGACTATGAACCAGGTAATTTTCAAAAACAAACAAAAAAAATCGTATCTCGATTACAGTGACACTTGGGACGTAGGTATCTATGGGTTAAACATAGCTCTTGATCCACCCAATCCCCCAAAAAATTTTGTCGGTCCATGCGCCAAACACCCTCCCTGTATTTAGATTATTCTAGTAAAATAAGAGTTTCATCTCGAAATGAAAGCCACTTAGCTATAACTCCAATTGTTTAAGGTTGAAAAGTTGGGCCCGTGGACGGCAAAGTTTTTTTAAGACATTTGTGGGACAGACAGACAACTGACACTACCCGTGATCAGAAAGAGTGGCTCATATTTTGCTCAGCGAATAAGCATTGCCATACAAGTTGGCAGTGCAGTCAGTCCACCCTTCTCGCTGGCAGTAGTGATCTACTACATAATCAAAAATTTTAGATTTGATTTATTTACGTTATGTTTATATTGTTATTATGAATATTATATTACTACGCATTAATGAAATGACGTAAGCTAACTTATATAAACTTTTATTTTGGTATATAGAAAGTTTTCGCAAAATTGTTTTAAACAATTTTCTACACATTGAACCGTTTCTGAGGTACAGCGCGAAGAATGCACAGCACTCATGGCGCTACTCAATGTCCAGTTTATAAAGTTCATCATAAAGCTTATGAGACTTGAGACAACTTTTTGAATGCCAAAATAAATCTCTGTAAAGTCCGAGATTACCGAATGAAGTTTATGTCAAATTTGAACTAATAGACAAATGCATGGAAAATAGCTACAGCCGGCACTAGTCGCTTTAAACTTTGATAAGTTTACGTAAGTAACTATACGTATCAGAACAAACTTGTCTATAATAGAGTTACGCTGTTCCGTTCGCCGGCGCCGCAACCGCCGAGTGTGTTTAGTTCGAGATAACTTTGTATCGGGGTGTAATTGTGCCAATATTGAGTTTGTTCTATCTCTGGAGCTGTAGTCATTTGAAATGTTGAATTGGTTTTAGACTATTTGTAGCTTTTTGCTAACCAACTTTTGAAGCAAAACTTATTTAGAATCGTGATGTGAAACTCTATGAAAGAGATAGACACATAAATCTTTAGGACTAAGCCTGCGAGAGAATGAGATAGAATACATTATATTTTATACTTTAAACACTATGCTCATAGAGATATTGCTACATATGCTTGATACATACTCATACATATTGTATAGCTTAGTATAATGAAATGCCCGAACGGAGGGGTGAGGCAGTCTAGCGATAGGCACAAGCGAGACAAGACTTGTGTACATTCGATAAGGTATATAGTGACTTTGTTTGTAGTGAGTTTGTATTGGTTGCGTCCAGTTATATTTGTACCTGTGTCATACGTGTTCGTATAGTTCTAATAAATTCTATAGTAATTCCAACGGCATTTTAATTCGAGTCCCATAACTAGTAACAATATGTTATTATATTTTCAAGGGGGAAGATGTAGTATGTAAGGTGTGCGTTAGTCTATTAAAATATGTATGTATGTGGGTAGTTTATTAAATTATATAATAAAATAGTTCGCAAGCAACCATTGTGTGTTTATTACAAGTGCAATATCCATTTTTAGGCAAGATATTTTGAATTTGGTTGTGACGTAGCGGTTCGCGACGCTACTCACTTAAAATCCCCATTCAAATTCCCGCCATTTTAAACTACGATTATATTACCATTCGTACACAACGTCCCACCGTTAAATTACTTATTTTTCCAAACAACCTCGTTTCTTTTAGAAATAAAACATTTCTCACATTCTAAACCTATTAATTTGTTTCATTCAAACGATAGTTATTCACTATGGAATATCGTTCATTCATCGCATACAACCTTAACAAGGCGGTATGAATCGGTTACCTCGCCTGCCTACCTGAAACTTGAGTTATGTCAATGTCGTGACACGACAATATTATTGCTTCCTGATTCGTTCTAAATTCTATGAAGTGTGTCTCAAAACGGGATTGGCACAAATAAAGCCCTCGCTTTGCGATTGGGCCAGCGATCAGAGTGAAGTGCTTATCCTAGTGCCACGGCAACCATTTTGATAGCTTCTTTCTGCTGCCGGTCGTCCGCAGTGATACACGCGTCGATTTTACCTTACTAGGGAGCGACGCACATCTGCCTTCTTGTAAGTAACCTTACATCTTTCTTATCTGTTGGCGAATTATTTCTTACCACACCTGAAGGTCAAACGTCATTTCAGTACCATGATCTGGACGGTGTTAGCTGACCTTGGCCACGCGGTTCGTCCGCCCGAGTAAAACTACTCGCCTGTCTCCTGCATTTTGCCTGCCTTGCTGTCGAATATATTAAGCCAGTAAGTGCTCTTTTTCTCCTAACAAACTATTGTTCACGTGTCCGACTCAACATGGTCTGACACGTCGGTATTTTCTCCAGCAGGACCCGGCGTGTATGTCACGCGGTCTAATCAACTTTTTGCACGTACTCTCGATGTTGGTTATTTTAACTACAAAGATTATAAATGTAAATCGTACCCCTTTTATCATTATTTAACCATAAGGCAATAGCATCTACCTTTCTTGCCCTCGCTTAATCACCGCCGCCTGTACGCGCTATTAACATCATCACATCGGCGTATTCCAGGTCTGAAGTTCACCCATCTAGTGAGCTGTTTATCTGCGGCCTGCCGTTTAGGCTGCCCATCTCCACATAGTTGGCTCGGGACGTATCGCACCCAGCCTTCCTGTAATTCCCGCCTGCTGCGCTTGGAATTCAGCTAAGCTCGTTCCTTTACTCTTCGACTTCTAAAACCTAAATCAAACTTATTGGAACACCTAGATTTTGACACCACCGAAAGTAAATTGATCTGAAAACATCGGAATACCTCTCAGTATACCTCCCGGATAAAAAGGTAACAATGGCGCCCAATTCGTGGATTTATTAGTTAATTTGTCAAGCAAATTTTTACCCCTGTTATTGGATTAAAACTATCAGGCTAATTCTTATTAAGAGAGAGGTTCATACTTTGAGGTCATAATATATATAATCAGTACTTTTAAAATAACATTATAGTGAATATCAAAAACAACTTGTAATTTCTTAATAACATAAATTAAATTTCAAATTTTAAATCATTTTACCTTAAATGTTCATTTCTATACAAATATAGTCAAATACTTAGTCATTTTACATTATATAAAGTACAATGTATTTTATTTAAAGACTGAAATCATATTTCAATATTTCTTGTGGTTGTCATACATTTTAGCAATACTTTTAAATTGTTAATAGTAAATAATAGTTTAAATTTAACTTGAAAGTTATACAAATAGATCAATTATATTATAGTTACAGCGATATTTAATGAATAATTTGTATCAAGTAGACTTAGCTAGAATTCTTTGAAAACACAAAATTTTACAACATAACTGAAATAATCATAAAACTTTTGAAAATACTAGAGCACAGTAATTTTAACAAAAGAAGAAATATTGTATAGCTATCAAGGCAAATAGATAAATACTTAAGACTGTTTCATATTATAATAAATGTGTTTTGTTGGTTATGCAAGTTGTGATTAAATACAAAAAGTTACGGTTCATTTCCTACAGTAATAAATAAACCGTCTTTAAACCAAATACTATTGGCTTGGGAGTATAAACAATTTATATTTATTGTTTATTTTGTTTAAGTTGTGTCAACAACAAATAGTTACCTATAGTAACTATAGTATAATATATTATATTTTATTGCATTATATTGCTTGTTCCATTGCAACAAACAAAGCCAACAATCCAACATTAATTTTATTGTATCTTTTCAAAATCACATTCTGTGTGTTAACATATCTACTTATACAATTTTGTCTTCAAATTCTATTTTTAGAATAATTTAAGTTTAATGATTCATAGTAATCATATCAAGATAGGCAGCTTACTAGCTTATATTATATATCATTGTACTCTATAAGGCTCTTTTTACCATTTTTCTTATAAAGTCAAATTTTTAAATAAGTGTGTAAAATATAAAGGCAGCGACACACTGACAGACAGACTTAAATAAATTTTTTAATTAGTCCTCTTAGTTCAACATACAGTTAAACTTGTTTATTTAAAAGTTAACTGTTATTATTGTCTTATATAAATATAAGGGTGAACACAGACTGACTGGCCGACCGACATTTTTTTTTAAATATTTTTTTTTTTTTTTCTCTTTCTCTTCGCGACTGCGTTACGCATTGTTGTCTGGAGTTATATTTCGACTCTCATTTATTAATAATGGAGCGACCGATTAGTTACAATTTATTGAGAAAAGATGAACTTATACATGAAGTTCAAATACGTGAAGAGAAACCTTTATCCACCGTGGCAGAATTACGCGTTCAAGTGAGGAGACTTTCTAAAGATTTTCCCGCTGATGAAATCTTAGAAACCGATTTAGATCCAATATTAGAACTGAAAGGAATTCAGGAAAAACTTTCGGAAGTCGTAAATTTTTTTGAAGAAACCAAGTTACAATATAAATCATTTAACCGTGTTCGCGCGCTATCTCATCATCTTTACCACAGGCTAAGCCGCGTAAACCCGTCAAGTGACGAAAAACTTTTTAAATCCCTACGTTCGAGCCTAGACTCATACTTAGAAAAATTGGACAATTTGTTCCAATCATTCAAGGAATCGTTTGACAGTACCACGAGTACATCTGAAGTAGAACAAACAAAATCATCAATTCAAACCAACAATACTTGTCATGAAAATTTCAATTTAGCAATTCCAAAACTAAATCATAAATTTAATGGTAATACATGTATCCATTCGTTCCTACAAAGACTTGAAGAGTTGTGCGAGTCAAGAGGTATCGCCAACTCAAAATTATTTCATTCGGCTAGCGAACTGTTTACGGACAAAGCTCTACTTTGGTTCCGTAGCGTTAAACCCAAATTAACAGATTGGGATACGCTAAAGTCTAGTCTTATTTCCGAATTTTCACCGATCGATTATAACGACAAACTGTTAGCAGAGGTACAGCGCAGAACACAAGGGTCTAGCGAGTCCTCTAGCTTTTACATAGCAATAATGCTGAATTATTTTTCGCGTTTCACGCAACCAATTGACGAACGTGAACAAATAAAAATAATTAGGAAAAATTTACGTCCAGAGATACAAATGTCTCTTTCTTTACACGAATTTTCAACCATAAATGAATTGCGAACTAAATGCAAATTATTAGACCATGCTCGGGATAGGGCATCTAATTTCAACGAACCTCCCAGAGCATCTTCGTCGTTAGTAGCTCCTGATTTAGGATACACAGGTAGCACTCCTAAACAAAGTCAAATAAACTCAATTTCAAACCCAGTACAAGGGAATAATTCCCAAAAGTCACTTTACTTTACACCTACGTTAAAGAATAATTCACAAAATAAACAAGACAGTAATAAATATAATCAATATAGCAATTTTAATCAAAATAATAACCATAAAAACTTTATTAACACAAACAAAACTTTTAATAACCCCAAAAATAGTGCTAACAATTACCAACATTATAATAATAATTTCAATAGGCGGTCAGACAATAATTTTAAATATAATAGTAACGAAACGTTACGTTGCACTCGTTGTAACAGTCTAGGACACCACCATTCCAATTGTAAGAAAATTTTATGTTACGGTTGTGGGAGACCCAACACTAAAAAACCGGACTGCCCTACTTGTTCTAAACAAAATTATTCTAGGCCAAAGCCAAAAAACTAATTAACTCGAACCGAATGCGACAATATTTTCACGAATTTTACAATAGTAAAGCTTCGGTTCGATCCCAGTTTAAAAATAATTATAATAACAATTACCAAAATATACAACGCTGTGTCCAGTGCACACGTTGCAAGCAATATGGCCACTTTCCAAAACAATGTTCGTTAATTTTTTGTTATAAGTGTGGACTAAAAGACACAATTAGTACCAAGTGTCCCAAGTGTAAATTGAACAATATACATCAAAAACATTCCTCCAATCCTAGTATAAAACAACGTGAAACAAATAAAATAGCTACTGTAAAATCTAAAACTATCGACGAACGTCCCTATTTAAACTTCTCAATTTACGGCAAACCCTACTACGGTCTACTCGACTCGGGTTCTGCCATTAGCATTATAAATAAAGACGCAGAAAATATATTTTTTAAACAAGGTGTCACTTTACATAACAGCGACGACATAAAAAGTATTTCTACAGCAAACAACTCACGCGCAACAGTCAAGGGATACTTTTTGTTGCCAGTCAAAATAAACCATGAAACCAGAGTAATAAAATTTTATTATATACCAACAATTTCCACCGAGTTCATTTTAGGCATAGATTTTTGGAAATCGTTCAAAATCGCCCCCGAATTATTTGACACATTACCTCTTATGAATAAAATAGACATACCAGTCCCAGTTAGCGAGGTAAAATACCTACATCCTTTCGACGACCTGTCCGAAAGAGAAAAATTGCAAGCACAAAATTTAATTAAACAATTTGAAAACATTAGCTCTGAGAAAAACGGTCTCGGTAGAACATCCCTAACTACCCATATTATAAACACCGGCGATACTCCGCCTATTAAACAAAGATATTATCGTCTGTCTCCAGAGAGACTTAAGGAAATGAATCGTCAGTTAGACGAAATGTTACATTTAGATGTAGTAGAGCCCAGCTCTTCTAGTTGGAATAACCCCACTCTTCTTACACCAAAATCCAATGGCGAATTGCGATTTTGCCTAGACAGCCGTAAGCTCAATGCAATAAGCAAAACAGACGCGTACCCGTTACCCTACGTATCAAATATTCTAGACCAATTAAGAGATGCGAGGTACTTATCTTCAATCGACCTCAAGTCTAGCTTTTGGCAAATTCCTTTAGACGAAAGCTCGAAAGAAAAAACAGCTTTTACAGTTCCCGGACGAGGACTTTTCCATTTCAAAGTTATGTGCTTTGGACTAACCTCTGCACCTGCTACACAACAACGCCTCATGGACAAATTATTTGGACCAGAATTCAATAGCAAAGTATTTGCTTATTTAGACGACATAGTAATAGTATCATCCACCTTCAGTGAACACTTAAATCTATTAGAGAAAGTTTTAAAACGTTTAAAATTCGCCAATTTAACAATAAATTTAAATAAATGTCAATTTTTTAGACAAGAATTAAAATATTTAGGTTATGTAGTAAACGAAACTGGATTACGAACAGATCCTTCCAAAATTAAATCTATCGTAGAATTCCCTACACCGAAGAATAGAAAGGAAGTAAAGATGTTCCTAGGCACAGCCGCATATTACCGCCGCTTCATAAAGAATTTCTCTACAATAGCAGCACCTCTCAACGCTTTAACGAGCACAAGCAAGACCGCACCACCATTCTCATGGTCAGAAGACGCTGAAAGGGCGTTCAATGACTTAAAGTCGGCTCTGATTTCCGCACCAGTTCTAGCCTGCCCTGATTTCTCTAAACCGTTTACAATCCACAGTGACGCATCAGGTTACGGAATAGCAGGAACACTTACCCAGTTAGACGAGGAAGGAAAAGAACATCCTATCGCGTACGCCAGCAGGTCACTAAACAAAGCAGAACGCAATTTTTCAGCCACAGAACGCGAGGCATTGAGCGTGGTGTACTCAGTTGAAAGTTTCCGACCCTATATCGAAGGCGTTCCCACTTTCAAGATCATAACAGACCACTCAAGTCTAAAGTGGTTCCTAAATTTAACAAATCCTACCGGCAGACTTGCCAGATGGGGAGTGAGACTTTCCCCTTATAATTTCGAGATCGTACACCGTAAAGGTCGAGATCACGTCGTCCCAGACGCACTCTCACGAGCTGTCCCAGTGTTAGAACTTAAAACAGTCGTTGACGACCCCTGGTATAATTCTTTATTAGATAAATGTAAACGTCGCCCAAATTCATGTCCAAACTTTCAAATAAAAGATAACAAGCTTTATAGATATTCCAAATGTAAATTTTCTAATAATTCCGAGTTCGATTGGAAACTAGTAGTTCCCCAAAATGAACGTACAAGTGTCCTTGAATTACACCACAGTGGAGACCTAAACCCACACTTTGGCGTACTAAAAACGTACAGCCGTATCGCATTACGTTACTACTGGCCAGGTCTTTACCAAGATGTAGTTACGTGGGTTCGAAACTGTGACACTTGTGCAGCTTATAAACACAGCCAAAAGAAGACACCAGGTCTTTTAGGCGATCCAAAGGTCATTAGTAGACCGTTTGAATGCGTGAGTATAGACCTAGTAGGCCCCCTACCACGCTCACGCGCAGGTCATATATACCTCCTCGTCGTCGTTTGCTGCTTTAGCAAATATTGTTTATTATTTCCCCTACGCCGTGCTATTGGCAAAAATATTGTTCAATGCCTAGAACAAGGCGTATTTTTAATCCATGGAATCCCACGTACGGTGATTGCAGACAACGGCACGCAATTCACCGGAAAGGAAGTACAGAGTCTATTCCATAAATATAATATACCAGAAATACATTTAACTCCTAAATATTGTCCCCAAGTAAATACAGTAGAGCGATACAACCGTACTATCGTAACGGCTATATCAATTTTAGTAAAAGACGATCACCGAAAATGGGATTTATCAATACCCAATATACAGTTCAGTATGAACACAGTCGTTAATGAAACTACACGTTTCACTCCCTTTTTCCTCCTCCATGGTAGAGAAGCAGTATTATGTGGTAGTACTTACCCTAAAACGGACCCGAATAAAGGTCCTCTCACACTAAATTGCGCGTCCCGCGGCACTTACGCTGATAATTTAAATCCCTTACAAGAAACTTTCTCCAAAGTTCGCGAAGCTTTATTAAAAGCTCATGCAAAAAGCACAAAACATTACAACCAAAGTAGGCGTGAACTAGAATACAACATAGGTGATGTAGTTTGGAAGAAAACATACCCTTTATCTGACGCCAGCAAATTCTTTACGGCCAAATTTGCGCCAAAATTCGACAAATGCCGAATAATAAGAAAAATTTCCCCACTAGTGTATGAATTAGAAGATTTAAGAACAGGTAAAAACATCGGTAGCTGGCATATAAAGGACATTAAAAAATAATGTCCACTCGTTCAAATAAAACCACATTACAATATTACTATTATTATTCATACCATTTAATCACATATTCAATTTCTAATAAAAGCAACAAGAAATTTATCAATTTTAACATAAACTTCGTCCAAAATCCATAATAATTTAATTAAATCAATAAAACAACAATAACATTTTAATCAGAATAGGCATATTAGTTACCCATAGTCAATTTAAAATAATTATATGGTAACAACCTTAAAAATAAATAACTATAAATTTAAACAACTCTCATTTAAAAATATAACATTAATTACTTACAGAAATACCTGTATCTTCGTCCAGTGTTGTCCAACATATATGATAACACTAAATAATTTGTAAACATTATCTAAAATAATTTTCATACTAGTCATATAGCCTACGGCCTCAAATTAATAATACTAAACTGTCGTAAAAAGAAATTACTTCAGCAAAAGTTTAATCTATTACTCGCTCCAGCCGAAAATATAACTACCAGAACCAGACAACAATGCACAAAAAAAAAGAATTGTACAAAAGATAATGTACAAATCATTTTACCATAATACTAATATAGAAATGGTAAATTTTCTACAAAGATACACTATTACCAACTATAAAATATTAACGTTACATACATTAAATCATCAACAAATGACTTGTTAAGTTGTTAACCAAAACTTTCTTTTTACTAGTTCTTGGTATTTTTCAACACAGTCATTAACACTAACATGTGTTATATATATAAATTTCTACTATCGTTTCATTTGGCCCACAAAATATTGTGGCTGAATTCTTGTAGTAAATACAATTTACTACTAATTGTTTTTGAAGTAAATTAACAATTAATTAAAATTGTTAAGTATCTTTTTACAACTAATGTTGTACATAACTACTATTCCTGTATGTTTCTTTTACTCATGTATATTTAACTTAGTTAAGTCTCATCCAAATTATATGGAACTTACATTTTCTATACATTTAGTCAGGTTCGCCTGTTAATAAATAATTGAAACTTAATATTTTATTCTTCCTATCTAGTTATTATCACAACTAGATACCATTTTGTTTTACATTTATCGTGATACATATATAAGACATTTTCATTTTCAACAATATAAGCTTAGGATTTAGTTTTTTTTTCATTGAGCAAGGATATCATGCTCTTCGCTATGCATTTTCTAGGTTAATTTGGACTTACAATTGTCCACATTTTTTTCACAGTTATGTCAGTTTTAAACATCATTGGTATATAATATTCCTTTACTTAATAATTAAAATATTTTTAGTGTACAAAAGCTAATCTTACTTTTGGTGTCGATCATCTTTATGATAACTAAAAAGGCAATTGTTAATTTTTATTAACAATCATATGCTTTGGTAGAAAATAATACCAAGCATTTAATTACTTAGTGTTATAGTTAATTATAACATTATTATTATTTGAACTATAGCTGTTACAATAATGTAGTATCTTCAGCTTAGGTATTTTCGACCAGTTTTCCTGGCAGAGGTTTACACAGTGTAGACTAGCAACGAATCTAGTTACACATGGTTCAAATGGAACGTCTCGAAGCGTGTGTTTGCTTTCGAGACAATTATGGTTTGTAAGGAGATTGAATGACGGTTATATTAATATTATTATTTAGTATATCTTATTATTATTTTATTATATTCTTATGTATAGTATATCATCATCATATCTTATTATTACATATATCTAAATGACTGTGGATTATGACTGAATTTTGATAGGACTGTGATAGTGTGATTTTTATGAACGCGTATTTTTCTGACAGAGCATGCCTGAGTAAAGAAGCCTCCAACTGCCAGCAAACTGTGACAAAAACAGTATAGCTGATCGAATAATTTCCTTTTGATATCATAGTGTCTGAATTTTTCTTTATTTTTTTTTCTCCATAGATTTATTTAGCTGATTTCTTACTCGTCACACTTGCGTGTACACTATAATTAGTTGTAGTTTTATTTCTTCATGTCTCATGACATTTTATTCTCCTATGTTATAAGCTGGAGGGCCAGCCAGAATTTTACAGGGCAAAATTCCTTGAGGGGAGGGGCACTGTGACGTAGCGGTTCGCGACGCTACTCACTTAAAATCCCCATTCAAATTCCCGCCATTTTAAACTACGATTATATTACCATTCGTACACAACGTCCCACCGTTAAATTACTTATTTTTCCAAACAACCTCGTTTCTTTTAGAAATAAAACATTTCTCACATTCTAAACCTATTAATTTGTTTCATTCAAACGATAGTTATTCACTATGGAATATCGTTCATTCATCGCATACAACCTTAACAAGGCGGTATGAATCGGTTACCTCGCCTGCCTACCTGAAACTTGAGTTATGTCAATGTCGTGACACGACAATATTATTGCTTCCTGATTCGTTCTAAATTCTATGAAGTGTGTCTCAAAACGGGATTGGCACAAATAAAGCCCTCGCTTTGCGATTGGGCCAGCGATCAGAGTGAAGTGCTTATCCTAGTGCCACGGCAACCATTTTGATAGCTTCTTTCTGCTGCCGGTCGTCCGCAGTGATACACGCGTCGATTTTACCTTACTAGGGAGCGACGCACATCTGCCTTCTTGTAAGTAACCTTACATCTTTCTTATCTGTTGGCGAATTATTTCTTACCACACCTGAAGGTCAAACGTCATTTCAGTACCATGATCTGGACGGTGTTAGCTGACCTTGGCCACGCGGTTCGTCCGCCCGAGTAAAACTACTCGCCTGTCTCCTGCGTTTTGCCTGCCTTGCTGTCGAATATATTAAGCCAGTAAGTGCTCTTTTTCTCCTAACAAACTATTGTTCACGTGTCCGACTCAACATGGTCTGACACGTCGGTATTTTCTCCAGCAGGACCCGGCGTGTATGTCACGCGGTCTAATCAACTTTTTGCACGTACTCTCGATGTTGGTTATTTTAACTACAAAGGTTATAAATGTAAATCGTACCCCTTTTATCATTATTTAACCATAAGGCAATAGCATCTACCTTTCTTGCCCTCGCTTAATCACCGCCGCCTGTACGCGCTATTAACATCATCACATCGGCGTATTCCAGGTCTGAAGTTCACCCATCTAGTGAGCTGTTTATCTGCGGCCTGCCGTTTAGGCTGCCCATCTCCACATAGTTGGCTCGGGACGTATCGCACCCAGCCTTCCTGTAATTCCCGCCTGCTGCGCTTGGAATTCAGCTAAGCTCGTTCCTTTACTCTTCGACTTCTAAAACCTAAATCAAACTTATTGGAACACCTAGATTTTGACACCACCGAAAGTAAATTGATCTGAAAACATCGGAATACCTCTCAGTATACCTCCCGGATAAAAAGGTAACATGGTTTTCAATTTATTGAAAGGCAGATCTAACATTTCATTCATAGAAAACAACGGAAAGTTATTTTACAGAATTTACCATGCCGGGAAACGAAATTGGAACCTCTGCGTTGTAGTGAGGTCAGCCGGCGAAGGCTTATCCCGCTCAAACATAAAGACTGGACTGGAAAAGGCTTCACCCTTCCAAATACATTTACTCGTTTAATTACCCCAACAAAGCAGTTTCGGACGCCTCTGTCTCTCGCAGTTCGGCTTTTCGCGTGTCAAGTTTTTATTTATACAAGCGGAACGGGTGGTCCGGGGGCGAGTCCGCTGTTTTTACAGTCGGACTCGACGCTCGTTGTTGTGAACTAAAGGTTTTACTGTATAATGCCCCTATTTGTACGGTCCAGTTGTTACGGCAAGTAAAAAGGATGGTTATCTGTTATACACGAGTGACTGGAGTTTCAAAAAGGGGAACATATTTTGCTACTGAAAGTTTTTGAGTAATGAAAATGCTTGTTGAAATCTAAAGAGTTTGTCTATTTATATATATCTATGTTTTACTAATTAAATATTACATAAGTAGAATTAGTTTTATTACTTATTATTATTTTACTGTATGTCTTTCAAGACCACGGGCCATAAAAATGGCCCGGACTTTTGGAGGGCTTGCGTGGGGCCATGGGGAGGTCAACACGTAGAGGCCCCTTGACAAATTTAATATAAATGTGGCGTGACACTGACCGACGATTATCCCTGTCTACACCATACAATAATGCACCCAAGGACAAGCCCCGGCCAGTGTAGGACTATTGTGGAAAATGAGAAGAGAAAGTACCGGGCTATTGGTGTGAACTGTTAGTGGTACTAGGGCTCTGGGAATATGGGGACTATGGCGCCTGCCCATCGCAATGTTCAGGGAACATGGAAAAATGGGCAGACGGTGACTCGCCACTCCCTGCATGGGCCCCGAAAAATGGCATAAAAGACAGGGGCAACATGGGTGTGAGTGGCTAAGGGGTGTAGAGAGGTGGACTGCAGGTTCACCAAAGCTACTTCTGACGTGATGCCTTTTATCACTTCCACCCCTGGAGCTTGAGTCTTAGCTCTAGCGATCTCCACTCCGTGCCGGCTGGTTAAGGCAAGCACGGAGGCGGGGGCCTTGTCTTGGCCCCCTGGAGTCAGGTACGAGGTGTCGCCACTCACCTAAGGCTTCGCCACAAAGTCCCCCTGTGGGACTAGTTATTATTATTATTATTTAGTTAATAAAATTGGTTCGTTTTGGTCTTACACCAATAGGAAGGTTTGCTCTGAAAATTAGCGTTGTGTCGGATATAATTCCCGCATAGCAATATAATATACAATGCGGCGTACAAATTCATAAAACTTTATATTTTTTATACTATTTACATAATTAAATATGTAAGCAATGTAAAGTGCGTCGATATTTCTTCAAACAGTATTCATGGACTAGATTAGACTTAAATTAAAACAGTTCTTGTATGCACGTCAAGTGCGCGAAGCTGATCTTGTTCCTGATACCAGTGCATTTGGAGAATGTGCCTGACCTATCCTGTCTGTGTTGCGTTGTGTGTTTTTTATATCGCTCGTTTCAATATAATTGATTTAATCTTTTTACAATTGTTGTGGTATACATTTGTCTTCTTTTGTAATCCTTTCTTTTCATTTTGTATTCTATTTCTGTGTATGGCACTTTAAAGGCGCTTGTGGAAAATCAGCGCTGGTTAACCTAACCAGCAACATGCTGAGCTAGAACCAATTCAGAGTACATATTTTTTATGCTATTGTAATTAATGTATTCTCATTTGTGTTGCAGTTGTAAACAATTTTCTTTTTCTTTCTTTTTCTAACTTTCTTTCTATATAATATTATGCATTGTGTTTTCCTTAGAAGATACTTATTATACATCACTCACACGTTTTCTGCAATCAATTACAATATTTAATGATGTTTAAATTTTTTAGTCAACTTCAGGAACATACAAAATCAGATATTAAAGTGGAAAATGTTATTTAATTAACCATCTAAATACACAATTTTATAAAAAAAAGATTATTAAATTATATTAGTGACCCAAATCCACGATTAAATATTTAGTATTTTCTCCTTTGAGTCCCTGTTACACAATGTAGAGTCGTTCAAAAAACAACAATTTTCCTATGAATCATTTTCCCTTAAACGAAATTAATAAATCTACAAAGTCACAATGGTGAAGAAAATCTTTGTTTCGTTTTGTATCGTTGGAATTTCTGTGAAATGTACATTTGGTATTTGTTTGATTGTGTCCACAAAGTGCTGGTTTGAGATAGGGCATCGGCGTTTGATCGGTTCGACTACTCTCAATGGAAGGGTCTATTTGGCCCCCTTTGTGCCCGATCTGACTACATTTCTGGAACACTTATTCATTTGCAAAAGAACAATCCGGTTCGTGTTTTGAAAGGACTTATATTTCTTTGTTATTGCTCGACAAGCAAGCGCTAGGGGAACTTCATTCGGGTTTGTCTTTTATCCACTTCGCCGTGATTTTTTTTATTTCGGTTCAGTTGGAAGGCGCTACTCCGAAGGTTCTTGATTAGTTTGCATGACAAACTCGTCACCCACGTCTCGTCACCAGGACCAATGCGTTTCATGAATGTTGGGTCGGAATTGACTCGTTCTAGCATGTCCTTAGCGACTCTCATGTGATTGTGTTTTTGGATACAATTAAGTTCTTTTGGGACTAGCCGAGCGGCAACATGTTTCATACCCAAGTGATTATTTAAAATGATACGGATCGACACGTGAGACACAGAAAGTTCAGCAGCTATTTCTCTTATCTTTGCCTGATTTGTGGAGCATGAAGTTTCAAGTTATAATTTTCAAACAGATGCTTCACCCTCATTGACTTACACCAAACGAGGTCACCATGTGTATAACTATGTATTTAATTTCTATAAAAGTGGGTGTAAAAACCACACTTTTTACGTTGCACCACCTACTACGCCAGATTAGATAAGTGTTGCGGAGATTACCAGTGAAATGATAGGTTTTTGTGGCTAATAAATGTATTTTATGGTAAAACTAAATACATACAATTTTTTACTTTCTGAGAGCCAGAAAATCTAATTTAGAGTAACAAGCAAACTTCAGAAAATTAAAAAATATATCGAAATGTTGGACTCCCGATGGCGTGCTCGGACCTACCAATTGAATCACTTCTCCTCTTGACCCCGTGTGTCAGGACCAGGACCCTCGAATCAAAGACACATCCGATGGTCCTGACGGCGGTGGCTTTTATATTAAGATCTTATCTTAAGAATTGGAACTGGAAGTATGGATTGTAACTGTTTTTTCGCTGGAAGGAGGGGGCTTCCAGCGAAAAAACAGTTACACGCGCGTGCGGAGATCCCCACGCAGCGCCATCTCTCGACCGCTATGTGAACGATAAATACCCCCGAATCTTATTTTTTTATAGCCTATGTCAACCGGGGTAGTGCAGCTTGCCAACATTGAAAGAATTTTTCAAATCGGTTCAGTAGTTTCGGAGCCTACTTAATGCAAACAAACAAATCATTCTTTATAATATTAGTATAGATAATTAGAAATTCGATGAAAGTACTTGCTCATTTCGAAGCAAAGAGCCAGCAGTCTTGCATAACCGGACCATCCAGGGGCGACATCTGTTGTGAACTAATTAGGTCGCTCGATTGTTTCCCGTTTCGCGCAAAAGGATTCCAGAGCACTTTCGACCTATTACAGGCATTTCCTGGTGCACGATTATTAGATTTTGAGCTAGCATGTGCTTGGTAATACGATTAAAGAATGATCAACGTGTTTTTCATAAATTAGTTGTAAATATATTTTTATTAAAACTAGAGTGATTTGCCTACGATTGTGCTGAAATTTGCGTGAGTGATAGTTACTAATTTAGTCTATCTTAAGTGTACTTTGCGTCTTATTGTATGGAGCATCTGTGAAATCATCATTATAAATAAAACGCAGTGTTGCTTGTAACCAGAATATACAGTAGACAAATAAACTAAAGTGGCAAAATAGATCATATTCTTTATAATGATCAATGATAACTATAAGAAAATGTGTTGTTATATTTGATGTTCATGCTTGGTTTGTTTATTGTCTTTTACTACGTCAATATTGGAATGAATTGTTATGATACTTCGTAGAATATTAATGTATTTCTTTATTTGACTCAATATTTTATATTTTTTCTTAAGAAATATTTGTTATTTACTTTAAAATAAAACACTGGAGCACGTCGGCAACGGGGCCTGCGGTCCAAACTAGTGGTGGTTAAAGAGTGCTGCTTTCTGTAATCTGGCCCTCACTCAGCTTCCTAGCGAGAGCCTCTCTATACGACGGACGAGGATCTTCGCAATAAGACCGTTTACAGTGACAACCATCGGCACAATGATCGTTCGTGTATTTATTATTGTTGAAGTTTTACTAAAAATAATATCAACTAACTGCAAAAAACACAACATCTCGTACGGTGCTGTATCTAATTTGTTACAGATTTTAGTTTGTCTATATAGAAAATGGTAATACCTCTTTCAAAGTTCTGACAATTCCTTCAGAATAGTGATGTAGGCACATTTTATGATGGATTCTAACATCCTTTACGTATAAAAGTCTTTTAAATACCATCTCACTTTTAAAAAGTAATTTTTCCCAACCTTATTTCATAAAATGCGGCTTTCATTTATTGTTATTTTCTTATCAGTTTGTATGTTGTAAGTCGCAATTGGAAATACATATTTTCTTTCTTTCTTTAATTAATGTTCATACAATTTAATGCGCTATTTAATTTTTTCTATATCAAACTATGAAACTTATATATTTTAATATTTGTCAGTATTATTAAAATGATTGTGTTTTTTTTTATTTCAATTAAATTTAGTATTTTAGTTATAAGAACTATTAATAAAAACTAAAATATCCTATAAATAAACCTAACTTAAAAATATATATACAACAGTAAAAAACTAAAATTAAAATAAAAAATCTATATTAAAGCCACCACCAAACCACTGTCGTTGGGCATTGTACCTAGAAGGCTGGCAGCATTACCTCGCTGAATACAAAGGCTGATCCTTTGAGCGAGGTAAGCTCCAGCCTTCTGGTATTTTACTTCATTAAACATGTACAAATTATGATGTCATCACGTTTTGTAAGATGATAAAAGTTATCTCAATTGATGGACTGTCTACTCCCCGGTTCACTTCATCAGTGAACGGAACGGAACCGCTGGCCGGATGCTGGCGTGTGCGTAATTGTCGGGGCGTGCCATTTCAATCCAATGCCTGCGGGACTCCTACGAGTTGGGAACGTGCCGTGGACTTGCGGACTACTTCCTACACAGTCTGAAACTAAATTATCCTTCGTTAGCTTGTGGGTTATAGTTATGAATAACTTTTAAAGCTAGAATTAATTAAACTAATTTACGAGCCAATATTGCGCGTACAGCCTGTTTTACATATCGCGGGCTTTAAGCCAGAGGGGCGTATAAGCCAACTTTTCAGGAGATAAAAAAAAACTTTTTTTTTTCAATGTATCTCTATAACTGAAAATTTGCATGTATCTATGAAAGTACTTCCTTGATTACGTGAAATGCTCTTTTTTAATTAACCTACTATTAAGAAAAACCAGAGGTGGTGTATCGATAAAAATACATTACATTTGTATGCTCCTATGGGAGCAAAGCATGTGTACATTGTGAACAAATAAATTTGATTTGATTTGAATATAAATGATAGACGAAATAAATAAAAAACGCATTTTTTATACGCCCCTCTGGCTTGAAGCCCGCGATATATATACGCAACAAATAATATACTAAAACAGACGTAACATCATCACGTGCGGCACTTGTTCACTGCAAGATGTGCGACTCAGGTCATCAAACGACCTTAATAAACAACATAAAACAAATATTTTCTTTCGCGACTAGTATACATAATAAAATTACATTTTAACGGTTTTAAGCGCGGTCATTTATTTGGTTTTTATTATTCCGATGTTTCGACCACTTTTCAGTAGCCGTGATCACGGAAGACAAAGATGTCAAGTGTCAATGAGTATTGTTAAAGTTTTATTTAGCCAACCGCCAACTTGTTCATTTTAATTATATAGTCTTAATTTTGTTTATGGTTTATTATTAACTCCAGGGGAGCCTAATCTTATTTACCACCGCTTCGCAACATGCTGTGGCTTGAAGAGAAGAAGCGGCGCAAGAAACATGCTTAGCTCTAATATGTAATATAAATAATAGAATAATAAAATTTAAATGAATTACCGCGTTTAAAACCGTTAAAACGTAGTTTTATTAAACATACAACAACTTAACGTGGTTTGGCTCGGCAACACCCTTCAAACAGGGGTCCATCCACCGTACACTAATTATTTTTTATACTATGTTTCTTTTATCCCATATTGCTGTGGGTCGGGTGTTGATGGACAGGCAAATTTTTGGTATATTAAAACGAGCATCTTTGCAAATATATATCTTGAATTTACCAATATACGATGTCCAATAATAAAACGTTACTAGACTTTTTGTCTGTCAGTCTGTCTATAAGTTTATCTCGGAGGGACTCCAAAACACTTTTCAAATTAAAAAATTTAGGGATCTACACATAATTTTTTTCTTTTTTCTATGGCTAAATTTTAAATATTTAATAAATACGTTAATAAGTTTTTAAATCGATAAAATCAGTTAAAAATTTGATAACGGTTTATAAAATTCGTTTCAAATATATAGAAGGGAATTGAATTAAATCAGGCGTTTGGTGATTCGGCCATCGCGAAGTGAATGAAATAGCTTGAACTCAAATTCTTTCGCTGATCGATTCATCCCTGGAAATTGTATATCGGCACAGATATTTGAAGAAGCGTTTCATAATTGAATAGGTATTGAGTGGTTTTTTATTTATTAAATTTATTTATTGACTAACTCTACCAGCGGAACTTCATTTGCGTTGCCACAATAGCGACAAAGCGCTTTGCTTAATCTTTTATGGTGCGCACTGCCAAAGAGCACTGCGCCTTTCTTCTTTCTTTCTGACACCTTAAGAGTGGAATAATTTGCCGTAGTCTGTATTTCTTAACAAGTACAATTCAGGGATCTTTAAGTCGCCGGCAATCTGACGTACGTGGCAGACACTCCTTCATGCCCCATATGTGTCCAGGTTATGGAACGAACTCCCTCCCGTGGCTTTGCCAGAGCGCTACAATATGGGGCTCTTCAAAAAGGGCGCATACAGATATTTAAAGTCTCAACGAGGTAGACAACGCATTGGCTCCCTTGGTGTGTCCACGGGCGGCGATGGCCACCTACCACCAGGTGGTCCGATTGCCAGTTTGCCTACAAGCAAACAAAAGAATCTCCAGTAAAAAGGTGCTATCTTCACTTAACATCAGGCGAGACAGTGGTCAAACGCGTATTTGGTACATAGTTGTACTACAGCTAAAAGTTTCATATTACGAAAATGACAAGTATAAAAAATAGTTGAACATTGTTTTTTTTTATTATTGCAGGAGTTCAGCAAACAGGCAGACAACCCATTTGATGGAAAGCGGTAACCATCGCCTATGAACATTTGCAAAGTTGCTAAAAATGCGCTTCTACTCTCTTAAGGGAGACTGGAACCTGGTCACTAATGCCGGAACACAAATCAAGGTTGTTATGGCGGCATACTCTAGAGCAGGGGTGGTAGCCATCCAGGGCAAATACCCTACCATCTGGCTATGCGTTGTTTTGTCGCCTCTTACGACTGCAGGAAATCGTATTTCTTCGTTACTACACGGATAAAATTGTACTATATGGGCCACTTTAGGTTCTTTGGTAGTTTTTTGTACACTCATGTTATAAGGGTTTGTAATTGTAAAAAAAAGTGACAAAAAATATAAAACGAAACAATATTTTTTGCAAACGTAGCAAACGTGAACAAATACAGCAAGAGACAAGTTAAGTCAGACTTTGAAGAATTAATCTCTGACTTGTCTTTTAACTGCTAACAAGGTAGGTTTTGGAGGGTGTCAGCGGGTGAATTTGTGTGCTCTATCTGCGTTGGGGATTACCTTGACTTACCCACTCGCTAGTGCCGCGTCGGCTGGAGTGCTCGGATGGGAACTGTACAACTAATCTAGTCTACTTTTTAAAAAAAAAAGTCTGTTTCACACAGGACTATATGACTGACACAACCATAAAACGTAACGTGGCGTTATCTTAAAATTTCCTAAATAAATATGTATTAATTTTAATTATACAAAAATATATTTATTTAATCCCCTTAACTTTTAATAATAATGTTCCAAACCAATATTAATCCTTTGCAGGTGTCTTATTACCCCTTTGAATTTGAGCGATCTATTGTTCGCGCTAATCCCTTTGTTCACGCCGCCGTAGACGTCATAAAACCATCTTTCCTCTGTTTCTATTTCATGCGAATTTTTGGAAACCATTAAGCTGAAATTTAACGAGTTCAAGAACCAGTCGGCGGTATGTTGCTAGGAGGCCATGTCTCATTTACAAATGGCTGAGGGTCGGTCGGCAAATGCGCCAGTCGTGTTCTGACTGCGGACGAGGCGTTATCTACTGCGCTTTTGGAGCGAGTATCTTATAACGACGAACTTTTCACGATTTATGTGATAACGATTTTCTGCCATACGGTTTGGTTTTGTTGTATTCGGCTATACTTGTAAGAACTGTGAATTACGTGTGTGTACTTCTAATAAACTTTGTGATAATTCCAAAGGCCTTTTTTGAATTTACAACCTACAAATTCGTAACAATCATCTTATACTTAGAATCACGATGCTATGTTTATTTCGCTATTTATGTAATTTCTCCTATACCGTCCTATGTAAAAGAGTGAAGACTTGAGCTCCATACTAATTTCCGCAAAATGGGAATAAAAAAAATGTGCTATAATGTATTAAATCTGTGGATGGTTCGAATTTGTATAATGAATTTAAAAAAGAGAAAAAACCTAAATTGTCTGACAAAAACAATAAATAATAATAAATAACAAAACACATATTATATATCCCTAAAATAAACAACTCATTTAAAGTAAGTTACTCTTGTGTTACGGGTAATATACAGCGGGCCGATCCCAGACACCCAGACCATAGTAAATAACGGGGAAAATTCGTTTCCGAAATTCGATAACTATTTATTTCAGCGAATATGATGGTAATATACGTGCTACTAGTCTTAAACCAGTTTTAGATTTTTCTTTATATTTTTACCCTAAACTGCTTTTTGAAAGCTTTCATTTTCCTTCGAGCGTAAAGAAAAATTACCCATTAAACAAACCTGGTGCAAAGAAATGTACTTTTTAAAATATTGCACGGAAACAGAAGGCCCACTCTGTGCATTTGTAAAATATTGACTTTTTCTAGTGAGGTCACTTGAGTAGAGTCATTTATTCGAATAAGTGATTGAAACAAATGGCATGAAATTAAATATGATGCCTAACATCGAGATGAAAGCAGCAATTGGTTAAAATTAAAAAAACAAAAAAATTCAACAGTGTTATTCAAGTTTGTAATTATTTTGTTCATTTAAAAATTAATAATTAATGAAATAAACAAATTTCTAAAATTTTTCTCACGCAATCTTGTCGAGTAAGTTGATAAGAAGGGCTCAACAATTTATTGAAAGTTTTTGTCAACTTTTATATTGCCTTTTATAACAACAGAGACCCACGAAAAAATGGTTAATTAACAATTCAATAAATTTATAAATAATGATGATAAACTTTTACTCTCGCTGGATCATTTTCTTTGAAGTTTTAAGATACCTGAATTTTTTCAAATTATTAAATTCATATTTACTTGCAAATAAAGTATTTAAAACTTTCGTACATTAAAGTAGCGGCGCGCGCATGTCGAAACTGCCGCGCGGAACCCGATTTTCAACGTTAGATAAAAATTATAAATATTGGTGCTACGATATCGGGAGTCGAGAAGTTTATACTAAAATTTCCTGCTCTTTCAGAAACTTTTATAATATTTTAGATATCTCTCATACTTTTTGAGTTTTTCCCTAAAAGCGAACGGCTATTTTTTTTTTTCACTTTTTTGTTAATAACAATTGTAATATTTATTGGGAGAAAAAAACCAAAAAACTACTTTTTGTAGATGCTAATCCGGATCGAATGAGCCATCAACCATATTTTTAAGAGACTGGTAACTATTATTCGTAGAAAATAAACTTCTCGACTAGACTATTTAATAAATATGTTGGTATAAATTTTAATAATATTACATTACTTCATTTAAAAAAAAAGCATTTTCATTTGTAACAGAACTTATAGCTGGACTAGTTATGTTCCTCTGTTTCAAACCGGCCAAGCCGCCTTGGACAAGCGTAGCGAATATACTCGTATGTCCATTTCCCTAACAATAGGTATACCCGAGCCTAGCAGTGGGCCGTTTGTTGGTGTAATGAATTTATCTAATAAGAAATACTTTAGGGAATTATTCTGAGTTTAAGGATGTACTATAAAATACAAACACAGCTTCTGAAATTTCAAAATTTCTAGACAGATTTAATGAGATTTGATAGACATTCTATACAGAATGTTAAATAAATTTATAGTGAAGCGGGGCTGGGTTTATCTACTTTAATATATGTTCATAATTACCTAAAGTTTTCCTAGTCGTTTGTGTGTATTCGAGTCAAGTACTTTGATTCTGTGAACGACTCCCCTCACTAGACCCCGCAAGGTCCCACAAGGGTTTCTAAATGAACTTAGCAACTGTATAAATAAATTTGACAGTATAAAAAGTTCTCTCAGTTCCGGGGCCGTGTCTTGACGCGGTTTCCGTTTGTTAACAAGCTTGCACAGTGGGCCCTTGGCGAAAAAGGGCGACGCGTTGACTTTTTTTGAATTGAGGTTTTTATGGGATCCTGGTACTTAAGAATGTTATGCGTGGTGACATCGAGACCGAAACCTGGCTTTACACCTATAAGTTTGATCGCATAAATCTCTATGACTTATATCATGTTGTAATTGGTAATGCCTACAATTAGTACCTCTCTCTTGACTCCAAATGTGCTTGTCGAACTGCGGGACATAAATGAAAGTCCATATACACTAATTGTCTTTTACTCTATGTAAAATCCACACAAATACAAAGTGATACGTGACACACTCGAGAGCTGACGGGAGGCGACTGGTCGACAGTGCTTCAATATTCGAACATTACACTTTTCGCTGAATTGCAACTGTCGCCGGCCGCCACATATCACAGCTGTGAAAGCATGCGTCCGGTATTGAAACTCGTAGTATGCGTTAATCCTTAGAAATATAATCGAGCAAAATTTTCAGGCGTAGTAAAGCTTTATGGTACGAGAGCGAGCAACGTCGGAAAAACAAGAATTTCAAGAAGGCCAGTTTTTAGATATGCTATTCCTCTCACTCTCCCGGACGTCATACGGGCCGTCTGGCTGGCGGTAGTGGTTGCGTTCATCAGTGCGCATCGTATCTGTACAGGGAAAATATCAATTTTTTAAAGCATTTTAAGAAGGTGTCTTTTTTGCTTATTATTTTAATTGGAATTTTTGACACATGAATCTATTATTGCCAGACATTTTTGTTGTTGTTTAAACCGTGCCAGACGCCAATTCAGAATTGATTTTTTTCCAAATTATTTTAGTATGGCTGAAATTTTTATATGACGTTATTTAAATAGCTACAAACCCAAAATTTATTTGCCAAACAGTAATTCAATTGTTAACCTTCAGCCAGACCGATCTAAAAGTGTAAAGTGATGTGGTATAATTTTGCTTGGTCTAGAAATCCTTATTAAAATACATTTCAGAGAAAAGACTTAAAACCATTGAATTAATTACTGGATTAATGCGGTATCAAAATAATCATTTATTGTTGTACAAAATGAAGATAATTATCAACCTCAAGTATGAAAATAAACAAAAATTCGGATGGTTACATGAAAATCAAGGGTAGATTTATACAGATACGATGCGCACTGATGAACGCAACCACTACCGCCAGCCAGACGGCCCGTATGACGTCCGGGAGAGTGAGAGGAATAGCATATCTAAAAACTGGCCTTCTTGAAATTCTCTCTCGAAAACGTTGCCAGCTCTTAGACGATTAGCTAAGGATAGAAAATTACGAAGCTTGTAGATAACCTCAGATATTCTAAAGGTATAGACGGAGTCCACATGAACAAAATTGTCTAATAAAGTGAAGGATTGTTTTAAAAAAAATACGTGAAGGAAAGGAAAAGACGTCTGGCGTGATACCAAAACAACCCAATTTTCGTTAAACTAATTTTACTTTCAAACATTATAAGTAAACCAAATAAATAAATTTATATTATAATCCCTATTAATATTATAAATGCGAAAGTAACTCTGTCTGTCTGTCTGTCTGTTCCGTTTTCACGTAAAAACTACTGGACCGATTTGGCTGAAACTCAGTATATATATATTTTCGATACCGAGAATGAACATAGGATACTTTTTATCCCGAAAAATGGGATAGTTTCCGGGATAAAAATATGCGAGATGCGAGCACTGCGCAAAATCTGCGGAGTGACGCTCGCGGACCGCGTTCGTAATACCGAAGTAAGAAAGAGAGTTGGTCTGAAAGAGAGTGTCGGGGTGAAGGTAAGGAAAGGAATGCTCCGGTGGTTCGGGCATGTGGAAAGAATGTATGATGAAAGAATGACTAAACAGATATACAATGCAAAAGTGGATGGATGCAGAAGTCGCGGAAGGCCACGACACACCTTCCATGATCAAATTGATCATGTACTAGCAGAAGGTGATGTCAGGAGCCTTAAGAACAGACGAGCGTGCATGACAAGAACTATGAATGTCAAAGAAGCAAGTGAGGTGTGTAAGAATAAGCCTAAATGGCGCTCTGTTGTTCGTGCCTACCCCGCAAGGGACCTGGCGTGAAGTAATGTAATGTAATGTAATGTAATAAAAATATATTTGTCTTTCTGTTTGTTATGCTTTTACGGAAGAACTAATGGGCCGATTTGGCTGAAATTTGGTACGTATGTAAATTAAATACTGAGGATGGACAAGGGATAATTTCCATTTTGGCCTTTTTGGTAATTTAGGCCTATTTGGTCATTTTGGACTTTTTGGTCATTTTGGCCTTTTTGGTCATTTTGGCCTTTTTGGCCATTTTGGCCTATTTGGTCATTTTGGCCTTTTTGATCATTTTGGCCTTTTTGGTCATTTTGTCCTATTTGGTCATTTCGGCCTATTTGGTCATTTTGGCCTATTTGGTCATTTTGGCCTATTCGGTCATTTTGGCCTATTTGGTCGTTTTGCCTATTCGGTCATTTTGGCCTTTATGGCCTTTTTGGTCATTTTGGCCATTTTGATTATTTTGGCTTTTTTGGTCGTTTTTGCCTACTCCGTCATTTTGGCCATGTCGGTCACTGTGGTCTTTTGGTCATTTAGACCATTTTGGCCTTTTTGGTCAAGTTTTGTAATTTATTTTGTTGACAGATAGACGGGGGATGGTATAATTAGCGATATAAAATGAAGTGAATCTCCCGTGGGCAAATACATAAAAATGTAATATAATATAACCTGTAGCACTTGCTCTATAAACAAGAGACACGCACTAGAGGTTAATGGTAAACTCTAGTTAGTAATAATGACTCATATCTGTGTGTGCGTAAACTTATGCATTATAATATAGTCGACGTGGTTTAAATCTGTGTGGTTAATAGTAATCAACTATATCTTTACTTTTATCCGTACTATTTCGATTATTTAAAACGATGTCGCGATCAAGCTACCTTTAGCCGCCTTCACTCAGAACTAGGGGCTCGGTCTACCTTTTTTGTTCGTTTGAGTCAAAACATCATTTCTCTTGCGCGCTTTGAGAACTTAAATGAGTTCCACGCTGGTAACATCTCTGATATTACAAATATCCATGGGCGACAACCACAATTTTCCATCAGATAAGTCGATAGCTATTTACTGTATTCCAACATTAAAAAATAAAATAAAACTACGTTTTAAACGGTTTTAAGCGCGGTAATCTATTTCATTTTGGTTATTCCGACGTTACCGCGCTTCAAACCGTTTAAAATGCAGTTTTATTATGTATACAAGTCGCGAAAACTTAAGAAAATATTATTAAAAAACAACTTAAAATACCAAAGAAAAAATCTCAATAACAAAATTTATACTACAACGAAATACTGGAATGAGAATATCTTAAATTCTTGTTGTCACCATATTTAATGAATAGTCTAGTTAGTTAGTTTAAATTGAATAAATGTATATTTAAACTAACAATAATAATTACTTTAGATATATTTTAGGTATAATAACTCCAGTGCCTATAAAACTGTACATCATGTTTATTATTAACACTGATTTATTAAATGGGTCTCAGGTTTGATTCATTTTGAAGTAGCCTCAATATAGTTTCGGAATAGGTTTCGTAGGCTCTTGAATCAAGCCTCTTAGTTTATTCATTAAGTTATATAGTAAGTAAGATAGGCGCTCTCGAAGGCAACTTTGTCTTTAATCGAAGCATTCAAGCGTCACAAGCGAGCTATCCTCAATATTGGTATTAAGTAAATAAATATTACGTTTATTGCCCACAGGTAGGCAGATACGATGATTCTCCACTTATTACGGTCTTGGCACACTCTTGTCTTTAATACTTTCAATCATTTCACGGGCTCAGTGATTGACTGTTCTAAGCCTTTGCCTGGGTAGTTCACTGAAATGCAGAGGTTCCGAGTTCGATTCATGACATTAAATTTTTCGTTATTTTTTATGATTTGTATATGTGGAATCGGCCCCAGAGTGGGTAATACACAAGGGTCTTACCCACAACACAAGCCTAACTTGGGTATTCAATTGGTGTATCTGTCCGTCTATTATTATTATCCAAAATAATATCTTCATACCCATATGTACCTGACCAAGTTTCAAAATATCTGAGATTTGGTCGTGATGTTTACGCCGTGTCTACTGGCACTAAGCCATCCACACTGCTTTCATACACATGTTTTTGTAAGTCTCTTATTATCCATTCCTTCGTTTAGTCTAAATCACTTTAACATTCTTGTTTCAACATTTGTTATTATATCTTCTTTCAATCCACAAGATTCCCTTAATTGATATTTAGCTAAACCGGATTTCAAAATTCGATTACTAAATCAGCGTTTTAACTTAAATTAATAATTGGCTGTTAGGAATCCGAAGATTTAAGTTGGACAACGTTGTTTTAGTTAATTGGCCGAGCCTTGCCTGCGGAATTCGTGCCGACGGGATGACATTTGAAAAATAAGATTTTGATGGATTAATACAGCTTTGATATTACGATCGTTTATTTTAATATTTGGATAACTGAGACTGTCATCAAATTGCCATAGTAAGTTTTGGGGATTATTCTTAGTTATCTCATTAATTTGGGGCGTCAAAATATGTCTTTGCCTTCTATGCTAATCCTATCTGCCATACGACTTTTGTCACACCACTAATCATCATCGGACTGGATTGGCGATCCACAGTAGACAGTAGCTTCAAAAAATATGAAATATTTTCTTTCTTTATACCAAAGACCTCGAAGCCAGAAGCTAGATCCGCAAAACTCGACCCAAGCCCTCCTGTACTTAAAACACAAATGGACATTTATATTGCTTCTCTTGCAGCCGAGTTTCGGAGAACACATTCGGTTTTGCAAGTCTTTCTCGTGCCTATGCCAGAAAACCATAGCAGAAGTCGCCATCTACGGATACGACAGGGATATTATTATCATCTTTTATACTATCATTTTTTTAGTCTACCTTTACTTGTAACTTTTTGTCACACGACTATTCATTACATTACAAGTTATGGTTTTTCTTTTCAATCACAGGTGCACCTTGCAAATACCTAATCTATTCTCTACTATAATACCATTCTTATAATACCAGTTGTTAATAGACTGATAGTATATAATTATTTAACATTTCGAAAACAACTTTCGGAATGTTTATAATAAATATAATGAAGAGAAATCTCAACCAAACGATTTTGTGCTAGAGCCTCATTAATACGAACCCCAGAAACGAAGCTAGTTAATCGCTGCCAGTACTTTTAAGATATTGCTTACAATATTTGAAATTGAATCAGACAGCGAGGTCTTATTAAATCGAAGGCTTTTATTTTCATCTTTGAGGTATTTACCATTTTAGTGATGTCACCTTTAGGAAAGGTTTTTTAAGGATTTATACTTAGATATAACTTGACCGCACTAACTGACTGATTAATCAATGCACAGCCTAAATTACTGAGGCTAGGACTATGACAATCTGCATTGCTACATGATAGTGCATACTGCAAAGCCATGCCCAGATTCCTGCCAGCTTTGTCTCCGCTGCAGTAGAGACGGACACAAGCCCTCGGACTGTAAGTGTAGAGCCTCCCTGCAGCGGCGCGATAAAAAGCGTCACACTCAATGTTGGCGAGGGTTTTCCTCCCTCCCATCATAAAGGGTATATTCACCCCCACGAGGGCCAATACAAAATGGAGCGAAGAGGCCTCAATGGAACATTAATGTTCCAGATCGGCCTCCTAGCACTTAAATATACGTGCCTCGGTGATTGTTTGAATCATACGATTATTAGCGCGTTCTGTCGCCATTTATGTCAACTAGCTCGCAGTGCGTTCCACTTGTGTTTTATACACTCGTACAAGGCATGGAGTAGGCTACTCCAGGTAATCCAAGCAAAAGTAGGGCCAGTAGACTCGTTAAGGAGCTATTCTCACTGGCAGATGTTATATGCAGTCTTTGTAACTTCTGTGATAGTCGTTACACTGTTCTTTATTATCATAATGCTGGTGAGTGATCTCGTAAAACTGGAATTGGTGCATTGGGATGCGAGTTCAAAGTAATATGCGTCGATGCTGCTCGTAATTGTTTATAAGCTAATAAAAATGTAACTGACAGAAAACTAGCACTTGAGTGTATTCGACAGTAATATCGTTATATGAACTACAACACATTGTGCAGTAGGACTCGCTTAAGACTTGAAGTTTTCGCCAGTAGCATACATATTAAAATTACGTTTTAACGGGTTTTAAGCGCGGTAATTTATTTGATTTTTATTATTCCGACGTTTCGACCACTTTTCGGTAGCCGTGTTTCACGGAAGACAAAGATGTCAAGTATCAATGAGTATTGTTAAAGTTTATTTAGCTTACCGCCAACTTGTTTATTTTAATTATTTAGTTTTAATTATGTTTATGATTATTATTTACTCTATGAGAGCGTAATCTAATTTACCACTGCTTCGCAACATGTTGTGTTTTGAAGAGAAGAAGTGGCGCAAGAAACTTCAGCAAACATGCCTAACTCTAATCTAATATATAAAATTCTCGTGTCACAGTTTTCGTTGCCATACTCCTCCGAAACGGCTTGACCGATTTTGATGAAATTTTTTGTGCTTATCCGGTATCTATGAGAATCGGCCAACATCTATTTTTCATCCCCCTAAATGTTAGGGGTAGTCCACCCCTAATTTTTTTTTTATATTTTTTAGACAAAATTTTTTTATGATACAACATACAAAAATACATACAACCCTAAATTTTCAACCCTCTACGATCAACCCCTATTTTTTAATAGCGATATTAGTATTTTTAGAATTTTCTACTGGGTTGAATTAGATTTTACTTTGAACGATTCTCATGAAATTTTGAGTGCATATTGGGTAGGTTTGAGAATCAGACATCTATTTTTCATCCCCCTAAATGTTAAGGGTAGTCCATCCCTAAATATTTTTTTTTTAATTTTTTGATATTTTATTTTTTATTATAGCATTAAAAATACATACAACCCTAAATTTTCAACCTTCTACGATCAACGCCTATTTTTTACCGGGCAGGACGACGTCTGCCGGAACAGCTATATCTATATATAAAAGAAAGTCGTGTTAGTTACACTATTTATAACTTAAGAACGGCTGTGCCAATTTGGCTGAAAATTGGTGGGGAACCAGGAGACAGACATAGGATACTTTTTATCCCGTTGGTAGGTGGCGCTGAGATCGGGTTCTAGAATCCTCCTTATCACCTGGAGCGACTTTGGTGATTTTGTTTTTGTGTGTTTGAGTTGGTTCCCGGATGGTTTAAATCCACAATTGGAACCGGTAGGTGGCGCTGAGATCGGGTTCTAGAATCCTCCTTATCACCTGGAGCGATTTTGGTGATTTTGTTTTTGTGTGTTTGAGTGGGTTCCCGGATGGTTTAGATTCGCAATTGGTACCAGTAGGTGGCGCTAGGATCGGGTCCTAGATTTTTATTTTTTCAGAGCAGGACAACGTCTGCCGGGGCCGCTAGTAATTCTATATAATAATAAAACGGGTGGGAGGTAAAATCAAATAAAATACCGCGCTTAAAACCGTTAAGACGTAGGTTTATTATGGCTTGACATACATTTTATGATCTTCCGAAATACAGCTGCCTAGATTCTAATGTATTTCTGATACGATGTATGAGCGTATCAAGTTTTGACGTTCAACATGACGCTGTAGGTAACTGAAAATGCACTAGATTGATCTCTCTCACACGTCTGCAGCTGTACGCAATGTCGATACGTCGTACGCCAAGTCTGCAATTGTTCCTACTTATGCAAAATGGAACCAACCCACACACTGATCGTTTTGAGAAAAAGCTGTTTTTATTAACATTTTGCATACATAAAAGTGTCTATATTGGTGTCTATATTACCTGGCAGATACATTCTGACTGATTTGTATTTTTATAAACAATATTTGTGTATTGTTATATATTTGATTATTTATATATTTGAAATTGTAATTTATTTATATAAAGTATTTATTTTATTCTATGGATAATTATGAGAGTTATAGTGATTCTGACTCAGATTTTCATTCCTGTTTGTCTTCATCTGACAGTTCACATGGCAGCAACCATGATTTACCTTCACTGCAAGAAGTAATTGAAAATCAATTTTCACGCCTTTCCCGTAATTTCAATGTGGCACACATAAATGCTCAGAGTATTCCAGCTCATTTCCCCGATATGCTGGCGTCATTTAGTCATAATAATTTGCACGCTGTATTAGTTTCGGAATCCTGGCTTAAACCTTGCCTGTCCTCTACTTCATACTCTTTGCCAGGATATCGTCTAATCAGAAATGACCGTATCGGTACTGGTGGTGGAGGTGTTGCTATATACTTGCGCTCCCATCTAGCATACAAAATCTTAAGTGCATCCTCACAACCCCCAACACCGGATAACGGTGAGTATTTATTTATAGAAGTAGAACTTGCGCATACCAAAATTTTACTAGGAGTATTTTACGCATCGTCTGTTCGCATTAATTACTTCTCCTCTTTTGAAACTTTACTAGAAAAGTTTTCTCCTTTATATACGCATAGTATCATCATGGGTGATTTCAACACTTGTCTCCTTAAACAAGACCGTCGTTCTTCTGCTTTAGAAACTTTAACAAGATCTCTTAACATACATATTCTTCCCCTGAGTGCTACTCATCGTTTCCCTAATTCATCCCCTTCTCTTCTCGACCTAATAATGGTTTCATCACTACCTCACGTATCTCATTATGGTCAATCTTCAGCGGATGCTTTTTCCTATCATGACATGATTTTTCTCTCATATAACTTACATCCGCCGAAAGCTAAGCCCAAAATCATCCTGCAGCGTAATTTTGGCGGCATGAGCCTAGATGCCTTACTTAAGGACGCTCAGGAAGTTGACTGGTCTGGGGTGGTCAGTGCACTCACTATTGATGAGAAGGTTCATGTGTTTCATGCTGCTTTGATGAAGCTGTATGATACTCATGCGCCTTTACGCCGTATCAAGGTCAAACACTTGCCTGCACCGTGGCTTAACGATGATATTAAATCGCAGATGCACAAGAAATCTAAAGCTAAAACTCGATATAAAATGAAGCCAACCGAAGCAAACAAAGCTGCTTATGTGAGCATTCGTAATCGCTGTAATAGAGTGTGTAGGGACGCTCAACGCCGTTATATTCACGAATCAGTTCAAAATGATGATCCAGCTAAAGTATGGAAGTTTTTACGCTCTTTGGGGATTGGCAAACAAACAGAAAACCCAGTCAGTCAAAAATTTAATATTGATGATTTAAATCAACACTTCTCAACCACTTCTGACTTTGATGTAGTAATAAAGTCTGAAACTTTGAAAAGAATCTCGTCCAAGCCAACACCCAAGCATTCTCCTTTTCTTTTTAGTCGATTTACTGACAGTGATGTTAAGAAAGCTGTAAAATCCATCACATCTAATGCTGTCGGCAGTGATAGCATTAGTCGCAACATGATCCTACCCATACTGGATGTCATTAATCCTACCGTTACCCATATCCTTAATACATCCATAACCTCCTGTGTATTCCCAGCTGCCTGGAAGGAAGCCCAGGTTACTCCACTACCAAAAAAACCCAATCCCGCTTCCTTTTCTCAATTTCGTCCTATTTCCATACTTCCTTTCCTTTCCAAAGTCCTCGAACGCTTAGTTCATCAGCAGCTAAGTGTTTTCCTGAACCGTAATTCCCTTTTGAATCCTTACCAGTCTGGTTTTCGTCCTGGCCACAGCACCACCACAGCCCTCATTAAAATCACAGATGACATCCGGCATGGCATGGACAATGGCTTGCTAACTGTGCTATCGCTGCTCGATTTCAGCAGTGCTTTTAATAATGTTGACTTTGAAGTGTTACTCGGCATCCTACGCTCTATTAACATATCTCCTGAAGTAATTGACTGGTTTCATAGTTACCTGTATGGACGCCGGCAGCGCATTCGAGTTGATGACGACTATTCGTCGTGGTGTGATCTCTCTGCCGGTGTTCCACAGGGCGGCGTACTATCTCCTTTATTATTCGCTGTTTTTATAAACTCAATTTCCAATGAACTTACTTCATCCTATCACCTCTATGCAGACGATCTGCAAATTTACACGCAGGAACCGGTTGCTACACTAAATCAAGCAGTCGCAACGATAAACTCTGACTTTGACCGCATACTACAATGGAGTAAATCGAATGGACTTCTTGTTAATCCTGAGAAAACTCAAGTAATTATCATCGGTAGCTCGCGGATGCTGTGTAAAGTTGACTGGACCGTTATGCCAAGTTTTCTTTTTGATGGGAAACTTATCCCTATCAGTGATAAGGTCAGAAACCTTGGAGTTATATTTGATAGTGAGCTGTCCTGGAGACCCCATATAACGGAGTTGAGTCGGCGGTTGTTTCTCTCCTCCAGATCACTCTGGCGGCTGAAAAACTTCCTGCCCATCGCCACCAAAATTAAGCTAGCAGAGTCACTACTTTTGCCCATACTTGATTATGCCGACGCCAGCTATCTAGATTTAACTCAAGAACAGCTTAATAAACTTGAGCGACTCCAAAACTTTTCCATAAGGTTCATATTTGGGTTACGCAAGTATGACCACGTTTCTGAATTTCGAAAAAAGCTCAAGTGGCTGCCAATCCGTATTCGCCGGAATACTCATATTCTTTCATTGCTTTACAGTATTTTATTCATCCCTACTACTCCACAGTACCTTAAAGAACGCTTCGAATTTATTTCTTGCTCTCACAATTTGCGCCCTTCCAGTCAACATAGACTTATTACTCCTATTCATAATACAACGTTCTTCAATAATTCTTTCACGGTTAAGGCTGTCCAACTTTGGAATTCATTGCCTGTTGCTGTCAGGCAAGCAAACTCCGTAATAATATTTAAGAACTTAGTCAGAAAATTCTATCTGCAATATAATGATATGTAATTTTATGTAATTAGTATATATTATATTGCATATAGCTATATGTTTATTATGTTTAAATAGCTGCATATTATCGCCATATATTATATATGTATATAACTTATGTGTATATTTGTATATATAGTATAGTTATATATTTATTAATAAAATTGAAGTAATCGTATAATAATTATGTATACCACCATCGCCACTTCTAATCGGAATATTCTTGCCACGGGTTGTCTGGAAGAGATCGCTTTTTAGCGATAAGACCGCCCTTTGTACCCTACTATAATAATACTAGTTCGTAAGTTTTTCTGTAATGGTGTACAATAAAGTGTTATCTATCTATCTATCTATCTATATTATGAAAAAAAAAATAGTTGTGTATTGTATATTATATTTTGTCCTATATATTCGAGTAAGCCTTTTAGGTTTTTGGATTACCATGGATCTTGTTAGTATATTATACTCTTGGTGTTATGTGGGTTAGCTACTATGTGATAAATATGTTTTATTCTGTAAATGTTGTCAGATCGTTATGATTCTTATTGAGTCGATAGAAGTTGCATTTTGAAAGCCTTCTGCATCCTTAACCCAATTTTGGCATGTTTGTGGATTGGTTCTGATTTGCATAAATAGGTCCAATTATTCTTGCGCATTCCAACATTAGACTCGAAACTTGTCCGACGCTGGAAGCAGCGTCCAACATCTATTGACGTTTGACGCCGGTTTCAGCATCTGTAATAGCCAAGTGCCTTAATAATGGGAAGTTCATTGTGAACAATGAATGTATCTAAATATTCAAATTCAAAATTAAGTTACATTTAGAGATCATTGTATAATTAAAAACGTGGTCAGGAAAACTAATTAAATTTATTAAATGAAATATTTTACATGAACAACAAACATAACAGCAGAAGGATAATTTTAGAAGAGGCTGTTGCCATAGTAGAAAAAACATACTACAACAAAAATTACCAGTATAAAAAACTTAAATTGTATGTTCGGAAATTAACTGAACAATCATTTTTTGAAGTTTATAGACATTTAGGTGCCACCAATGCGCTGCCGCTCCCTAAAGGGAGACTGGAACCTGGCCACTAATGTTGGAACTCAACTCCAGGTTGTTATAAAGGATACTCTAAACTAGGGTTGGTAGCTATCCCGACAGACAAATACCCTACCACCTGGAAGTTCATACGTACAAGTTAAAATTTGGGTCCGTTTCCTATTCTATATACACAATAAGAAGTGTAATTTTATTCCACACTTCAAAATACACGTTTTTATAGTAATTGTTTAGATATAATATGTAAATGTCCTCCAATGGTGTGACTGTATTAAAGTATTTTAATAAAGGATGAATTAGATTAGTCGTGTGACCCGCGCCGGACGCCCTTTTGGGGCTGACGGCGAGCGGAGGTCAACAAACGTGTTGGGGCAACAGTGGCACGAAGCCGCCAGATATTAATTACACTTTAATAAACTATTGAATATAATTAACATTGCGAAATTTCTTTAAATAATACTAAATTTTGAGACGATTTTAAGAATATTGTTACAAGCCGACAAAGGTAAACGCACACCTGCCTGTCACAAAGCGCAGCTTATTACCTTCCCGCATTTTGGAATTCTTTTGTTTACTTTGTGTTTAGAATGTGTAATTAAAAAAAACTTGTTTTATAGCCCTCATTAGGCAGGTGTGTCCAACTAATTCTTGTTGTTATTGTATTGCGTCGAAGCTTGCCAGGTATGGCGTCGATGCATTATAAAGCAATGGCCCAAGGCGGAGAGGGGCAGTCAAGAGAGAATTACGATACGAGTAAGACTTGTGCATTCGATGAGCGATGTAGTGACGGACTGCGCGTGTTATTGAATCGTGCAGTGTGAACTGGTTGCATCCAGTTATATTTGTACCTGTTTTATACGTGTTTGTACAGTTATAATAAACTCTATAGTAATTCCAACGGCATTCTAATTCGAGTCCTGTGTAGCTCGTAACAATATGTTCAGCCATAACTATCTTTATCTGAACCAATTTTGATGATTTTTGCTACGGATTCAGCAGCTTCATAATGGTCCCATATATTCTATTATTATTGGATTTTTAAGTTCCGTAAATGTTTTAACATGAATTGAAATCGGACATTTTTTTTGTTTCTGTATCGATTGCGATCACTCTTTTTGCGTTGAATTCGGATTGGATTAGACGGGCGGGACCCAATTGCAAATTATAAACTGAATTGAAATAAGGATTCACTGATACATAAATAATAAACGGACTGTTCGCAGACGTATTTATTGCCGGACTAAAATATTCGTAATTAACGTATACAGTGAAACTTGGTTAAGTGGGAACTGGATAAGTGAGAAACGTCCATGACTAAAACTCAAGCTGAGGTCCCAACACTTTGGCACTGAATTACCCCTGTTAGTGGGTCGAAGCAAACCTCTATATCTCGGATTCGTTCATTCGATTTATCATCATAGTTACCTCTATAAATGATACAGCGAGTAAAATTTATATTCATAGACCTCTGTGACTGAGATGTCTAATTACTTATTTTTATTCTACCCGCAAATTCTGACCTCTATTAATGGAACCCTCTGTAAATGAGACAGATATTAATTTATACCTGGATATCTGAGACACTGGGTAAGTGGAATACATCTATAAGTAAAACCACATTGCAGGTCCCTTGGTCACTTAACCAGGTTTCACTGTATAATATAATATAAAAAGTGACACATACATTACATTTAGCTTAGGCTCTCAGCTCATGACAGTTTGTTAAACCGAAGTTAAGTTTACTTCTTTATAGTATTTATTTTTGTTTTCGAATCGCAATCTTGTTTCGGTCGGTTTAGTGCACAACTTTCTAATTGTCGTTTTTGCAATCAGGCTTATGATTTTTTTTAATCATTTCTTTTAATTAACATGCTTTTATTATTTATCTATTCCCACCCTTGTCATAAACAGTATTAATATCGCGTGCAGCTTTTGTTACCTTATTTGATTTAAAGCTAAAAGAAAACACCCTCAGAGATCACATTTTAAATGCACTTTGTAAAACGTTTTTTTATAATTCTTTTTAACAAGATTGTAAACACAGTGTAGCTATTGTGAAGAAAGGGAAATTAACTATTAAATAGACGCTTGCCTATTCTCATTTTTTGTTTTTCCTTTATGTTATTAATAAGATTTATTTTATGGTCGTGCCTACCCCGCAAGGGACCTGGCGTGAAGTTATGTATGTATGTATTTTATTTTTTATTGGACGAGTTTAGCAGACAGGCTGGCAGCCCGCCCACCTTATGGAAAGCGATTACCATCGCCTATGGATATTTGTAACACCAAAGGTACTAACAATGTGCTGCCACTCTCTAAACGGAGACTGGAACCTGGCTACTAATGCTGTAACTACCTATACATCTATAGACCAGGGGTGGTAGCTATCCAGTCGGGCAAATAACCTACCTGGTTATGTGTTGTTTTTGTCGCCTCTTACGATAGGTCGCCAGGCCGCAGAAAATTGTACTCTTTCTCCGTTCATGCACGGATAAAAGTAACTTCATAAAAATAAAATAAATATAGTATTAATTAAATAAATATATTTATTTTTAGAATTCTTCAAAGGTCAATGCTCATTAGAATAACTAGTAATAAATGTAAACTTAGGTACGTTTTAATCACACTTAGTATTTTGATGAGAGTAGACGACCTTCAGACGCGCCCGACCCTTAATTAATTAATAAACAATAGGGGTGTGACCATTCAGAATGGATGCGATAGCTTTGTATAATGACATTAATTAGGTAATTGGATAGTTCGGGCGTGGAATGCCTTAAAAATATACTGGGTGTTGCTGCAGTACAGACAGGCTGACGAACCACCTGGAAAGTGGTTTTTGTTGCTTATTCACATTTGCAACTCCCAAAAAGCTGTCTGTGTAGTTATTAAAACGATTTATTTTGTGAAATATTTAAAATTGTAAGAATAAGCCTAAATGGCGCTCTGTTGTTCGTGCCTACCCCGCAAGGGACCTGGCGTGAAGTTATGTATGTAATATTTAAAATTAAAATAATGAGTTCGTACTAGTATCGGTATCTTAGCGTCTTTTGATATGAAAATATTTTTAGTATTTTTATGTCATCTAGGCAATTGCTTTAGTTCAGTTTAATTCATAAAATCGGTCTTGGAATTTTAAATCATGTCTGATCATCTTGTAAGTGGTATCACGAAATATTGTTTAAACTAATTGATGATCGTTTTTTTGGAATAATAACATATGTAGGTGTCATCGAAACTTCGCATAGTAAATCAATAAATGCATATATCGTAACCACAGAAACAAGAGAAAGAATGACTATTCAATCATTTGATAGCAACACATTTAGATATATTACCAAGATTACCAAAGAATGGTTCCAACCTGGACTTTTGACGTCCAAGCTCCTCTTATAGTGACCCCATGCCTCGCGAGATTATTAACTAATTATTTCAAAAGTCTTTATATCATCTCAAACTTAAACATACATATTAAATCACACAAGAATATTTCCATAAATAAACATTTAAACATAAATGAGTCACTTACTTAGATTACTGAAGAGCGCAGCACATGGCGAATCGTAGAACAACTGTGTCTGTCTAGCCTCACACACGGCTTAAATACTATAAAGTACTTGAAAGTACTGTCAATTCAATGTTCGCAATCTAAAATGTCCAGTAACTGCCACCAAAATGTTTAGTAAATATAACAGTATCGCATTCACTTCACTATCCTTGTTATGCACTACCACAGATCAATAAACATTGGCCTTAAATTAGCTATTGTCTCGTGATACCTAATATACGAGTAATACTAAAAATGAAGCTTCGTAACATCCCGTATATATATATATATATATATATATATATATATATATATATATATATATATATATATATATATGTCGGAGGAAGCTATGAGTCGGGTTGATTGTTGTTTGCATGTATCAAGCACAAAATTATTTGTTTCCATTTTAATTAGGTACTATTAAAGTTCTTAATTTAATTTTATTAGATTTGTTCAATCTTTCTATAACTTAAAATCTTCCTAACCTAATAAAAGTTATTAATATTGGAATTTAACAAGCGACCAATCAGAGCAGAGCACGTGCCTCGAGCGGGGTCGAGGTGCCATCTGTACTTAAGGGGTGCGGACGAGTTTTTGCGACATTTAAGGGATAGTAATGGATCGAGTTGGATCGTTGAGATTTTAAAAGGAGAGGTCCAAGTCGGTGCCCTGAACCCGCTGCTCGGTCTTAACTGTTACGAAATATTGTTTAAATCTAAAATAAAAGTGTATAAACGGTGACTATTGTGTTTTGTGCTCGCATTTTACCTGATGATGCCCACTAAACCCGTAACCACTAACGACAACACAACGAGAACAATGCTTCTCCGACATATATATTAGCTGCCATAAATTTAGGATGCCAACACATAGATAATTACAATTTGAATGACTTAAAAGAATTAATAAAGATATTAATCCAATTAATGTCTTCATTAAAAGACATCACACCGAGACTCAACGAGCGAAAATGAACATTTAAATCAGCACTAAAGATTTCTTCTGAACTCAAATCATTTGTTTGATTCTCTCAGCAATTCTCAAAATAGATCATAATCGGCTTCGTCGGAGTTCTTTGTTACGTTAACGCCTACATTAATTTTGCCCGAGGGTATGTGTTGCGGCCACGAAATTACATTAACGACTAGAGATCAACCATTTATCGATTGATGTGGAATTTCTACATATTACTATCTGTTCATCTACCTTACTTACCTTTGGTTAAAAATTGACGTTACTTGCATGGAGTTTATGTCAAATGTGCCAGTGACACTTCGTTCACATTACCATGATTATGAGGTATTTGTTAGAAAAAGGCAACGGCGTCAAAAAATAAACTATATCTGTCTATCCCACGGAATTATCCCGCTAAATGAAGTTAGCGGGATAAAAATAATCCTAACTGTTGACCCGGGATATAAGTTAGTTCTGTGACGAGTATCATTTGAATCCTTTCAGTAGTTTTCACGTGTCGCTCTAACAGACATACGAAGATTTTAAAAATTGTAGACATCATTACAATCTTAAGAATGTTGTAAACTGTATAACGACTGTTCAAAAAAATATTATTTCCGTGGCTATATTAGTTTTTAATAAATTGTCCAATGATTTAAAAATTACTAAAAATATTAGTACATTTAAAAATAAACAGAGATCCCGGAGCCAAAAAACATTAATCAGTAGACGAATTCGTCATGAAGGATTATTATGACATTGTAATCATCTTTTCATGAAAAATACTCGATCTTTCAGGTAAAGTACATAGATCTGAGAGATTTTTGATGTGGCACAGCAAACAACAATATTGTTAGTATAAATCAAATAGTATTTAGGAATCTGATGATCCGAAATACACATTTCCTCTCTTTTAAAGTCATTTTACAAACTCGGCACTCCCAATAGATTTGTTATTGTATGAAGATTTTAAGCAAAATAAAACATGGATCGAAATAATTTATTTAATGTACTCGTAACTGATTCTAGTTCATCCAATCACTTACAGTTTGTTTGATTTTTTTAATGAATAATCGAATCGCGTACTGCGACTCGCTAAGTTTGTGGCCATAAATTAGGGATTCCTCCAAATTATCGCCTCATTGTCCTCACTTTTTGTACGAAATTAATTGCTACGGATTAATCAAAATTTTTGAATGATTATATTAACGTTGTATGTTCGGCCAAGACTTTGATAATATTTTGTGTCTGCAAAAACGTTTCGTTTTGGTTCTGTTACGAGTTGCGGGACTCGAATTAAAATGCCGTTGGAATTATTATAGAGTTTATTAGAACTATACAAACACTTATAACACAGGTACAAATATAACCGAACACAACAAATCCAAACCTAATGCAGAAGGTCGTAATTCAATAAAACGCGCAAAGTCCGTCACTATGAGGTTCGCGATTGTAGGTACATACGACACGCCTTGTTCGTAGTTGTCGCTGTACTGCCCCTTCCCTCAATCAGGCCATCGTTTTATACTGTACAATTGCAATGGGCCCGCCAGGTAACTTGGACCGAATTTTCTAGAATCAGCTTGTAACACCTGGCTAATGATGCTAATGAGCGAGTACAATACGACAATGGGCTGTTCTCTAGAAACGTACGCCAATAAATAAGTGAACAAAAGAAGACGATCATAAAGGGATTACAATTAGTTCAAATGGTATAAAAGGTAATAAATGTGCTTCTACAAATCTGTACGTGGAATTTGTCTTTGTCGGCACCGAGGTTGTAACAGTTCTATACTTATATTAATCATTAGTATACAGGTCGCCTATAGTTTTAACAGTGGTTAGCAGTAAAGTGTTGTCTATCTATCTATCTTTATTTGCTCCTGGAAAATGAATAAATTGACAGGGTATTTTGGGCCAGTAACTTTGGTGCCAACAATGGTATAGTGTCCCCTATTTAGATTGTCATGATAACAATAGATGACAAGAGGCTGACAAAACAAGTGTATGGAGAGAGTGTTGGCGGTAGAGTTAGTGCTGGTAGACGTACTCATCATGATCAAATCGACTTAAAGAATGGCCAGATAAAAAGTACCTATAATTAACTTGTATGTATGAAGAGATCAATGAATGCAGATTAAACTCAACCAGTTCAAACGTAATGCACGATTCAATAACAAGCGCAAAGTCCGTCACTATATAGATTATCGAATGTACACATGTCTTGCCTCGCTTGTGGTTATCGCTTGACTGCCCCACCCCTCTGTTGGGGCATTGCTTTATACTGTACAAATACAATATGTCTGGTCGACCGCGTGGACTGAATTTTCCAAGAAACTCACCTGGCTAATGTTTACCATAAAGATTACAATACACAATGGGCTGTTTTTCCAATCACACATTTTAAACACAAAGTAAACAAAAGAAGACAGTCATAAAACAGTTTCAATGTTATTAGCTCAAACGCCGGCGGGTAATAAATGTGCTTTGTTTACAGATATGCAGGTGGCCCAAATTGTAACAGTATGATAACAATTCTGACCTTTTGCTGGTCTCCATATTGTACTTTTTGTTAGTTCTTCCAATCCACCTGTATGTAGGCTCACGGCAAAGCGATATTGCTCGAGTTATGAACGCAGTAAGAGGGTGTCGGGCCTAATATTTATCCAGCGGTTCGCGTTGCGCCGAGTGTGTGCTCAACCTATTAATGCGAAAGTATCTGGTACCTTTGCGCTTGAGATGTGGAGTGGAGTGACGTGTGTGCACGGCCTATCGAGATAAATAAACGATAAATACTAATATTGCGAAATAAAATGTTGCTGAGTTTCAACCCAAAGTTGAAGTAATTATCCTACCTTATAGTAGCAGTGTTTTTTTATTTTTTGTTTGTGATATAAGCTTGTGTTTGACCACAATCAAACATATATATATATATATATATATATATATATATATATATATATATATATAATATCTTCTAATTATATAAAATTACATATTATATTGCAGATAGAATTTCCATGGACATGGAGATAAATATGCTGCTGCTGATGTGTGGAGTTACGCGGAAAGACCGCATAAGGAACTTCCACATACGCGGCAGTTGTTTACGCCTTGGTTCAATTTTAATAAACAAAGTTTTGAGCACAGTTGGTGTATCGAAATTGGCAGGACACAAAAGGAACTCACCGGATCTCCTTCAAATGTTTAATATGGCACAGTTCTTCCATGTTATTATTAGTCTTTATATCTTATGGCCACTATTAATGAGTCTGATAAATATTTAGAGCATTTATATCACTACACAGTTTACATAAAATATTTTGCAATATTTACCTATTTCACTTTATTTCAAGTTACGCATCGAGCACAATTGAACTACCTCCTTTCTTATCGGCGATTTCTACTCACCAGTGAGCAAGGTATATTTGGCCCAAATATATGGAATTATGTAGGAAAGAAAGGGATGGACAATTACACAGCATGCACTCAAGTGATGTTATTTTAATTGAAAATGAGGCGAAGGTTTACTTATTGTACTACCACAATTGCACATATCGAATTAATCGTGGATTTTACTTATCAATTTAATTTGTTAGTAATATAAACGGCGTAAACAGCAATTTTTGAGTTAAACCAAAGCTCTTATATCATAATGTTATGAATGCCGTGTAATTCCTTAGAATTAATTAATCGTTCTTATTTATTTTGGACTCAGTTTTTATTGAGATAGGAATACGAAAGTGAAACCCTGTTTTGCATAAGCAAATGTCATGATGAGTCGGAGCAAGGGTCCAGAGGGGGAGGGGGTCCATGGCGTCACGTTCATTAAGAGGGTGACTCTTCGCATTGAGCCTATTTGTTAGCTGTCGTGTTACAGTACACTGAGATCAGTGTGCAAGTTTAAAGCATTCAACGTGAACCAAATGATATTTTACAGTATATAACGTGTAGAGCTAGACCAATATAGGTTGATGAGGTCTTTAAAAAGTGAAGAAGAATGTATATTACTAATGAGATGATTAAAGTCTTCTTTCATTTTTGCAGATAAGTCAAGAAAGGCTATGCTTTCTAGCCTTCTCGTAGAGTTATCTTTAGGTTTAAACTAAAAATAAGCTTTCTTTCTAAAAAACTGTCGAAGAAAGGCCTTAAAACCTCGAAAAAAGAACTCGAAATTTGTTATTGTGTACCCATTTGATGGATTTGCATCGTTACTTGAACACAATAGACCCTTTTATAAATCTGAGATTTTTTTATAAATAGAACACCAAACAATAAGGTAAAACTTCTTTGAAAACACAATATCGACGGAAAGTCGTCAGTATTGTATACTTATTCTCAATTTCTGAATAGCCCTTGGCCTGTAATAAATTCCTTTTGATAACTCACTCAGAATGAAATTTCTGTTTGCTCCAGGATAAATAACGTAATTTCTTAGATAACAGTGACATTCTCATTTGTCCCAACAATACCTAGATAAACAATATTTGTACTATTCAATAAATCACTTACGTTTGTCTGACAGCTATTGGCTATTTTATTGGTACTACAAACACATTTCAAGAAGTCAGTCAAATAGCTCCGAACAGCGAAAGCGGTCGTGCATAAAATACGTAAAGCTAAGTTCTGCCTTTTTGTACTCCTTCCTCACCATGTCACACCTTCTGGGTATTCCCATATGATTTTTTTTAAAAAAAACTTGAGAGGTGTCAAGGGACACCTGGATGGAACGAAGTTCCTTTCGATTATTTACAAAAAACCTGTATACACTCAACAAAAATAATCGTCGCGGCACCACACTGTTCAATGCGAAGTGTAATAGTAAATGAGTAAGTTTGAATCCTATTTACTTCAATATAAGAAACAATTTAAAAATCGAATCACATCCTGCAATTCGACTCTTGAAACAAATTTAACTTTAAACCAGATTCGCGATATTGCTCCTTATTTTAATGACATTAAGACTCTATATGTCCGCAAATGCTATCTGTACGTCAGCAACCCATGACGTTTAAAAATAATGTACTCCAAATTAAACTCTAACTGCGTGGGCATAAACTGCATTTTATCTTGGCAAGTCCAAAAAGTGTCGTGACAACTTTTTCGTAAGAATTTTTTCCGTCTAGCCCCCATTCGTACCGCGCGATAAGGAACTACGTTCCAATAAGAAATCACAGTGAGAGCTATTTTGGACCTGACATGAAGCTGAGCACAGAACTAGCTTATATCCCGAGTCGACAAAATATGAATATAGGCGGAAAGATGGCTCTGTTGTCGCGATTTTTTGCTGCTGCTACCTTTGCGATTCACTGACGAACACGTCATGGCAACGCTAGTTTTATATTTACGCTAGTGAACCGCTAGTGTATAATAAAACACAATTAGGCATAGTTTAAGAGAAACTATTAATGTACTCATTTAGTTTTATTCGCCGTAGACGATGGGTCTCCAGAATTATAGATATTAATTGTTGGTGCATCGGGCGGATGGACAAAAACAATTTCCGTTAATTTTGCCACTACTGTATTTGCATTGACTGTGGTCGAAATGTCACTGGATATCGCCTTTAGTCCTTTGACTCCTTGAGAATCCGGAATCAATCTTTATTCTCACGAAAAGAAGGTTTCAATTCGGTTAATTTCTTACAAGAAATTTAAAGCTCGTGGGTGTTTAGCGAATGTCACGTTGTCATGACTCTTAAAAAAAAAAGTTGGCGAAATTGAATTAAATTGTGTAATACATTTCAGACACATTTTTTATAATTCAAAAGAAGTTATTATTAAATGCATCATTTTAATAAGTGTTGATGTAATCTATCTAATGGTCCAAGATCCCAGCCACCCCAGCCTTACGTGATTTTAGGAAAGATGAAATTTTAAGGATCGGTAGTTAAACATAAACTTAGAAAGGAATGGATACTCCCTAAGCTGAAAGCGGGGTCGTTTTTCAGGTAGCAGGTATCAAAGGTGGAAGAAACCATGCTAACTTACGTCAAAGTAGCAAGGCTAGTTTTTACATATGTCATATATGATATTGTTATAAACAAAGATACAGATACAGCTGCCAGACACTTTCTGTGGGCCATAACTTTTGACAGACTTTAAAAAAAATGTGGGAACTTACGTCATTTTAGGGAGGCTGAATGTTATTTATTTATTTATTTAATTTTTTTATTTAATTAATTTTAGGAAGGCTTACAGACTAATACATATCAATATAGTAAAAAGAAAAGTATATAAAAAACAAATGCTGATAACAAGCCTCCACCTATTGGTAACAAAACGTACAACACGATTCCTATTGATAATATAGTTACTAAGTTTCTGTCTTTCTAAAAAATTCTTGAGCCAGTATTCGCTTGACCGAATTTATACTAGTGCAGTATAAGTCTAGGTTCAATTTTACTACTATTTTGTTGAAACAATTTGAGCTTCGTAGAATAAAGGCGTTTTGTCTATAGTTAGTGGTCACTAAAGGTGTATGAAATAAACCTCTCTGTCTAAGACCAAGCTGATTAGCCCGTAAATATATTTTTGAAATTAAGTCTGGGCAATCAATATCGCCTCTAGCCAACTTCATCAAAAAAGTTATATCATTTATATTGCGTCTAACATTTAAAGGTAAAAAATGATATTTTTTGCAGCGCTCGTTATAGCATTTGGATGATTGCTGTGCCCGGTAATCTAGATATCTTAGGAACTTTTTTTGAATTTGTTCAATTCTATTTATATATATATTATATTGTGGATTCCAAACTTGTGATGCGTATTCAAGATGACTGCGGACAAATGAACAGTACAAAATTTTTATTGGCTTTAATGATTGGAAGCATGCCGATGCTCTCATTATAAAGCCCAGAGATTTAGATGCCCTGTTTATTATGTGATTAATATGATTATCAAATATTAACTTACTCTCGTGCATGACCCCTAAATCTCTGACGACACTCAGTCTGTGAATTTTTTTATTATAAAAGGTGTAATTAATATTTATAATATTCCTTTGCTTTGAGAAAGTAATAATATGACATTTTGATATATTCAGTTGTAGTCTATTGCAAGTACAGTATTCCGAGAAGCGATTTAGTTCATCTTGAAGTAGAAGAGCGTCTTCGTTATTACGAATCGGTTTTAATATTTTCATATCATTTGCATATAACAAAATAATAGAGTTTTGGAAGCAACGTTTTACGTCTGAAATAAATATATTAAAAAGTAAAGGACCAAGGATTGACCCTTGAGGCACTCCCGACGGTATTGATTTCCAAACCGACGCATTTCCATGCAGTACTACCCTTTGTGTTCTATTTTGCACGTATGAGGAAAACCAGCGGAAAAGGTCGCCATGAATTCCAAGATACATAAGTTTACGCAAGAGAATCCGGTGATCTATACGATCAAAACACTTACTATAGTCTGTATAGACAACATCAACTTGCGCCCCCTTTTCGTTATAGTCGGTCAGATATTCGTTAAATAATACTAAGTTAGAAGTAGTCGACCGTTTTTGCAAAAAGCCGTGTTGTTCTATACCGAGAGTGCTAGCCAAGCCTGAATATACCGTCGAGTATACGATCTTTTCCAAAACTTTAGAAAATAGACAAAGTTTGGATATTGGGCGATAGTTGGTGATATTAGATTTATCTCCCTTTTTGAATACAGGGGTAACAAAAGCAGATTTCCAAATTTTAGGGACTTCCCCTTCCATTAACGACCGCCTAAAGAGTATACAAATAGGAGCAACTAGGTTTGAGGCACATTTTGTTATGAATAAGGGTGGAATTAGGTCTGGACCACCGGATTTTGTAAGATCAAGAGATTTAAGTAAATTTAGAACCTTATCAGGCTGTATATCTACGGCATTAATTGAACTACCTTCGTCCAAATCGTTTGTCTTGTTAGGAAAAATTATCGCAGTGTCTGGTTCTTGAAAATTAGACTGAAAGTAATCTACGAATAGGTTACTGATAGCTTCCCCTGTTTTTGCTGTCTGATTGTCAAAACGCATAATACTGGGGAAACTATTGTTATTTCTCTTACTCTTTATATAAGACCAAAAACATCTAGGATTAAAGGCTATCGATGATTCAACTTTGTCCATATAATTTTTGAAACACACCTTTTCTAATTCAACTACTTTTTGTCGTAAAAATGAAAACGTGTGATAATCTGCGAGGTTGCCGTATGTTTTATATTTGCGATGAAATTTTTGCTTCTCTTTTAGGGTTTTATTAATGCCGCACTATACCATTGTGGATGACACTGGTGTTTTACAGACTTTATGGGGACAAATTTGTCTCTATGTTATGTTATGTATATTATCAAGTATAATATTCATCTTTCCTAAAATCACGTAAGTCTGGGGTGACTGGGATCTCACTCTATAAAAATATTGCCTTAAAATGTTTTTTTGCACTTAGATTCGAAATTCACTGTCTATTATATACTTCATAGTAATTATTTTTATTTTTTGGGTCTAACAGCTATAATTCTTATTGACTAAACTAGCATGTGCCAGCGAAACTCGTATCGTATTGTTAATGAACTACAACAACGCCTCCAAAAGAAGCGACTGCATCGCCTCCCTTTTGCCCATGTTCTCTATCCCGGACACAACGTCATATACCGGGATAAAAAGTATTCTTAGTGTTGACCGGAGATGTAAGCTATCTCTGTCTCGAGTTTCATTTAAATCAGTTCAGTAATTTTTACGTGATGCTCTAACTGGAAGGACAGACAAGAATTCTACATATGTATTTACGAAATTTTCTGGTACAAATTAACTCCCCTGGTTTTTTCTTATTATTAAGTACCTTGTACAAACTCGAAACTTCCTACAGATTTATTATATTGTTATACATTATTATAGATTGCTACATAAAAAAAATATTCTAATATTTTCTTGGCCTCCATCTATCTAATCTTAGTATGCTAAATTATTTTAATTAAATTTAAATTTATTCTCGGTCTTGGCTGAGGAGTTACGATATCCTATCGATTGCTGTTCATTGGTCGTCCTAACGACAATTAGGCGGCAATTGACAGATTTACCCACCGTTCGACCGGAGGGCCATTGTGCTTGTACCCGACTGATGACGTATCATTAGATCTGTTATTGATTTGTGTTGTCCTAGTCTATATGTTTTGAATATGCAGTTTGCTTTCAGCTGTATTTCCTTTAATTTTGTTTAAAAACAGTTTAAAACTTTAGTTGACAAAAGAAATACATTTTAAGTAAATGCTTTTATTAACTTATACAGCTGTACGTGATTCTTCTCCACAGAGTTGCCCCTACACGCACAACTGACGACGTACTGCCCTGACGATAAAATGTCTTGCTCACAATACCGTCGCCGATATTGCGTAGACCACCTCCTGCTGCTGCGGTCCTCACTTAATAATTTACCGCGCGTAGCTCGCTTCTGGATCTCTTCTTAAACTACGCTAAACTCCTCCTTCACTGAACTGCCCACTAAACTTTTCACTAAATTCACCACTGAACTTCCCATTAAGCTAGTCGCTGTCTTCTACTAAAGATCTTCTGGAACTAATTTTGATCTTCTGTTCGTTATTTTTTTATTTACTGTCTATCCCTTTCTAAACACTTATCTGATGGTGCTGTTCAATAGTTGAGGTCGTAAACGATTCTCAAAAATATATACAAATTTCCAACAATAATAGATGGGCCTAGGCCTGCGAGGAAGACCGCTGGAAGATTTTCATTTGAGACAGAGGAGCATTCCATCTCGCTTCTCCACCTAGTCTGGTCATCCCTAAATATCTATCTCTGTTTCTTCTTTCCTGAACCTTCTATTCTAGGATTTCGATCTTCATTTCGTTAATCTTTTGTTTTTTTCATCTATCTCTGTCTAAATCGTATCTGTCCTTGTCTTTTCCTTCCAGAATCTTCTACCTTTGCTCACCATAATATGTAATAGCACCTTTCGTAACCGCTTTCTATTATGAAGTGGGCTGTCAGATTTTCGCTGTACCTAACGACTCTAACAATAAAAAAATGCATGCTTCCTGTTAGTTTCCATCCGTGCAGGAACGGAAAAATTATACAATTTCCTGCGGCTGGGCGGCCTGTCGTAAGAGGCGACAAAACAACCCACAGCCAGGTGGTGGACATTTGCCCGACTAGATTGCTACCACCCCTGGTCTAAAGTATGTCGCCATAACAACCTTGAGTTGTGTTCCGGCATTAGTGACCAGGTTCCAGTCCATAGGCGATGGTAACCGTTTTTCATCAAGCGGGCCGTCGTCTGCCTGTATGCTGAACTCCTGCAATTAAAAAAAAAAAATTGGTTAAACTGTTAAAAGAGATGATGTCAGGCAATAAATGGGTTAAAAAATGTTTACATATTAAACTGTGGTAACATTCGATCTCGGCTGTCAAGTTAAAGTTAGGCAGCCGCTCGACTAACTTGCTCCTATCGCACCGGCCCAAGTTTGTACGATTTCTTACACAGTTTCCAATACGTGGAATCCTATCGTGGGCTTGTAATCAGGAATTTCGTCTATCAAAGTTTAGTTTAGTTTAGTGGAAATGTAACTCAGAAGCTGTTTTTATGACATTAAAGAATTTATTAAGTAAATATCGATATTTACTTATATTTTTGATATTGGGTTTAGTTAAAATTTCGTATGAATTAATTATAATGGATTTTGTAGATGTTCTATTGCAAGTGAGTGGTGGTTAAGAGGTTCGCGAAATAAAACGATATTTGTAGTTCAAAAAGCGGTGCGTTTGAGCATATAACAAAGTGCGTGTACTATTGGTCAACTAACTGGGGTAGGGGTGTGTACTATATTATGTATATATGTGAGATATACGTACAATTGTGTATATATATATATAAATATATATAATATTTCAAACGGCCTCTGTGGGTGAGCGGGCTAATTCTTTGATGGCTGACATCGTTGCATGCAGAGGTTCCGGGTTCGGTTCCTAGTATTATAAATTTCGGAAACGAATTTTTTCCGTTATTTGATATGGTCTGGGTGTCTGGGATAGCCCCAGAGGAGTCCGTTGTATATTATCCATAACACAAGCGTAACTTGCTTAATTTGGGGATATACAATATGTGTGTATGTCTGCCGATTAATATGCGCAAGCCACAATGCTCCGTTTATGTAACGTATGCCCGCGACTTCGTCTACGCTTGACTTGTAATTCCCACGGGTTTCCCGGGATGCAAAGTATCACAGAATTTTTAAAATATTGTAAGCTATCGTTTTAGTGACAACTGTTCCGGAAAAACCCAATTTTTATGCAACCGAACAACTTCAAACCGATCCTGGGAAAATTCTCGTGGAATTCCCAGGATTAAAAGTATCACACGTCTTATTTGCTATCGATCAATAAAAAAACCATATTGGAGTTCGAACTTTTTTTATCTGACCATTTTAAATCATTTTCAGAAAAATTCCCGCGGGATTCGCAGGTAAAAAGTATCACAGATTTTAAGTCTAAGAATTAGCTGTCGATCAGGGAAAACTATATCAAAATCGGCCCAGTAGTTTTTTTACGTAAATCCCGAACAAACAGACAAGAATTAAAAACAATGCATTGTGTTCTTCGTCGTTTATATATTTATATTCCAGTTGTTTTTTTTTAATAGCTTTAATGTACAGACACGGCATTTTATAATATTATAGATTTATATATTTCATATTACAGAGAGAGATAAAGTCGTCATGTAAAATATCGCACAGTATTTTAATCTGCAATAACCTGAGTTTTGTTATCATTATATTTTAGCCGTGTAAATATTAAAGAGAAAATTATATATTATTTATGATAGGCATATAAATTAGAATCGGCTACTGTTACAACATGAAACAAAAACTTTCTAACTAACTCAAATACACACAAAGTATTTAAATTATTCCGTCCAAAGGGCTTTTAACTTCTGCTTATCATACGAAATTAATGCTTTTACGTTTAATTTTGAACAGTCGAAGATTGAATAGTAATTTTTTTGAATTTGCTGTAAACTAACGTTGAGATAAGCTTTTTTAAAAAGCTTTTTAAATACAAGCTTTTGAGATCCGGGATATCATATAGCAACAGAGTGTTAGCCTAGACAAGTAAAACGAGCCCAAACGCGACGGGTCTATCTTGTTTAGTACAGGAGTTCCTATGGCCACCATATTATTGCATTGTCACACGATATGCGTGCGAAATTTCAGCTCAATCGGAAACTGGGAAGTTGGTCAAATTTAACTTGCAAGATTCCACTCGAACTTACTTACATACATACATAGGTACATCCATTGCAAGTTAAATAAAAGCTTGTAAAAACAAAGTAGATGTCGTCATCTACTATTATGTCACGTGGATTGATTTATAAAGACGCGGCAACAGATTGGATTCAACTTTGCGTCCAAACTTGGCTCCAATTTGAAATGGCCAATATTGAAACAACCTACTGCACCACACATTAGTCGAAGATGCCCGCGCGTACTCCCTTTCCATTACCCTCGCCTTTGAACTCGTTTCAAAAACCGACTCCATTCTACATTGGTGCAAATATGACCATTGTGTGGCCGCGGGATAAAATAATATACAATAACAGCCCATAGACGTTCCACTGCTAGAGTCGTGTATTCCATTTACAGGGGAACGGCCAGTATACCCGCCACGTTTGTCCAAGGCGGATGAATTTAAAACTCGATGAAACCAAAAAGCGACACTAAAAAGTGATAAACACATAAATGTAGGGGACTAAACCTGCGAGAGATGATTAAACATAGGTTGAATTTGGACCGAAATAACTGATTTTTATTTTTTGGACTTTAACAGTTAATTTAAAGAGATACTACGTAAGAAGTTTACTTTGAATTATGGTTGACGGATTTCGGCTAAAGGAATTTTATTTATATTAATAAAAGTTATAGAAGAATTATCTGTAAGTATAATTCTCTAAAGATTTACTTCTACTGCGTGTGAACTACACACACACAAACACACACACACACGCACATTTTTTTTAACAATACTGCATCTAGAAGTTTGTGTGTTTGTTTATTATTATTTACACAAAATTACTTTTCGAAAAATTAATGGCGTCGTAGAGAACAGTGTACTAGGCTCGCATAAACCCTTAAGAGTTAGCGCGTCTCCTCAGGTTCTCTAGACAACTCGTTGTAGTATTCACGTCATGGTAATTGTGAAATTTAAAACCGCCCTCGTAGTTTTCCTTTTGCGAGATGCGAACAAAAACCTCGTCGCACGAAGGAACAAAAGCGCGCCGCGACGGTAACCGGTGCGACGTTGTTTTTTCAAACGGAACGTGTCAAGTGTTCCGCACTGACACTCGTATATATTTTATTTATTTATTATTTACCATTGCTGCAGTCAACTGTACATTTTGTTCTTGCAATTTAAATACGGTTAAGGCCGTAGTGTTGTGAAGGTCTGTAGATATGTTTCGATCAATATTTTATATTGCAACGATTGTGATTCGTTCTGTTTACTGGACACGTACATTATTTATGGTTTTTACATAAAAATCTATACCGACAAACCGATAATAACAGAGTCCGCATATATAGGCGAATAAGCTTAGTTGCTCTTATATGTCGTGAACCACCACACTACAATTTATTAAACTTTACAATTTTAGTTAATACTAGCAACTGTATTTATATATTTATTACTGGAATGTAAGAAATTGTACTATGTTTTATGTATACCACCATCGTCATTATAATCTCAATTCATTCCTGGGGTTGTCTGGAAGAGATCGCTTTTTAGCGATGAGACCGCCCTTCGTGCATAATGAGACATAGTTTTAATCTGTAAATTCTATTTGTATTAGTGTACAATAGAGAGTTATTGATTGACTAGCTGACTAGCCGACTCGTGCCCACTTCGTTGGGCGTCGTTAAGAAATACACACGCACACTCGCACGCACGCACGCACGCATATCAAGGTTTAATTAAGTTATAATAAAACTACGTTTTAACGGTTTTAAGCGCGGTAATATATTTGATTTAGGTTTATCCGACGTTTCGGCCGCTTTTCAGTGGCCGTGGTCATTTAATTAAGTTTTCTAATCTTCAATTAATTCATAAAAGCAGAAAGTATTCGCAGCGCCTCGTACGAGGATGTGCGCAATTTTTTCGTGAAACGGTATTGCGGTTACATCATTGATAGCCGTTTTCGTGCCCACTAAGCTGGGCGTAAAACATTATATACTTCTATATAACATTATTATAGTATAGATATATCATTATAGCGAACCAAATAATCATTCATATTCGTTTATCACCAAATTCCATCCTCATTATCTCATCATCATCACCATTCGTACGGTTGTCGCGCCGTACACATGCTGTAGATAATATTTCATTAACCCATAGTGTTGCTTGCAAGGATCTATTTCTGTGAAGGTATGTCATCAACATCAACATATTGTTACGACCTAGGTGCCGACAAAACACAAATTCACACCTGCATACCTGTAGACATTTTATTGCCTTTTCGGCATTTGGACTTCTTTTGTTTACTTTGTCATTGGAACAACAGCCCATTGTGTATTGTAATCTTTTATGGTAGTTATTAGCCAGGTGTGATTCTAGGAAATTCAGTCCACGCGACCGAGAAGAAATATTGTATTTGTACAGTATAAAGCAATGCCCCAATGGAGAGGTGAGGCAGTCGAGCGATAACCACAAGCGGAGCAAGACTTGTGTATATCGGTAATCTATTTAGTGACGGACTTTGCGCATGGTATTCAATCCTGCATTACGTTTGGACTGGTTGTGTTCAGTTATATTTGTACCTGTGTTATACGTGTTTGTATAGTTCTAATAAACCTTAGTAATTTAAACGGCATTTTAATTCGAGTCCTGGAACTTGTAACAATATAGTACTTTCTAAATCTTTTATTGATATGAATAATTAATATTCCTCGTAATATTCCTTGTAATATTCTATTGGTCTAAATTAGAAGCTTTCCAACTCTTCAAAACTATTCAGGCAGAAACTTTCTTGTTCCAGTTGTCGAAGGGTTTCTTGGTCTAGTCTAAATATTTTAAAGTTCTATATATTTTAAAGTAAAGTTTTGGTATTTATATTATTGTTAGCCGCGAGCTTTTCGACAGAGCACCATGTAGTACTGTTAAACTATGACACAGGTGCTAATTATGACCGCAAAATTAAATTGGTTCAATTTAAAATTAACCTTTAGTTCAGATCGTGTGTTTACATATTATTACTGACTTTTGATATGACTATACTGGTGTAAATTGCTTATAACAACTATCGGACATAACGTCCGAAGTAAACGGTCCCATCAATGTCGTCATATCCGGTTTCGACTGTAGTATTAATCAAGATACTATACAGAATCTGTACAATATTAAAATCAACATTTTCCATAGTGTCGTACCAGTCAGATTGTATTTTCCGCATGGTTTATTGCTACGTCCCGCCCACTCTATCTACGGACTACGCTGCTACGAGCTGATCCCATTTAAAGCTACGACACGACTACGGTGCTACGAATATGCATTCACATCATTTGCGACATTTTATTATATCATCGATATATCATTTTTCCTTTATTACATTATTATCGATGTTTAGTTTTTATTATTTATTTAGATATTAGCTTTGCCCACTGCTTCTGTCGCTTGTTATTTCAAAAAAGGTAACATTATTTAGTTTCTAATTTGATCATAGATTTCCGTCTTATGTTCTTGCACCTTTGTTTTTGATGTTCTTTTGTACCAAATCTTAATTTTTTTGACTAATTAAAATAAGCTTTCTAGTTTATATTACTTACGTATTTCAGAGTAGCCTAGCCCTTAGATTAAAACTAATAAAAAGTTTATTCTCATTACTGAACTATAATTAGTACGAAATAATAATAAATAAAAATAGTACAATAAACGCTTAATGGATAGCTCAATTCAACTGCTTGCTTTCTAAAGTCTGCACTATAGAATTGACTATAATGGTATCATAGACAACTTTACGTTTAATATATATATACTTTATAACCGTTACTGCCTAAATAATAATATTTCACTTTATTTCAAAGTTTTTACGAATAAATAAACATATTTATTTAATCTCTATTTTTAGTTTACTAGTAAAAAATAGTATTACAAAAGATCGGGTTACATAGATACTATCGTATAGTAATTTATCGCAGTTCCTAAAGTATCATAGCCATTGTTACTTTATAACAGCAATTAATAAAGCTTAGTAGTGTTATATCACCCGCGACTACGTTGGCCTGTTCACCCGTTTTGGTCCCCTGGCACGCGTTTGCCAGACCGCGTAAGTTTTGCGCCCCGGGCCCGCATTGTACAACGTACCTTTGTATGCTTCTTAATTTAGGCAAATTTGTATTTAGTTTTTTTATTATTACATTTATTGTATACTAAGGTTTTACCGGCGTCTTCGCTCGCGCTAAAAAAGCATATACACGGCATAAAGTGGGCGTGTTATAATTCTTAGAAATGTTGAAAATTTTCATTCAAAGTCCTTAATGGTAAATATCCGTAACCCCATCTAGCGAAGTTGGAATTAACTATGAGGGCAACGCATTAAAATTGTCGTTGTAATTATCGTTGCCATAACGATGTATCTGTTACTGATTTGTAACGCTGGCGCCGCGCTACTGGAGCGCTATCATTTCGATTATATACGTCTGTTCCTCGAAAACAGTACTTGTTGTAGATGAAAGGTACCTTATGTCCTTTTCTATATAATACACCTGTGTACCATTTCATAACGATCTGTTGCGTGGTTAGAGCGTGAAAACGTCACAAACAAACTCACATAATTAAAAGTACGTTTTAACGGTTTTGAGCGCGGAATTTTATTTATTGGGAGAGCACCATTGATATATAAAAAATACTAGATACACATTGTCGAATAAAAGTAACGCTCGGAAGTGTCCCAAGCACTCACCAATTATACCTACGTAGTTCTAGGTATGCTGAAGCATATATTTTTGCAAATTCAACCTTACGCAAATTGTATAAAGTTGTTTTTATAACGCAGTGTTCGAAAAGCATTACGACCGACGTAGTCGGTAGGACAAGGATGAATGGAGACGAACTTTAATAATAATAAAAAAAATGCGACTTTTTTTAAAGTGTTTTAAGAGTTTGTTAAATTGTATTCTAAACACATACTTATATTTTTATTTGAGCGTAAATATTTTTTTGGATAGGAGATGTATGTATCAATCAAAACAAATATTAACTCTTATAATCATTTATTTATATTAAAGGTATTATTTATTAAAACATGTGACGTTCACCCCTGATCCAAAGGTCAAGGAATGACATACTCAAGCCGAAGCATTGAGTGGGATATGAAGTAAAAGAACTTATATATTGGAAATATATAAAATTTATTAAATGGGTATAATATTGGCCATTTGGCCATAAACCGTGATCATTTAGTAGCAGGAACTCTTCGCTGCAATACCGGTAACCCTATGTTCACAAGGTAGGTTATATAGAAGTGCTGTTCAAGAAACAGGTAGACTCTATAATATATATAATAATTTGTAGTAATATATTGTTAGTATAAAATGTTATGTTTTTTATGATCAATGACAAATATAATATATCATCTTGTGACATAAGCTCATCACCTGAGTACGCCTTGCCTTGTCTTTTTAACAAGTCTCGATTTTTGTTCCTAAAGTTATTAATGACTTTTTCCTTGCTAATTAACCTTTTGCGGCATTTGTGAAGTTCGAAGAAGAAGAAGCCTCTCGTTCGTCGAGAGGCTTCAGACTCCGTTATTGCCTATCATTTTCCTAGCTCTTTTCTCTATTGACTCGAGTGTTTGGAGTTAGTATTTGGCTGAGCCATCCCAAAGATGAGAGCGGTATTCCATGCAAGGCGGTACTTGGCAAAAATTCAGCGACTAAAGTTATGTGGTGTAAAGTATAGCCTCACCTTTGATAGAATCCCTAGCTTTTTGCCAGCCAGATGAGCAACAGACTCTATATAGAAGCTAAAATTTAGAGGTATTAAGGAGATGCCAAAAAGCTGAATATGGTCAGCTATCGGTATGGATATACCTCGGAAAGTGGGAGTAAAGTTGAATCCCCAAACAAGAACTGCCTTCAAGGTCAAGTTCAGGATATTGAACATTATCTCCCTCAGTGACTGAACCTGGGCACTACTAGCTCGCACGTTGGATGTATAGCTCGCTGCAACAGTCTGGCCACCCCTGGCCTAAAGTATGTCGCCATAACAACCTTCAGTTGTGTTTTGGCATTATTGACCAGGTTCCAGTCTCCGTTAATAGAGCAGCAGTGCATTTGTAGCACCTTTGGTGTTGCAAATGTCCATAGGCGATGCTAACCGCTTTCTATCAAGTGGGCCGTCTGCCTGTCTGCTGAACTCCTGCAAAAAAAAACAGTGCCGTCGTTCACATACTCCAAAATACCCGTCTCTCTCTCTCTCTCTTTTTTGTCACCTGAGTATTATACCTATATGAAGCAGTATTAGCTATCCTGGGTTGGAATGGCCGTTGATTGTTTGCCCGCAATTGGTCTAATGTAATTACCCCATTCGAACTCAAGTAACGACGGATTCGCTTTCAATTTTCCTGTTTTAACGATTCCCGGTTTATTTCCTGGCAGTCTTGAATGAGATTCGGGGACCCCCATTAGCATATTATATGAAGTCGATTCCGGGCACAGCATTTGTGTCGTTTTAGCGTTTTTGCTGCTTATTACATTTTATTTTAAGTAATATATATTATATAATAACAGCCCATAAATGTCCAGCGTCGTTTCTGTGAGATAGACGAATATTGCCAAAAAGACCGCGTGGCGTGGCGATACACTTCGCTGAATAATATGGCGTTGCCACAAAAATGCGGGCAAACTACTTTTTGAATAATATAATAATATTCATTTCACCAGTAGTCCAAGAATAAAAAGGCGGTGAAAGGTCGCAAGTCTCGGGAATGAGAAATACGACTGAAGGAGGAGGATTTCATCAATAATTAATTGTAAGTGTTGTTACACTGCTGGGCTCGGGCCTCCCATTATAAGGGACAGTATACTCGCCACGCTTGTCCAAGGCGGCTTGGCAGGTTTGAAACATTGGTTATCACGATGTGCAGGTTGCATCACGATGTTTTCCTTCGCCGTTATTTAAACAACAGCAATACAACAATAACAGCCCATAAACGTCCCACTGCTGGGCTCGAGCCTCCCGATATAGGGGAACGGAGAGTAGTTTTTAGCACGTGCTAATTGTAACGATATGCACATTGGGTTGGAAAAATGGCTAAGAGGTGCATGCGTTCCGGCCAGGATTGAACCCGCCCCCTTTGAGTTTGGGACGCGTGCATTAGCCATTACGCTATTACAACTTTACTTCACTTACCTTTATTCAATCCGACATCTTAGGATGATTACAATCTATATTTACATAATATAACTAGCATTTATACACGTTGGACAGTTAACGAAGATTACAGGTGTTTTGCTAAATACAAAATCAAATGTTATTTTCAGTAGGGTAATGGATTTTTCGATACATGAATTCCAGAAATTCCCGTAAAAACTCGGGTTCAGTAATGTTACTAAAGGCATACATACCTACAATTGTTTTTCTAAAGATTTTATCGATCAGTGATAATTTCGCATCGGATTTTTTTTTATCAATCACTTTAATCCGCTCCCAAGAAAATTCCCGTAGGATTCTCGGGATATTTATATAACAATAATATAAAAAATAAAATAAATAAAATAAAATAAAATTATACCGGACTTAAATCTGCGGTACTTTAGTACCGCAGATTTAAGTCCGGGAATTTACTATAGATAAGCGAAAACCGCAACGAAATCAGCCCAGTAGTTTTTACGTTAATCCTGAACAAACAAACAAAAAAAAAATAGGAAAGAAAAAAACTACACTTTTATAATATTATAGATAGATACAAAATACGTTTTAAAATGTGAAAAAGTCATGGGGGCTAATTTCGTTTTTTTTTTGTATATCTGTCTGTCAGACCATCGTGCGAAAACTACTGAACGGATTTATACGAAATTCGAGACTGAGTTAGTTTATATCGCGGGTTAGAACTTCGTGTACATTTTTCCGGTAAATGGCAACCTTTTTCATTTTTTTTCTTAATTTTTCTAGTAGGCAACCTGGCAAACCTGGTGATAGGTGGTTACTGTCGCCCATGGACATCTGCAACACTAAGGGAGCCGTTGCGGTGCCAACCTCGTTGAGACTAGTGGCCTTACTTATAATCGTTTGTTAAATTTTAAGAAACTGCTCAGCAACTGATTAGCGAAAATCTTACCTATAAACTCCTCTTAGGGACAAGAGGTGGTGGTAAAGTAACTCATAAAAAAACTGTCAAAATTATCCAACATCGAGAGGTAGTTTAAGTGACTGCTAAGAGGCAAGATGGCAAGTTTTATTTGAAACAGCCATTGATTAGGGGTTTAAGACTCACCTATTTAAGAGATGGCTAATCCTTTCTTACCGAAATTATTATAAGTAAGGCCCTAGGTGTCTGTTCACGCCCTTTTTGCATAGCCCCATATTGTAGCGTTCTGGGAAAACCATTCATTCCTGGGAAAGGTGAATTACATCCAAAGATATGTCGCTTCGGTCTTCTTTTTACTCTGTCCTTGCAGTTCACTAACCAGCACGTTGTCGCCAAGAAAACGCGAACGAAGTTTCGATGAAACATGCTACTTTTTACAAGATTTTATTTAACTTGCAATGGATGTACCCATGTATGTAAGTTCGGGTGGAATCTTGCCAGTTAAATTTGACCAACTTTCCGGTTTCCGATTGAGCTGAAATTTTGCACGCATATGTATATCGCGTGACAATGCAATAATATGGTACCATGGAGCTAATCTGATGATGGAGTCGGAAGGTTGCCATAGGAACTCCTGTACTAAACAAGATAGACCCGTCGTGTTTGGGCTCTTTTTACTTGTCTTGGCTAGCACTCTGCTGCTACATGATATCCAGGATCTCAAAAGCTCGTATTTAAAAACCTTGTTAAAAAAGAAGTTATTATTAACATCTACATCGCCAGATTAGTTAAGAATTTCTTTTAAGCTAGGTTGCCTGGAAGAGATCGCTTTTAGCGATAAGGCCGCCTGTTGTTTTGCCAAGAAGTATTGTAATTATGCATTTTGTTTTTGTACTTGTTTTTTGGTGAGCAATAAAGTGTTATCTATCTATCTATTAATACATTGAATTTGAATCCACTTTTTTGATAGTTATAAGATTGGGTAACGACGCGTTTCTGTTGTAAAAGGAATGTGATATCACAAAACGGAATCAAGTCACAGTCCTTTAAAATATGAATAGCAATCGTGCGCGGGTCAGTTTTGGGTTCCAAAAGAAATATATGTAGTACTGCATAACAATAAAAATTCGCACATTGGTTTCGGTCAGTCTGCCAATATCGCCTTTGAATTGAATTTGAATATTTCATTCATTTTGGTTTCATCACACATGTCAATAGTTCCCTGCTTTAGGCCTTTTTCTGCCTAAGTAATTTATGTACTGACATGGGATTTATTTAACACGTAGAAGTTTGGGAATTGTTTTATTTGAATTCAGAACGAAAAAGTACAATTAATGATAAGTTATGATTATCGCACAATAATAAGCCACCCTAGAGAGCTACTAAGACACGTGCATCCGACTAAAGTCGAAGTGAGTATGATCTATGCCCACTCACATTTGTATCTGATTAGTAAACACAACTACCCGCAAATATTACATGAGTACAATAATAGGTGACACTACTTGGCACAAATTTTATTAACAGTGCTACTTTACTAGCATGTGTTAGCGAAACGATATTGTTGGGAAAACGTCTTAGCCGAATGTGACTGTCTACAAATAAGTATGTTCTAGTTTGAGAGCAAACTGCCAACTCACTGTTTCAAATCACGTACATACCGTAAATATATTTTATGTAACATTGTGTGAGTAAAGTGTGTGAAGTAAAGTCGTAATGGCTATGGCGTAATGGCTAGCGCACGCGTCCCCCCATTCAATAGGCGCGGGTTCGATCTTGGCCGGAACGCATGCACCACTTAGTTTTCTGACTACTAATGTGCATATTGTTACAATTATCACGTGCTAACAATAGTGAAGGAAAACATCGTGTTGCAACATGCACATCTAGATAACCAATGTGTCAAACCTGCCAAGCCGCCTTGGACAAGCGTGGCGAGTATACTGTCCCTTATAATGGGTGGCCCGAGCCCAGCAGTGTAACAATACTTACAATTAATTATTGATGAAATCCTCCTTCAGTCGTATTTCTCATTCCCGAGACTTGCGACCTTTCACCCCTTTTTTTCTTGGACTACTGGTGAAATGAATATTATTATATTATTCAAAAAGTAATTCGCCTGCATTATTGTGGCAACGCCATATTACTCAGTGAAGTGTATCGCCACGCCACGCGGTCTTTTTGGCAATATTCGTCGTATCTCACAGAAACGACGCTATTTCGGGATAAAAGGTATCCTAATTATTGAGCTGGGATATAAGCTAGTACTATGTCGAGTTTCATTTGAATTCGTTTAGTAGTTTTAACATGAAATTGTCGTCGCGGTCCGGATTAGCCCTTCCAATTACTGTCACTTTTAAAATTTGTCATACTCGACACCCCCAACAGATTAATAGTCTAACCTAAATTTATTAATAGTATAGATAGGTACTCATGGAATCAGTATAAAATGAGTTCTGGTCTGCATTTCTCCGCGCCACTTCTGTTCATCTACTTTTAATTCTCTTTCTCGACTACCATTACTTCTCGCTAATTTTCGACTCGTGAATGTTACGATATTTAGTTACGCTGCGTTCTGGTGAGATCTCCTTTTATTCTTCTTTTCTTTTTATTCTTTTTAGATATTGTATACCAAACTTTGTTCTTTTTCTCTCTGTTTTGTTTCTACTTACGGTAGCTAGTATAATCTCAATCACTCAATATGTGGCAAATGATGTTGGTGTTGTATCAAGTGAAACTACTATGTATAAGGTTCATAACACTAAATTCTGTACAATGCTGTGTTTTAGTCCAAAAAAAAAAACTGCTTATCCGGAGAGTAGAAGTTCAGGACCATTGTATAAACATGTAATAAGATCAAAGCACTTTGTACGCGAACTTTGACATTAATGTCATCCGGTGCCACTGGCAGTTAGGCCACTGGTTTGACATTAATGTATGTAATTTTAACCATAATTGATCGCTCTATGGTTTCGCTTAATTCCTTTATTGCTGAATTGTTTCACATTAGTCTGTAACATATATTTCTTTATTTATTTATTGAAGCACAAAACAAATTACAACCATAGTAATTAAAATATTAAACTAGCAACTAAACAAATCTGGATTGCAATCCAAGACAGGTGCTTGCGGAAAAAATAACATTGAACTGATCAGTTGTAAACATTTATGTGTGTATATATGTACATACACACACGAACACGCACTCGCACTCACACCCACACACAAAAAGCCGCGGTAATTTAGTGGTTAGAGCACTCGCGTCCCAAACTCGAAGTGCGCAGATTCGAATTCTGGACGTTAAGTATGTACCACTTAGGCAATTTTATAATTAAATGTGCTTGTTGTTACAAGTATCACGTGTTAACGATGAAGGAAAACACCGTGATGAAAGTTGCACATCGAGATTATCGATGTGTCAAATCCGCCAGTAGTATAGGTTCAGGTTTGATCATTATCGCGCCCGATGTGGAGCGAAGATATGGTATAACATAGAATATGTTCACCTAGACCTAGAAGGTACCTATTCACATGGGACTTGTATTTAACTGTATTGAACGGCGCGGGGCGGCCTGTCGTAAGAGGCGACAAAATAGCCCACAGCCAGCTGGTAGGGCATTTGCCCTGCTGGAGTAGCACGTAGGATACTTTTTATTCCGAAACAATGTAAGGTTCCCATGGGATAGCATTGACGCGAACGAAGCCGCGGGCAATATCTAGTATAATGTATTTGAAAAGATTAATGTAAATATACCATGTTTGCAAGGGGTATTTGAAATTCAGAAAGCGTATTGACAAAGGTAGTGATGCAAAGATGGTGCTCGGTACATTATGATTGCGCGGCGCCCCGCCGAGAGGCCGGGCGGGCTTCATCAATATTTCATTAACCATCCAATAACCCGCCTCTCCGTCTAATCTGGTTTTTGCATCAACCCCTCGCTCCTTCCTTTGCACTTAATGCACCTATGTACAGTTAGAGTTTTTGAATGCACTTTGTTTTGTTTTAATTCCCTTTCATTCTTTATTTTTGTTATTAGCTGCGTAAACAGAAATAGCTTGGTGATTTCAGTTTTATATAGACAACGTTTTAGAGTTTGATTTGCAAATATCAAGTAAAGAAAACTCGTTTGTAAGTAGTATATCTATAGTTAATATAGCCTTTGACTATGCCAAAGGATGGGCTTATTTTATTAGATCCTAATAATACCAAGTAAAGTTGTTTTTTATTATTATTATGACATAATAATGAAGTAAGCCGAGTAAGTTGGCAGTCGACATCAATTAGCTGGACAACACACACTCATATTACAACTCTGACTTAACAATCTAAACGTGAAGCAAAAACTTTGTAACTCTTTTTACAAAAAATGCGCGGACGGAGGAGTATGAAATTTCGCACACTTATAGTTTGGAAGAAGCTACGAATGCTAATATATTTTTGTACATTACGCAGAAAAAATACATTAAATCTACCATGTATTTGACACACACGCATATATACACTTTTGTTTAATGTTTAAGTCAAATTACCAGTGTAGCCTTGGCGAAATCTTTGATTATAGAAGTATAGTCTAATTATATTTGACATCAGAAAATTAATAATGTTCAAACTTATAATGTAAATTAATTATTATAGTATAATTTCGACCACTGGGCGACCACTAGTTCTATTTATTATCCATGAGCTAACAGGACCAGTTTAACAGTGAAACAAGTAGTCATTCCCTAAACTCTTTTATTTCGTATTTCATTAATACGTTTACCACATTTTTAAGGAAAGTGTGAATGAGTGCACAATGTTGTAAAATGTACGGTATGCGCAGGTTTTACAGCATGTTTTGACTAAGAGTTTGTAAATACGCGTATCAGGCCTATTTCCATAAGTAGGTAGATTCGGATCTCCCCTATATTTATATTCGCCTACTAATAATGTCTGTAATAATTAATAACTCTATAACTTTAATCGTTTATTGTTAAATAAAATTTTTAATCCAATAAACCTTATAGCTGACGGTCAATGACTTTCGTAATTGCTTTCTCCAAACCCATTCCATTTCAACAATTACATAAAAGTTAAAATGGAATAAAGCACTTTAATCTGAAAGTTCTGAGACGTATTTCGCAATATTCTTTAATCTTCTTTCGTTTTGAAACTGAGCCTTATATTAATGAGTTTAAGGATGATATTTCTTTAACGTGGAGTGGGTTTAACGAGTGATCTTGAGGCTGCGTCGATTGCCCTCGACGTAGTACGACTGCCAGTCTCGCAGCCACGGTAATGGAACAGTACACATTCATAGAACGTTTTTCCCATAATTTCTTGTTCGCCTAAAGAACCATACAAGTAGAATATACACAGTACTAACACTGCATGATTCTTTCTGTATTCTGCGATCCCTAATTCAAAATTGGGACGTCGAGCTTCAGAAAAGTACAATGCATGACAAGAACACTTTATTTCACTTTTCACATCTAACCACAATTCCAATAATCCGCTTTACACTTAGTTTTGACCTTTACAGGTACATAGGGAGCGTTAGTATAATCGTTCCCAACAAACAACAGTCGTTTTTATATTATTGCCCTAAAACCAAACGATTTCCGCAAATGGTCGGTATATCAAGTGGCGCCATCTTTAAATAGCGAACGTTTGTGAGAACAAAGTTTTCATAACAATACAACTACTTATTTTTCCACAGCACTCAAAGTTATACATCGTATATAATTATTTACATAGTTTCATATAATCTCTATAATTATGACATTATTATATTAGTAATTACAACAACTGTAGTTTCATGACATCCCCTATAAATACATATTAGCTGCCATATATTTTAGGATGCCAACAACTCGAGTCTTTACCGCCATGTTACCGTAAGTGACATTTGGACTTAGTATATTTTTTGTTGCAGCAGGTATTTTAAAGTCTTATTTTATTTAATTTATGAATTTCATTCGTAGTGTGATTAGACCCTACTGAATGCACCGTAACGCGAACCAAATTGATTGGCAATTTCTTTTTATTTATTCCGCACCCATTTTAATATTATATAAAATTATTAGAGCTAGGCATGTTGCTGAAGAGTTTCTTGCGCCGCATTATCTCTTCAAGCCACAACATGTTGCCAAGCGGCGATAAATTAGATTGGGCTCCCATAGAGTAAATAATAATCATAAACAAAATTAAAACTAAATAATTGAAATGAACAAGTTGGCGGAGGCTAAATAAAACCATATTGTTACGAGCTACAGGATTCGAATTAAAATAAATGCCGTTGGAATTACTTTAGCGTTTATTGGAACCGTACAAACACGTATAAAACAAGTACAAAATAAAACTGGATGCAACCAGTTCACACTGCACGATTCAATGCAATTCAACATGCGCAAACTCCGTCACTGTGTCGCTACTAGAAAGTACTACTCATCTTAATCGTATCGTAGTCGTCGATTGACTGCCTCACCCCTCCGTTCGAGCATTGTTTTATACTATCTATACAGTACAAAAAAAAATCGACCGCGTGCCAGTGCACCGCTCGGCGTTCGGAAACACCAGTGAATTTCCGAGAAATAGTAATTTACACATCTGGCAAGCTTCAGGGCAATGCAATAAAAACAAGGATTAAGTCGTTCGATACTAATTACAGCAATAAAATAAGTACGATAACAATACCTAGGTTTTTAAAGTTTAAACACGAAGTAGTAAAATAATTCGTTTTACAACATGCCAGATGTTCGGTCTTTGTAACAATATCAATACTCATTGATACTTGACCTATTTGCCTTACGTGATCACGACTACTGAAAAGTGGGCGAAACGTCGGTATAGTAAAAAACAAAAAAATTACCGCGCTAAAGCTGTTAAAATGTAGTTTTACCACAGATATTTATTTGAAAATTATTGTATTACCGTGTATTCAAATGTTATTTTTTCCGTTTAAAGCACTTGTTCTACATTATAACTTTAACGAGCAACAACGCTTGGAAAACTGCCAGATGAAATTTTTGGTCGGCTAAATGGATTAAAGTAAAACCAGGCGCGATATTAATGTTGAACAGTGTCACTTTAAGCGAACTTTTGTTGTTAACCACAGACCCGCAGACGGGAGAGGGCGTCAGACGCATTCTGAGTTGCAATGTTTCTCCTTGATACATTCACTTATTTACACACCTCACTTTTTAACAAATAATAAAAATAAATTGACTCCACATGTACATACATATGTATTGTCACGCCAGTTTCCCATTTGGGTAGGCAGAGACCATGGATCTCCACTTGCTACGATCCTGACAATCTTCGCGTCATCTTCTTTAATCTCCTCATACACACACTTTAATTTGAGATGCTTTTGACGTTAACTTTCTTTAAAATATTTTTGATTTGGTCATGGTGAGTACGTCGCAGTCGGAACTAATTCTACCAGATACAATGCTGGTATATACTTGTTTTGTGATTCTGCTTTTATTCATTCTAATACATGCCCAAACCACCAAGTTATATTAATTTTTAATTGACGGCCTCTGTTGTTGAGCTGGCCTGCTTCACTGCAACGCAGGGGCCCCGGGTTCGATTCCCGGCATGTTCAATTTCGGAAACGAATTTTCCGTTATTACTATGGTGTGAGATGGGCTCCAGAGGGCATTGTATATCACTCATAATACAAACCTAACTTGTTTTATTTGGGTATATATATACAACATGTGTTGTTTGCTGATTTAAAAAAAATATAATTTTGTTTTAAAATTTAAAAAAAAAAATATTGAAACGATTTGCTTATACAGTAATTTAATCAATCCGCTAGCGTAACATGACTTCAAAGCTTGCTAGTCTCGTACAAAGTCTAGGCGGCTTCGATGTTTTGTAAGATAGTAAAAATGTCGTAGTTGGCTGTCAACTACCCTATTGTGTGTCGTAGCAGTTTGTAGCGAGCACTAAAATGCATGTATACTATGCCCATCTCAAATATTTACTAGCTAGTTTGCGGTTAAATAAATAAGAAAAACAATTTTTAACTAGACATGTTGCCGGGGTCCGGGATGTTTCTTGCCGCTTCTTCTTAACAGCCATAACACGTTGCGAAGCGGTGTGACTAGGAATTCATTTTAACACACATGTATTACTTTCAAAAAGTGTTCAACTGTGGAACTTATTTTGAATAAAAAACTTTTGACTTTGAATTTGAATTTGCGAAAGGAAAAGATAAGCAACAAAAACCAGAAAACAATTAGAAACCATTACAATGCATGTATTTTTAAACGCTGACATTTTTGAAGATTAGGTATAGAAGATATAAATACATGTATAGTAAGAGTATAGAACAGTATAAAATTTAAATGTAGGTACATGTAAATATATACCTTAAATACATACGTAGGCACGAAGGTCTTTTGCAAAAATATTTGAAATAAAATTCACCCAAAATTAACAAGAGTTCAAGTGTACAAACAAATTATTTAAAATTCTATCAACTGGTAGCTCACAATTCCTTTTAGTTAATGCTTTCGAGTACGTACGAGAGTTGTGAGGGGGCGGAATAAGCCCGTTGTTTGTTTGGTAAAAGCAATCGGCCGCGAGCGACCGAAGGGATTTCGCTTTTGCAACGACCAGCTAAAGGGAATATCTCCTATGATTTAGACGCACTTTTCAATAGCTCTTCGATAATAGTATGATGTTTTTGTAAACGGGCAACGATTAACCAGATAATAGTTTAATCGCTTATGTGATACCTGGATACAAATCTAGATTTTCTCATTATTCAGTGTTACAACCGACAAAGACAAATTCACACCTTCAGTTTATTACCTTTCGGCATTTGGACTTCATTTGTTTACTTTGTGTTTAAAATTTGTAAATAAAAAACAGCCCATTGTCAATTGTAATCTTTTACGGCCTATTGTTGTATTGCGATCACTGCCATGTGTGTCGGATTTAAAATACAAGCTGATTCTAAGAAATTTTCCACGCGGCCGGGCAGACATATTGCATCGGTACAGTATAAAGCAATGCCCCAACTGAGAGATGACGCAGTCGAGCTATAAGCACAAGTGAAGCAAGACGTGTGTGTGTACTACAATCGGTAATCTATTTAGTGACGGACTTTGCGCGTATTATTATATTTGTACCTGTGTTATACGTGTTTTATAGTTCTAATAAATTCTATAGTAATTCTAACGGCATTTGAATCGAGTCCTGCAACTTATAACAGTAGTGCTTCCTCCCCTAGTTCTTAACTTAAAACTTAAGAATTATTGGAATTCTAAAAAAATGAACTAGATCTATAATAAAAGTACGTTTTAACGGTTTTAAAAGTGGTAATTTATTTAATTTTTATTATTCGGAAGTCAGTGGCCGTGATCATGGAAGACAAAGATGTCAAGTTTCAATGAGTATTGTCAAAGTTTTATTTAGCCTACCGCCAACTTGTTCATTTTAATTGTTTAGTTTTAATTTTGTTTATGGCTATTATCTACTCTATGGGAGCCTGATCTACTTTACTACGGTTTTTCTAATACTGCCTACCTACCACTGAAAAGTGGCCGAAACGTCACAATAATAAAAATGAAATAAATAACCGCGCTTAAAACGTAGTTTTATTATGTATACAGGTCGCGAATACTTAAGGAAATATTATGTGAACTAGATCTCGTGAATTCGTCTGAGATATCGGGTATTTTTAACAATGAAAAATGTTGACGGATGATTAAATAAAAGTATGTTGTTGTGTTAGTACATTCCTAGTGTGCGATGCTGGACAGCAGTAGAGCAGTCTATAGGCGACAGTAACCAATTTCCATAATTAAGCTAGGTAGGGCATCATAAATAAAATATAGATAAGATATATTTTATTGTACCAATTACCTAAAATTTGAATGTTAATTATTTCCTACTTATTTCCTTTGAGAAAACACTAAGAAGAAATGAATACTTTATAACGACGCACAAAATTAATTACCAGGAAATCATAAAACTCAAAAGGTTAAAATTAATGTAGACCATTAGAGGGGCCGCTTTTCTCCCTTTAATTAATTGCTCAAAATTAAAGCCTGCTAACAGTTTTGAAACCTGTCACAACTCTCGAATAACTACTATACTCGTACTTCAGAAATTGCGCTACAAAAGAAATACTTTTAAAGAATTTCCCCCAAAGATTCCTTTTACTTTAACTGCTGTAGAGTTGAGTCTACTTTGGTTTTGAAAAACTGTTTACATTAATGAACATAACAGCCTGTAAAACCTTTTGAAGTAGGGAATATCCGAAAAATACCTAGTGGACAGGCACAAACACAACGGCGCGATGTAATGTGCTTACGGTCCACTTGTTCTTTTGTTTTGGATAACCAAGCCCGTCAATATAGATCGACATTTCAGCACAGGCCTGGTGTTAAACGACCTCTGTATCTATTATGAATGGCTAGTAGTTCCTAATGTTAAATCAAAGTCATATATATAGTCATTTTAGATTACGAAATTGTAATTTTTAGAATTTTAGTCTGTCTGTTTTGATTTTCACTCAGGTCACTATTAGCACATATGTGTCCGCGATGAGAGTGCAGATCGCGTTTGTGCACGTGATCGTTAATTGTGTTTTTGTCTCACTCTGTTTATATAGGAGTTGTATGATTTGTATGAAATGGGTATATTTTCTTGGTTGGAGATAGTGATAGTGATATAGATAATAGTCTTAAGCGCTTTTCACTATCAGCCAGATAAATTTTCATTGAAGGTTTATATATACATATAATAAAACTGCAGAGGTTGAATTTCTGTACAATGAAAAAAAAACAGAGTCAGGGGGATGTAAGAAGTGAAATAGAACTAATTTAGAATTTTTTCAATTTTTTTCTTTCTCTGTTTGTCTGTCTGTATGTACCGGCTAATCTCCGAAACGACTGGACCGATTTACATGAAATTTTGTATGGTGATATCTTGTATCCCTGGTCAACATATAGGATACTTTTGATCCCGAAAAATTAAAGAGTTCCCGTGGGATAGTTAAAAAAACTTTCCACGCGGAAGAAGTCGCAGGCAGAAGCTAGTACTAAATAAATTCAAATTCAATTCAACCTAATTAAGTTTTTACTTGAGTAACATAGAGCTAACTTACTTTTACTACCTAGGGCTTTTCACACGGCGTAGTTGCGGGAAAGAGGCTAGTTATATAATATAATTTTATTCGAATTTTAATTAAGCTATAATAAGTCTTTAAAATTTCTATATGTAATTGTGTACACGTTACATATAAGAGTGTACATTAACACTGAATTACGTTATTGTTGGCGCCACTTATTTCCCAATTAATAATTGTGCCTTGGGTTTATAGCGCCTTGCAACCCCCGTATGTTGTCACCGCTCGCTCGGCGCGTGAGTTTTTAGTACGTTGCCAAACGCTACGCCAACGCGACGCACGCACATAATATCGCACCCGCCTTTATATATAAATACAGTCAATTCGCTATCGAAGATTTCCGCATCCAGTCAAATAGTTGGACATTCGCCTGAAGCTATAAACTTTAGTGTCAGTGTATCTGCGTCCCTTGCGCCCCGGGGCTCGTGTAGAAGGACTTTGTCACCTTTATCGTGACGCAGCGGCAGAACCCTGAACCAGCGCTGTCGTGGGCTGGTGGCTGACTGCGAGGTAAGTGCAAGGTTATATATTCTCCGGGCACCTGTTCTTGATTGGGGAATAAGGGGTGGCCATACATTGAGCACATAACCCGCCACCCGCGGAGATTGCCTGATTGCGTCTCCAGTTATAATGTTTAAAATACTTTCAAATTGTAAAATCCTCCATAGAATAGAGCGTCTGTTCGATAAAATATTTTTTTAATCTGTGCTTAAACAAATCGAGGCTTCCAGATTCTTTTATTTTTTTAGCAGTATATTATAGACTAAGGTGCCCATCACATACACCGTCTTACTAATCTTGGTCAGCGAGCATGCTATGGCTGAAAGAGGCCCCTTGCTTTGAGTCCAATAAAAATTTGCGCTATCATGCTTGATGTATGTTCCAACATTATTGTTACATTTTCGACAAAAAGTGAATGCACACCTGCCTGTCATAAACCTGGTTTATTACCTTTCCCGCATTTGGACTTCGACTTTGTTTACTTTGTGTTTAAAATTTGTAATTAAGAAAAATATTCTATTGTTATTGTACTCGTTGCAGTCATTAGGCAGGTGTGTCGAACTGAATTATAAGAAATGCAATCAATGCGGGCTGGCAGCTATATTGTATCGGTGCAGCAATGGCCGAATGGAGAAATCGGCAGTAAAGTGACGACTACGATACTAGCAAGACGCGTATACATTCGACAAGCTATATAGTGACGGACTTTGCGCGCGTTATTGAATCGCGCAGTTTGTACTGGTTGCGTCCAGTTATATTTGTACCTGTGTTATACGTGTTTGTATAGTTCTAATAAATTCTATAGTAATTCCAACGGCATTTTAATTCGAGTTCGCACTCGTAACATTATGTACTCGGTAAAACATATGAACAGAGATTATATTGTATTCTGTACCGTGTGTAAACTTAGGTGTATGAAAACTTTACGACAATACCCTTTTGGCAGCGCGCCGCGTAACTTATTTTCATTATTTCTCTTCGCAACAGAATTCTTTCATCTTTTTGTGTATACGTTTTGTTGGTGTTTCCTGCGTGGGATGAAAAACGGGACTCGTCCCCGTTAGGAGCTCCTATTTCTTATGTTCGCCTGGTACTTCGAACAGGGAGTAGTGACGTCACGGCTCGGTCGGTCGTTCTAGCAATTTCGCTGGATTGATGATGTCATCAACAATAATGGATCCACTAAACAACGGCCGGGTCCGAAATACCCTACCATACGCGTTGTTCAGGATTGTTATATTAATCGATTACTTTGATTTACTTTAGCGCTGCGAGAATTGATGTCTGTAATTCTATTATATCACATAGAAATATATTGAAGAGCTGCTTTCATTTTATTAAGTGTTTTTTTGTCATTTGGTATATATTCCAAACTCAGATGTCACAGTGTGTTTGTTTGTCTCGTGTTGATAATTATGTCGTTGAGGGAACTACACATTTTCCCACCCAGCACACTGGAATGCAGAGTGCCTGGGTTCGATAGGAATGCGGGCACATAATACAATAAATTACAATTACATTTTATCTGATTTTGAAAATTTCGTAATAGAAATAATTTAAGTGGTCGCCCGTAGTAGAAATTCGACCAAATAGTTAAAAAGACTATACTTCTATAATCACAGTTTTAATTTCGCCCACGCTACACTGTTAATTTGACTTTAACAATAAACCAAAGATTTTATATGCGTCTGTGTGTCACATACATGGTAGTGTGTGTGTATTTTTTAAATTGATTTAATGTAAATTTTATGCATAAAGTTAAAAAAAATATTAGCCTTCTGCACTCCTTCTTTATATAAACTATAAGTGTGGAAAATTTCATACTCTTCCGCCCGCACAGTTTTCATAAAAAGGGGTACCAAGTTTTGGCTTCACGTAATATATAGATAGATAATGTATTAATAATAATGATTTTGCTGTTTTGCTCCTTTTACTTATGAATAATGTACGCTCGAACAAAATCTTCGAGGCTGCGACGTTTTGTAAGACAATTAAATGTGATATCTCAGATGGTACGTCTGTCCGCTTCCCTATTCGTGGTATAGTGAATTTCGTAAGCGAACTTCCGCCTTTTTCTATGGTCTGGGTGTCTGGAATCGGCCCCATATTTGTCCGTTGTAGTTGTCTTATGCACGTTAATCGAAGGCAAAGTGGAAGCAAGGCGAGGGAAGGGAAGACCAAGGCGAGGATTTATGGATGAAATAAAAGAACAAGCGGGTGTCGTGTCTTACATAGAAGTAAAACAACTGGCCCATAATAGAGAAGATTGGAATTGGCTCCACCGACAAGAGCATGCTCTTAAATGATAAATGAAATGAAATGAATGAATGAATCTAGTATATCCATAATTATTATTATCTAGTCTATCCATACTTATTGCTAGTTTGGGTATATTCAATGTGTGTATTTGTATATCGGTTATTTACATCTGCTTGCATTTTGTTCTTTACAATACAATACTTAGCCATAGGAAACTTCCCTGAAACAAGACGAGCTATAACGTTTTTCTGTTTATATTTGATTTTTTTAAATATAATTCACTCCTTTTATGTATTGTTTTCAATATGTATGTCTTGTCCTGCATGGAGTACTGTTCTCGTCTTTAAGACGAGGCAGCTAAATTTGAGTTTGAAGTGTTGGAATCAATTGAGAACAGAGGCAGCAAGCTGGTCGGCAATGATCGTCTTTTTTATGCTCGACTTCAGGGTCGCGGGGCTAGCTGTCTTCTATCGGATACATTTCGGGAAGTGTTCCTCAGGATTGCACGAACTGATTCCTCCATCCCCATTTTACCATCGGACAACCAGACGCACCGGTTTGCGCTACCGTTACATTGTGGAAACACCACCAGTCAGAATCGAGCGTACTGTCGAAGAGTGGAGTAATTTGCCGGAACCTTTAAGTCTTCAAGTCACGAGTGTATAGATAGATATCTTGTAGGTAAGCGTGCTTCATCCTAGACTGCGTCATCACTCAACATCACGTGAAACAGTGGTCAAACGCAAACCTATACTTCCATAAAAAGAAATGTTCCAGAAGTTCTTACTAAGAACAGATTAATCGTAAATATTGCTTATCGATCAGCGCTAAATTTACTCTCCAATATAATCTGTTGAAAAGTAAATAAGTCGTTATCTTGGGAAAGCAGCGAAGCGGAAGACGTGTTCCGCGGCCTAATAAAATATTGCGGCTTATCGTGTGGTACATTTTGAAAATTCTAGCGGTGAACTACTCTATAATTATAATGAAAATCTGCGTATGCCACTTTAATGGCTCTGACGGAAGATCAGCACTGGTTAACCCAGCCAGAAATATGCTGAATGCTTGCTTAATTTTTTTATTTACTGCATTTTACTTTGTGTATATATGTGTAATGTTTTCTTATTTGTGATGTAGTTCTAAATATATTTTTTTCTTTCTAAACTTAAGTTTTGAGTTTGAAAAAAAAATCACTTTAAAAACCATAGTTTATGGTTATATAGTGCGCAGTGTTCCACGCACGTTCATCTCTTCTTCCGTGCTTGAGTCACAGTCCTGGCAGTGGATGAGACCCACCGGACCCCTGCCTGACCAGGACATCTGGAGATCCGCTCTGCCGCTTTCCCATCGCAGCCCTAGTATAAAGCTAAGGACGAAACACCCGGGGGTTTTCTCCCCCACCACGTCGCCCCCGCGATGGGCAATACTTTAGAGAAAATAAAAACTCGACAAATATCTCAAGAACTACTGAACAGATCTTGTTCATATTTTCTTAAGTTTTCGCGACTAGTAGGTATTATTTTTAATTTATTATTAGTATTCATCATAAAACTACGTTTTAACGGTTTCAGGCGCGGTAATTTATTTGATTTTATTATCACTCATCATTACCACCGCTTCGCAACATATTGAAGGGAAGAAGCGAATATTATATACAATTTTTAGGGCTAGGAATGTTTGCTGAAGAGTTTCTTGCGCCGCTCCTTCTCTTCGTATTAAGAGAAACTTTGTCATATTCATGTGGCAAAGATTGGTCAGCAGCTCTTAGTTTGGCCCACACCACACAGCTTTAATGGTCGGTTATGATTTAGCGACACCTGCCGGCGCTCCTTGTCACGACCCATTACCACCACAAATGTAGACATATCGAGTCATTATTTAATACGTCTCAGTATTTATTTTTATACTCCGCCGTCAAACAATCTATCCATGGTGTTACAGTGAGTGATACGGGTCTGTCAGTTATGTGAACCGGTCGGGACCTGCTACCGATTTAACATGTATATTTTTCATTTCTCATATTCTGAAAATACAATGCGTAAACACAGTAATAATTAACGGCACTTTTCGTCCCAGGGAAACCATCTCCCCTGTTTTAAAACAAAAGTGTGTGTGTGTGTACTTGTGTACACGCGTTAGCTTTTTTAGAAATTAAAATAAAGCCTTTGATTTTGCTGATCACTTATATATATATATATATATATATATATATATATATATATATATATATATATATATATATATATATATATATATATATATATATTATATATATATATTATATAATATATAATATAATATAAATAAATGATTTATAAATCATCAAACTCGTATATTAATTAAATCACAATAAAGTAAAAAAAATTATTACAATGCTCTTCTCACAAATTCACAATCCATCTATCAACAACTCGTTGCTACGCAACCACCATACTACACTCGGCCATCCTGAAAAACTAAAATGTTGACTATAGCTAACTTCGTGGTGTAGCTTTTTCGTGTGACGGTATGCGCGCGGATCGTAAAAATTTACTCTCATCGCGCCTAAAGAAGTATAACTTCAAAAATTATAAAAAATGTAGATTAATAATAAGGTAAAGAAAGAAAGGAAGAAAAACTTTATTTGAAGAAATAGCGACGCAATTACATACCTTATACATTATTATACACAGACCATATTTTGAGAAGTAGTATGCCGTATTTTCAGCAAACAAGGTTTGCCCTCGGGATGTTGCTGTGTCGGAATTATATCCGAGACAACGTTGATTTTCAGTGCAAGACTTCCTTTTGGCGTAAGACTAAGACGACTCAATTTTGTTAAATAATAATTATACTCAATAAAAGTAATTCTACTTATGTATTTAGTAAAACAAATTAAATAAATTTTAATAAAACCAACAATAAAATACTTTGTTACTCTGTATTGCTGGTTGTGTACGATTTAAGTACGATGTAAGATTTGACGAGACGTTTCAAGTCAACAAAAAACTAAACACCTCGTTACCAAGTCACAAAGCGTTTCGCGGTAAGTATCGAGAATCTCATTGCCCAAAAGAGGGATGAGCGGTCCTCCGGATGTGGGCAAGAGACTGCCTTCATAAATAATTTAGTTTGCGACGTCGACCGTGTAACCGATATGTGTGGGCTTCGTACGTGTTTCAATCCCTCGCCCGTTTCCTACGTTTTATGTTAGCCTGGTAATTTTGGTTTTGCGGCCTAGGCTTTGTTGTGCCTAACTGATTGTGTTATGTTTTGACTAGGGGTCCTTTCATCGCCCTATTTCTAAATACCGACTAGAATTATTAAGTACTAGTCTAGATGAAAAGATTGGCGTCTAAGGGTTAAGTAAGTAACAGCGTGTTGTAATTGTAAAAATATGTATATTAGGTTGGAATGCTTCCCTGCAAGGACACGAACCCTCATAGTTACTTATTGGGCGCTACCACGGCTTTTTGAACTTTTTGAAGTGAATTTTCTTTAAAATCGTTGTGTTTTGAAACTAGACTAAAAGTAAAGCGACACTAAAAAGAGGTAAATACATAAAATACAACCTTATTTAATTCGAAATAAAACACATTCCTCTATCCGTTATATTAATTTTCACTTTAAATAAAACTTAAAATATTTTAAATGAATTTTAGCTATATATGTATACTTAAGGCAGTGCACTGCGTTTTGAACTTTAGTTTAATCCTTTAAAGTGTAATTTAGATTGAATATTAATTATATCTTAAGTATGTAATACCCCCTTAAGTATGTTACCCCGCGGCTGCGATGCGGGTCACCTTTGGGCCGTGTCTCTCGTTTAAAAAGCAGCCGCTAATATCAGTTTCATTGTACTACATTTTTATGTTTGCGCTATTTGCCCTCAGAAGATTCAGTTCATTTTATATTGCCAACTATCCCATCTCCCGGCAAGAGATTATTTATGTCCAATGTCAAATATTTTTTTTCTTATTTATAGCTCAAACCCCTTTTTTAAATAAGTTTTATACAAAAGTATACTACACAATTAATTTTCGAAGAATTAATGGAATTGTAGCAAACAGTGCATACTCAGTAAGACAAACAAATAATAAAAGGAAAGAAAAATATTATTAAACATAACTTATACAGACCGCATAGTGTATTAATTATTGTTTAAACGGTTATTCAAATTATTTTTATTCTCAAATTCTAAAAATAAGGAAATAAGTTTGGTACTTTAGAATTTTATAGTGTATTTCATTCATATAGACTCAAAATATAAATTTCAGCTCCGCAATTTGAAAACTTAACCACTGAGATTGTTTTTTTTTTATAGGCATTCGCTCATGTATTGTGCTTACTAAATCGTGTAAAGAATATAAAGGTGTAGTGTTGATCGCAATAACGTTCATAGTTTTGGAATGGCATATCGTTGAAGGTAATGACATTTTTTATGCTGTGGTATAAATTTTGTTACAATGCATTTGAATTTTGTTATAATGCACTTGAATTTTGTTACAATGCCAAGTGCATGGTAACTGTGTTTTTTTGAACTGATAACTTTTTATGGGAGGTTAAACCGCTTCGTTACATAACGCGTTACGGCGCCAGTCTGTCTAGCTTCCGTTTCTCCCACACGTACGGCAGTGGTAGGCAGGCTCCTCTCTCACTCTAACCCACAGCGCTAACCGTATTTCAGATAGACGCTTACTATATACTATATATATTTATGCATTATTATAATATATATTTATGTATGTTATTAGGCATAACGTTAAGTAATAACCTAAGCTTAATTAAGATTCAGTTAAACAAATTTCAATATTAAACAGTTCAATTTGATTAGTTTAAGTTATCATTTCTGTCGGCCGTCCCGAGACACGTTTTTATTATTTTTTTATAGCATGGCTAATTTGTCATCTATCGAATTGAAATTGGCCTTGTAGTTTATACACATTAGGTATATGCCATACGTAATGCCTACGCAGATAGGGCAAGGATGAAAAATTAACAACCCACACGGCTTCTGATCGTGACACCTACGATGCTCAAAGTAATATATGTTTTATTTATAGGTTTATATATATACTTTCGGACAAATCTATTACCCAACAATCGTTTTGAGTTTTGATTGCCTCTCCTTGAAAATAATAGAAGGAGAGCCCGTGATCGCCAGTCCTACCACATAGTATAAACGCTTTAAAAATTCTGTGCAAGCACCCTACAGCAGGTAAGAAGGTTTGGGTATTATGAATCTCGAACCGTGGTGGCTTTGACAGGTAACAGGTAGCAAAGATGAGCATAATTGCTGCCCATAAAACATTATAGCATAATGCGCAATTTTTTAGTATGTTCTACAGGATACTATTAGAATATCATACCATCCGTTGCCAGACACTTTCTAGGGTGGAAAACCCCTACCAGACGCCTTTAAAGTTTAATAAATAATAATTCTACTTACTTCATAATATAAAATCTGAGTTTTATATATGTTACGTGGTCAACTATTCAAAGATGTTTCCCAAACGGCCAGACAGTTTCAAAAGTTCTAACACTCTCCCAGACATAGTTGAAGTTCAGTTGTAGGGAATACAAATACATCTGTCGCAGATGTTTTCTCAATATATGTACAGTCATTGATCCTATAATACGGCCGGCGTATCTTGGCGAATGTGAACATAGGCTCTGCGAACTTTAGCGCATGTACACTCGTGAAGAAAATCAGTCACCATGAAAAAATACAGGGATGTAGGGCGACCAATTGTATTCACTGACGAGTCGTATGAGACGACTCATCACATACAAAAGGTAAGGCGTGGTCGGATGGTGCCGTTCAAAAACTAAAGCGCCCGATATCAAAAGATCAGCGGATAGTGATGGTACGCGCTGGGTCAGAAGCAGGGTTTGTTCCGATCGCCCTACCAATGTTGAAATCTGGAGTCAAAACCGGAGACTATCGTGATGATATAAATTTCACAAATTATGAGAAATGGTTACGGACCCAACTGATTCCAAATTTGAGCCCTAACTCGGTTGTGGTTATCGATAATGGTGCATACCACAACAAATTAATGAATCCTGCCCCTACATCTAATGACAACAAGGCAAAAATGGAATCGTGGTTAGTAGAAAAGGGTATATATACCCTTTGAAAAGGACATGCGTAAGCCACAACTTTACGATCTAATAAAAAAAACGAAGACGTTATGTACGTCGTGATTCGTAATAGACAAAATGTTAAAAAAAACAACCACGATGTCCTTCTTTTACCCCCGTATCATCCCGATTTGAACCCCATCAAGATGGCGTGGGGTGCCATTAAAGGGCACGTAGTCGGTAAAAACGTCGACTGGAACGTAACCCGGACAATGGAGCTTATACGGAAAAAAGTAAATTTAATGGGTCAGGAAGAATGCTTTATGCAGAAAAGTGAAAGAGGTCGAAGATGAATATAGGAAGAGCGACTATATTATTGACGAAATGACGGAACAATTATTCATCATTAATACAGCTTCAGGTTCGGAAAGTGAGAACGACGATTACTATAATAAACCTATGCCAAGTAACTCACATGGTACCAAAGGAGCCGACGACTTTATGTCAGGGATTTCCCCCCTCAGTGACAGTGATTAAATAATAATAAGTGTAAATATATAAAAACATTCAATGAAAATAATATTGTGTGTATTTGTGATAAAATCTGCCACTGTCGAAAGGTGAGATATCGAAATTGAATCTCTAATTTATAAGTTATTTTTGTAGCTTTCTGTCTCCAAAGGTTTTTGATATTTATTTAATTTGTACTAATTGGTCACTGTATTTTCTTCACGAGTGTACATGCGCTAAAGTTCGCAGAGCCTATGTTCACATTCGCCAAGATACGCCGGCCGGATTATACGATCAATGACTGAATATATACTGAGAAAAAATCTGCGACAGATGTTTTTGTATTCCCTACAGCTGAACTTCAACTATGTCTGGGAGAGTGTTAGAACTTTTGAAACTGTCTGGCCGTTTGGGAAACATCTTTGAATAGTTGACCACGTAACATATATAAAACTCAGATTTTATATTATGAAGTAAGTAGAATTATTATTTATTAAACTTTAAAGGCGTCTGGTAGGGGTTTTCCACCCTAAAAAGTGTCTGGCAACGGATGGTATGATATTCTAATAGTATCCTGTAGAACATACAAAAAAATTGCGCATTATGCTATAATGTTTTATGGGCAGCAATTATGCTCATCTTTTCTACCTGTTACCTGTCAAAGCCACCACGGTTCGAGATTCATAATACCCAAACCTTCTTACCTGCTGTAGGGTGCTTGTACAGATTTTTTTAGCGTTTATTCTATGTGGTAGGACTGGCGATCACGGGCTCTTAGTCTATAAATGTTGGGCAGAATTTTTTTTATGCACTTTTGAAACTGGCATGTTGACGTCTTTTTCGTATGGTTTAAAAAAAGAATTAGGATTCCGATTACTAAAAAAAGAGTTATATATAGCACGTTTAAGTAGAATATGCACCTTATTAGGTTTTATTATACCATTATAACAGAGAATGTCCCCGATTTCAAATATTTTTTCTTTATGTTTCTAAGAGAATATGAATATTACTAAGATAATATAAGAAGGACAAAGTTATGAATAAAAATGTATAGTGAGCGTTTGTTTCAGCCTAACAAGAGCCCGTGTTTACGACACCCGGTAAACGCACAAATCGACATGTTTTCCGCGCTGCGGTTTCTGATTCTTATTATCCTTTTCCGATATCTCTTTCATGTTTTTTATATCCTTGACACACGGTACTATTTGTAGTATGATACATATTTTCCAGTCTTGAATAAAAATTGTCACATTTATTGTTGTATATTTGTTAGAAATAAAACGATATTATATTCGATTGATTCAGTTTATCAAATTCAGTTAAAATTAGAATCAAATTAAAATTTGAATTAAAATTTTCCGACAAAAACAAAACTACATCTTTGATTCAAAATATTTAAAAGTAATAAATAGTTTACAATATGTGTAACGAAATATAAGAAAATTAAATCCATACTGTTTAGAGTTAACGGTTCATTATTCTACTCTGAGTTTGGTGGTATTCATTGATTTAAATTAAAATAAGGCAGAGTATGTGTACTCACTGAAGAGATGCGATCACATAAACAGTAATAAACAGTACTCAGCGCATATTCTATCACATTAATAAAGCAAGTGATCCTGCTAACTATATAGCTGTGCTATCCTGGTAGTTCGCTAACGAGTTTCTCATTACGGGATGAATCCCTAGTGGCCCCCTCCCCCCACACCCTTACCTCCTTAGGGGTTGGCGACAAGGGTAATTATTTATCGCTTTACGCTGCTCGGTGTTTTACGGGATCCGACATAAGATTGCGTGGTGGAAAGTGTCAATGTTACTAAATAAGAGTGATTAATTCAAGGTGTTGGTATCGCATCGTAAGATTTTGCGGTGGAGACTAATTTGTCATTTTTACACACGATGCCTAAATTATAACGATCATATTATGAGATATGTTTTTTTGAAAATTTGTTTCGAATAGGTTTCGAAATTGTTAGACCGATATCGAGGAATATTCTATCTAGGTCTCTTCTTATTATTGATACATATTGATTTGCCATATTTTATTAATGATATGTACGAGGTAGTGTTGTTTGCTGATGAAAACAAAAAACCAATCATCAAAAATCTAACTGGTTTGTTTACCCTAAATAATTGATTACTTTATAGAACAAAACAAAATGTGTTCAGTTTGTTATGTCCAATACAAACCTAGTAGATTCAACTGTATTCTTAGGCATTAACATAGGTCAGAAGCTCATGTGGAGCGCTCATATATCTAGTTTTTCAGGTAAACTTATACTGCTGCATATGCAGTGAGAAAAGTTAGGCAGTTCACTGACAAGCCTGCTACATTTTTGTGTTGCTTTTTAAATATGTAAAATTTTATCAGTCTTACTTCAATTGGTTATTTATTAATAAATACTATTTCTATTTTTCAGGTAAGTAAGCAGCTGGAGTTATTTTATTTACGAGAAAAAAAATGCAAGTAATTAGCGATTAAAATTGCATGTCTAATTAATATTGCATTCGAAATAAGAAACCAATGTAATATTTTAAATATATGGTGAAATAAGGGAAAGTTTTTTGTTGTGTTACTACTAACGCCATCTAGTAGATTCGCTTCGAATTACGTGAAATGATCCTAAGGCAGAAAGGTTTTCGTTTCTGAGCTCTCCCGTTTCGCGTTTCTCGGAACAGAGTCTGTGACTCCATGTGGTTCAACGTTTACTACTTAGTTCGCTATTGGAAGTCAAGATGTCACTGTAAAGTATTGATAATGGTTTCATTATGGGGTCTCTATTTCTAAACCTTCACTACTTCCTTATTTCTGTGAGAATTAGTGTCTGTGTGTGAAAAGATGCCCGTTGAAAGGCATTGAATCGGTAAACATTACAAAATAAAATAGTTTCAATTGTATTATTATTAAAAATGTACAATAATTAAATAATATTACAATTCAATACATTTCATTCTGTTAGTCGCCTACACTAGCGCCATTGTGGTCGGTTTTTGAACCGTTATTTACTACTTTCACTCGGATCCTTTTTTCAGTTTCATCCCAGTATAAGATGTACCGTCTTACCTCAAACCTTCCATAGGTTTCATGTAGAGTACACGTTTCTTCTGTTATTGACTGGTTGAAAGAGTCATAATTAACGAGTTATGGCATCCTGTCAATAAAGTAAGATTTTCAGACGTATATTTCTGCTCTCTCATAAAATGGAAATTGAATGGAGAGCTGGAATTTGGTCAAGCTAAATATTAAGGACAATAGTCATAGACATAATTATGCTAAGGAATACTACTTGTCGCAAAAAAACCATGCAAGGGAGGCGCTGTAATCGCTGTACATAATGCTAGCAGATTATCAGGACCACCTTACCCGAGGGCGCAAGGGGTGCGCGGTAACCGGGTGTAGTAAACTAAGGGGCGCAAGCTGATAGACGTCAATAAATTTTTTAAAAACATCAAGATTCTTCAAATTTGTTTCCTCGATACTTCACGAATAAAATTGAAACAAATAGAGCAGCTGCCACTTTTAGTTGTATTTTCTTTGGGATTCGTTTTAGGGCGCAAGGTAGGAAACCAAATTCGAAATCGTTTTATTGCGAATATAGATGATATACAAACTAATGTCGTCTAGTACATCTATATTCTGCCGGTGGTGATGTGCACGGAAAATTAAATCTAGTTTCAAAAGTGTCAAATCAGTGCAAAGTCACTTAAAAGAAAAATTAGAACCATAATTTCAAGTACAGAAAATTTTTTGGGACTAACTTTAATTTTATGGCTGGATGATCCCGGGGATATTAACTAGATGGCGTTGTAGATATTAACGGTCTTATATACTTAATCTTATTAATTTATAGACCCTAAGGCTTAGAATACATTTTAAATATAAGGAAATAAACGCAGTGTTTTTTTGCGTCTGTTTTAAATATCAAATTGAATTACTTTGGTTGAAAGGCACAGAACTAGAAGTACCTACACGACGGTATTCAATGACGTTGGATGATTCAAGTTTATGTTTATATGTATCACTTAGGTTGTTTTCTCCAAGTTGAAACACAGAGAAATGAAATATCTAATAATCATACTTAAGGTTAAAAAATGGTTGGCAAATAATATTCAAGAAACCCGGTTCTAACTAAATATGCTCAATTTGAATAAGATAGTAAAAGGGCAGTACAGAGTTGTCACCGTGTTATATAAGGGTAATAAAAACAATAGGAGTACGAACTACTCGGATGAAGACCTTCCTGGCAAAGCGAAAAATAACACTGGCGTAAATTACAAACGACACAGTGTGTTGTTTAAGGACACTCGAAAGTTCTGTGCAGGTACTTTTTTACTCTTTGTCATCTCTTTTGCTCTGGTCTCGGTACCACTTCACCGGGTCCTACACTAGCATAGTTACTTTGTGTCCTTATTTGCCAGTGGCGCGCTCTTCGCGTTTTATTTCATTTTTGCACGACTTCGTCCTGTTTTTGATGAGGAAACTTTTTATGCATTATTCTCGTATTTTTATCATTCTCGTGTTATCGTATAAATTATGTAAAGCTTTATTATGTTTTGTAATTTATTTCAGTATGGTCCTTAATGGGGAACACGATGTAGATAACAGTCAAATAAACTGAGATACTTTTTGTCATCTTAAAAAATGTCGCAGCCTTTTAGCTTATTCTTTACGAGCGTACAAAGGCTAATAAGCGTCATAACATCATAACAGTGTGTGTGTAGTTTCCTATGCGTCACTTACTCATTTAATTTCCAATTTGTTACTAGGCTACCAAAAGTATTGGGAGTTTTGTTAAGTTTCACAAGTGTCCCTTCTGAGTTCGCCCCTAGGCCTCTGCGGCTATTAAAATGAGTTTTTGAGACAGAATTCAATTTCGCAACCGAATAGGCCCTCGAGGGCCAGCTTTCGATCCTTTGTTATTTCCTCGCTTACAAAAAAGGGCGACATTTTCCCAATTCGTTAATATTTCTCGAGATTTATAGTGGTAGCCCAGTACTTATAACTAACTATCATACTAACAATTTGAATAATTTAATGCTGTGCTGTAATTAGTAATATTAAACCAGGAATATAAGATTTTAAGGAATTCGTCTGTTGAAATGCGAGATGCCTTGTTAGATTGTTACTAGCCCTTCCATTGCTAATGTTACTTGCATCAGCAACAACACAAACATTAGGAAGCCTTTGTATAATTATGTCTAAATTAGAGATGGTAAACGACGACAAATGGCATGCTACTAATGAGCGGAGTGTATGGGTACAGTCTGTAATAGCTTCTTGTTAATTGGGATTTTGATGTATTTTTTTAATGGAACGCATTAATTTAATAAATACAATGTTTGTACAATGCCGATATAAACTTCAAAAAAACTAGGCGATTGCAAAAATATTTTTTTCGAATTGTTGTCTGTCTGTTAGAGCAACACGTGAAAACTCCCGAATAGATTTAAATGAAACCCAACACAGACTTAGCTTGTATCCCGGGCAGCACTTAGGATACTTTTATGAAGATAAATGACGCCGTTCCCGTGGGATAAACAAATATAGCACAGAATAGCGCAGAAGGTATCGCTGTGATAGTGTTGGATTTGATGCCGTCGTTGCAATTTACTGTCAAAGACGTCGTCGTCATAACAACGCGAAGGAAGTGCTGGCAAATGCTAGTGTGTAATGTTTGCTTTAGGCCTCCACAAAACAAAAAAAAGGAGTGTTTGGAGGCGCCGGGTATCGATCCCGGTACCTCTCGCATGCTAAGCGAGCGCTCTACCATCTGAGCTACGCCCCCGTTGGAAAGGATATTGAATATTTGCCTTAGTTTCGTACGACTACAAATATGTACTACAACATACAATGCCCACGGCGAGGACACCCAGCATATTAAAACAAGACCGCTTTCACTTCGATCAAACATTCCAGGAGTATTAATATTAAATCGCTTCATAATATTTGATATTAAATTTCTTTATCTTTTGAAAGTCAAAAACGTTTCTCATGAAAAATACGATTAACGGGGTTTGAATACTTTGATATAAAGCCGGGCCTACATATTGTCAGCCATTTTTAATAGCTTCTATTTAATTTGTAATGTTTTTAGTTAGTCTGTTTGGGTAAAATATTGCAAGCTGATTTAGAATGATTTCCTTTAGACTTGCGACTTTGCTTTTGGTTGTTCAGTTGTGATGTCAATACACAAAGTTTCGTGTACTGTTATTTCTTTACAAAAAATTTTTTTCCAAGTTTTACAGCAACAAAAAGAAACATATAATTGTCGAAAACTAAAGCAACAATAAATCTAATTTTCCAATATTGTATCAAATATATTTTTATTTATTTATTGTGGTAGTTCAGCAGACAGACAGACGGTCCACTTAATGGAAAGCAGTCACCATCGCCTATGGACATTTGCAACACCAAAGGTGATCCAAATGCGCTGCTGCTCTCTTAAAGGAGACTGGAACCAGGCCACTAATGCCGGAACACAACTCAAGGTTGTAACGGCGGAATATTCTAGACCAGGGGTGGTAGCCATCCAGTCGGGCAAATGCTCTACCTGGCGGTGGGTTGTTTCGTCGCCTCTTACGACAGGCCGCCCGGATGCAGAAAATTGTAGTCTTTCTCCGTTCCTGTACGGATAAAATTATACTAAAATTTTCTTATAGTTGTATGAGCCGAATGCGTAACATTATTTTTTTTAAAGTGGAAACTTAGTTGATATGTGTATTAATTTATGTGTTTTATATTGTAAGAATTATAATTCTTGTGTTTCCCAAGTAAATTAAATAAAAGTTAATTAAATATACGTATTAAGAATGTTTTTATAATATTTTATTTATTTCGTTTTTACACAGGAAAATCTCAAAGCTTTTATAGTTTCTAATATTATAAAAACTTATAAAATGATGGAGTCCATGTGGTTCCAGTTTATTTTTAGGGCATTTAAATAAAAGTTTGTTTACAGTCTTAATATAATCTTACAATTTGTTTGTTTGAATAAATGCTACAAATTAATTCGCAGAAATGAATAGTTGTAGAAATTCGAGTTAATCATCAAAGGAGCAAATCTCTCAAATACATTTCGCGAAATCACGGACGACTTTAAAAGGTTTAATCAAGAAAAGACGGGAACCACAAAAGGTGTACCGAGAAACGTAATTAATTAGCTGAGAATACTGAAGCGCCCAGATTTGGGGCGAAGTTACCCTCGAATGCCTGGCCGAGGTTTGGGTCGCGGGGAGTCGCGGGAATCAGTAATTTCTATGCTATCAATAGAACATCTTTGAGGTTGTAAACGATTATAGAATAGAATATACTTTATTGCACACAATGTTACAAAATAAATTCGAACATACGATCATAATGATAAGTACAATGGGCGGTCTTATCGCTGGGAGCGATTTCTTCCAGAGAACCATTGGATGGACAGAAACTCGGTATGGATGGGGTAGTTATGCAATAGATGTAATATACTAAAACATTGTTATTCAGTTACGATTTCAGATAGTGTTGTTTGACGATTATGTACTTTTGTATTTAATACAAGAATATGCCCGCGACTTCGTCCACGCTTGACTTGAAATTCTCGCGGGGAAACCCGGGACACAAAGTATCGCAATGTTTAAAAAATAATGTAAGCTATTGTTTTAGTGAAAACTGTGCCGGAATAAGCTAATTTTATTACTCCCGAACAAGTTCAAACGGCTCCCAGAAAAATTCCCACGGGCTAGCCGTAATAAAACATTTCACAAATGGCACTAGAATACGTTTTTTTTTTCAATCTGGCCATTTAAAACCATTCCCAGACAAAATCCCGTTGGATTCACGGGATAAAAAGTAGCGCAGATTTTAAATCTAGGAATTTGCTGTCGATCAGCGAAAATTACATCGAAATTGGCGCAGTAATTTTTACGTGCAACCCGCACAAACAGACAAGATCTAAAAATAATTGGTTCTTTTTCTTCATCGTTTACGTAGTCTATTACAGTTGTTTTTTTAATAGCTTCAATGTACAGACACGTAACGTTTACAATTTTATGATTTTGTAGTTTTTGTAAATATAAAATCAACTCTTCAGCTAGTCAGGGAGAGAATTTATGCTTATTTTGGAGGAAACGGACGGTCCACGTAATGGTAAGTAGTTACCTTTGTCTGTGTGTTTGTTTAACTTGAAAATAAAATGTAGTGACAACCCGTCTATATACAATGATGAATTCTAATCTACATAATGAACACATCATATTAGAGATAAATTTGTTACTCAAAATTATAGACTACTCTATACAAAATAGGCGCTAATCACAGAATAAATAAAAATAAAACATTATTATTCAATTAAGGAAATTGCTGATGTATTTTGTTTATAAATAAGAGGGTATATAACAAAATTTAATCTTAAAAAGAAACACGACAGGAACAACTATGCAACTACGTAAATGTAACATTATTTTGCAATGCGTTCCACCCGTTTACATAGCGAAATAGTTCGACAACGGCATTCGGCCCTATAACGGACCAAGTTATAATGCTGCTATTACAATGGGCCCATACCTTAGATTGTTCGCAGTTTTGACGCCCGTTATGCCAATAAAACTTTGATTGGATCTAATTCAACGAGTTTTCGAATGGAATGGGCAATTGAGTTGATTTATACCTATTCACTAGTACCTAGTGAGTTAAAATTTGAGTCTTTTGCATTTTAAATATGGTATTTAATCATTATCATATATCCAAACTAAAATGTGAAAGAGACTTTGTTCGTATTACCTTGGGAATGAATAGATTATCACACATAGATTTTGGTACCATAGATGTAATATATACCAAAACGGTCTAAAATAATCACAATACGTAAAAAAAAACGTTTAATTAAAATGTATATTTGGAGCATGGCTTTGAATGGGTGTGATGCATAGACAATGGACAAAGAGATCGCGATAGATTAGAAGCATTTGAAATGTGGTGTTGGAGACGCATGAACAGAATCAGTTGGAAAGAAAAGAAAACCAATGAAGAAGTACTGGGTATGGTAAAAGAGAAAAGCACAATTTTAAAAACTCTGGAGGAAAAAAGGGGGAAGATGTGTGGCCATTTGCTACGACACGACACCTTCTTGTGCACGTTAATCGAAGGCAAAGTGGAAGCAAGGAGAGGGAACCCACTAAAAGAAAAAGTGGATGTCGTTTCTTACATAGAAATAAAACAACTGGCCTACAATAGAGAAGATTGGAGGAGGCTCCTTCGACAAGAGCATAGCTCTTAAATGATATATAGATGTAATATAGAAATCACGTATCTTCTAATATATCACTAAAAGTTGCATAGCTTGTGCGGGATGTGGGTTATAATCGTACCCATGAGAAAATCTATAGCTTTGATGTAAGCTTAAGTAGGTTTTTAAAAAATACTTATGGGATAGGGTCTCAAAATAAAATATTTATTATCTATGTGGGTTAAATTTATTATTATATTCGATTTAGTCGAAGTCACCGATGAAGCATCGTCTTTTTAAGTGTCCTGTCTGTTTAAGTTTTGACTTTTTATATGGTACACTCCGGCCTGAATCCCTTCTCACGTGCCCTTAGGCCCTGCGACCCATATTCGTCATGCATGCATACGAAATGAGTACAACCCTCTTGGTACTAGGCATTCATTGCACGTCAGGAGGTGAGCCCCGTGCATACACTGTTCCTTTGATCACGATGCTTTTGCCCCAGTTGTTTGCGTGCACGTTGATTTTTGTGTTTTCACATTCATTCACTTACAAAGCAGAGTCCTATAAAAAATATGAAATTAACTTTTTCGTTAGTATGTTAGTCATATTAGAATTTTAGACTTCATCATAAACAAATATGAATGTAACTTTGTTTTGTATGTTTGTCTGATTGTTTTAACAGCTTTGGAAATCGTGCAATTTTACCTGCTATAGTTTTTATTTTGAAAATAAGGCACTTTTCAGGGATGACATTCGGATGATTAAAAGCTGAACGAATTTATCATATCATGAAGTTAAACATTGTTTCCACTTTCTATAAAGGGACTGACTTAAAAGTAAATTCAGAAAAATGCAAGTTTCCGCACACTATCAAGAGAAAAGTTAACAATTTAAACAAGTAATATATATATATTACAGAGGGAAGAGTGAAGGCTGTTTACCCACCAACCTTTTATTTCAATATAAACGTATAGGTACATGTGTGTAGGTTGGTAGTGTTGATTTATTACTGTTTCGTTTAACAACAAAGAGTGCATGCAATATTCATGTATTTACGCACTAATTAATAAGCAAGCGCCCGCTGTTGAAATTTAATTATTTTGGTCACACCTATATTTTGCATAAATTTATAAAGCATTTCATCAGATTCATGGGCGGGCTCGGTTAGTTGCATATGGGGCTCTTTAGTTTTATTTATTTTAATCTGAGGTCTTTGACAAATATTATATTTATTTACACTAGATTTATAGTTGATAAATAGATAACATTTTATTGTACACCAATACAAACATGAACTTAAAGACTAAAATTATATTCTCTTCCAGACAACTCCAGAAATTAATTGAGATGATAATGGTGACGGTGCTATATGTAACATATAGTACGAACTACTTACACTTTAATAATAAATTTTAATAATATGCAGAAATTGTATATATAACATAGATATATACATACCATACAAATACATATCTACAAAATACGTAAATGTTTATAAATGAATTTAAATATCATATTCCAACAACAAATTTATATTAATTAAATCAACATCTATATATAAAAACAAAGTCGGGTTAGTTACACCATTTATAACTCAAGAAAGGCTGGACCGATTTCTATAATCCTTAATATGTTGGATTCAAATAACTATGAATATGTTGAAAAAAGGGGGAAAAAAATAAAATTTCTAGAATCTTCCTAAACCCCTAGACCGATTTTGATTAATTTTTGTGTGTTTTGGTGCGGGGGGGGGGGGAGTAGTTAAGGTTCACAATTGGTACCGGTAGATGGCGCTAGGATCGGGTTCTAGATTTTTAACTTTTTCAGAGCAGGACGTCTGTTGGGCCCCCTGGTAATAAAGTAAGAAATAATCTTTTAATCTGAGCACGATTTTGTGACTACTAGGACTCCATAACGCTGTAGGAGTTATTATAACTCAATCAACCTCATTACACAATAAATTGCGGTATGCTCAGCTCTCCCTTTTGTGACAAGGCAATCATTCAAGCCACGTCGGCACTTGGCTTATAACGTTGCGGAATGGGCTATGGTTGAATTACACGTCCCACAACCCTTTTGTTCTCATAATTTCGATGTACCGGTGCATTGGACGTGACGTTAACACGTTCGTTGGGTGACTTTGGCGAAAATTCAAAGCTTGCTGGCAACATACTTAATCCTTTGTATTCATTGTTTCCTAGTAACACTGAATTAATATGATATTTTGCAAGGGTTTCGTTTTAAATCATTTCCATATAACAGAGAGAGAGGGTGCTTAAATACCAAAATATCAGGGTAAAATAATTTTAACATCTGTTTAATAGTAGATTGTTACAAGAGAGGTGAAAGTGATCTATTTACGCACGTGAAGGTTTGGCGCACGACCGTAGCGAGGGTGCTATTAATTCGAGTGCCTAAATAGGCCTTTCACCCGAGATTAACACTCTTCTTCTGAGTTCGAATTTGAGGAAAGTAAATAAAAAATATTCTAAATAACTAAGTATTCTCATACAAAAACTGCATGGCTTCAGCATTTAGTAACACGATAAACAGTTTGTCAATTGACTAGACTGTCAATTACCCTATTCTCATTTTTCGACCATTTCTCTTTTTCTTAATATTTACTTAAATTTTATAAATTCCGGTTAATTATTACAATTATCCCGGCACACCGAATGTCGGGAATATAAGTGTGGGATCTGATTCCCATATAGGACGCGTTCCGGCAGCAGCTCGCAACGCCCAAAATGCGCCGTCAACCGTTCCACATGGCGACCACGGTCCTTATGGTCGTGGCTAAAACTTCAATAATGACGTCATCATTTTCGATCACACAGCGCTCACAAGGACCCACGACAAAAGGGGGTCGAAGTGGGCGTTGACCACAGAGCATTAATTCTTTCTATCTCTTGACATTGAAAAGAGCGCATTTTCAAATCATCCAATGAAATTTGTGTATTTCGTCATTTATGACATCAACGCTTCATAATCCGTTCCACTAGAGTTTACGATTGTAACATCCGCAAGAAAAATTGTCAGTTTTAACAAAAATTTCTTTATTACCGGAAAATTCCGGCCGTATGACAACCCTGTGTTGAATTGATGGTAGGATCAATATTCAATTTTGTGAGATGTGCATTGTGTAGTTTTTATGCTCCTTTTGTCGATGGACGTATTATTCGAGTTTAGAGAACCAATTTAAGTTTACTCAGCTTATGGCAACATAGGATCTTCAAATACAGAGTGTGTGAAAAGCGACTAGCGTTATTAGAGTGGCCGTCTATTGTTTCTTAAAGGTAATCCATCCTTAGCTCTCTCAGTGCGGATTTAGTTTATCGCCATACTTACAATACTGATGAAGTACAAACATTTCGTCGAGCAAGAAACTAAATAAGAAAATAAGCTGCCATGATTGCCTCTAGTAAAATCAATCGCCTTCTCTCATCGTTTGGCGTTTGCCGGGCCGGGCCGTCTTGAGCGGTTCGGAGTCCGGTCGTTCCTTTTCGACTCGTTAGAAGTAAATGAGGGCTCATTGTGATCGAGATTAAATTCATCCAGTACTTTCTTTTATTACCCTGGTATTCAACATTAAATATAGTCATATTTTATTAATAATTCAAATCAGTGCAATTTGCTAGCTTTTTATATTTTCACTATTTACTGTTTATTATATATAACACTTATAATAAACAGTTATTATTATTATTATTTATTCATATATTTATAATTATTCTGGACGTGTGTACTGCAACACCGATTTTGATGAACTTTTATATGTGTTTGAGTGGTTTCCGAGGTGGTTTAGATTTATAATTCGATTCGGTAGGTGGCGCTGCAATGGGGCGCTGGAATTTCATTTTTACAGGATATTAGAACATGTGCCGTAACAGATAATACCTGTAATTTTTAGAAGAATGTATTTATACGATACGATTATGAATTATTTGTTTAATAGGATGTCTGGTTTTATCTGTATACAAATAATAAATGTTCGTACAACATTAATATTTATCGACGTATATATTGGCTTTATCTGTATAGAAATAATAAATGTTCGTACAACATTAATATTTATCGACGTATATATGTTTTTGCATATGTAATCATCCCAATGGACACCCGTACCCCCGAAGTCATTCCCATAATGACACTGTGATTTTATTTTTGTAATAATTTATAAAAGCAATCCGATGTTACTTATCAGAACTTGAAAAGGGCTTTGATAAATAAATTATGTGTACAATGATCCGGACTAAGGCGGGGCAAGTGAGGAGATAAGTGGATTAGGGCCCTTTATGTGCTCGAGAGCCCTCTATGGTAACGGGCTGGGATGGTTCTTTCGTTTTTAACAATCCTTCGTGGTCGTGCGTCCCTGGTACCTGCGCGTTAAAACCGTGCCAACCCTTTCTCCGAAAATAGAAGACGAAAAAACAGGATTATGAGAGGCCGGGCCACAAAATAAGTCCCCAGACGCGACGCTGCTATCGCCGTTATAATCCTGCCAAGTAAATCGATGTATGGTATTTACTGAATAATAAAATTAAAAATATTCCAGAACTAAAGCGTAACATTTGTGTTTTTTTAGGACCACAGTTGCAATGCACTAATAAATACATCGTCATCGTGACTACGCCTACGAAGTTATGTTGGTGCTGAAAGTACTTAATAACTTCAAATTATGTTGTTGATGAATTAACTTGAAATCCTTATGTATTATATTATAAAATTCAAAACATGCTGCGTCTATGTATAAGTGCTTTTAAAAAAAACAACTAAATAGTCTATATCAACGATGGAGATACCTAAAAAAAATACATTGCTGTTTGTTCGGGATTTATATAAAAACTACTGGACCGATTTAGATGCGGTTTTTGTTCATCGACAGCTAATTCTTAGACTTAAACTTTGCACTACTTTTCCCTCGGAGTATCCCCGCGGGAATTTTTTATGGCAACGGTTTGTAGTTGTTCGGGTGATTAAAAATTAGCTTATTTCGATACACTTTTCACTAAAATGATAGTTATGCTACTTTACGTCCCGGGAATCCCTCGGGAACTTCAAATCAAGCGTGGACAAAGTCGTGGACATGTTGTACTACAACAATAAAAAGTTATGTTTCGTCTTGGTATTTATTTACAAAAAAAAGGATAATTCAAAAGTAAATCAAGTCTAGACGCAGCCTTCGGAGGGTTCGAGATGGCCATTGATTTAGTGAGGGGAACCTTACAATCAGATGCTGTTAAGTAAAGGGCCCAGTTATCGGACTGCGATTCAATACTTTAATGAGGTTTTTCTTTGTATAAAAATGGAATAGGGATAATTTAATTTTACGGTTTTGCTCTGAATTATTCGCAAGGGATTATATAAAGGACTGTTGTGCCAATGAGGCTTCGTTCGTATTGTCGTAACGATGTGTTTGTTGAGACCAAAAAACGTGACTGCAGCGCCGTCTATTTGATTATCTTTGTGTATGCCACGGACTGAACTAATTGTAATACTTTTATGGTCGTCTTCTTTTGTTCACTTATTTATTGGCATACGTTTCAAATTATTGTGGACAATAGCCTCTTGTCCTATTATACTCGCTTATTAGCATCATGAGCCAGGTATTGCGGATTCTTTTGCATTTGTGGAGTATAAAACGACGGCCTGATTGAGAGAGGGGGCAGTTGCGCCACAACTAAGATCTAAGCGTGACGTGGTTACATTCGGGAATCTAATAGTGACGGACTTTGCGCGTTATGGCGTCATTCTAGATTACGTTTGGATTGGTTGTGTTCGGTTATATGTGTACCTGTTTTATACGTGTTTAAATAGTTCTAATAAACTTTATAGTAATTCTAATGGCATTTTAATTCGGGTCCCGCTAAACTCGTAACAGTATGTTAAGTGTTGACCCAGCATATAAAGCTAACTCTATGTCGAATTTCATTATAATTTGTTCAGTAGTTTTCACGTGATACTCTCAACAGACAGTTTACTTTTTAATATTTGCAGGTCCGTATTAGCCCCCCCTCTGATATGCTTTCCCATTATTCAATTATTTATACCAAGCAGACGCCTCTAATAGATTCATATATCATAGTTTCCAACCACAGAATATTGAACTAAAATATACCTATATACTCGTTATATGTAGGTATTGTTAGTGGAGGATTACACAGCATAACACATGTGACTTGGAGAACTATTTAATTCGACTTTCGAACGAAGTATGCTGATTTAAAGTACAATTAATTATAAGTTATGATTCTCGCACAATAATTAGGCACCCTAGAGAATTATTATAATAAGTGCATCGGACCGAAGTCGAAGCGAGAATGATCTTTCGTCAGAATGCCTGCTCGCTTTTATGTCCGATTAGTAAACACAACTACCCGCAAATATGCTAATAGTATGGCACTACTGAGAAGAAATGTACAAGTCCATAAAATTTGAGTTATGCACCTAATTTAAAAATGGACTTTCCCGGTTTGTGTAACTTGCTAGTGTCAAGGATTAAGTAGATCCAACTTTGATAATTGAATATTCGCGGCGTCCACTTTCATGCGTCCTGCCGGGAAAATGGGCCTAATTTAAACGAGGGCTTCGTAATACTGAAAGTAAAATGAACGAGCGAGTGACATCGCTGCCGCTGCGTTGTCTTAGCGACTTCGTCCCGGTGTAATGCCGAAACTTTGATCTTAAACTTTTCAACGTAACCCTTTCGCCTTTCTGAAGGTTAAGTACATCGAGTTTATCCCAAACCTACCTGAAAGTTATGAGTGAATTTTAAATTCACTCACGTTTATGGCCCTTTCGTATAATAAGGGTTTATATTGCAGAATATTTTATTATAAGGATCTTATCAAGTTAGTGTGGTGTTTTGATGAATGATTTTATGATGAACTATGAGAAGTTCTGGATGCTTCGCTTGTTCAAATATTTTATTTTTATTGCTGAAACTCAGCAGGCAGGCTGGCGACCCAACTGTGATGGAAAGTGGTGACCGTCGCCTATGGACATTAGCAATACCAGAGGTGTTGCCGGTCTTGTCGAGTCTGGAAACCTGGCCACTGATGCCAGAACACAAGTCAAGGTTGTTATGACGGCATACTCTAGACCAGGGGTGGTAGCCATCTAGTCGGGCAGATGCCCTACCACCTGGCTATTGCCATATGGCCTGGTATTCTTTTCCGTTCCTACACAGAGAAATTTTGAAAATTTTAATTTTTTGTTTAATGTTAATTTCCATATATCACGGAAGCTTTATTTGTCGAAATGCAAATTGACTCAATGTAATGTACAGTCAGTCCATAAATTCTAATTTTCATGGAAATCCACATAATTCCTTACAGTGATAAAGTAACAAAATTATATTAAATAATATTTTTTATACTTTACTTCTAAAAGTAAATATTAAATAATTTTTTACATTTATTTTTCAACAATTACATATTATATAATATTCGTTGTAATTTTCATTCGAGTTAAGATTCAGTACTAGGAGAGTAGAAGTTGGAGTATGTGAAATTAATGTCACGGCATATTGCCGGTCCTCTTATCGACTGTTATTGACCGCTATTTGTGATATCTTCACTAAATAATATGAAAGGCTGTATTTTATGCTTTCCTAATAACGCAAGTGAGTGCCGTTCCATAGAAAATTTTCCAGTATTTCGCAAAAGACCCGGGAGCAATTCTACTCTAAAAATAATTAAACGCAAACGTTCCCTTGTCCGACCACTTTTACAGGTGAAAGTTCGTCGAAAAGTTCACGTTTATTTTACTGAGAGTTAATTCAGCAGGGAGACGGTCTTATATGCTCGACACATTTTTTGAGCAAATCCTCTTTGGACCGTGTTGAGTTGCTTACGCACACCCAACTTTGTGGCTGAAGGCGCCCAGACGCTTGCTGCGTACAGGATTACTGGCTCCAGCACCGCTGTATACATAATCCTCAGAGTCGGCGGCGGCGTCCCAGAGTCGTCCATGACGACCTCCAGCCGCCGTAGGCTACGGCCGTGCGAGCGACCGGCGGGGAAACCGGACCCGCCCGCACACAAAGGTCGGAGAGGAGGGACGCGCGCCGACCCGCGCGCCCTCTCTCACCTCGCGGTGAGGTAGAGAAGCCGGAGAGACCCAAATCTCCGGCTACCAAATGGAGAGGCCAGCCCGCAAGGGGCCGGCCACCGTCCGTCCAGGCTGGTGGTGAATGCGCGAGCGAGCTCACAGCCTGGACAAAGGACTCTCGTGATTGCTCAGGGGTTTTAGTGGGTATCCCTAACCGCGGCGTGGCAATAGTTCCCCACATCTCAACGTGGGGTGCTAGTGCCACCCCAACCCGGCGAATCCCACACACGGGCAGCGACATTTCCCTTTCGCGCGGCCTACGGTCCTCAACCCCTGTTAAAAAAAAAAAAAAAAAAAAAAAGAATTAATTTCATAGTAGTCGTAACTGTCGGGTGATTTAACTGAAAGTTGGCCATTCGAGTTGGCAATAAGTTAATTATTAATGAACTTTTGAACTAGTGTCAAATTAGGGATATTTGTTCTGTGAAAAACGATTTAAATGTATTTAAATACGTTGATAGAGTCATGCTGGAATCATTACAGTCTTGATGAACAGCTCTTAGAGGTGGCTTCACCTGTGTGATAACACGCTCTCACAAAATATCGGCATGAAACGGTTAGCCTTGTGCTAATTGTGTTTCGTGTGATGAATGAGAGTGACGATGGCTCACTTACCCCTCGTATTCCATTGCCCTCTCATCCCATCTCTTTCTCCTGATTCAAGGATGAAAGAGATTGAAGGATCAATCTCTTCCATTTTATCCTAACCCTCCGATAATAAAGGCTGGCAACGCGATGACTTCTCGTTAAGAAAAATATTAGAACATTTTAAAAAGGCATGTGACATGGAATAAATAATGGCATATAAATTAAAATGAAGCCTATCCATGTCCAGTTGGAACAAATCCAGCAAAATCATCAAAATCGGTTGAGTAGTTTTGGAGTTCATCGTGGTTAAACATTGTGACAGGGAACATTCATATATACAGATAAAGTATATATATATATATATATATATATATATATATATATATATATATATATATATAGATATAAACATATTATATATACATCCTCATGAGCTATATATATAAGTATAATAAAACTACGTTTTAACCGTTTTAAGCGTGGTAATTTATTTGATTTTGGTTATTCCAACGTTTCTATATATATAAGTATATCATAAACCTAAAATGTTTTTAGTAGACTGTACATTATATTTATTAAAGAGTCGCGAGACTCGAATTAAAATACCGTTAGAATTACTATAGAGTTTATTAGAACTATACAAACAGGTACAAATATAACCGAACACGACAAGTCCAAACGTAATGCAGAAGGTCGTAATTCCGTAAAACGCGCAAAGTCCGTCACTAAAAGATTCCCGATTGTAGTACACACGTCTTGCTTCGCTCGTGCTTATCGCTCGACTGCCTCGTCCCGCCATCGGGCCATTGCTTTATACTGCACAGATGCAATATGTCCGTCCGGTCGCGTGGATTTAATTTCTTCGAATCAGTTTGTACTTTAAAACCGTAACACCTGGCTAATGACTGCCATAAAAGATTACCATACAACAATGGGCTGTTTTCTAATCACAAATTTTAAACACAAAAAACAAAAAAAAGTCCAAATGCCGAAAGGTAATAAGTATTTACAGGTATGCATAAGTTTTTACTGGTATGCAGGTGTGAATATGTTTTTGTCGGCGTCTAGGTCATAACAGTATATTTAGGTCAATTTTTTTTTCTTCAGATAATATCCCGTTCATCCTAACAAACGATATCTAAATTCACTGTTAGTCAGGTTATGAAAGTTATGGCGGATCGTACACTGAAGAAATAAAACAGTGTTTAAAGGGCGTCATCTCCTTGGTAGGAAATACTCAATTATTTTTCGGCATTTAACGGCAGGAGTGTGCCACTTAAACGGTTGAACTGTTGGCTAAAGTTTCCCTTGAAAAGTGGGGTGCTCTTGATTAGTTTGAACGAGGTTTGCTGCGATTCGAAGCCAACTTCACTACGGCGGAGATCTTATTATGCTTGTACGAACTTACAAATTACTTTCGAATCGCCCTTTAGCGTCCCTCGCTACTTTGGAAGGTTGTTTTAGGGCCTCGCTTTGACCGCTTAACTGTGACGGCTTAAAATAATACATGAATGACATCTATTTACGTCCAGTACTTGGATGTAATTTAACTTCAGTTACCTCATTTGATATTTTGCACATTTGCGGCGAACGGGTATGGTACGGTGGTTTGGGCTAGTAGAGAGAATGAATGAAAAGTGACTGACAAAACAATTGTATGGCAACAATGTGGATGGCAGAATTGGTGCCTAAATAGACCACGATTATAGCAAGTGAAACTAGGCGATTGTCGTTCCCTTTGTATTCTTATTCCATGGTAATAGTTTACGTAAATAAATAAATAGAATAGGGTAAGGATGATGCAAATTTCACCATTGTAAGTCAGCGGGCGTGCCGCAGGGGACAGCTGCCTTTACTAGTTTTATATATGTTTGAAACTTCAGCACGTCGTCCCAACAATTTATCGATGTTTAATAATGTGAACAGTGGTATGTTTTCGTTAACTCTATGTATGAAATATTTCGACGTGAATACATGTATCGCACGATAAGGAGTACCATTGTAGTGTATTTAAAGTGCAATATATAAACTTGAGATAAGAAAGAGCAATATTTTTGGCAATCTCTTACGATACGACATTATCCTTTTTATGCACATAAATCAAAGGTAAAATAGAAGCAAGGAGAGGAAAGGAAAATGCTAAGGCGAGAGCATGCTGGGATCAAAGTAAAGAAAAAGTGGATCAATGTCCCATAATACACAAGATCCGAAGAGACTCCACCTCTACTCCACAAGAGAAGATTGTGTCATTAAAAGTGGTTGGTTGTAATAACAAGGATATTTATTAAGGATAAGGCCTACTGAAGAACATCTTTTGAAAGTCCTATATACATATATGTGTATAAGTTAATAAATTTGTTAAGATTGGTACATGGATCGAGTATGGTGCCCAAAGACATTCCCGCTACGTTAACAAAAAAAAGCATAATTTAATTAGCTTAGGAATATATAATCTACGGGAACGTGAGCGCACGTTTGATCCGCTCCCGCCAAAGGAGGACGCGTCTAAGCCGGAGGGCCAGCTTCGGGTTTCGGTCGTCCTGAGCAGGTGGCGCGAGTGGTTCCCCGGGGAAAGGGTTCTCACCCGCCGTTATGCCGTCTAGATAAGGGCACGCCGTATTCCGCGCGCGTTCAACTCTCCTCCACGCGATGAGAATCTAAAGACGCTGGGGAAATAAAGAAGTTCCTTGGCAATAGACGAGGCCGTTAGGCCACCGCCTGCCACGGCCAGCGGAGGGGTTAGGCCAGTTCTGACTAGAAGTGTTAGTGCCACCCCGGTCTGGCGAATTCCATCACCAGCCGTGACTTTTCCCTTACGCGCGGCTGACGGTCCTCAAACAAATTTCCCTTCGTAAAAAAATCGTTATACAACCTGTGTGTTTATTTCCTGCCGATTATTTGTTTTATTACATATTTTCATTCTCGTTCTGTGTCTTTATAAATATTGATGATGTATATAATATACTATGAGGGTAAACAAATTAAAATGTTTTATTACATATTGGAATACGATCTCAAATTTGATACATTCCATTTTATACATTTACTCAACCTTATTTAGTCCACGTGAATCAATAAAGTGCTCCATTAAATGTACATATAAAATACATAAAACCCGCCCAACGTTTACTGGGAGAGCAGAAACTTATGATTGCACTGAAACATTGAGACTAAGCCAAAGATGAAACGCTTTACGGTCCGAGTCGGTCCATTTAACAATCGTTTGACTGCGGTGTGTGGACTGGACTGCTACTCATGGACTTTACTGCATAATCTGTATCTGTAATCTATATATATATATATATATATATATATATATATATATATATATATATATATATATATATATATAATGAAATTGTAGAGGTCAAATTTCTGTACAATGAAAAAAAATGCTAAAAACCGAGTCGGGGAGAGTAAGAAGTGAAATAGAACTAATTTAAGTTTAAAAAAAAAAAAATTGTTTCTCTGTTTGTCGATTTGTCTGTTTGTACCGGCTGATCTCCGAAACGACTGGACCAATTTAAATGAAATTTTGTATGGTGGTAGCTTGTATCCCTGGTCTCAACATACAGGATACTTTTGATCCCGATAAATTAAAGAGTTGTCGTGAGATAGTCAAATAACCGCACCACGCGGTCGAAGTCGCGGGCAGAAGCTAGTATTGAAATAGTTTTATAGAGTACGCTAGCAAATGTACGGTGTATATATATAGCGTAGGTGGTAGACTTAATCTGTATGTATGACCTTTAAAAACTGTTCTCCAGTGGAATGTAGCTGTCCTGTATGCCGTACTATTCTTAAAACGTCAACAGTACAAAGTTCATTCTGTCTGTGTAACATCGCGTCAAAGTGCCATTATTTACTACTCTCCCTTTTATTTTATTTCAGGAGTTCAGCATACAGGCAGACGGCCCACTTGATGGAAAGCGGTTACCATCGCCTGGACATTTGCAACACCAAGGATGCTACAAATGCGCTGCTGCTCTCTTAAGGGGGCGAGTGGAACCTGGTCACTAATGCCGGAACACAACTCGAGGTTGCTATGACGGCATACTCTAGACCAGGGGTTGTAGCCATCCAGTCGGGCAAATGCCCTACCACCTGGCTGTGGGTAGTTTAGTCGCCTCTTACGACAGGCCGCCCGGCCGCAGGAAATAGTATTCTTTCTCCGTTCCTGCACAGATAAAAGTGCCTTGGCGGCTCTGTGTTGACTGATAATGTCCCTACTTCTAAGTTCAACTTATATACGAATTACGAAATAAGATTCGCTTCTACCGCCACATATACTACAATAGCCCTTTCTTTGTTTTAAAGTGTATAATTTCATAAATGTATAATAATGGTAAGGATTTTGTAAATATTGGTCTACATGAGTCAGTGCTTTCACGGTTAAAACGGTTCTAAGACGTTTTTGTGTAATAAGGAACTTGTAACTTGCATGTACAAAAAATATATCAAAACTTCCTGCTTTAGTAGGTACTTGTGCTTTATATCTCGTTTCAAATTACAACTTATTTTTCAATAACTTATAAATGTTCTCATAGTTTAAATGAATTTAAAAAATCTTTCATGAGAAATCAAGTTCTTTAATCTGATGAGTCAACTGCCCCGCTATAATACGAAGACTATGTCGCCCTAGTGTTAACAGTTACCTTTCTACTTATCTACTGCTATACATATGGTTAATACTCGAAAGTATTACGGCCTTAATGCCCACTGAAACGAATTATATCCCTGCGAGCTCTTGTTCAGCACTAAACCTTTTTTAATTTCGCCCCTGAACGCGAGCCAAGGGCTGAGGGCGAACTCCGCTATGAGAGGTAATTAGGCCGCACTCAGACCTCTTCCCTACTTTATGTTTGTCAATGGACCGTATTTGGCGACCTTAATGAATTTCCCCATTGGACTAATACATTAATGGTCGTATTAATCTGTCGCGCGGAAGCGTTCTCATTTCTTAAACACTTTATTTTTATCAATAGCATGAGCGGTCCCGGCAGACGTTGTCCTACTCTAAAAAAATAAGATTAAGAATCCGATTTCAGTACCAACAACCGGGTTCAATAGTAAGTCTAAACCATCCTGAGAGCCATTCGAGCACGCACAAAAAAAATCATCAAGATCGGTCCAGTGGTTTAGGAGGAGTCCAGTGGCATACATACTAACAATGTCAATTTCTGTCTACAATCCCACTTTAATTGAATTTTCGGGATGATAAAATGTATGACTTGGATCCAAGCTCAATTCCCAACTTACTTAAGAGCTTCTTAGGGACATAACAAAGAAACTTTTCTGAAAATCTGAAGAAAATCAAAGTTGCGAGAAAAAGTAAGATTCACCTGAAAATAGCGATTTTCGCATAATCGTCTTTGAATAGCTATATAACAACGAAATCAGAGTAACTAAGGAGAATTAAAGATATGAACGGAATATATCTACACAAAAAAATTAGCTGTTATTTTATCATCTTGGAAAATTGTAGATTTTCAAAAAGCTAAAATTTTATTAGTAGGTAGCGTCCAGCTAAGCCGTATGTATATAAGTTTAGTGCAAATATCATTTTTGTTCTTGAAAGTAGTGGCTTTACAAAGAAAATTGTAAGTAGAGAGTCTCTATGTTATAATGAAGCTGAAATGAAAAAATAAATAAATTACTAAATAATTGAGTTTTCGAATTCCAAAAAAAATTCCAGCGACCGGATTTCATCATATCGGGCTCAAATTTTTGGGATCATCTCCTTGTCTTGTCTATTTTCAAAGAAAAAATCAGCACCAAAATCGCTGACCCAAGTGCGCACACTCGTCGAATTCGTCGAATTCGTCGAAATTAATGGATCTGGATACGAGTATTCAGCGTATTTTTAACACTTCCCCCAACATTTTTCAGTCAGCTATTGTCCTCGCTATCCTTTGTGTAACATAGCTATAAGCGTGTGAATACTTATAAATTCACACTTCACATATTCAAGGAACTCTACAGACACAGTATGCCGCTGTAACGTCTCAATATCAGCCGGTTCCAATCAAATTTACTGTGATGCCGGGAATTTATCAATGTCTCTTGTTCACGCTCAATTGACTAGCAATGTAATAAACGGTACAAAACGGTTTTAATGTTTAACACTTATGACACTTTTACTAGAACACCTGCCTTACATTTTCTCAAGACATCAGTGGATTTGTTGACGTCAATTTAAGATATGAAAGTTTTTAGAGCCTTGTAATCCTATTTATACTTTAAATGAGTTTTTTTTCTTTCACGTAAAAACTACTGAAGGGATTCTGGTGAAACCAATCCTTTACAGGTGTTTAATTACCTCCTTGAATTTAAGTGATCTATTATCCGCTTCAATCAAATCCGCTTTCCTTATCCGCTTTCGTTTCAAATTCTTAGATGCCATAAAGCTTTTAAATTGAAAATTCCAAGGACTAGTGGACATGTGCTAGGAACCCATAGCTATTTTTACACATCAATCAATGTCGGCTAGGGAGGTTGTTGAGTTTCAACGGGCTGGAGCGAGTTGCTATGTAATTGCAGGTTTGTCATTTAAATATTCTTCAATCTTGTAGTATCCCTTTTTAAGTAAGTTATTTTTAATATCCCCTACTAGTATATGCGCGCGACTTCATTCACGCTTGACTTGAAATTCCTATGGGATTGCAGGGAAACAAAGTATCGAATCATTTAAAAAAGGATGTAAGCTATCGTTTTAGAGAAAACTGTCGGAATGCCTCTGAAAATTTTTAAATTCGAACTGCTCCCGGGAAATTTCTGCGGGATTCCCGGGATAAAAAGTAGCGCAGATTTTAAGTCTCAAAATGTGCTGTCGATCAGCGAAAACCGCTTTCGGGCCAGTAATTTTTACGTGAATCTCGAAAAAACAGACAAGTAATCTTTAAACAAACTGCATCGTGTTCTCTATAGTTCATATAGTCTATTCCAATTGTCTTCAATGTCCAGACATGGCGTGTTATGAGTTTTATAATATTATAGATATACCCAGCAATAGGCGTAAACTGTTGTTTTCCGTTAGCGACGGTGGAGCAGACTGTCATTCCTAAGCAGCACCTTCCACGTTCAGTTCTCGGTGATCGGGTCCGTAAACTTTGAGCGTATGTCGATAGAGCAAAGGAAATTCCATGTGCACGAGTATTTGTCGCCTGTTATATGACGATTTCAATATAAATCGTCACAGGAAATAGAACGGATCAGTGGACGAAATCATCTAGTTCGCTTCAGTGAAGCGACGTCGCGAGACGCTCATTCGCTACGAGACTTATAACTTGTTTCTGACCTGAAAATGATGTAATTGACAGTCTATATCCCAAAAATACAGGGGTTATTTGTCTGTCTTTCAGTTTCGTTGGAAATGGGACACATGGTAGAAGTGAAACTTCAACAGATAAATGGCAAAACGAATCGCAAGAAAATTCTAATCAAGTTTCACGGGCAGATGTTCAAATCGGACAAATACATTAACAATCTGTACATTAACAACCAACAAAAACATCGACAGTCTACTCTAACTTTATGCTGCCTCTCACCACGTCTACTCCAAAATTGGACTGCCTTTCACCACGGCCATAACGCTTTTTCGTGACAGAAAAGATCCTAATCCCCCCCCCCCCCCCGTTTACTCGTATATAGAAGTTTCACTTCAAAAAAATAAGTGAACCTTATTGTTACATTATTTATCATAAGTTTTTGTATCTGTTAAATTTAAGCAGTAAAAAGTCAGTTATGAAAAAGTTGTAACGGTTAACTTCGTTCATCTTTATTTTTCTATGTTTTTGCTCTGTTTCTATCCAAATTGATAGACAAAAGTGTAACATCACATTTTCACTAACACGTTTTACTATCCTACAAAATGTCGCAATGAAGGATTCCGGAGACGAGACAAATGTCATCTGTATTCGTTATTTGATCTAATCGAAAAATCTCCCATATGTCAAAAACTACTTTAGACATTTTCGAACTATATTTACCAAAATAACTACAAAAACCTAACTAACAAACGAGACTTTAAATGTGAAAAGTCTTTTATCCTGCAGCCTTATATCTTTTGTTGTATCAAATTGCTCGTTGTTATATTTAAAATGATGTGACGTATAAAAAGTAAAGAAAAACCCGTTGAATATTGTAAAACATAAAACACGACTATTATTTGAAGGCCAAGAAGTTCATACGTTACACGCATGTAATGTTAATGTGAACATTTTGGAATGAGCACGTAATCGGCAAGGACGATTGTGTGACGAACGAAATAGACGTCTCGAACGAAGAGCGAAGAAGGCAAAATCGTGCAGTCATCGAATTATACGGCCAAGGATACGACGATATTAGGAACGTTTCGTTGACGTGGAATCGAATCATTTTAGGATATACTCAAAATAATATTTATTATTGTGCTCGACTTAGCGTGACCATCGGAATCGGCGAATATAGTCGCGATAATAAAGAGCTCTTCAAAATACATACAGGGTATCATAGTAAAATATTATTGGATTTAATGATTCACAGAATATTGTAAATACGGTTAATAGCTATGCCTAGGCAGCCATCTACTCGGTTAGGTTCAAGCCGTTAATATTTTAGGATCAGTTAACAAATAATAATAATTTCTCATGGAATTAGTTACAAATTAAGTATTAGATATGTAGGCGCAAATACAACAATTAACGTATTACAAAAACAATAATCATTTATTTAATTAATATAAGTTTATTTTAACGTGAAATTTACGTAAAGCAACAAGATTTCATTGTAATTTCAATACTTAACCTAAAAGTTTCTCATCACGTGCACGTACGCCGACACGTGCACCGAGCCCTATGAATATGGCCGTACTGTCGACACTCCGTCATTATGGGCATCATCAGGTTCATCTCCCTCTTATGGTTTCAGTCCAGCCGAGGTAAAACTCCCTCGTGCAAGTTGCGCCTTCGCCGCTCGTGCCCGAAAACCCCGGTAAAGTTGTGAGGTCTTCGGACCAACAACATAAAGTGAAGTCCAATAAAAAAAAACTCCGTCATTATTGCTCGAGCCATAGAACGGGACGGACCTATCTGGGAAGTCGTAATGCTCTTGGAATACTATTTCGAGGACTCAAATATGGGTCGTCACCAAGAAGCCAACAATCGTGACGTCGGCATTTTTATAAACACTACGGAGGTTCTTCCTCCGTCAGATATAATATCAGAATGAATAAAAAAATTCTTAGAAGTTCATATATATAAACCCTTTTTGGGAGAATTTTAATCACGCAATGGTTATGCCAAGTGTCACTTTTTTGTCAGTTATTTCGCACGTCACAATTTACAATTTATATGTTTTTGTTTTGTTTTAGAGTATAGCAGACAGGCAAATAGCCCACCTGTTGAAAAGCGGTTAACGTCCCCTAAGGACAATTGCAACTAGAGATGTCACCAACGCTCTGCCGCCCTCGAATAAATTTTATGACACCTTTTTAAAAAAACCTTATATCGTAGCGCTTTGGAAAAACACACCTGGGAGCTCATTCCAAATTCCCCACGGTGCGCAAGAGAAACATTCTAAAAACACCTAAGGTCTAAGTTCGCGTTTGACTATGATCTCGCTCGATGTAGGGCGGAGATGTGGTCTAAAATGAAGCACACTTACATAGAAGGTACCTATTCACACCGGACTTGAAGACACCCAGGTTGTATCAATGGGGAAAGTCAGACGCCGGCAATGGGTTCCACTCTTTTGCGGTGCGTATAATGAAGGTGAACGAAAAGCGCGTCGTGTCATTATTTAAGCCCTACCATGTAAGAAGTAAGTGATGAGCCACTAACGTCTCCAGTCAGCTGAGATGAGAATGTTGAGATGGATGTATGGTGTTAAAGGAATGGATAAGGTAAGTAATGAGTACATAAGGGGATCTTTGAAAGTTGCACCCGTGACTGAAAAATTAAGAGGAAGGAGATTAAAGTGATATGGGCATATAATGAGGAGGGACAAAAATAATGTTAAATTATAAGATGGATGGGTACAAATGTAAAGGTAGATCAAAACCGAAATGTGTGCTGGGACACATATTAGAAGTGAAACTTCAACGGACAAGTGGAAAAACGAATCGCAACGGACAAGTGGAAAACGAATTGCAACGGATAAGTCGGATAAGTGGGAAAACGAATCGCAACGGACAAGTGGAAAAACGAATCGCAACGGACAAGTGGAAAAACGAATCGCAACGGACAAGTCGAAAATCTTCAACTGAAAAGTGACAAAATGAATCGCAACAAAATTTCAACTTGAGGTGTTACGGGCAGATTGTTAATGTACTTGTCCAATTTAAAAACCTGCCCGTAAAACTTCAAGTTAAAATTTTGTTGCGATTCATTTTGTCACTTTTCAGTTGAAGATTTTCGACTTGTCCGTTGCGATTCGTTTTTCCACTTGTCCGTTGCGATTCGTTTTTCCACTTGTCCGTTGCGATTCGTTTTCCCACTTATCCGACTTATCCGTTGCAATTCGTTTTCCACTTGTCCGTTGCGATTCGTTTTTCCACTTATCCGTTGAAGTTTCACTTCTAATATGTGTCCCAGCACACATTTCGGTTTTTCGCAGGTTTACTGCAAATTATGATTTGGTTAGGTTAGGTACATTTTAGTGGTGTAAATGTAATACGCTACACACGCACCAAATATTTTTATACGTCAACAGTTTTGCCGTTCGTTGTCGTTCACTTTTGTTGTGACTTTCGAAAAACTGAACCGTTGGCAAAGTTTTCTTGTTGTTAATTTGTTTCCTTAACAAACTCTCTATTTTTTTTACATAGACTACAAATAGTGGCAGTGATACCCAGTCGCGTGGAGAGCAGAGTTATAGATAATAAAACTACGTTTTAACGTTTTTAAGCGCAGTAATAACGTAATTTTATTATGTATACGAGTAAAAGGCGCAAAAATTAAGAAAATATTAGCAGAGCATAGTTCGATGCAAACTTAAGTTTGTCTCCATTAATGTCGGCTCGGAACATCGCACATTCCGATAATAAGTGTCCTTTTAATTCAAAAATTTAATTAAAATGCCGCCGCTAGAACAGGCACTTTATTTGTATCTTGATATTCATCCTTATCAAAATAAATTACTTCATATTCAAGACTGCTTCAATACCTTTATATAACTTTTTGAATTATTCAATTCGGACATTCCATTCGAAAGATATCACGAGTTTAAAAATGTAAGAATTAGTGACGGTGATCACGTGACTGTGACATCTTTTCGTGAGCCAAAACTCCGTAAGACCCCCTCTATATAGAAGTTTCACTTCAAAAAAGAGATGGGTGGATTGTGTTAAGGATGATATGGTGATTTGTAGTGTGACAGAAGATGTATGTCAATAGAGAGTGTGGAAGAAAAAGACATTGTGCCGATCCCAAATGATTGGGATATGGTGAAAGAAAGGGGAATGTAAGAATTAAATGTGTTTAAATATCTTTATATTTAATAGCTTGTCAAGATTGCATTAATAGCGCGACGCTGTGAATCGCGCATTGTTTTTTAAGAAAGTCGAATGACACAGCGGTTGTACTATAACTCCTGCACTAACATTACTAAATTACTATTTACTATTTGTTGCAGTAACCTTATTATAGGTATATTCATCTAAATATTTATTAGATATGTCTCTTGACTAAGAAAACTTCAAGTACAATTAAATTTAGAAACAATTTACTTAAAATAAAAAAGTGTAAGAGACAAAGTCACACTTTCATAATAAAACTACGTGGTTTTAAGCGCGGTAATTTATTTGATTTTGGTTTATCCGACTTTTCGGCCCCTTTTCAGTGGCCGTGGTCACGGACAACAAAGATGAGATTTGTCCACCTAGTATTGTTAAAGTTTTATTTAGCCTACCGCCAACTTGTTCATTTTAATTATTTAGTTTTAATTTTATTTATGGTTTTTATTTACTCTATGGGAGCCTAATCTAATTTACCACCGCTTCACAACATGTTGTGGCTGGAAGAGAAGAAGCGCCGCAAGAAACATGCCTAGTTCTAAATTTTTATTATATAATATTAAATTGGATGGAAGGAAAAAAAAACAGTCAAGTTGGTTTGTGCTCCGTTGCACGCAGAAAGAGCTCACAGTGTCTTGAGGTCTGGCAGTTGGTTTTTGCTGGGATTGGGTCTTAATAGTTTTGATGATTGGATCCCAAACAGGTGGTTCTTGCCAACCATCTTCTCTATTGAAATTTGGGTGTTTTCTGATTTCAATAGCCTCACGCATCATTCTAGGTATGAAACGATTCTCTTTCGCGAGGATTTGTGGGTTATTGAATCTGATGTAATGGTTGGGTTTATCTAGCGTATGTTCACTGATCGCAGACTTCGTAGACCTTGTGTGTTTCATGTCAGCAATGTGTTCTTTTACCCGTGTTTTTATGCTCCTCTTTGTTTGCCCAATGTATGATAATCCACACTCACAATCGAGCTTGTAGACACCTGCATCCTGAAGTGGGATATTGCATTTCACAGGTCTCAAAAATTGGGTTATCTTTTTATGCGGTTTGAAATATGTTTTGATTGAAGCTCGCCTGAGGATGTGACCAATTCTGTCTGTGACCCCCTTGATGTATGGTAGGGTAGCAGGGCACCGCTCAACTGAAGGTGGTTTGGGGCCTTTGTGACCTTGGTGTGGAGTCTTCAGCTGAATGCGTTGTAAGCCTCGCTTGACTTGCTGAAGCTCTCCAGCCACGTGGTTCCCGTTACAAATTTTATGAGCTCTTTGAAACAAAGATTTGCCCACGGTAGCTAACTGACTAGGATGGTAGTGAGACGAACCATTAAGGTATTTATCTGTATGGGTAGGTTTCCTATACACCGTATGGCCAAGAGTATTGTCAGAATTCCTTAGGATGAGCACATCAAGAAAAGCTAATTTATGGTTTGCCCCTAGTTCCATAGTAAATTTGATATTAAAATAAATTACCTCGCTTAAAACCGTTAAAACGTAGTTTTATTATGTATACAAGTCGCGAAAACTTAAGAAAATATCACATTTTCATAACTTAAAATCGTAATTAATGCTAACAGAATATACTTTGTCTGGTAAATTCATTATATATGTGCATAAATCTTGAAATTCAATTGCTAGTAATTTAATTGAAGACTGTTATTCCACTTTAAGTTTGGCAATTACAGTTTATACTCATTCATTTATATCGTTTAAATTCATTTGTAAATCATGTTTTCATTACAATCATGTTTAAGTAATTATTTAGAAGGCTGCAAAATAATAAATTACAGCGATTTTTGAATTATTTAAAATTAGATCTCTTAATCTGTAAATAATACTATTCTAAGCCATGATGGCTCCCAATGTTTCAATTTCAGCTATTTCCAGGATGTTACTGCAAAATATTATTCTTACTTGTATAAGTGTATTGCTTACTTACATAAAGCTTGTGGTATAAATATAAAATATTATTGATATCGCTGTGACCAATACCTGAATTAATAACATTCGCTGCGGCTTCATATTACCAATAAATGTTGGTCGATACATTTTATTTTCGGACGCCGCCATGGGAATACCGGTCCACGATGCCTCTGTATCTCCTCTCATTAGCTTTCCCAATAAAATAATTGAGAGTTTCAGTTGCGGAGGCTGTCCGGGGCAGAGGGGGGAAGCCCGGGACGCCTTCAGTGATCGGCCGCCCGCCCTGGCGCCTGTACGCCTCGCCCGCGCTTACACCCGCGTCCTTACAACCCAACGAAATGTATGTTCAGTACCAGGATCGCATAACAATACGAGTGATAACGTTATGATATATCAGTGGTGTTTATTCCCTATTAAAAAATCTGATTTGTTTCCCAAATCAAATACGTCGTCTCGGTTCGTGAAATCATCTCTCGATCGGTTATAAGTTATCATATTTGTGTATCGTGTTGTGTCGTCATTGAATAGAGATGGTAGATTCAATTAGGAATCCATTAAAAGATAATTGACTTCGGGTTTAATGTATGAGTTGCTACGTCACTCGATTTCGGAACACGATCTTAATTGATGACACTTGTAATATCACTGTTACAAATCTAAGAGGACGCAGCGTACATTGTAATCAATATAATATAAGATTTCAATATTACATTAATGTACGATGTAATTATGTACTGTTATAATCAAGTGCTTTAAAATGGTGTATCTGAATGTGTGCAAATACATCCATTGCTTTATTGGAGGATATCACATACAATATTTCAAAGCTATTTCGTGTCTCGAAACTCATTTTTAAAAATATTCACTGGCAAAAAAGCCTGTTTGGTAATGGTTAAAATGCTTTTAAATAATTATTTAATGTTAACACTGCCAGGTTTACTACCGGGGAAGCATGGGTCACAAGAGTTACCTGTCACGGGATGACAGGTTTCATTTGATAAGGCTCCAGGCGTAGGCTTTTTGCGAATTAAATCCGTCATTCTGTCAGTCAAAGGTATAAATACGCCCTATGAAGGAACGGATTTGGAGCTCTGCTCATTTTTCCGTAATAAAGTCGCCCATTTACTTGAGCTTCACGATTTGATGTATTCGTTGTCGATATACAGGGAGTTATTTATGTCAGACATACAACGAAAATGATAGTTAAGCTTTATTGCCTATTACGTCTTGTTATCCCTTATTTTTCAAATATTTTATATGAGACTGGGAGTCTCATTTAGGTTTAGTATTTTTTCTTATTAACAGCTAAATTTTACTAGTTTCTCTACATATTAAGTTTAAATTTATGTTTACAGAATGTGGAGGAGGTGCCTCGCACGTTTAATAAAAAAAAAGATGCAAGGATTAGTTTAATAGTTTTTGAAGATCATTTAATAAAAGCCGTTTTTATTACATAAAGAGATTCTAAAATATGTCTAGAAATTTATACACGCGTATTTTATTTAAAAAAAATTCAGACTTATATTTTGACTTAGATCTATTTTTTTAACGTGCTATATGTAGAAGTAGATTTCCGTAAAAACATACTGAGCTCAATTTAAATCCCGCATTTTCCATAATTTGTTTGCTTGGAATATTGAAGGAATCGTTATAATCAATGCAGCTAGCTGAAGGGGGTTGAAATTATTTTAGTGCAGGTTGGGTTCATGGGTTGAAACTACGTATAGGCAAATATATGGCAGGCGCAACTTAGAATGACCTCCTACTAGAGACGATTATGACTAAATTTGTATTTCAGTCAGATCAATATGAAATATCAATTCCATTTAGGTTTCCTTTACTAGAGTTTTGGTAACAATTTAATAAAGTAAGACTCTTTAAAAATAGAACCATTAAATATATAATTTTATTTGATTGCCTAATAACAAACCGAGAGTATAGACTAATCTCCAAAATATACCTATATAAATTGCTAATAAAATTGACGAGTCGAAACATTCTAGGAAGTAAATAGTGAATAATTATAAGGTATTTGTTCTGTACAGGTTTATGAAATCCTTGTAAAACAGCTTTAAAAAGCTGAACCGATTTTTCTTAGAACCGTTCAACTTCAAGAACAAGTTATGTAAGCTTGTTGTGAACCGTAATGAAAGCTTGCTTTAAACAGCTTTGATTACGGTTCAACCAAGATTCTCAGATTTTTTTTCGTAATTATTAAAAGGAATTGCTTATATCCTGATGGATAAATAATTAAATTTCACGTTGTCAACGATCTCTGATTAGATTATCAAATTACCAAGTTTATTTCTTGAAATAAAATCTTCAATTGTTCATCTTTACGATACGTAGAAAATAAATAATATTATTTTTAGTCCAGGGTACATAGAGCTGTGTTATAAGCTCATGTCTCATCCTTCATTTTCTTTTCTCTTTCATACTACCCATATCGTGCCTTCTCTTACCATCTTTAAAATATGAACCTTCTCTTTCTTGATTCGTATTCCTAATTCTTGAGGGTAGTGAACTTTCCCCACAATTTTTTTTTGTATAATCTTTCGCCCTCGCTGTCACATCGCAGACGTTGAGTGTGGTGCGGTTATGGTCGGGCAAACGCATTGGATTGCAGTCTTTAGAACTTTTTCTTTTATTTGCCAATGACCACCATCTTCTCAAAATTGTCTCGCTATCTGGCTTTAAAACGGACAATTCTCTATTTGCAATGAGTGTTTTCTTGCCATTAATACTTCAAAAGCATCGAGAGACCTTTAAAATTGATGGACAACTGTAACGATACATATTTATCTGTTTATCCCTATATCTAAAGGGTTTCAAATATTGAACCTTCTGCATCTCTATTTACATAAATCGTTTGGAATTAATTTATTCAATTTATCAAAATAACAGGCAAATCAATCAGAATGAAAATATATAAATCTTTTGTAAATTTTCGCTTTTCTTGCGAGTTGATTCATATAAATATATGTATTTGTGTATATTTTTATGGTGTTCATTGTTGGTTGTCGTGTTATTAATCACCTTTACTTACCAGTTTTTCTCTAATATCTTCCATATTCATAGAGTTCAGTTCATTATACCATTAAATATCACACAATTGTTACAAGAACGATAGATAGTGAACGTTTTTTTAATTATATTCCGGGACATCCTTGTTGTTCGATAAAGCTTTTGGTATTTCTTGGTAAATTAATATTGAAATTTACGTAAATGAGAGTTAAAATGTTACTACATTATACAAACGATAGAAGTCTTGATCAAGATGTTGTGACCTAGAACGAAATTTTCAAAATTAATGTTACTTTATGAATCTCTACTTCTCTTAGATTATTGTACTATTAAGTCAGATTACTGCTTAGTTCGTTTTAATGTTTGCGGGTAGTAGTGGCTACTACTCTGTTAGTTTTGTCATCGATTAGATATAAAAGCGAACGGGCATGTCGATGAACGATCATTCTCACTTTTGCTTTGATCGTATGCACATATTGTAGTAGCTATTTAAAATACCTATATTATTCTCTTGAAAGTAACACGCTCAGAATAAATACGGTCTATAGACAAGCATCCTTTTCTATTCACTAAATAAGCTTCTAACCCGTGTTTGGCTAACGGCATCACGTTTATTTGTTATGATTTATACTAATCCCTGCTTCATAATATCTGCGATTTAGAACATATTAGCGCCGTGTACCGGCACCAACTCAGTCAGTACATACTACATAGTTAGTGTGGTATTGTACATTTTACAAATGATATAAGGGCTCACTATGCCCTTGATCTATCTGATATGACCTAGAACGAAGATAAAAGGTGTTCGTTGATTGCGAGCCGCGAGACAAATGCCCCGTATTACTCTTGAAGCCGGGTGCTGGCAACGGGGTGAATGTGGCCCGAGAACGAATGAAATACGTGACTCCATAATATTTACGCACCATTCGGTTGATGCATTAAAAGTTATAAATCGATCACATTTGTCGGAATTTTTAGCTTTTTAACGACAACCGGTTTGAGCTGGGAGAAATCGTATTGGCATATTACCAACCCACATGTAATAAATATGTCCATACCTTATTTTTTTTAAAGGTATTTTTTGAATTTGAGATAAATTGAGCGTTTACAAGGGTAATGTAAACATCTTCTGATTTAATAATATTTTATCACTTACACATTATTAAATAGCGTAATTGATTGCAAACATTGTATATATTGTACCAAAATCATCTAAGGAAGTAGGAAGGACTAAGTACATTTGCATAACTATGGGCTGGTTCATATTTTACCTATTTGCTTATTTCTAATCTTTATTATTGCCTGAAGCAAGCAAACAGTCAGACAGTCCACCTGATGGGAAGTGGTTACCGTCGATTATGTACATTTGCAACATCAGGATCATCTTCAACGCTTTGTGCTTCTCTGAGGGAACTGGAACCTGGTCACTACTGCCTTTTGTTATTTACTACGATAACACATTTATATAAAATAAGATTTTAAATGATATTCACGTAGTACTAGGTAGATATGGTGATATTATGATAGATGAATGGATGTGAGTACACGAACGTGAACCGGGGTATCGTTGCGTGAACTGGATTGCTTTGATTGCCAAAATCATGTGCTCTCGGGTTAGTCCTGATTGTGCTGTATGTAAAATTGATACAACTTAAGAGGGGATTTGTTCACCAATTCAAGAAACTGACAAGTGTCTTGCCCGAAAAGAAGTGAAACAGCTGTCAAGAATAGAGAGAATTGGAGGAGGCTTCACTTACAAGCTTCAAGCAAGTTCTTATCTATTATGATGATGTATGTAATATACTTATGCGAAGAAAACGGATAACACAGTCGACCTATTTAGAAGAGATTAAATTCAGTGGACCCTAAATAATTCTACTTAAATCGTCGCTTAGACGAATATCTCAATCTGGTAAATATTTGAGAGAGTTGTAAACTTCGTCCAAACTAAACAGAACTTCATTAATTAAAAGGAATAACAACGTTGGAGCCGAACTTGGTCGATCAGGTTGAAACGCGATCGCCAGGACAACACTTTATGTCTGGGATGACTTAGCTCATAGATACACTATGAGATGACACTAAGTTTGGTGTTGTTAATATTCTTATTCTTTTAAAGAAATAATACCGCTTTCATTTCTTTGATTCGATTTATTTGAATCCTAATTCTTTTAAGTTTCTTTACATGCTCTATTTTCTGCCGTTGTTCAATATCAGTTATACCAGATAATAATTTCTTATCAATCAACCAAATTAAATCTATTTAGTGGAGAGAAACAGAACTGAATGGAGTCGACGGTATTCAATGATATTGTACCAAATTTATATAGATCACTCTGGTGGATGATTCATTCAAATTGTTAAACGAAACTGAACCGTCTAATATTGGCTTAACTAAACAGTTCAAGTTCATCATATAAATATAACACAACATATTATACGCGACTAGGGCTTCAAAGATATGATAATATTAGCAATGCCTGAGTTCAGTTATATGCGAAATCCAATATAAAATGCCGTTGCTCGCACCTGCATTGCGATTGGCATTGTGTTGACTCGAAAATGCGGTGACGTAACTTTGACATAGTATATCTATCTCCACGTACAAATCGGATATGTACCGACTATTAAGGTGCGTTCATCTCAGCCGTTGAGATAATCAATAGTGTCTATAAAGTTATAGTCATAGAATTTCGTGCCGACTAAAACTTTCTTCGATGTTGTCAGATAGTATAAGTTTATAATAGCGTTCATTATGAATAGTTTTCTAACGGAGATTTCAAGAGCTTTTCGTCTTGTTTTAACTATTGTTTTATTAGTACTTATATAAGGATGAGTTATTAAATGTAATAGAAGAATGACTACTGTATTTTCTGTCGTATATCACCTCACCATCATATTTTGTGTGTAATAAAAGACGTGATGAAGAATCAAAGATTCTTCAAATTCACATGTTAGTATGGAGTAATTTAGTAAATGAAGACCTAATGATATAGTTTTGTTATTTAAAAATGAATTTATAAAGAAATAGTGGGATTGTGTCAAGAATTAAATCAAGATATGTGGTGTAACAGAGATCGTATGTAGAGTATGCATCAGAGTAGGATAAAGAACTGAGTATGAAAGAAAAAGACGCAATGTTCTGTTTCCTAATGATTTACCAAATGTTAAGGTTAGTAATTAATATTCTAATCTCATCTTCCTATTACATACCGCGGTCCTATTCCTTTATCCTACCCCTCTCTTCCTTCCGCTCTGTACGCCGTGGTCTTCGTCTTTCGTGTTATAAACCACTTTCTATCACTTGGGCCGTCTGCCTTTATGCCGTGTTGCAAAAAAAGTAAAAAAATACAGACATAATATATTCAATCACTCTTTTAATTTAAACCTCTTATCTTTTATTGAGTCTTGGTACTTAATTTTAAACAACGCCTAAGTCCAAATTCCTCTCTTAGTCGACTGAACTGAAAATTAAACCTCATCAACCACAAACTAAAATTCATAAGCCCTTATTAACTTACGCATAGTGCCTCTCCGAATGTGGAGCTCTCGTCGCGCAGACTGCTTTAATTCCCACATTAAACGAATGTGCGCCGCGTTACTATTAACTCCTGCCACATTAAAACGTCGGTGTTATTTCACTGCTTCTCTTGGTTTACTAATGTATCGCGTTTAATGAGACATGAATGCCTTATTAGGCCTCATCTCGGATCGCTTATTATGTTCTATATATGATGTTCATTAACTTATAGGGCTTTTGGTAAGAGTATTCTCGCATAAAATATGTCTCCGTTAAAAGTAACCTCGCACTGCAGGGGTATTCCGGTAGGCATTACTTCACTGCACCGGGAAGAAAGGGATTTTTGAAGTGAAACTTCTATATAGACGGGGTCTTACGATTTTTCGCTCACGAAAAAGCTTCACGACCGCGTCTTCTAATACTTACATTTTTAAACTCGTGATATCTTTCGAATGGGATGTCCGAATTGAATATTTCAAAAAGTTATATAAAGGTATTGAAGCAGTCTTGAATATCAAGTATTTTGATAAGTATGAATACCAAGATACAAATAAAGAGCCTTTTTTAGCGGCGGCATTTTAATTAATTTTTTTAAATAAAAGAACACTTATCGTGTCATAACTATAATAGTTAGACATATGCTGTCGCAACACTTTTTGTAAATAATGATGTGTTCTACAAAGTCGTAGTACATTACTTTATTCTATCATTAATAGTTTTCGTAGCGCACGCGGTTTTAGGTATTTTTTTTACACCTTGAATTACATTATTGGAGTTTTAGTAAGGATCCCGATTTGTTTATGTAAATATAATACAGTCAATGTCACCCGGGAATAGTGTAGCTTGCCAACCGTGAAAGAATTTTTCAAATCGGTTCAGTAGTTTCGGAGCCTCTTCAATGCAAAGAAACTATCTAATCTTTCCTCTTTATAATATTCGTATAGATATTCATATATATTTACTAGCTGACCCGGCGAACTTCGTACCGCCATATTTTCTGAATTCCTAAAAGACTATGTTTCATGACACAAAAACAAAATCACCATAATCGGTCCAGGTGATTAGGAGGATTTTAGAACTCGATCTCAGCGCCACCTACCGGTTCTAATTGCGAATCTAAACCATCCGGGAACCCACTCAAACACACAAAAACAAAATCACCAAAATCGCTCCCGGTGATTAGGAGGATTCTAGACCCCGATCTCAGCGCCACCTACCGGTTCTAATTGCAAATCTAAACCATCCGGGAACCCACTCAAACACACAAAAACAAAATCACCAAAAGCGTTCCCGGTGATTAGGAGGATTCTAGAACCCGATCTCAGCGCCACCTACCGGTTATTTTTGCTAATCTAAACCATCCGGGAACCCACTCAAATACACAAAAACAAAATCACCAAAGTCGCTCCAGGTGATAAGGAGGATTCTAGAACCCGATCTCAGCGCCACCTACCAACGGGATAAAAAGTATCCTATGTCTGTCTCCTGGTTCCCCACCAATTTTCAGCCAAATTGGTACAGGCGTTCTTAAGTTATAAATAGTGTAACTAACACGACTTTCTTTTATATATATAGATATAGCTGTCCCGGCAGACGTCGTCCTGCCCGGTAAAAAATAGGGGTTGATCGTAGAAGGTTGAAAATTTAGGGTTGTATGTATTTTAAAAGCTATCATAAAAAAATAAAAATATCAAAAAATTAAAAAAAATTATTTAGGGATGGACTACCCTTAACATTTAGGGGGATGAAAAATAGATGTCTGATTCTCAAACCTACCCAATTTGCACACAAAATTTCATGAGAATCGTTCAAATTGAAATCTAATTCAACCCAGTAGAAAATTATAAAAATACTAATATCGCTATAAAAAAATAGGGGTTGATCGTAGAGGGTTGAAAATTTAGGGTTGTATGTATTTTTGTATCATAAAAAAATAGAAATTAAAAATTTTGTCAAAGTAATAAATAAAAAAATTTAGGGGTGGACTACCCCTAACATTTAGGTGGATGAAAAATAGATGTTGGGCGATTCTCATAGATACCGGATAAGCACAAAAAATTTCATCAAAATCGGTCAAGCCGTTTCGGAGGAGTATGGCAACGAAAACTGTGACACGAGAATTTTATATATTAGATTATAAAATTAATTAGATATTTGCATATTATAAAAAGCGCAAGATTTTACGCTGGAAGTTGTTTAATAAAATTGGGAGCTGGGTTGTCCTAAAAAGCGCTATATCTAGCTCCGAAAGCGCTAAATTGGCAGCCCTGGTGAGCCGAGCGCCGGGGAAGTCCCGCAAACAAGAAAGCGAGCGAGGATATACCTCGTCCTCCGACGACCTCGTCCCTCTAATACCTAAAATCGTGTTCTGCGCATCGCAAAGTGGGATTTTCCAAGCTGCCATTAATAGAGCCAAACTTAGGTTTGCATCAAACTATACCTCTGCTCTCCACGTGGCTGGGTATCACTGCCTCTATTAATGGTCTATGTAAAAAAATATAAATAAATAAATAGATAGTTTGTTAAGAAAACAAAATAACAACAAGAAAACCAACGGTTCAGTTTTTCGATAGTCACAACAAAAGTGAACGACAACGAACGACAAGGTGTTGACGTAAAAAAATGGTCAGTGCGTGTGTAACCTAACCTAACACACACATACACATATTAGAAATGAAACTTCAACGGACAAGTGGAAAAACGAATCGCAACGGACAAGTGGAAAATCTTCAAGTAACAAAATGAATCGCAACAAAGTTTTAACTTGAAGTTTTACGGGCATGTTTTCAAATTGGACAAATACATTAACAATCTGCCCGTAAAACTTTAAGTTAAAATTTTCTTGCGATTCATTTTGTCACTTGTCAGTTGAAGATTTTCCACTTGTCCGTTGCGATTCATTTTTCCACTTACCTGTTGCCACTCGTTTTTCCACTTGTCCGTTACCATTCGTTTTTCCGCTTGTCCGTTGCGATTCGTTTTTCCACTCATCCGTTGCCATTTGTTTTTCAACTTGTCCGTTGCAATTCGTTTTTCCACTTGTCTGTTGAAGTTTTTTTTTTCAATTTCGTCATGAGCCTTTTTGGACATAATTTCGGTCATCATATTGTTTACATTGTCCCAATTTTAATCTTTTTTTAGCGTTATATCCAACATTGTAATTGCTGTTATCTTGGCACCTATATTTGTCTGGGCTGTTTTTTTGGCACTTCCCATCATTCGCATTCTAAAATAGTGCTATCTACTTTCCTAATCCTGCATAAGTAGTCCTGGAAGCAGCCATGGCCAGTATGCCAGAGCGATGCTGTAATAATTATATTCATTACTGCTGTTAGAAGCGGCCCGATAAATGCGGTACAACGTAAACACAATATCGGCGTGAAACGGCAAGTCTTGAGCTAAGCGTACGACGAGTGAGAGTTTGATCACCCATATCCTCCTCCTCGTCTTCGCTATGCCAGGAATTCAACAATATACAAATTTAAATTCGAAATTCCAAAGTTTTCATTCAAAATAAGTTCCACTGGAGAACATTTTTTGAAGGTACATACATACATATAAGTTAAAATTTAATTTAACTTCCTATTCTATGTACAGAGTTAATCTATATGCCAAAACATGTGAAAATATAAAGAAAGCTACTGTTATAAAATTAAATAGAAACAAGAGAGAAAAAATTAAATCAAACTATAAGTCATTGAATTAAATTTCAATAATTTATCATTTTAATTTTAAACTAGTATAAAATTACGTGTAAAAAAATTGTGATGTTTTTTAAATTATTCACAAAGGCAGTAAAATTTATCCCAAGCTAATGAGAGCCGCATTAATAAATGCATCGCATTTGGTGGGCTGTTTAAATGTCAAGGGGGTCAGCGCCCGATAGATGTTTCAGTTTTAAATTCAAATCAGCTTTTACAACGGAGATTTGCATAGAATAAATGGTACTTTTCGAATTGCAGGATTAAGGAACCCAGTTTGGGATTCAGAGAAGTACCAGGACTCTAAAATCGTGTGATAAGTTGTGATTGATAAAGAAGCGTTTTCACTGTGCTTGTTGTAGTATGCTAGGTGAGCGTTTTAAGACATCCAATTTTAGTTAGCCAATTATTTACAGATCCCAGGTGGTAAGGCATTTGCCCGACTGGATGAATGGCTACCACCCCTGGACTAAAGTACGTCGCCATAACAACCTTGACTTGTGTTCCGACATTAGTGACCAAGTTACAGTCTCTCTTAAGAGAGCAGCAGCGCATTTGTAGCACTTTTGGTGTTGCAAATGTCCTTAGGCGATGATAACCGCTTTCCATCAAGTGGGCCGTCTGTCTGTCTGCTGAAATCCAGAAATAAAAAAATCCACTGTCGTGCTATAGGAATATTCTGAATTTTCCCATAGGTTATGTTTCGCTGAATTGTAATAAGGAATATGACGGAAAGTGATTTCTTTCCGTTTCTTTTGTAATATTGAAGTGAAACTTTAGACTCGTTATGATTTGAAACTGGATGAAACAAAAAAGCGACATTAAAAAGAGATAAACACATGAATCTGTAGGATTAGACCTGCGAGAGAATGAGATATGAGTTTTTCATTGTGCAGCACAGATCAGAGAGTCAGTAAGACCGATGATTAAACATAGGTCCAATTTGGACCGAAATAAGACTATGAAAAATTGAAGGTGTTACTTAATAATTACATACTTTCCCTTAACGCTCTAGGGGCAATTTTTTTTATTCATTCGTACAAAATGCAGAAAAATATAACATGAAATGTTTAATGTTACACCTATCCTATTATACGCTTTTAAGCTAAGCTATTTTCAAAAACCCTTGTCATATTTTGCTTAACATGTATTATATCCTTTTAGTAGCATAATATCAATTTTTATACTATCTACTTCAAATAACTACGACTACAAAGTCGTTAAAATAAAGCTGCGTTAGAGTATAAAAGCTTTCTACATTGATATAAAATTAAAATGAGCTGAATTACATAAGTTTTATCAGACATTTTAGATACATAATTTTGTTTTGAAAGAATGGATTTTAAATAAAGTTCATTACGGATGAGGGCGTGCACCTCTTGTAGCTGAAAACGCATCCCCTTTTATAATGTTAGAATGTTCGCATCTACAGGAGTTGGAGACGAGTAACACCACTATTTAAATATTGAAACATCTATATAATGAGTTTCTAAAGCGCGTAACAAAAACATGACATCCTAGTGTAATATGAAGTAGTAATAGAGAATGAAACATTGGTCATAAATAATGCAAAACTTAAAACTAGTGTTGCCATACTAAACAAAAACTATAGTGGCGAATAAGGGCGCCACAGTTCTTTCTATTTTTTTTCTGATTTTGTATAATTGAAGTTGTAAAAGTCTTTTTCATATTGAGTTAGAGTAAGTTTTTAGGCTTCTTTAAGAATCTTAAAAAAGCCCACAAGCTTCCTCGAACTCAATATGAATAAGACAAAAAATTTCAAATAACCAAAAGAGAAGCACGGTCTCTGGTGTTGTAGCATTGATATTCTTACTGTCAGAAGCGTAGCAAATTATACACTACGCTGCGTAGTACTTGCGTAGCAAAGTATGTGTACCAGACGTGGATCTAAATCTAAATGTTTGACTAGATTGCTTTTTGCTATCCTGGTGAGTCTTTATTTTTGCCTTAAATTTCCATTAATGACCATAAACCATTTGTTTGTGTTAGGTAAAATCATACCATACATATAAATAATAAATCAAACTTAAAAGCCTCTTAAGCGCAAGTCCTCCATACAATTGAATGTAACATAGTATCGAATAATGTATGTTTCCGTAACAAGAGTGATCATTAATCACGTGAATCACGCCTCCAGTGACATCAAACGAGGCACACTAAATACTGAACAATAGGGAAGGGGCATACAAAGATAGGTTTTTGATATTGTCTATGAATGGAACTCTTTGTTTCTATTATATCCCAGTCATTTGATTGACTTTCAAGGTTGACATGTACACTTTAAAAAAACGTATTTCTGTACTTTTCTTACTAATTCCAAAATCCTTGAGATTCGATTTTCATATAATTTCGCCAGTATGGAAAATTTATGAAATGTGAAATAATACGAAGTAGTAGTAAAATAACTCAAAACGTTATGGTTTTTTTCTTTCTTTTAAACCACCCCTGTATTAGAACGAAGAAGAAAAAATATTCATATAATTTAAGGCATTTTTGTTAATTAAAGTAATTTAAGTATTAACATGTATGTGACGTTAATGTTCACCTCTCCGACATTATTAGGCTTGCTTTCCTAGATGAGCTTTAGCAAAATTACTATTATATTTCTGTCAGGCACCCCGTAATTACTTACACGATTTTAATCGATTGTAACCGCCCTTATTCGGCCGCTATCGCCGCGCACATGCACATGTTTTTCAATGTTTAAAAAGTAGACTCCAGTTGCGTGTCGGAACTGACACATACAGGTTTTTTTTTGTATATATACAGATAAATAAAATTAAAGTGTCCGTTTGTAATATCAAATATAAATGTGAAAAAATTCAGGGGGGATAAATCGTACCAGGAGATACTGAAAATGCAATTATTAGAATTTTTATCTGTCTGCCTGGATGGGCCGGCTAATGTCTGAAACGGCTAGACCGATTTTGACGGGACTTTCACTGGCAGATAACTAATGTTATGAGGAGTAACTTAGGCTATTTTATTTTTTTAGTATTCCGCGAAAAAATAATTACGCGGATGAAGTCGCGGGTACGTAAAGTTCAAAATAAATATTACTTCTCTTTTATAGACGGGATGTGTCTTGGCTGCTAATTGAAGACGCGTATAATAAGAGTGTGTACTCCGAATTTGCGTTCCACGGCGTGCAAACTAGCACAATTAGCATTCGGCCCGTATTCACCGCCCCTTTAATTAATAACGACCGCGCCACGACACACATAACGTACGCCGTGTTAAACTACAATGTAAACACGGCTTATTATGTTTGAGAAATGTGTACCTGACTCAAAATACAATCCTCACAGTAAGGTAAAATCTGGCATTACATAAGACATAGTAAATATGTGGACGGAAATTAGAAAACCCAAACTAATCTAAGTCGAACTATTTAATATTGAAATTGTTTAACTTGAGAAAAGCTTAGGTTATTTATTTTGCCAAGTGGTAGGGCATTTGCCCGACTGCATGGCGACCACCCCTGGTCTAGAGTATGCCGCCATAACAACCTTGTGCTGTGTTCCGGCATTAGTGACCAGGTTCCAGTCCCCCTTAAGAGAGCAGCAGCGCATTTGTAGCACCTTCGGTGTTGCAAATGTCCATAGGCGATGGTAACCGCTTTACATCAAGTCGGCCGTCTGCCTGTCTGCTGAACTCCTGCAATAAAAAAAAACTTGAAATTTTATGTAATTAATATGATAATGTAATGAAAGGTTATTTATTAATAAAATATTTTATTCTTAGTTACAATTCTTGAATATGTACATAAGATTTTGTGTATGTACATTATAAGTATTATATTTCACCTAATTACCAAAATACCTACTGCCTACCGCTTCGGTATGCGTGAGAGAAAGGGAAACCAGACAGACTGGCGCCGTAACGCGTTACGTAGCGAAGCGGTTTACCGTCCTATGAGAAGTTAGTACTTCAAAAATATTTATTGTTAAGGTGATGGTGAGTACATACAGCTCTCGTTTTTTGACTTTTTTTAACGAAATTTAACGCCTACTACAGTCCGAACATAGAGTTAAATGGTGCCTTAGCGTTATTGACCGATTAGTTGTCATTGTAGCAATTAAAACATGGCAATAACGTAAGTGATACAGAATTCCCCCACTGACGGACTTCCCAACTTTGACTATATTAGAAAAAATGTGTCATCATTCTAAATTTATTTCTTCTTCTTCAGCTAATCTCTATCCACTGCTGGACGCAGGTCTCCCCAAGTGCGCGCCACATATTCCGGTCTCCCGTCTTCCTCATTCAGCCCCTGCCGGCGATCTGGCGGACGTCCTATGCTACGTTAGCCGAGACGTGGTCTCCACTCCAGGACTCGTATGCTCTATCTGCCGTCCGTCCTGTGACAGACGTGGCCGGCCCACTGCGGCTTCAATTTGCTAATTTTGCGAGCTATGTCGGCTACCTTCGTTCTCTTACGGATGTCCTCATTACTTATTTTATCCATAAGAGAAACACCTACTAACATGCTCGCTCCATAGCCCGTTGAGCGACTTTAAATTTGTGAACCAGTCTCATTGTCAGTGTCCATGTCTCGGCACCGTATGTCATGATGTGTAGGAAGAAAGGAAGGAAGTCTAAATTTCTATCTTCTGGATTTTAATGCAACTTAATAATATATCGACGTCCCCGGAGAATAAAATGGTAATGTGCTATTACCACTTTTTTAATGTTTTTGTATTTTCGGCATCTGTGGGTCAATCCACACCTACCGATTTTTTTAAATTATTTTTTTCGGAGAAATCTCGTCCAGTATAACAGTTTTTATTTTTATTCTCCGGAAATCAAGTAACAAATTTAACCCATAAAACATCGTAGTCGTTCATTACGGAACGAACATATGTCTCGATAAATCGGTAAGGCGTTATACCATTTTACTCACGTAAATAAACTGATAACTCTTTTCAATAACACACTTTACCTAAATTAGTTCGGTAAGTTTTGAACGGTAATCGTATATTACTGTTTTAAACAGTTACAGTAATTTATAATCAATATTCATTAACATTACTGCATATTACGATGTTAACGTTGAATGCATTTATACAAAAAGAAAGTTGTTATATAGCTATACGAAAAAAGACAGTGGTAACTTTTACAAGAACAAAATCGTATTGGTTTATTACAATCACACTTTATTCATGAAAGTACTGTAGAAAAACATCGTAATATACGGTTATGGTTTTCATTATATAACAACTTTACGAGAATAAAATGGTTATATGCCGTTACTTGGGGTACACCTAAATATTAAATCAGTATTATATATTTTTATTGATAACTTCAAAAGTGTACATTATATTTTATTTTATTACTATTTTATTTATGCCACTTATTAAGAAAAAAATATTGAATAAAATAGTATATCATATGATAATATAGGACAGTTACTTTATGAGCTAAAACAGAATAACAGTTTTTTGCTCGTCCTGTAAAATTTACTTTTGTCTATTACGAATTTATTCCCTGGGGGCGTCGATATATGTGATTCACAGGTGAATTTTACAAATGTATCTCTAATAAAACAACATTTTAGCGGTTTTAAGCGCGGTACTTGATTTTTATTCCGACGGTCCAATCCAAAACCTTTAAAACGTTTTATTATGTGTACTAGTGGGGAAAAATTAGAAAATACTATGGGACTCTATGGCGAAATCCGAAACTATCAAATAGCGAATCCTCAAAAGAGTTCCGGGGCTGATTTTGATGAAACTAAAATGGCGTGAAATTTTTAAAAGATCAATTTAATAGAGTGAAAATAACCACATACTGTTTTATTACACCAACACAGAGTAGCTTGTAAGGAGCGCTTTCTGTTAAGGAATGTCAAAGGGCAAACTAACTCCACTCCAACTCCACTATTTTTGATAAGCTTTTATTATTTACAAGCTTTTATTTATTTCAATTTTTTACAAGACTGACATGAAAACTTAACAAGTCAAAACAAAGGGGACTTATGCGACTAAACTGTACTTGCTACTTATTTCGAAACTTCGAGAGTTTATAACCTCGAAACTCCCATGTTTTGTGAATCAAATCTCCCCCCGTAAAACACCGGATCTGTCCGAAACATTTAAATTTGAAATGTACAAAAGCGTTTTGCTTAAGAGAAAAATAATTCACTGTTTCGAAATGTTGTTGGAAATTCTTCATAAAAGTAAAACAATCTTTGCTGCATTAAATAAATACCTCTATATATACAACATACGCAGAGTTTGAAAGAGAATTTTTCATTCTGTTTGTGCAAAAATATTTTATCTCAAACAAAGAACTACCCGGAGTACATAAGCATGCGGCAAGTGCTTAAATTGCAAATGTTGTTTCTTTATAGCAAATAGTCTTCAGTGGGAAATACATGTGGATAGGTGCCACAGAGCCACGATAAAAGTGAATGCGGTGTTTATGGAAAACACTATGTACACTTCGCGTAGAAATAAACATGGCTTCAACATCGTTATTGCTAAGTAACTTGTGGCTAAGGTGTGGAAACCGGATAAAAATGTTGAACCAGTTATAGCTTAAGTACATATAAAGATAAGGAAGAAAGAAAACAGGCTTATTTTTACGACATATACTAGTAAACTAAACACATTAAAAGTGATAAATAAAGCATATAAATAATAATAAAAAAGAGAACAAAGCTACAAAGTATTAGGTGATATACTATATATTTTATCTGTGCAGGCACGGAGAAAGAATACAATTTCCTGCGGCCGGGCGGCCTGTCGTAAGAGGCGACACAACAACCCACAGCCAGGTGGTAGGGCATTTGCCCGTCTGGATGGCTACCACCCCTGGTCTAAAGTATGTTGCCATAACAACCTTAGTTGTGTTCCGGCATTAGTGACCAGGTTCCAGTCTCCCTTAAGAGAGCAGCAGCGCATTTGTAGCACCTTTGGTGTTGCAAATGTCCATAGGCGATGGTAACCTCTTTCCATCAACTGGGCCGTCTGCCTGTCTGCTGAACTCCTGCAATAAAAAAAGCGTAATCATGTGACAAATTTTCAGTCGCACAGAAACACATATTAGAAGCGTTTGTCAGGTATAGAAAGTAATTCTCACGGAATAAACCGGATAATGCAGGTTTCTATAGCACTCTTTTTAAAGTTTACGCTCCGAAGGGAGTACTTTAAAGTACTAAAGAAACTCAATTGGTTTGTGATTGATAAATTCTTTTTGTTTTGCCTCCCACCCATGTTAATCTTATACTAATATATAAAGCTGAAGAGTTTGTTTGCTTGAACGCGCTAATCTCAGGAACAACCATTTACCGAATGTTAGATTGCCCATTTACCGAAGAAGGCTATATATCATCACGCTAAGACCAATAAGAGCGGAGCACCATTAAAGAATGTTTCAAAATCGGGGGTTTTTTTAACTTCCTTTTTTTTTAGCTATTCCACGCGGACGAAGTCGCGGGCAGAAGCTAGTACTATATAACATTTTTAGAGCTAGCAATGTTTGCTGAGAAGTTTCTTACGCCGCTTCTTCTCTTCAAGCCACAACATGTTGCGAAGCGGTAATTTTTATTAGATTAGGTTCCCCTGGAGTAAATAATAACCATAAACAAAATTAAAATGTTGGCGGTAGGCTGAATAAAACTTTAACAATAGACAAAAGTGCCCGAAATGTCGGAATTATAAAAATCAAATAAATTACCGCTCTTAAAACCGTTAAAACGTAATTTTATTGCATATAGTAGTCACGAAAACTTAACAAAAAAATTGACTTTACTAATCTGGAATAATGTAGCATTCTAATGGTGAAAGAATTTTGAAATCGAGTCAGTAGTTTTTGAGCTTATTTATAATATTAGTGGAGAATAGAATATATTGGCGATAATAAAATATTAATTGAATTGAAACATACCAAAGTGACTTCCTATATCTTATACAATGTTTATTGAACTAGATCGCCTTAAAGAACAAAGTCACATTGCTCCCAAACAAGTTACGTCACGGAGATATAATCAATAGTCGATATGGCTGTAGTTCTAGCCTGCCGACTGACAATGCAAACTTCATCCGCACTCTAGGCGGCGCTTGTCGTTTCCCTCTACGAACTCTACGTCAACTTTCCAATCCCTGTTTTGACACCTTTATTGTTTTGTCATTTTATAATATACTAAGTATTCCCAGGAGATTCCTGGGACACAAAGTACCGCAGCTATCGTTTTAGTGAAAACTGTGTCGTAATAAGCTCCGAACAACTGCAAACCGCTTCCGAGATTCTTATCGCGGGATTGCCGAGATAAAAAATATCACACATTTAATTACATTAAATTTGCTATCGATCAGTAAAAAAAATCACATTGGAATTCGATTTTTAATCTGGCCATTTTAAATCGTGCCTAGAAAAATTCCCGCTAGATTCCTAGGATAAAAATTAGCAGACATTAACGGCCTTACTTATAATAATCTCATTAAGAAACTGTTAGGCATCTCTTAAGCAAGAGAATCAGAATCAGACCCTAATGAATGAATATATTCTTTTTCTTCACTTATAAACGTGCATTACCTGTTGTTTACCTAAGAGGAGAACAGATAAACGAAATTTGAATGACTAATGTAGGTTGTACCCAAAATATTCGACTAAAGAGTTTATGATTTTCACTAATCAGTTGCTGAGCAGTTTCTTTAAATTTAAGAAACGATTATAGTAAGGCCCTAAATTTAAGAATTAGCTGTCGATCAGCGAAAAACGCATCGAAATCGGCCCATTATTTTTACGTGAATCCCGAACAAAGAGACAAAAAATCTAAAAATAATTCCATCGTTTATATAGTGTATTCCAATAGCTTCAATCTACAGACACTGCATGTTTACAATTTTAGGGGGTATATGTCGGATTGGATGGCTACCACCCCTGGTCTAGAGTATGCCGCCATAACGGCCTTGAGTTGTGTTCCGGTATTAGTGACCAGATTCCAGTCTCCCTTAAGAGAGCAGCAGGGCATTTGTAGCACCTTTGGTGTTGCAAATGTCCATAGGCGATGGTAACTGCTTCCCATCAAGTGGGCCGTCTCCCTATCTGCTTAACTACTGCAATAAAAAAAGATAAACATAATTAAATATTTTGTTTAAACTGCGAGTCGAATCTAATTATTTCGTCGACACGTGGACCCACACAGTTGTGTGTAACTATTTTTATTTTCGCATTTAGGCGTTAATTAGGACACGTTTAAAACCATTTCTATCCCTTTCGCACTAGCTTAAAATACAATTTCTCTCTTTTTAATGTCGAGTCGCCATATGTCGGTAATAATCTGAAATGAAGCCATAAAATAAAGTGGATTTTTAACGCAATAGCGAAATTAATTAACATTTGATAGAAATTGTTTCAATTATGAAATACATTACATTTTCAGTTCGCAGGGTAAAAAGGCTTAACGGAATAAGGTTTATTTGATTTGTTTTACTGTTTAAATATTCGTTTTAAGAAGTTTCTCGTTAGAAAATGGACATCTATTTTAAATGAGTTTGTAGTTGAACGGACGTAGCCTTTGCCCGCTTAACTCACCACTAACTACAACGTTGAGATGACTCATGTTTAATTCCTAACATAGCCAATTTCCGAATAAAAATATAAATTACTGTTCCAACTCAGGTCCCGACAAAAACAAAATCCATCTGCATATCTGAAAAAAAAAACACATTTTATTACCTGCCGACATTTAAACTAATTATAACTCTTTTATAATATATTTCCTTTGTTTACTTTGTGTTTAAAATTTGTGATTAGAAAACAGTCCATTGTTGTATTGTACTCTTTTATGGCAGTCATTAGCCAGGTGTGACGGATTAAGTCGACAGATAGGGGGACATTGCATTTGTGCAGTATAAAACGATGACCTGATGGAGGGGGGAGGCAGTCGAGCGAGAACCATGAGCGAAGCGAGATATGTGTACTACAATCGGGAATCTAATAAGTGACAGACTTTGCGCGTTTTATTTGAATTACGACTTTCGGCATTACGTTTGGACTTTTTGTGTTCGGTTATATTTGTACCTGTGTTATGCGTGTATGTAGTTCGAATAAACTCTATAATGATTCTAACGGCATTTTAATTCGAGTCTTGCACTCGTAACATAAATATACAGTTATAATAAAAATACGTTTTAACGGTTTTAAGCGCGGTAATTTTTTGATTTTTATTATTTCGACGTTTCGGCCACTTCAGTGGCCGTGACCACGGAACACAAAGATGTCAAGTGTCAGTCAGCATTGTTACAGTTTTATTTAGGCTACGGCCAACTTTGTCATTTTAATTTTGTTTATGGTTATAATTTACTCTATGGAAGCCTAGTTTAATTTACCACCGCTTCGCAACATGTTATATGGCTTGAAGAGAAGAAACGGCGCAAGAAACTCTTCAGCAAACATGCCTAGCTCTAAAAATTTTATATAACATTAAAATGGGTGGAAGGAAACATGAAAGAATTATCAATCAGGTTGGTTTGTGTTCCGTTGCTCCCAGAAAGAGCTCACAGTGTCTTGAGGTCTGGCAGTTGGTTTTTGCTGGGTTTAGGTCTTAATAGTTTTGATGACCGGATCTCAAACAGGCGGTACTTGTCAATCATCTTCTCTATTGAATTGGGTGTTTTTGATTTCAATAGCCTCATTCATCATTCTAGGTATGAAACGACTCTCTTTCGCGAGAATTTATGGTTTATCGAATCTGATGTATAGTGGTTATGTTTATCCAGCGTGTGTTCACTGATCGCAGATTTCCTAGACCATGTTTCATGTATATATATAAATATATATATAATTGCTATCCGTTACTCTCGCTAAAACTTGAGCACGGCTGGAATGATCTGGCGATTTTTTTTTTAAATTGTTTTTGGAAGTCCAGGGAAGGTTTAAAAGGTAAGTAAATATGGAAAACGACAATTTCGCTTTCACTTAGAAACTATTCCTACCTGTCAAACATTTGATGTTCGTCCTGTTGTTCAGAAATCAACTTTCATTTCATAGATTGCGGCTTTCTTTTATTGTTATTTTCTTATCAGTTTGTGTTATGTGAGTCGCAATTTGAAATAAATATTTTCTTTCTTTTCTTTCTTACTAAAACTGCTATACAGAATTAATGAAGCAGCCGCGGCGGTTGATATTGCAATGCGCACTCGAGAATGTAGAAAACATTTTCTTGAAAGTCGGCCGACGCTGCGGCGGTAGGTGGTCCCTCGGCCCGGTGGCGGTGCGTAATTAAAGGCAGGAACTCTGAGTATCGCACAAAGGGCTCAAAGCGGGCACTGGCGCGATTAAAAACCTACCAAACGGCCATCGGAATTTCCGCCGAGAGACGATTGACATCCGTCGATGTTTGCTGTTTACGACCAGAAATATAATTTTGAGACTTTTGTTTTTTTTGTACACTGAACTGAAGCTGAGCTAATTTAAAGGGTTGTAGACCAAAATAATTTTGGGAACTATCCAAACTTATTCGGAAATAAACTTTTTTTATGGTATTTTTTAATTTATGGTAGAGGAGACGCTAAAGATCGATTCTCACCTATCTGATACCCAGATGAGTTATATCTATAATATTATAAAATTATAAACATGCCGTCTCTGTACATTATTAAAAAAAAACTGTAATAGACTATATAAACGATGGAGAGAGAACTTGATGCAATCACAGCTAATTCTCATCCTGGGGATCCCGCGGGATTTTATTTTTGGGAATGATTTAAATAGGCCAGATTGAAAAAAGAACGTTTTCCAAAGTTATTTATATTTGATTAATTGTATATGTACCAAAATGTGTGATATTTTTTATCCCGGGAATCCCACATGAATTTTCCCGGCGGCGGTTCGTGGTTGTTCGGATGCATAAAAATTAGCTTATTCTGACACAGTTCTCACTAAAATGATAGGTTAGATTCTTTCTTTAATGGTTCTTTGTGTCTGGGCAATCCCGCGGGAATTTCAAGTCAAGTGTGAATGAAGTCGCCGGTATATCCTAGTTTTATATAGATATCCTTTTGCCCCTTGTCTATCAAAATCCATGAGTTTTCAGACAACGTGTCTGTTCGTTTATAATCTCTAATACAATATTGTTATGTTTATATTTACGCAAATATATTGCGGCGCTTTCCCGCTAAGCATGCCTCGGTTTGCTTAGGACCCCGTGTTTGTAGTTGCTTTGTTGCCGCGTTGTTGTTCTTCTTTACATTGCGAGTCTTTGGTTTCACGGTTTATAACTTGTAGATTATGTTAATAGCGTACAAGAATAACTCGCAACACACTCTGCGATCACAGGTGGCGCAATCGGTCTTATTTTTGTTAAAATCTCAATTAAAACTTTCAACAAATGTCTTACAGTATATCGCAAGCGAAGGGTAAAATCTGGTACATAATTTCAAAAAAAATTTTTTTAATTTTTCTTCCAGGAGTTCAGCAGACTGGCCGACGATCCACTTGATGAAAAGCGGTTACCATCGCCTATGGACATTTGCAACACCAAAGGTGCTACAAATGTGCTGCTGCTTTCTAAAGGGAGACTGGAACCAGGTCACTAATGCCGGAAAACAACTCAAGGTTATGGCGAATGTTGATGATGACGAAATGAGATGTTTTGATAATATTTTCTTAAGTTTTCGCGACTTGTACACATAATAAAACTACGTTTTAACGGTTTTAAGCGCGGTAATTTATTTGATTTAGGTTTATCCGACGTTTCGGCCGCTTTTCAGTGGCCGTGGTCACGGAAGACAAAGATGACATTTGTCAAACGTGTATTGTCAAAGTTTTTATTCAGCCTACCGCCAACTTGTTCATTTTAATTATTTAGTTTTAAATTTTGTTTATGGATATTATTTACTCTATGGGAGCCTAATCTAATTTACCACCGCTTCACAACATGTTGTGGCTTGAAGAGAAGAAGCGGCGCAAGAAACTCTTCAGCAAACATGCCTAGTTCAATTTTTTTTTTATATAATATTAAAATGAGTGGAAGGAAAAAATAAAAGAAATTATCAGTCAAGTTGGTTTGTTTCGTTGCACGCAGAAAGAGCTCACAGTGTCTTGAGGTCTGGCAGTTGGTTTTTGCTGGGTTTGGGTCTTAATAGTTTTGATGATTGGATCCCAAACAGGTGGTACCTGCCAACCATCTTCTCTATTGAAATTTGGGTGTTTTTTGATTTCAATAGCCTCACGCATCATTCTTGGTATGAAACGATTCTCTTTCGCGAGGATTTGTGGGTTATCGAATCTGATGTAATGGTTGGGTTTATCCAGCGTGTGTTCACTGATCGCAGACTTCGTAGACCTTGTGTGTTTACAAGCTCGATTGTGAATGTGGATTATCATACATTGGGCAAACAAAGAGGAGCATAAAAACACGGGTAAAAGAACACATTGCTGACATGAAACACACAAGGTCTACGAAGTCTGCGATCAGTGAACACACGCTGGATAAACCCAACCATTACATCAGATTCGATAATCCACAAATCCTCGCGAAAGAGAATCGTTTCATACCAAGAATGATGCGTGAGGCTATTGAAATCAAAAAACACCCAAATTTCAATAGAGAAGATGGTTGGCAGGTACCACCTGTTTGGGATCCAATCATCAAAACTATTAAGACCCAAACCCAGCAAAAACCAACTGCCAGACCTCAAGACACTGTGAGCTCTTTCTGCGTGCAACGAAACAAACCAACTTGACTGATAATTTCTTTTATTTTTTCCTTCCACTCATTTTAATATTATATAAAAAAAAATTTAGAACTAGGCATGTTTGCTGAAGAGTTTCTTGCGCCGCTTCTTCTCTTCAAGCCACAACATGTTGTGAAGCGGTGGTAAATTAGATTAGGCTCCCATAGAGTAAATAATATCCATAAACAAAATTTAAAACTAAATAATTAAAATGAACAAGTTGGCGGTAGGCTGAATAAAAACTTTGACAATACACGTTTGACAAATGTCATCTTTGTCTTCCGTGACCACGGCCACTGAAAAGCGGCCGAAACGTCGGATAAACCTAAATCAAATAAATTACCGCGCTTAAAACCGTTAAAACGTAGAGATGTTTTAAATTTGAATTATTATTATTTCGATATGACGGTGTGATTCGTTATCGATAACTCGTTTAGAATATATGCGTGAACACGCGTATCGAAAACAGAAACACGCGACGTTGGCAAAGACAAATAAGTAGAACGGAGGGAAACACGAGACCGATCTGAAGGATCACGTGTCCTGAACAAAACGTTTGTTAATTCGTCATACCTATTGATATATATTCGGCATCACTCAGTGCTTTACATTAGTGTAGGGATGTGTTGACTATACTTAAAGGTCTTAATAAATTCCGGTGTTTTAAGACTACGATTAACTGGACCTAGTTGTGAAAAATGGAACCAACCCACATACTGACAGTTTTGAGAAAAAGCCTTTTTATTAAGATTTTGCATACAAAAAGATGTATCTATATTTTGGAAAAAAAATATTTAGAATATTGTACATTACAATATACAATATTCTAATTATTATTATTTGAAATTTTTAATAAAAACGGCGTTTTATCAAAACTGTCAGTATGTGGGTTGGTTCCATTTTGCATAACTAGGTTCTAACTAAAGGTCAACAGTCAGTTCAGTTAGATCAAGTTTGTAGGATTCTTTAGGGTTCTTAAATAATGTACCTCTCATGTTACGGAGATGAATTTTCAGTTCAGTGTGCATAGGCGGTAGTGCAGGGTAGTTAGGCTTGAGTTTAAACTAACTTAAGTAATATGTGATCTTTATTGATGGTATTTAGTGGTTTAATATTAATAAACAAGTTTTCAACCTTATAATCGAGACATTTTAGAATGGCAGACACAGGAAAGGGAAAGATGGAGTTCTAGTGCTGTCCTGCAACACACTACTAGTGATTTAATTTATTCAATTAACACTAATTACATGTTTATTTGAATCAAAATAATATGGAGATAATATTAGCTTCCAAAAATTTCAGTTACGTATTCCCAATAACAATAAAATTCGTTTCAACTACAATTAAATGAAATTCAAGGCAAAAATAATTGTCAAAATCAGTTCAGAAACAAAAAGTTATGACTGCCGCAAAAATTTCACATTTTCTGTCCGATTTTAATCATATTTCTGCTATATCTTCGGAACTTGAAATCCAATACCAATAAATTTTATATGAAACCGTTTTGAAGCTTTACTGATTTTAACGTAACAAAAACAATAATCGAAACCGGCTCAGAATAATAAAGGTTACCGCCGAACATAATTATTGATATATTTAAAGTCGGTTAAAAGTAAGAAACAATCTTCTTACTCAAAAATCGACTTTAATTTAACTACAAACATCGAAAATGTCCCTTTACGCCTTTATTTAGCGACCCAAATTGTCCCGAATCCCGGCGTCCTATTGATTACTTCCAAAAAGTTTGAATTCATTGTATGAAAATGTTTTTGGGATACGGCGCAATAGATACACACGTTTCGAGATATTTTTTTGTATAAAAATGACTACCATTATGTTTTGATTAAACTTCGTTTGCTGAGGAAAAGCAATCCCCTGTTGAAGGAAAATACTTAATTGACCGATTGGCAAAGATTGTCCGGACACCTCCGTGTCTGCGCAACGGAAATTCTTTTCACATCGAATCCCCATTGTTTAAGCTATTTATTAGTCGTTTAAGAGAATTTTCCTCTTTTACCCCGGCTAATAATTAGGTAGCAAACGTTTTGTTTATATATTGTTACAAGCTGCAGGACTCGAATTAAAATTCCGTTGGAATTAAGTTTTCAAGAAACCATAATCTGCACACCTGCGGCCATAAACAAGTACAATAACAATAGGCTATTATCTAATTGCAAATTTTAAACACAAAGTGAACAAAAGAAGTCGAAATTCTGGAAAGGTAACAAACCAGGTGTTCATTCACTTTGTCGGCATGTAACAATATTAACGTCTATGAGCATTTGGGGGATAAAATTAGAATATAAATATTATTGTTACGTGCGAGCGGGGTTACGCACGTGTTTTCTTCCAACTAAATGCTTTTATTGACTTACACAGCCACACGTGATCTTCTCTGCAAGGTTGCCCCTTCACGCACAACTAACAACACTCTGCTCCGACGATGAGATGTCTTACTTACAATACCGTCGCCCATGCGTAGATCACCTCTTGCTACTGCATTGCTCACCTCAAAATTTAGCTTGCTTCTGGATCTCCTCTTAAACTACGCTAATGTCTCCTTCACTGAACTGCCTACTAATCTCGTCACTGTCTTTTACTAAATTTCTTGTCATACTCTCTCGTATGGCACTTGTCGCTTCGCTGTCTTCAACTGAACTACTCTGTAGGTGCGCCTTACGTTGCTTATATACCTGGAAGAATCTTCTGGAAACCATGGTTGCAATCTTCTTTTCGTTATAATTTTGTTTATTATCTATCTACCTACATCTACATCTATCTATCTATCTACATTTATATCTTCATTGTCAAGATATTCTTGCGATGTTTTTCTTTATATGGCTATTTCAAATCAATTTTCGTCAGAAATATAGAAATATTTTAATATATTTGACCAAAATAAAACTCCAAATTCATTTCATCTAGTTTCTCTGTATAAGAAAAGCCCAATGCTAATATAGAGCACAATAGTACATGTCAGACGATTGAATACGTTGTGATTGAACATTGATACGTGAGAAGATAAAATCCGACGATCCCGTCTCACAATGAGCCCAATCAGACGGGAATGAGTTTGTTGTTATACGCTCTTATGAATTCCGGGTCGTGCCCAAGTGTTTGCACACATAATATACATTCGTTACGATAGTCTTTATGTTAATTGATACGTAATAATTCAGTCTGATTGAGCTTTAGTACGAACTATGTTTAATGCGGTCTTGTACCTCTGATTTTGGGCTAATTAGGGTACTGATTGATGCAATAGTGATATTGTTCTATTAGTCGCACATACAAAACAAAAAAACACAAATATTACATTACATTCGAACTGAAAACCTATTCCTTTTTTGAAGTAGGTTAAAAAGAAGGAGAATCCCAAAATTTCGTGTAAATTGTTTTTGTGTCTGAACAGATTTTGATCGTTCTTTTTGCATTAAATTCAGTACAGCTTCAGGATAGCCCCATTAAATGTTTATTTTTATTGATCTCTGGAATCAAATATAGCTGGGAATTCTTCGGAACCAAATAGGTAATGTTAATCGTTCTTGAACATTTTGATGGGTTGTCAACCTATCAAAATGTTCAAGAACGATTATGTAAACAATTATGATCAAGAAAAATAATATATTTAATTATTGCTTTTTAGTTAGTCCTGAAGTCGGTCTTTTGCTATATTTTTTTTCATAAACAATAAACCCAGCATTAAGTAATATCAGAAAAAGTAGATTTTTTTCTTCTTCGTGTAATATATAAGCCTTTTATGTTTGTGTTTACAAAAATTATACAATTTCGGGTTGTCCGGACCTTTCGATTTATATAGAAAGCATGTATGTAAAATATTCCAAAATACATGGAGTTATTCTATTTAGGCGCAGCGATCGGGTATCGTATGTAAATTACAGCCCTTTTGCGTTTATGCGTGTTCCTCGATAAAAACCAATTGTGAATCAAAGCCCGAGTGGTGGCGTATTCTCAAGCCACCATTCACAATGGTGGCTTGAGAATTACGTTCCCTAAATACGAGTTACAAAGCTTAAATAAATCTTCCGCGTTTACATGTGCAGCTAATTTAGTGAAGATTTAAATGATTCATGAATAAAGCAAAAAATTTCACACATCCTCAGCGTCAGTTGTTAGCACTTTATAACTATATTTTTTGGTAATATTATTTTGTTTGACAAGATTGTTACATATTACGTGTAATGACGGCGCTTCACTTGGCCGGTGTTTGATGATTACTTTGCTCGAAAACTGCCATGTACACCGGAGCCTATTCCTTGTATTTGCTTCATTTGTACAAATATGGCAAATAATGCCAATATCAAAAACGCGTTTCCATCGACTGGTCGGTTTTAATGACACATTCAAAGACTCAAATTTGCTGCGACTGTCCTCACTTGGTTCGCTCATAAGAGTCAATGGCAATGGTCACGTTTAAACATGTTGTTTATAAGTAACCTTTTTCATCAACTTGTTAACTTAATTTTGGTAAACTTGTGAGCATCCACCGGCATCTTATGTGACAAGGTCTTTTAGTAACTCCGTACTTGTTTAAATATTCCAAGTATTGACATGTCATATTAAAATACAAAAAAGAGTGCGTCTCGGGACGCCCGATAGAAGTGATAACTTGCATGAGAGAAAGGGAAGCCAGACAGAGTGGCGCCGTAACGCGTTACGTAATAAAGCGGTTTACCCTCCCATAAGTAGTTATCACTTCAACAAGCAGTGACTGCTGTCAATATGTCACCGTTTGACGTCTAAATAAATTTTGGTATGTATCAGTTATTTGTTCATGTGTAGATGTTTGTGATATTCGCTAACATGAAATGTTAGTCCAATACAGGGAGGGACATATACGCTAAGCGAGGAGCCAAACATTAGTACAATTTTGAAGGAAAAATAATGTCACCAAAAGTTTTTGTTACTAGGTTCTACACTAATTTGTCTTCATCTAAATACCACTGATGTTTCATAAAGTACAATCAAATACATTGACTTCGATGTCCGCGTTTTATTTATTATATTGTATTAAAAATGTTTTCGTAGGTAACTTGTGTGCCAATTATCGTGTCAAAAACGTGTGCCAGTGCATTATGGAAATATACATAATAGTTGGAATGGCAGTGTTGATATATACCTTCGTCACTTTGCTTTTGAACAGTGGGTGCTGGAACCCAGAGAACCACAAGTGTCAGTGCGACGAGTGCAAAGGGCTGTTTACTAATATGAATGGCATCTCGCCTTCGGTTATGTCAGTGTCTTCGCGTATCGATGTCATTGAGCGACCTTGAACTCTTATTCTTTTCTGTGCGCCTGGTATTTAATTTCATAAACTGTGGTAATTAATCCAGGTTTAAAAATATTATAGTTATTAAGGCCCGTAAGATCAAATAGTAGCTTAAATTATGCAGCCTAGTTTAATCCAATTTTTGTAATATCACTTGCATTTATCGATCGATAATAGTTTAAACTAAGGAATAGTTTAAACATGTCTAGAGTATCGTTTAAACTTTTCTGTGTGGATTTAATGACGCATTTGTCATTGTCAACGTATTTTAAAAGTTTTTGTCTTAATATTTCAGATAACTAAACAAAGTACAAAAAACAACAAAGTTGGTACCTATCCATTGAATAGCAATAAGTGCGAACGACCCTTTTTTCCAGTGTCACTTACAATACTAAAAATTCTTTAAAAGAACGAATGTAATATGAAAGAAATAGATAATTTTGTCATGTTAAAAGCAATAATCTAGTTTAGTTGACCTCTGCATATTTTGGAATTGATCGACACAAGTTTCAACCATGGATCAACTTCATCCGTAGATTATGAATTTTATAGTTTAAACTGCGTTTGAACTTGCGGGCCTAAGTGAGATGTGTGTGAAGTGGTAAGTGTATGCGGGCATGGACCCGCTGGCGAGGCTAATGGAAGGCGCTCCGCTGCCAAGCGTGCTGGGAGCGACGAGAGACGCGCGACCCCGAGGCGCTTTGGTCCACGCGAGCCTTGTCGCAGCGCCGGCCCTCGGCGATAAGAAGGGCAGGCACCTGACCGGCACTTTCTGCCTCACAGGGGACACTATGGAAGGCATTATACAATGTCTTGTCTTCCTCAAAGCATTTTCGGTAAGTTTTTTTCGACTAAGTTCGTGACGGTTTTGTAATGCTTTACCACATGCCATTTTACGTTATTGACATAATGTTTTAAATCATTCAAAAAATTATGTTTTGTTCCATGAGATTAATGTTTTGATTTATTCTGATTAAGCTAATTTATGTTAACTTTGACACCTTTCTGTTTTTTTATGCTAAATATTAGACAATGATACGGTTGAAAATGGAGCACCCTTACTTAGAAAATATCTATTCACAAGACACCCGGATTGTATTTATGGAGAAACAAGTATTCTGGTGGTAGCCGGTTCCACAACTCTGTCGAATGCAGAAGGAATGCGTGAATGAATGAATAACTTCATTGCATTGAACGTGGAGGCAAAACTTTGTTCGCACTGGAGACCAATTCTGCTATTTCAGTATCAATAATTCCATTACGATATTGTCAAAAAGTCGTATACTACTAAATTTACAATATCTTCTCGATATCGTCGCGGCACTATAATAATAGAAAAAATTGGTACATATTACCATCAACAGGAATGGCGCCAACCAGAATTAATATTGAAAGCTACCAACAATTTTAAACATTCACATTTCGCGAGATAAAGTGACGCGCCACATGCAAGCCATTGGAGTTAACATAATACTTAAATCAGACAAACCTACGATTGAGACGATAGTGTCAGGCGATTTTTACAAAGATAGTAATAGCAGAATTGGGCCCCTGGCGGTGTTTCCACTGTGAAACGATGGCGTAGACCAGAGCGCCGTGTTTTCCGGAGATGGAATGGTGTAGCTGTAGGTGGAATCAGGTCGAGCAGTTGCTTATAATAAAAGTTCTAAGGCGACAAAATTTGCTCGTGGTATTCGTGCTGTGTATTAAAAGCTCCAATAGCTGAAGGAACCCCTCATGATTGATTCATGTAAGTAAGAAAAATCAATTTTTGACTTCAAATAATCGAAAAAAAGAGTTTCTAGTAAGGCTAGAAATTATTTTCCAAACCAATGTTACCACAAATATGATACTGTGAAAGAAGTGTGATAGAGGATTGTCTTAGTATTTAATTTATATCTATAAAATGAGCAGATCTCTTAAACTCATTTTTAAATATTAATTATATATAGTACTTGTCTGATTCTCTAAGTAGATTATGTCTTTAAAACGTCCTATGCCTGTCTCCTTATGTACAATACAGGAAAGTCGAGTTTGATCGTAGCTGGAAATACCCAGTACGTACACAAGACAAGGAGCTTAGCAAGGCGAGCTGCGAGGAGCTTTGTCAGTTATTAATGAAGGCAGAAATTGCGGAAGGAATTTACCTCACTGTACTTATATTGTGTTTTTGTTGTATTACTACATTTTTCATTATTCGATTAACGTGGTGCGACGTGATGAACGTGAAGATATTAGGATTTTTATAACTGTCAATTAATATACTAGGATAATTAATAGTACAAAATTTAAGAGCATAATTTGCGGAATTATTACAATAATCACCTTGCCTCAAAGAAATGTTAGAATTAGACTTCGGCGTTTTGTAAAATGATAAAGTGTCTTGACTGTCAACTACCCTATTTAAAAGTCTCATAAACTAGGATATCTTTGGAACGTGACCAAATTAATCTTTTATTAAGAAAGTGCGCGATCTTCCAGATATTACATTACGTCGTAATCCTTTTTTATTACGCCAACTATTTATTTCGTCCGTCCTTGTAATGTTGCTGTCCCATACAAACCTAGGGTTATTATGGAAACCGCCTTTGGCATTTCGGTAAGTAGCCTCATCATAAACTAGGGTTGTCCAGGCAATTAGGTCTAAGTTTATATAAATTAATTTTAATTAGATATCAATGTTTTTAGAATGGCGATTGTTTTAATCCTTTATATCAGGGTCTCATAACCAGCAGAACCTTCACAATCGTGTAGCGTTCATCCTCTTACAAACCTCTGGATGAGATTTAACAGATGGACGAATACCATGTCGCTTCAGAATGATGTAGTAAAAATGCAAAAAAAATAAACTGGTCACTCAATATAAAAGTTATGTAAAAAGAGTAACGTTGTTAGGGTTTAAGAAATATAAAAGAGGTGTGTTTTAAATAAAGATAAATGGGCCGGACATTAAAAGTGTGCAAAGAGGCATTCGAGCTTCAAACCGGCTCAACGCAGACGCGCGTTCAACACGGCCATAATTAAGTTAAGCTCTTTGCGACGCTGCTCACCTGGTATCGAGTTGCCTTTTTATCCTACTGTCCCCGAAGGACGGACGGGAATCATTTTCTTTATAAATTCAGGATATGGAAAATTATTGTTCGCTTTCTAAGACATAAATTATATTCTAGACATAATATATATTTTGCCTTTTCTTGTTTGGGATTTTATCTAATAAAATATTTAATGTTTTCTTCTAAATAATAAAGTATTAAAATTTGTGAAATAATAAGTTTATAATTTTACAAATTTTAATACTTTATTCGTTAATATTATTATGTTATTCATAATTCTGATACTTATTTTTATATTAATGAACTCGAATGGAGTAGGTTTTATTTATTCAAAATAGAACTTGATTATGTATTCGTATTGAAAAAACCCGAGTTAAACAACGCTCCGGTCGTAGTGATCACATTAAATACACGCATGTCGTGGTGTGTTTGCTTATGACAGTTACACGACGAATTCTCGATTACAATATTATTATAAGAGTTGGTACAGTACAAAGAATTTGAAAATGAGATAAAAATGCCAGCAGATTCCGGAAAGGCATTTTTTCTGGCTTTCTATCTATCTCTTACAGCATCACAGGAAAACTACTGAATAGATTCAAATAAACTTCGGCACGGAACTAACTTATGTCCCGGGTCGTAACTTAGTATACTTTTTATCCCGTTAAATGACGTCATTTCCGTGGGATAAATGAATATAGCGAAAAGGTACCGCTGCAGGTCAACGCGAATGACCCCCTATGGTTTCCCTACCATACCTAGTTTAATGTGTAATATTATAAACTTCTAAACATACGGTATTGTCTGTACATTGAAGGTATTTAAAAAAACGATGAAGAACACGATACGATTTTTTTAGAATTTCGCGTCTGTTTGTTCGGGATTCACGTAAAAGCTACTGGGACAACTTCAATGCGGTTTTCGTTGATCGACAGCAAATTTTTTGACTTAAAATCTCTGCTAGTCTTTGTCCCGGGAATCCCGCGGATATTTTCCCGGGAGCGGTTTGAAGTTGTTCCGATGCAAACAGTTGCGAATAAACCGAGAGCTGATAATTTTTTCTTAAAAGCTACGATATTTTGTGTTTCGGGAATCCCGCGGCAATTGCAAAGTCGGGGACATCTCTCTTTTTCTCTTTTCTTTCACCATATCCCAATTATTTGGAATCGGCACAATATGTTTTTCCTTCCACACTCCTCTACTCTGACATACATCTTCTGTCACACCAGATATCATCATATTATCCTTAACACAATCCATCCATCTTTTTTTTGGTCTACCTTTAAATTTGCACCCATCTATCTTGTAGTTTAACATTCTTTTTGTCACGTGACTTTCATCCCTCCTCATTATATGCCCATACCAACTTAATCTTCTAGTAATAATAATAGAGTTTTTATTATATACAATTTCGAAAATAAAATAAAGTATGCAGTACAGGAAAATGATTTTTTTATGTTGCGCCTCATCTGAAAGTCTATATGTACATTTTTATACGTTATATGCGTGGAATACGTGCTCCTTTGGCAACAGTTGGGTGATACGTGTCAAGCCGTCAAGGGACGTCATAGGGCCTCTATAAGAAGTTCTCAGGGTGTAAAAATCTCTGGCAATATATAATATTAAATGTTTCACGTTTATTTGAGTTATGATATGAAGGATTAAAGTACGTGACGTCATTCTTGGCAAATTGAACGCCTTGTAACAGCTACAATGATGTGGGGGTGTACTAATCCGGATTAATGTTTGTAAGAAAGAATACATAAATATATATCTTTTGTAGAAAATATTTTTAGTAATGCTATAAATATTTTGAATGTAGTCGTATATGTATGTACCTACTAAATATGTATTACTTATATACAATATTAATATTAGAACAGGTTCAGAAATTAAACAATCAGAGTATAACTGTTTAATTGAGAATATTTATCTTATTAGTAATCTGATTTTGAAAATAAATATCCATCAATTTATTAACATAAGTAGAATTGACGACAAAAATGACAATTGTCCAACGAGTATTGTTAAAGTTTTATTTAGCCTACCGCCAACTGAATATAAATATAATAAAATAAACTAAATGATTAAAATGAAAAAGTTGGCGGTAGGCTAAATAAAACTTTGACAATACTCGTTGGACAATTGTCATCTTTGTCGTCCGTGACCACGGCCACCATAAAGCAGCCGAAACGTCGGAATAACCAAAATAAAAAAAATACCTCGCTTAAAACCGTTAAAACGTAGTTTTATGATGTATACAAGTTGCGAAAACTTAACAAAATATTATGAGTCATTAAAAAACATCATTATAAATTGACACCTGACCAACGTCACCCCACACGATTATCTGTTGTTACAAATTATTTGCAAGAAGGAGGGTAGTCTAGCGGTAAAGCTTTTCGAGTAGCGGTACGGTACTTTCAATTCTCGCTTGATTTTTGAACGTGTCGGACGTCTTTTTATTTCGTTGCAGGAATAGCCGGATTGATGTTCCTCAATTACATCATTATGTTTGCATTTCACTTCCGTGTAATTCAATCGTCTATAAATATTGTTTTGATGTCAATTACACTACACGTTTATGTAGTGGAATGTAAAGCTAACAATTTTTTTATCTTTGTATACTAGAGTACTCTCTGAAAACAAACAATTATGATATTATACATAATGTATGTTTGTCCTAAAATTAAACATTTACCCCTTCTTTTTTTCTTATATTAGACAAACATGACGATTGTGTAAGAGTTCTGTCTTGGTTAAAATTGGTATAGATCCCTAAAAGGCGCATCATCGTCAGCCAATCACAGTCCACTGCTGGACCTAGGCCTCGTCAGTGCCACTCATCCTAAAAGGCAGTTACATAGAAATAAACTTCCCTTTTATTAGCGCTCTCTCGGTCCGCTCGTCATATTTTATACGTATTGGTACAGAAGTACTAATTCAAAATGGGTGTACTTCGTACCTTCCGCCGCGGGCGCCGCTACCTGAATATTTCATTGTTCCACTCTCTTCTGATTCCCTGGTACATATTTAATCGATTCATGCATGTTTTATAGTCTTAAGCAAGGGATACCTTGTAAGTAAGTATTATGTAGGTACACCAGGAATATTCTAGATAGAGTAATTGCAATAAAATAATAGAACGCTCTTTGACTTATGATTTTTATAAACAAGAAGATATATTTCTTATATGAGCAATCATTACACTAAGGAAATAGAAGTCTCTGTTTGAATTAAACAATTGTATAATTCATATGTATTTATTGAATTAGAAGATTATTTATTGTAATAGTCGAATAGGTCAATATCATTATAGATTATGGGTCAGATCACGTCAAGTGGACCCCCTGTTACCACTTGATGATAGAAAACTGATTAAAATATATTTATTGAAAGTAGTCATACCTAAAAATCATCCCTCAAAACAATTTTTGAAAATTTTGAATTTAACAACTATTTTTTTACAATAAACATTTTCTGTACTTTAAATTAAAAAATTAATTATAAAAAAGTTATTGAAGATAACTTAACGAAATTTTCAGCGATTATAGTACAATATCTATAATTTCACATAAAATTATTATTTAAATAATAATTCAATTATCGTACTGAGAAGTCATTAAAATTTAAATTTGTTTATTTAAAAGTTAATAAAAAATATGATAAAAAACAAATGAAATTTGCAAAATAATTTTATGTGAAATTATAGATATTTTACTATAATCGCTGAAAATTTCGTTAAGTTATCTTCAATAACTTTTTTATAGTTAATTTTTTAATTTAAAGTACTGAAAATGTTTATTGTAAAAAAAATAGTTGTTAAATTCAAAATTTTTATAAACTGTTTTGAGGGATGATTTTTAGGTATGACTACTTTCGATAAATATATTTTAATCAGTTTTCTATCATCAAGTGGTAAAAGGGGGGTCCACTTGACTTTATCTGACCCTTATAAAAAGGATACTCACTAATCACTCGTATTTATTACAAGCATGTGACTTGTTCCAGTTGCCATCTTACCCAAAACTAGCATAATCAATACTCACAAAGTAGTAAAGAATGCGACAGCCTGACTAATATTATCCAATTAAAACATTGGTTTGGGGTGTTGGCAACATTTTTTTTAAAACAAATCTTTACAGATTAATAAAATTGAAATGTCTGTTTGTAATGTCAAAATATGACATTACAAACAGACATTTCGATTTTAAATTAAAATCATGGGTCATAATTCGGACCAGGAGATTCCGAAAATGCAATTTTGAGAATTTTTGTCTGTCTATCTGGATGTTCCGATTAAACTCTCTGAAACGACTTTCCGATTTTGAAGGGACTTTCACTGGCAGATACCTAATATAATAAGGAGTAACTTAGGATACTTTTAAAATTAGGGTTCCGCGAAAGTCAAATTCACGCGGACGAAGTCGCGGCCATAGCTGCTAATAAAATTAACATGGCATGTCTTTGTATGTTGGCTGTAACATTTTTATCGACATGTACTTTAGATTAATTTTGACAGGAATATCTGAATTCTATTCTCTAAACAGTACTGTAATTAATCTATATTAATATCATATATATCTAGTTGACGGATGAACAATTAATTGTTTCGCCAAATTGCTTCATCTCAAGACACTGCTGACATACTTGATTCTCAAACGTACCTGCCTGTACCTGTAGGAGTCTTTCTACCAGGCTTGAAATACGACATTATGTCAAAACATTCACCATTATTAATAAATATGACACTGTTCCTCAAAGTGCGAGGATAAAAGCTAATTATCATGTCAAGTTTCTTATTATTGCCTCAAAGAGTCTGTTAAGTCTCTCTTTACTTTTGTGTTAGGTATTTTTTTTAAATAGCTTTCAGAAACACGTAGACTGAAAACTGTTTATGTGAAAGTGTTTTTAAGTTTCATCACCTGTTTTTTTTTAAACTTTCCACTTCATATTATAAAAGTTAGGGATTGGGACATAATGTTTGTGTCAATAGGAGCAAATATCTCGATACCTATTGACTTCAAAAGAATGTCATTAAGGACCATTGCTAAGTTTTTCCAAGGTCGAAGGTCTGACTACCAAATACTAAATACCCCACGTAACTATATACGCTAGAAAAAGATTATCCAACCTTAGTTATATGTGTTGCAGCGACCCCTCTTACTCTTTATATTTTTCAATTTCACTACTTAATTTGGTAGCACTAAATTATCTACTCATTTCTATAAAATGTCACAATGTGGACCCAGTAGATTCCGAGATAAAGACTGTGACACATACAGACAGATGGACAGGCAACCATGAAGATTACATAAGGATTCTCGTTTTTGCCAAAATGCCTTCTGAACCAATAGTAGACGGATCATTTCTTTCATATCATGTATGTATATATTTATAAGATACTGATTCGTTAGTGAGCATAATGCAACACGACTCTGTTCTTATCCCACTTCTTGTCCATCCAAAAGTTGTCTGGAAGAAATTGATAATAGCAGTAAGACCACATATTGTATTGTAGAATTTTATTTCTGTTAACTGTATCTTTTAAAACACAATAAAGCATATACATTCATTCAGTATTTCTTTCAAATTGGGTGAATTGATCAATGTGATAAATATAAACACAAGCTTGAATTATTCAATGTTATTGAATACTATACTTACTACTTCCACTTCCGTGCTTTTAATTATTTATTCAATTTGTTTTATTTACCCCGTTGATTATCAGCATTAGATATATCATGAGTTTTGTTACTAGGAGAGCATAAACAATGAAATAATAAATCATAGTTGCACCAATCGTTCGCGAGGAGATGACAGCAGCTATTCTCTTAAATTCACTCCGACGCGATTTTAATGGACTCCAGCCAAATCGGTGTTTTGAGAGTTCTTACTTAGATTATGAATAAAACATCGTTCCGAGGGGGAGAGGACGTAAGGGGGACGACGACTTACTTGGTAACAGCCATGCTCTTCCATGGCTGTTACCAAGTCCGTTCAACTTAGAATTATCCGAACACAAAATATTAAGTAGGATCGTCGATAAATTTAAATATTTTAACCTGAATAACGCTGTTATAGTCGGAGGTCTAATGCAAATTGTTGAGTTTCATGTGTAGCTGCTGCGTAACATTTATTGGTTAACATTAGCCTAGGGGTAACACCTGTCTCGGTTTTATGTTATTATATATGTATTATAATATAATTAGTAATTGTAGTTCGATAATATATTAGTAAGAATATTAAATCCAATTTTACAATCTTCAAGGCATCATATAAATAATAGTTATCACTTAATTTTAGCATGTATTTTGAAATCACAGACAAATATTAAACATTGTTTATTGACATAGATATCGTCATCATTATATTAATACGTGAAATAAAAACTTTGTACCCCTTTTTACGAAAATTGCGCAGACGGAGGAGTATATAATTTCGCACACTTATAGTTTATATAGAGAAGGAGTACATAATCCTAAAATTCTTTTTTAATTATGCATAAAAATACATCACACACACTACCATGTATTTGACACACACACGCATAAGATACTCTTTTATTTATTGTTCAAGTCAAATTAATAGTGTAGCTTTGGCAAAATCTGTGATTAGAGAAGTTATAGTCTTTAACAGCAGAACCTTAATAATGTTCAAACTTATAATTTAAATTAATTATGGTCGAATTTCGTTCAATGGGCGACCACTAGTTTAATTTATTCTGTGTACAAAGCACGAAGGCAAATACTCGTGTACTGGGGAAACATAGAAAACTACTTTTGTATTACCCAGTTGGCTGTATTGTGAGGCCTCGACTCCAGAAGCCATTTATTAAAGTGCACTCGTGCCACTTCGAAGTTCGCCAACCGCTATCCACTGATAGCCAACTTAGTAGAAGGCCGCTCACGTAATTTATGTTTGAGATTCTCATCAGCTTAGTTATGACGTAAGTTTTTCCTAGTAAAGCCCCTGGCTGCCTGCTATTTTTATTAATAACAGTGCCAGAGAAACTTTCGTGTTGCTGTGACCGAAAAAAAAGCTCGAGATGCGATTTTTTTGTTTTGTTTATACTTGTATATTTGACGAAATTGACGTCATTTATCGGGTTGAAAGCTATGTTAAGCCTTGACCAGGGATTTAAAGTGGCTATGTGCCGAGTTTCATTTAAATATCCTTTCAGTAGTTTCCATGTGAAGCTTCGACAGAGAGACAAACATTCTAACAAATTGTATTTTCAGGGTCTGCTATCGGAATGAGCACCTGTGAATTTTTTCCTTTTTTAAATTAATGCCACAAATTCGACTCCTCTACAGACTGGTTATAATTATTATAGATAGATGCAGAACAATTAGAATAGTGTTCACAAAATAATTAGGTAGAGAACTCGAAATTTCAGCAAGGAAAGTGATGTGGGAACCATTTCTTTTATTTTCGGCTATTTTAAAAGATCTTATCTAGATACTTAGAACTACGTTTTAACGGTTTATAGCGCGGTAATTTATTTGATTTTTATTATTCCAACGTTTCGGCCAGATTTTACACTTGACTTTTGTTCTTCCGTGATTATGGCTGCTGAAAAGTGGTCGAAACGACAAATTAATAAAAATGAAATAAATGACCGCCCCTAGAACCGTTAAAACATAGTTTTATTATGTATACTAGTGGCGAAAACTTAAGAAAATATTAGGTAATTAGAAGTCTCAAACTTTACTTTTTTAAACTATGATATATAATAGACATATGTCTTTTAGGCATTTCACTTTATTCAATAAAATAAGAACATTTATTTGTTCTTTTCTATAAGAGGTCAAAAGTACGATGATGGATTTTTTAAACTTAATATCCCTATAGCTACAAATATTGTTTAAATTTTTCTATTAAAGTTAACAAAACACTTTTAAATCCAGAATAAATCTAAAACCAATTTTACAACATTTTACAGTACATTAAGTGTAAAGTGACGACATTGTTTAGTCGTCGGACATAACAAGCCTTTACCGCAATTTTATCTTAAGTGACATTTGGACCCAAATTTATTTTTTGGTATAGTATTTTAAACTACTATATTGTTTTAAGACTTTCAGGTTTTGATTCACTAAGGTTTATAAGCTTAAGAAAACTGAAAGTCTGAAATCAAAATAATAATTTAAAATAACATTCGCAACAAAAAATGTACTATGGTCCAAAAGTCGCTTACGATATAATTGCGGTAAAGTCTCGATAAGTAATAATGTAAATAATCAATTTTACAGGTTCTGTCAAAATGGCAAGATGTTGCGCGATAATGATCGATGACTTCCGCCATTTATGGTTTACGAGCTCCCCTTCCGCACTCTGTATCCTGGCGTGCTCTCAAAGGCAATATATTGAAAATAAATCTATCCGGAATCGTGGCATTAATGCAATCCCGGGGGAAATTCGAGATGTGGCGTCCCGAAGCGCCGAACCAAATAAATAGGCAACATTAGAAGCGCTCTTCCCGACTACATTTGCACTGTTTACAGAATGCTTGCCCTTTGTTCGCTGTAATTGAACTCCGCTGTCTTATGCTCTCCGCGTATCGACTTGTAATGAATTGTAATCGATATCGCTCGTATGCACTTTTCTATTTTTCACCGACTTCTAAAAGGAGGAGGTTCTCAATTGGCCAGTATGTTTTTAACACGCTTTTATTAGCTTCACCTGTATGTATGTTTGTAACCGATCCCTTTGAGCTCGATTTTGTCCTACTTTGAACGATCAGATTTAATTCAAACTTAGCACACCTGTCAAAGTTCGATGTCAATGCAATAATACAGTACTATGGAGCTGATCTGATGATGGAGTGGGAAGGTGGCCATAGGAACTCCTGTACTAAACAAGATAGACCCGTCGTGTTTGAGCTCGTTTTACTTGTCTTGGCTAGCACTCTGCTGCTACATGATATTCAGGATTTCAAAAGTTTGTATTTAAAAACATAAAAAAACAACTAAAAAATGAAAAATAAATAATAGTTTAAAAAAAAAGTAAAAAAAACACGCTTTCATAAAAAAATCCAACTAAAAAATAGAAAATAAAATTTAATAAACTTGGTTTCTGATGAATGGGGTCTTACCGTGGAGTGCGAAAAAGAAATAATTAATCAATTTGATTAAGTACAGTGTAAAAAAAAATGAATGTACATTATTGTAAAAAAGCGTGGGGTGTATTATAATATCTTAAAAAGCGCTTTGAATGCGAAGGAGTGCAGAATGCTAATATTTTTTTTAATATGCATAAAAATACATTAAATCAATAAAAAAACATTATACGCGCTACCATGTATTTGACACACGCATATATAAGTATACTCTTTTGTTTATTGTTAAAGTCAAATTAACATTTAGCCTTGGCGAAATCTGGGATTATAGAAGTATAGGCTTTGACAACAGAACCTTAATAATATTCAAACTTATTATTATGGTCGAAATTCGACCACGGGCCACCACTAGTTTTATTAATATTACAACAAAAATCAGTTATTTAATGTTGGACTGAAATAATTAAAATAAAGCAGTATAATATCCGCCCATCACTATATATGTTCGGATATCGTGATTTCAGAGGAAACAACAATCCACCACGCTTGGTAATAAACACGAACTGATTAACAACAAATCAAAACCAAGCAGGTGTACGCTTTATCTATAAGTTAGAAACCTACGTCAAGAAACATCCCTACCTTACTGTCACGTAACATTGCACACTTCGAGAAATCAAACATTTCAACAGGAAAATACTAAGTACAATAGAGGAGAGTTATGATAACTTAAGGTTCTTGTTATGAAAGTTTTAATAATATCGGACGGGTCTAGAATGTAGAGTAGACAATGAATTTCATATTTACTTAAAGAACAAGCCGAAATCTCTATAATGTTATCCCATCGGTATTGAGTCATAATAAAACTTATTATTCATAGAATTTCCACTTAAATGTTACATTCCAGTTTGTACAATATTCTCGATTTTGTAATCCAACATTATTATTCCCTGACTCTAAAGGAAGGGGTGTGTTTTTCGCGCGTACCTTGTTTATTTGTAAAATTCTTTATTACCTCATATCTTCCAAACGGCTTGATGGATATTGACAGATAAGGTATCGTTATATCTGCCTTAAAAATCCAAATGACCTTAGATAGGGGTTTGAAAAATAAACACAATGTCAAATTCTGGCGCGAAATTGTAATACATTAAAAAAAAATAACCAAACCTCTCGAGTAGGGTATCAAAACAAGCGATTTAAAGGGGGTTACAAAAATATATGAATTGAATTATGAATAATAATATGGTATAAAAAATTATTGTTCTACGAGTGCGCTAAGATATAGTTCATTGAAATGTTACATGAGCTTTGCATTTGTTAGAGGACGCAATTTTATTTTTGGGACATGTGTGGGGGGGTCAATAGAAGCTTAACCTCAAGTTTGTGGGGTCGCCATCCTTGTCCCCCGGCCGCCAACTTGGAAAAACGGGTGAAAACACTTTTTTCGCGATATCTCGGAAACTATGCGTCTTACAAAAATTTGTAAAGTCATAATTTGTAGCAAATTGTTTTGCCTACAAATATGTTTATATAACTTGTTGCCCTAAATTAAAAATTAAAGAAGTTATAAGCAAAAAATGTGTTTTTTTTTATTCACTCCTAACTCTTTTCTTTACCATAGAACGTACCAAATTTACCTTATCGAATGTTAAGCAGGTAGAAAAGGTTTTCCCCGCCACCTATGAGGTAGAGTCCGTAGTCGCGTTTGTTTATGTATGTTCTGGCGAAACATGCAGCAACATTATGGAGATATCAAAGTTAATGGAAGAAAATGAATTTGAAGATGAACTTCCAACTATGACTCCAATTTTAACTCCTGTCATTCTTCATACTTTCACATTTGACGTTGATTTAGAGTCTGAACCACAGCCTGGACCATGTTGGCAAAATCAACGCCTAAAGTGTTGGAGCCATAACCTCAAACAAAGAAGAAGAAGAAGAAGCCTGGACCATCGAAGAAAAGTCGATTAGAGTAGCTAGCTAATAAGTGATTAAAAATATTATGATGTCGAGGATTACCTTATCAGCAAGTGTCCGATGGCCTACTGGGGACCACGTAAAAAAACGCGCCTACGGACTCTACCTCATAGGTGGCGGGGAAAACGGGGGACATTTTTTACCTGCTTAACATTCAATAAGTTAAATTTGGTAAGTTCTATGGTAAAGAAAAGAGTTAGGAATGAATAAAAAATTTCTCACTTTTTTGCTTATAACTTCTTTAATTTTTAATTTAGGGCAAAAAGTTATATAAACATGTTTGTAGGTAAAACAATTTGCTACAAATTATGACTTTACAAATTTTTTATAAGACGTATAGTTTCCGAGATATCGCGAAAAAAGTGTTTTCACCCCTTGTCCACGATCCCCCACGTCGGGGGACAAGGGTGGCGACCCCACAAACTTGAAGTTAAGCTTCTATTGACCCCCCACACATGTCCCAAAAATAAAATTGCGTCCTCTAAAAAATGCAATATTCGGTCCTTAAATTGTAAGATTTCAATGAACTAATACTATAAAGTCTAAAACAAAATAAATCATTAAAAAACCAAAAACCCGAGTGCAAAAAAGCCAATTTAAAAGTAATGCACTAAAAAGACCGAAACAAAATTGAGAATAGAAAACAAAATTAAAATATATAAACAATGTAAACTCTACTTTGGTTTAACAGATATAAAGAGCTAAAAGCCAAGTTAAATACTCGCATTAAGTTTAGTAGTAGGCGGGAGCCAATTGCAAATCATAAACCGAAAGAAAATTAATGATGTACGCTTGCTGCTAAAGTTAATGCGGGTATTTAACTTAGGCTTTCAGCTCTAAGGCTGGTGTGAACCGAAATTTAACCGACGGTTAACCAAAAATAATCACTGTTTTTCCATACATTTTTGGCGAATATTTTATTTTAACCATTGGTTAAAAGTGGGTGCACACCAGCCTTAATATAGTCTGTTAAACCGAAGTAGAGTTTAATTTGGGATGAACGATCTCTGTGGTTGAGCGGGCTAAGTCTTAGCCGGCCGAACTCGCTTGACGTAGAGGCTCCGGGTTCGATTCCTGGCTTGGTAAATTTCGGAAACTATCTGTTATTTACTAAGGTCTGGGTGTCTGGGGTCGGCCCCAAAGTGGTCTGTTGAATATTCGTCATAACACAAGCGTACCTTGCTTAGCTTGGGGATATACAATGTGTGTTTTTATCTGCCGATTATTATTATTATTGTTTGTTTATAGTTTATTTTAAATTTGATTTCTATTAATATTGTTGCAGACGTTATAGTGCATGACTTTAAAAAAAATTGTCACCTCTTATGTCAGATGGCCCGACCGCAGGAATTTGTATTCTTTTTCCATTCCTGCACGGATATACAAATTAAAATTAAACTATAAAATCTAGTGCCATACCGCTGTCAGTTGGAAACGTGTCCATAAGACTAGCTACATTACTATTACATTAAAAGGGACGAAAAGCGTTTTTATCCGTTCTAGGTAGGTGGTAGGGCATTTGCCGGACTGGATGGCTACCACCCATGGTCTAAAGCAGAGTACCCCAAACTTTTATGTGTCGTAGACCCCTTGCCATGTTTTTCCGTGTTGGGTAGACCCCCTACTTACCTGATATTGATTTCCTGTAAATTTCTAACTGTAGTGAAGTTAGTGTTAAAAACTTAAAGTAAAAACACATGTTAATTTATACATTTATTAATTGATATTAAATTAAAACTACTCAAAATAAAATTTTGTATCTGTTATGTAAAATATACGTAACATTAAATAAACATAAAATAAACTATAAATAAAATAACATAAGCAATAAGTCAATATTTTTAGTGAGAAGGATGAACCTGATGCTTTAATTATAAATTATCAACAATTGGCGTCGATTTTATAAGGGTTAATCTTAAATCTCCTCGGCTAATGATGTCCAATCTGTTTCTTTTTGTCGTTAGGAGATTGGTAACAGCGCTGAACCCCCTTTCCACTAGGTATGACGATGGAAAGGAAATTAAAAATTTCCTCGCTATATTCCATAATACGGGATAAGTAACGGGTATGTTGTTTTGCAGCCTGAATTGCTGATAACCGTTTTTAAACTGAATCTTAAGTTCTTCGTTTGTACTTAGTTCAGTCAGTTCCTCTTGTATTATGACATTCGTTTCTTCTATGTCACCATATGGATTAACTTACACAATTTTATAAACATATATAATAAATTTTTTACTTTATAGGTACTTTTATAAATAATGTATATGTTTTGATATTATAAGATAGTATGATGTAAGTAAATAGGTACTATCAGTGTATGTGTTGAAATCCACTATCGTGGACCCCCATTTTCATTTCATCAAGCCCCAAATTTTTTTTTCGCTGACGTAGACCCCTTGCAGGTTGTCATAGGCCCCTAGGGGTCGGTATAGACCACTTTGGGAATCACTGGTCTAAAGTAAGTCGCCATAACAACCTTGAGTTGTATTCCCGCATAAGTGACCAGGTTCCAGTCTCCCTTAAGAGAGCAGCAGCGCATTTGTAGCACCTTGAGTGTTGCAAATGTCCATAGGCGATGGTAACCGCTTTACATCAAGTGGGCCGTCTGCCTGTCTTCTGAACTCCTGCAATAAATAAAAAGCGTTAAGCTGATATCAAATTTGAATCTTTCAGTAACATTGTTCACCACTGCTTTTCAGTTCTGTGTTTTTCAATCAATTTCATTGATCTATTTATCAATCAGCATTAGCTAAACAAAGCGTATATATAATAAAGATGTACTTATTTTCCATAACTAACAAATTGAGTTTCATAAAAGTCAGTGTTAAATAATGTTTATGTTCAAATATTGAGTTCTCGTTTATATGCAATATCAAAGAGAATAATTTTCTTTTCATGTTTTGATATAATTTAACGCCTCAATGCAATTTGTTTGAAGATTAAGTTTTTCTTATAAGTATGAAATTGCTTTCACGTATTTCTTTAGATGTTTAGGTATCAATTTTGGACACCCACGTCTGATTGGAATGATGTGGGTTTGAAGCAGGACTGTTAAGAATATGACACTTCAGATTTGTATATGGATATTTGAATAATATATCGGATTCAGTTAGGTATATGAAATTATTTCGGATTTACCAATAGTTTCAGTTTTATTATATTTGTTTGTTTTTTGCGGATTTTGAATTTGTTGCGGAAATTTTTAAATAATGTTTAAGGCTTAATCAGTTGCTTAGTCAACTAATGTTTAGAACGTTAAATAGCATTTTTTTAACGAATACTCCATAAAAAAATGACTCCAATAATAATAACTCGGTGAGCCTGCAGCCCACATCTCCAAGCCCTTTAATTTTAGTGGAGTGTTGAAGTGAAGCCCATGGGTGACCTCTCCACTGGCTTCACCTCTCATCGCTTTGGTCTAATCCCTAGCAAAGAACCCGGAAGTGGGCGAAATGCATTTCCCCCGCCTCAAAAAAAAATGTAGTCAGCGATAATCGCCGGTCAGTGTCACGCCTCATTTACTTTAAAGTTATCGAAGGGGCCTCTTTCTACAAGTTGGCGTTTCTATTGCCTAAAGCAAGCCCTTCAAAAGTCAGGGTTTTTTATATGACCTGTGGTCTTCAGCGATATCTGTTATATTATAAAATTCTAAACATGCCGTGTTTGTACATTGAAGATATTTAAAAAAAACAACTGGAATATAAATATATAAACGATGTAGAACACGATGCAATTATTTTTAGCTTGCTTGTCTGATTGTAGGTGTGTCTGTTTGTTCGGGATTCTCGTTAAAAACTACGGGGTCGATTTCGATGCGGTTTTGCTGATTGACGACAGCAAATGTTTGGACTTCAAATCTACGCCACTCCGCATCCCGGGAGCCTCGCGGAAGTTTATCTGAGAACGATTTATACTGGCCAGATTTAATTATTTTTTTCGATTTTTAACGCGATTTTGCCCTATTTGGTAGCAAATTTTATGTAATAAAGTGTTAGTAAAATGTATTTTTTATCCGGGACTCCCGCGGGAATATTCCCGGTAGCAGTTTGTAATTGTTCGGGTGTATAAAGATTAGCTTATTCCGACTCAGTTTTCACTGAAACGATGGCATAGCTTACATTTTTTAAATACTGAGGTACTTTGTGACCTGGGTATCTCGCGGGATTTCGGCATATCATGGGTATCTCGCATGAATTTCAAGACAAGTGTCGACAAAGTCACGAGCATGTCCTAGTAAAATATTTTCGAAATGACAGTATATTAATAATAAATAGCATGCAAGTTAATTTGCTTTACAGAATGCCACATAATAACGTTCTCGTTTGAATGGAATTACGGCACAAATACCACTCGAGATTTTCTTGAAATTCTCCGCAATGATACGACATGAATGTAATTTAAAAGGGAAAATCTGCCTGAAATTATTTTTAAGAGGAGTGTAATTTTAATTGTATTTAATTAACCGACTACGTAAATGGAAAATGGAGTTTCCTATCATATAACTATGAAAATATAAATTCACTGAATTTACGTACTAATATATCTGTATTCTACGAAATCAGCAATATATTACGAACGTTATGATATAATAAACGTAAATCAATAAATGTTCAGATGTGACCGGTTCCTATATCTTATTTATTCATTCACTTGCATCATCATCGGTGGAATTTTGACATTACTTGCTGACATAACAAACATTGACACTGGACGTTATGACGATTTTTAACCGATGCCAAGGCGAATCAACAAGGCGGAAGCGAAACTTCTGAAAAGTAGCCTACGAGAGAATGAGACAAATTTAGAGTATCAAGCGTGTAGCATAATTATAAGATCTATTATTTTTGAAATATTTTTACATAATATTACGTTTCATATATTACATATTTAAGAAATGTTATGACACATATTATTCAGATTTTATGTTTTCACGCCGAACAAATTACACGTATGGTAACTAAAATAGGAAAAAAATCCTCTAGTTTCAATTGGATTTATGAACTTCAAAACTTCAAAATATTTCCAACTCTATCTTTATCATAGAGTCGCTTTTCTTTCGTTCATCGAGTTTCAAACCACAACGATTCTAAAGAAGTTTCACTTCAAAAATAATTTAATTGGTTGTCTATCAAAAATTTGACGCAAATGTTCTGAATGAATGTAGTTACTGTCGCCTATGGACATTTGCAACACCAGAGGTGTTACCAATTGCTGCTGGCCTTGAAGGGAAGACTGGAATCTGGCCACTGATATCGGAATAAAACTCAAGGTCGTTATGGCGGCACGTTCTAGACCGGGGTGGTAGCCATCCAGACAGGCAAATACCCTTCCTGGCTGTGAGTTGTTTCGTCGCTTCTAGTCAGGCTGCCCGGCGTCAGGAGTTAATATTCATTCTCCGTCATCAAATTTATATTACATTCAGGTCATTATTTTCGATATAATACGATATTTTTCACATCCGGACCTAGATCGGCTATTATTTCTTTAAAAACTTTTTCGACGAACAATCGCGAAACGTTCTCCCGTCCGTCGGGATATCTGGAATAACTTTCCCTATTCATCAAGCTCCCCACTGATTTGGTCTTCATCGGCTATTCATTTATGAAAGTATCCCAAACAAGCGTCCATCGGGGGAAATTCGACATCCTTGAAAAGTCTAATTAGAAAAGTTGTATTGTTCTAAGCAATTTGAAGACGTACGATTTTGTTTTAGAGGAAACTTAGTGAAATTTATTTTTCCCCTAAAAATACTTGTTGTTAAGATTAAAGTCACTCTTTGCTTCCGTGATTGAATTACATTGGTGGGAAGCGTTCGTAGTTTCTATAATAACAATCTTCAGAACTGAACATTGTTGTCTACAATTGAATTCTCGTCACTTTTTTGACATTTTGCCGCTTTGCTGCATGTTTGTTGTCTATGGATGAACGGCAATTTTGTCTGCTCTCTTTCTTCTTTTTTATTTTTTTATATTTATCATTAAAATTAAAGAACATTTAATTCTTCTGCACAGTATATTGTTATGAAAAAGATAACGATATAAATTATCGTAATCACACCTTTTTTTTGTTAACACAAAGAAATGGATTTTTCTTGCCACGAGCCATGGAAGGCCAAATACAGCGCCCAGTGCCGCTTTAGCTGGACGTCACGGGATCTAGAACATGGTTACTGCACCGTGACGCCCACGTGCGTGAACACAGGATGCCCCAGAACAATGGAAAGGTGGACATTTAAATCAGCTGAGACTTTATCATCATCTTACAAAATGTCGTAGATTTCGTACGAATGAACATACTTGTACGCCTATAATTGTACGTACAGTCCTTATTCTCGGAAAATAATGGGTCTACATGAATTAAATTTGTCAGCGCGGTGTCAATTTTTTTATATATAATAAAGTGAAGAATTCTCAAAAAAAACTGGAATTTGGAGGAATCAACCAAAGTGATCCGTATAAACACAAATTTTATTCTTTCCATATCATTGTATACCGTCCTGTCCTATTTCAACCAAATTGATTGTTTTTTTTATAGTAGCATAGGTTCGCGTTTGACCATGATCTCGCCCGATATAGAGCAGAGATACCTACTAAAAAAGTTTAGGATGAATAAATTTAAAATTCAGTTGAAAGAGTATTAAATATAAAGTTTTACTCGGTGGACGAATTCAATTGTAATTAAACACCTTCCTTGACTTATGAAATGTTATAATTATTATTACTATAACTTTTTTGACATTTATCAGTAAAAAAAATATGTATTTAATTTAACATTATATAATTTAATATAATTTATTATTGATATTTGTATGAGCTCCTATTTGAGCAAAACACGTGTATACTATATAACATATATGCCAACTGTTTACCCACGTTTTGAAAAAAATAGATTTGATTTGATTTGATAACTATTCACATAGGACTTAATGACACTAAGTTTGTAAGTCTCGGGAATGACAGACTCCGGCAATGAGTTCCACTCTTTTGCGTGTATGTGTAATATCCACCATATCGTCGGCGTCAGTAACCTTGTAACTTCATTTTTGGTGATATTATTTTTTGTTGATAAATTATCAACAAGTATTTATATATGTAACAAGTTTGACGAAAAACAAAAATTGTTACAGATTTCTGTACTTATGCCGATATGTCGGTGCCGTATTCAATTTGGTAGATGTCTTTTTTATTGCATGAATTCAGACGACCCACCTGTCGGAAAGCGGCGGAAATCCAAGGTGCTGCTGCTCTCTAAATGGAGACTGGAACTTGACCACTAATGCCGTAACACTACTCAACGTTGTTATAGCGGCATACTCTAGACCAGGGGTGACATCCAGACGGGCAAAAACGTTACTACCTGTGGGGTGTTTTTGTCTCTTACAACAGGCCTTTCAGCCGCAGGTTGTCTAATATCGATAGCATTACATAATCCCTTCAATGTTGTATTCTGTAGCGTCGCTACTTCATTAGCGATCAGACAGTCCTCCAAGCTCAGCTCGCTCATATTTTATTCATACAAGTGTAAGGCTAAAAATGTTATCCTCACTCGTGTATGGTCGTAAACTAAGATTTCTTTATGTATTGAATTGATGAAATCATATTCGTTTTATGCTTATTTTATGTCTGGATATACTCGTGAAATGTTGCCTTTTTATGTTGATCGCATACACGAATCAAGGTTGTATCATTCATATATACGAGTGTATTGTTACGTCTGTTTCCCAATGGAGTAGGCAGAGACGATGGTTCCCCACCTGCTACGCTTCTGACAAATACTTTTCGCTTCGTCAACTTTCATTCTTCGTTCACTTTCACTTCATACATACTCGTTTATTTAAAGTGCTTTTTAACCGACAAATAAACATTTAATACGAATAAAATTTAAAAACTTCGTTTAAAAAAACCGACTTCAAAAACTAAAAAACTAAAATGTATAAAATAACTTATTTCTAAAGCTATTATTATTAATATATATTATCTAAAACATCTTAAAGTCGGTGCTTAGTAATTTTCAAAATATAGTAATTTTTATGTTTTGCTTTGCACCGACTTCAAGATGTGTTAGATAATATATATTAATAATAATAGCTTTAGAAATAAGTTATTTTATACATTTTAGTTTTTTAGTTTTTGAAGTCGGTTTTTTTAAACGAAGTTTTTAAATTTTATTTGTTACTTTTTAGTGTCTAGCTATGTATGGGTGGACCTACAAATGGTGCCGCGCTTCTTAAAAAATATAGGTCCTAAGAACCCGGAACAAAAAAAAATTCGTAAAATGAAAACTACTGGGCCAAACTATGTCAAATTTTTAGGGGACCACATGGCAGCTATTTCGCGTCGAACAAAAAAAGAATCACGTAAATCGAATCATAAATCTCAGAGTAATTGGTGTACATATGGAACGGAGTGAAAATTATTTTCATGAAAAATGTTCATAAAATGAAAACTACTAGGCCAAACTATGTCAAATTTTTAGGGGACTACATGGCAGCTATTCTGCGTCGAACAAAAAAAGAATCACGTAAATCGGATCATAAATGACGGAGTAATCGGCGAACATATGGAACGGAGTGAAAATTATTTCCATGAAAAATGTCCATAAAATGAAAACTACTGGGCCAAACTATGTAAAATTTTTAGGGGACCAATTGGAAGCTATTCCACGTCGAACAAAAAAAGAATCACGTAAATCGGATCATAAATGACGGAGTAATCGGCGAACATACATAAAAAAAGGAACAAAAAAAAAAAAAAAAAGATTCCGACGAATTGAGAACCTCCTCCTTTTTTCGAAGTCGGTTAAAAAAGAAACCACCCGAAGAGCAGCTAAAAACAAAAAAAAATATTCAAGATTTAGATTAAATTAGTTCTTAGTTACTCTTGAAGTTGGTTTCTCTTTTGTTAGAATTTTTTATTGTTTATGGTTATTATTTTTTATTCTGTGGGAGCCTAATCTAATATACCGCCGCTCCGTAACATATTATAGCTTGAAGAGAAGAAGCGACGCAACAAACTCTTCAGCAACATGCCTAGCTCTAATCATTCTATATAATACTTGCGTCCCAGCGTGTAAAGCTCTGCATAGTATATCCGTGTTACTTTCATAAAAACTTAAAATGTTTTTATATATATAAACCTTGAATGAAAATTTATTTAACATAATTAACAATTAATAAAAATATCACATCAAAGATAATGCGTTAAACTTATCGCTACATTTGTATAAAACTGTCAATAACTATAACATAATTCCGAATGAAAAGTGGTATAAGCTAAAAAAAATATTTTTTACTTTTTAGTTACTCTTGAAGTGGGTTTTTTTTATTAAATAATTTTATTACCTAAACTTTCTTTGATACATCTGTTGTCTCATTCACATAATATAAATATATATTGTGTGTACTATAAATCTAATACATATCAAGTAAAATGCGAAAGTGAATTTGTTGGTAGGTAAATAAAACTATTATCAATAATGTTAAGAAAGTTCGGACATGAAGATGGAATTAATGAAAGGTGACTAACATCACTTTGTATATGTCATAAGTACCTATGTATGGCGGAGAATTGAATTTGTCGGGCAGAAATTTAAAACACAGTAAATGTTATAAAAAAATCTGAATACATTAATATCTTAATAACACGAAGAGATGTAGTAGCAACCAAGAAAATGAGTTCCATGAAAATGGTAAATAATTTAGCGCGTTATACAAAATCAAATTACTAACACCCCCGCCCCCTCCCCGCCTCCCCTCCACGGTCCTCCTCTCAAAGGTCTCGGGCGGTGAATGGGAAAATATTTGCACCGAGGCCTGCCTACGACAGTTTGATTACGTATTGATTTATTTCTTCTGAGAGGCGGACGCCAAATCTCAGAACCATGCATAAGTAATGATAGTCCCTAATTAAAAAAACTAAAAAAGTTTCACTTTAATGGCCTCTATGGTTGAGTGAGTCAAGCCTTTGTCGGCGTAGCACACTGGAACGAGGAGGGCTCCGCGGTACAAACCAAACCAATCTCCTCGCCTCATTTTAAGTGGTACATTGTACTGGTTCAGTACAAAATGTCATGTTACTCTTACAAACTCATTTTAAAATCATGTCCTACCCAACCATATCATGTCTACCTTTCAGGCATGTAAATGGTAACTGAAAATAACTTAAAAATCAGCAGAGTCCAGCACAGCCATTATTTTTATATTTATGTGTGATCATTTTAATTTGGCTTAGGGCAGAATCGTATCATTGTAGATTGTCATACTACATCAAAAATTGATCTCGGATTATCCGTATGATCCGTAAATACGAAAGCTTATAGCAAAAAGGAAGAACTCTATATTTCAGAGATAATCATTATAACTAGTGGTCGCCGAGGGGTCGAAATTCGACCATAATTAATTTAAATTATACGTTTCAACATAATTAAGGTTCTGTTGTCAAAGACTATTATACTTCTATAATCACAGATTTCGCCAAGGCTACACTGTTTATTTGGCTTTAAACAAACAAAGGAGTATATATGCGTGTGTGTGTCAAATAAATTGTAGTGTGTGAAATGTTTTATTAATGCTAGCTTTAAAAAAATATTAGCCTTCTGCACTCCATCTCTATATAAACTATAAGGGCCTTGCTTATAATCGTTTCTTCAATTTAAAGAAACTGCTCAGCAACTGATTAATGATAATCTTACCCATAAACTCCTCTTTAGTCGAAAATTTTGGGTACAACCAACGTTAAACATTCAAATTTCGTTTATCTGTGCTCCTCTTAAGTAGACAACAGGTAATACACGTTTATAAGTGAAAAAAAGATATTCATTGATTAGGGTCTGATTCTGATTCTCTTACTTAAGAGATGCCTAATCGTTTCTTAACGATATTATTATAAGTAATAAGGCCGTAAGAGTGCGAAATTTCATACGCCTCCGTCCGCGCAATTTTCGTAAAAAGGGGTATAAAGATTTTGCTTCACGTATTAATGTAATGATTTATTATGTATGTATTCGTCTACTGAAAAAATCTAAAAATAGTCATTTATAATTAGAAATCTTCAAGGAACATTTACATAATTATTAATTATATAAAAGTGTGCCACAAAATACACGCGGGTAGCAAGGGAATGGTAGGTGGTGGAACGTGAGATGAAAAATTCTCATTTACACAGTATGGGGTATTGATTCACCCCGTTTTGAAAACAAGACCCTGCCTCGCGATCTGTCCGCCCACAATGTTCGCATCCCACCAATGCTGCGTGAATAATTAAGCCATGACCCCTGATAATTTCGATTCTGAATTTCTTCGCTAATAAAACGAAGCCGTTTGTTTGTATATAGTATAAAAATATTAGTATTTTTACGAGTTGCAGTCCATACGTAATGCAGAAGATCGTAATTCAATAACACGCGCAAAGTCCGTGACTAAATAGATTACCGAATATACACAAGACTTGCTTCGCTCGTGGTTATCGTGGTTATGCCGCCATAACAATGTTGAGTTGTGTTCCGGCATTAGTGACCAGGTTCCAGTCTCCCTTAAGAGAGCAGCAGCGCATTTGTAGCACCTTTTGGTGTTGCAAATGTCCATAGACGATGGTAACCGCTTTCCATCAAGTGGGCCGTCAGCCTGTCTGCTGAACTCCTGCAATAAAAATTAAAATATCGCTCGACTGCCTCGTCCCTCAATTGGGGCATTTATTTATACTGCACAGATGCAATAAGTCTGCCCGGTCGCGTGGACCGAATTTACTAGAATCAGTTTGTACTTTAAATACGAGACACCTGGCTATAATGATCACAATATAACAATAGGCCGTAAAAGATTACAATACACAATGGGCTGTTTTTTTTTAATCACAAATTTTAAACACAAAGTAAACAAAAGAAGTTCAAATGCCGAAAGGTAATTAAATGTGTTTCTACAGGTATGCAGGTGTGAATTTGTCTTTGTCGGCGTCTAGGTCGTAACAGTATCTTGTTGTAATATTTTCTTAAGACTTCCCGATTGGCACACGTAATTAAAATCATATTTTAACGGTTTTAAGTGTGGCATTTTATTTCGTTTTCAGTAGCCGTGATGATGGAAAACAAAGATGTCGTGTGACAATGAGTAATGTTTAAGTCTTTGTCTCCAATGATCACGGCTACTAGAAGTGCCCGAAACGTCGAAATAAGAATCAAGTGTAATGCCACAGTTTTAATTATCTTGTTGTAGGTTGTAATGATTTACTTCCGAATGTTAACAAAATCTATAAATACTAAACCGCTCACTTTAAACCATACATAATATACTTACTTATACTACTTACGTATTTGAATTTTGTACTTATCCTTAATTTCTCTTTGTTTCAGGTAAATATATTAAACAAACAACATACAAAAGATGGCGTGATCACGTAAAAGCAAAACAAAAAGGTTTTTTATGTACTTTTACTAAGCCGTGTAGATATTATACACGGATAACAAAAGTTGAAAGGGTTTGCAACTTGTATTCGAAGTAATAAGTTCGACGCGAACATAATCTGCGTCGGTGGCCTAAACGCGAGCTGTATTGGGCCGGAGCTTTGTTTGTCGACCGAATTGGAAAGAGCTCTGTTGAACGGGCCCCGTGTCGAGTGTTTATTAACTGACCTCGAGAGCGAACCTTCCTATTAGGCTCGCAGAAACGACGAGAGGTGCTCTCCAAGATAATTTTACACGGTTTGTAGGAACGGCCGAATGGACTAATTGTTTGGGTAATTCGTTTGGAAATTTTGCTAACTACGCCAGTAAAGTTTTGGTCGATCCCTTTACTACTTGGGTCCTTGGCAAATGTGCTATTTAAAGGCCTTTAGATAGGTTACTTTGAAATACGCTTCAGCTAATTATTGAGTTTAACTTTTTCTGATTTAACTAAAACTACATTTAAACGGTTTTAAGATGGAATGAAATGTAGTAATGATGTACCCCATTTATGAAAAGGCATTAAGAAGATGTGGAACAACTATCCTGTTATAGCGGCACTTCCCACCGCATATAAGGTGCTGTTAGAGGCTCGGATAGTATACAGAACCAATCTTAAGCGATCATCAAGCGAACTCTGAATTAGATCAGGTATATTACAGCATAGATAATCTGTCTTTTATTGTAGTAGAGTTAATCTATCTGTACTATAATAAATCCGTAAATAGTTCGAGTTTGCTCATTGCATTTAAAATGTAACAAAATCAGGGGGGCTAATTCGGACCTGCAGATTACGAAAATACAATGTTTAGAAGTTTTGTTTGTCTGTGTGTCTGTTAGAGCATCACATGACAATCTAGATAGATAGAAGAAGAAGATTAAAAAGGAGTAGGATGTAATATACTTGAAAAATATTTATTGATGGAAAACCTACAGCTAAATAAATACATTTAATTAGATAACTATAATTAACAAAAGAAAGCCAATGACAGGTTTTCACGAATAAGCTATTGGTTAAAATTATACATGCAGACGTAAAAAAAGCAACGAGATGATTAGTCATTGTTGTAAAATTTAAGACTTAGACACCGCTTGGCTCCTGAAATACTGATTGCAAATGGGTCGATATCATCGTATTTACTTACATTATTTAAATAATTACTTGCTCGCACTAGAAATGAGTTTTGTCTGTAATTAGTAAATCTTAAAGGTACATTTATGGGTTAATTAAATCGTACAGACTTCGCTGGAATATTAAAGTGGACCTTATTTAGAAGATTTGGACAATCAATGTCGGAGGAGATAATTTGGGCTATCAAGTTGGGCCTGTTCCGGTGCACGCATAAAGATCACAGTATTAGCATTGCTGGGTTTGGTTAGTCGCTTTTTTATTTTATTATCTTTTACTCTTATTTTCGTCTAGATTTTATGAGCATTAGTTTATTCCAGAAAACCTCTAACGTAAAGAAAAAATAAGTCTTACACATCTAATACATAATATAACACTAATACCTATTCAAAGTAGATGTAGGTTGTTTGCGGGAATGGCGTGAGGTTGCTTGCTGCTTTTTCTATACACGGGTAAATACATCGTGTTTCTTTCAAGATTTTTCCTCAATTTAGGGTAAATGTATTCACGATCTCTAGTGACAGCCCGTGTTGCCAGGTTCCTTTATGTATAAAAATTAATAGATAGAATATTATAGACTTATAGAAACGTTACAATGTATGAATAAAACCGAAAATCAATTGAAATTAATTTCCTGGAGAAGTTTTATTATGTCTATTAAATGAAATGCTGTGCAACATAAACGCATACCAATGTACGTGGGTGTGGGTGTGAACAGAAAATCGCCTTTTACTTCTTTGTTCAATTTTGGCTTAGCACTGTTTGTGATTCCATCCAGAGCCTCGTGTAAGCTTAGTAATTTCTACTCAGCGAGTAGGTACTAATTATTCAAGACATTGTATATGAAGTTATGCTAATTGATTCTTCTAATTTTAGTGAGTTTAGGGCATAAACTCAATATAAAGTTTGAACTTGGCATGTTATTCTTAGAAATGTCGAACTTTTTTATTTAAAGTAATTAATTAAAAGTACCCGTAATGCCATCTAGCGAAGGTAGAACCAACCTTGATAGCAACACATTAAAATTTTGTGAATTGCAACGGTGGCGCCATCCTTTACGCCAGTGTTTTTCAACGTGTGAGTCGCGACCCCCTAGGGGGTCGCGAAGCTTTTATAGTGGAGTTGCAAAAGGTTGGTAAAGCTACTGCAGTAAAATCTGAAATATCCGTAGATTAATCAAATTGCAAGGACACAAAAGTACTTTTTTATTTTTCTATGACTTAATCACGAACATCAGTCGCCATATCGCTTCTCCTGCTTTGAATGGTATTGTCGGAGAGGGGTATATTTTTGAGTTTTTCGACCTCTTGTTTGCCAAACATAATCTCCGCCTTATCTAAAGCCGCTGGTAAAATAAAATTTTCAGTAATAGTATGAGATTTTCCTGCTTTAGCCACACGAAGAGCTACTCGATAACTAGCCAGCAACGCTTTCTCATTTACGCGGGGCAGCCGGCATCAGGCGTAGTCGCACTTCAGCGCGTAAATTGCGTTATCTATTAGCGACGCATTCGATGTAAAAAATTACGTACTTAATTATGTATTTATACGAATCCTTATTATGAAAAAGAATAAATGTGTTGGATTGAATATTTGTCTCAAAATAAAATACATGAAAAAAAGCATTTGTCGCGAGATATTTCTTCATACTAAAGGGGTCGTGTCATGAAAAAGGTTGAAAAACACTGCTTTACGCTATACAGCCACGGATATCCGGGACGGAGAAAGAAAATGATTTCCTGCGGCCGGGCGGCCTGTTGAAATAGGCGACAAAACATACCCAGCCAGGTGGTAGAGCACTTGCCCATCTGGATGGCTAGCACCCCTGGTCTAAAGTATGCCGGTATAACAACCTTGAGTTGTGTTCCGCCATTAGTGACCAGGCTCCAGTCTCCGTTTAGAGAGCAACAGCACATTAGCACCTTTGGTGTTGCAAATGGCCATAGGCGATAGGCATATTACATTCCTTCAGGTGGACCGTCTGTCTGTCTGCTGTACTCATGCTATGCACACACACGCACACATACATATTATATATATATATATATATATGTGTGTGTGTGTGTATATATATGTTTGTGTGTGTGTTTGGGTGTGTGTATATATATATATATATATATATATATACATATAGGAAGGTAAACTTGAAAAGACAAATAGACGCACATCGTTTATAAGAAACACAATTTTTCTTGAATGATGAAAAAGTATAATTACGCAATATGTTCATCATTTTCCATTTTTTGCAACCATATCGTAATTTTTCGTACACGAAAAATATTACTTGAATATGTGGGTAGTACAGTTGCCTACCACGAACGATGAACTATAATTCCCACTCACTCACAGTTCCCGACGGTGACCCGACCACGCATAGACCGACACGCCATCGCTCCACAAGCACCCTCAGGGCGCCACCACTACGCCGCCGCTAGTTCCGCCGATTGCCCCGTCCCATTGTCGGGCGCTGCTAGTCCTGCAGACGGCCGCGACATGTCAATCGTCCTCCACTGCTATCGCTCCCGAGAGCATTCGTCAATCCATCAGCACATTTTCTCATACTGGCAAGGCTTCAGTTATTACTTCCATTGTAGGCACGAGTTCATCCCACTTATGATCTCTGAGAGGGCATCGTTCTCGTAACATCTTCTTTATTGGTTGCAGGTTTAGTGGGCGTAAACAGGGTAAAATGCGAGCATAAAACACAATACTTTTTTGTATCGCAAAAAAGTCTCCCGTCTACTTTAAAAGTACAGATGGCGCCTCGACCCCGCTCGAGCCATATGCTCTGCTCTGATTGATCGTTTATTAAATTACAATATTCATAACTTTTATTAGGTTAAGACGATCTTTAAGTTATAGAAAGATTTAACAAATCAAATAAAATAAAATTAAGAATTTTAAAAGTAATTAAAATGTAAACAAAAAATAATATGCGTAATACATCCAAATAACAATCAATCCGATTCATAGCTCCCTCCGACACACACACACACACACACACACACACACACACACACACACACATATACGTTTATTCCTCGGAAACAGTACTTTTTCTGAATGAAATTTACCACATGTGCTTCTGTATACGGCTGACAACGCGTTAGCTAATTTTCGTGACGATTTTTTGGCTGATTAAGGCGTCACAACGTTATAAACAAACTAATATTCGCATTTATAATATTAGTGAGGACTTCGCCAATGAAAAAGGAAATAAATTCACATTTAGAAGTATCGAGGCAAATTAATACTTGTCACATTAGAGACGGATAAGAGGCGTTTGATAGCAATTAAAATTGGTTCGCAATATCGCGACTCGATTGAAATTAAAGCTCAGACTCGAAAATGAAATGTGGGTTAATAGATATTGCCAGTGTCGAGCCGAAACGACTCTTACTTGTCTTGTTCTTGGGTCTAAATCTGTGGTGACATGGACGTAATTTTGACTGATATCACGGTACGATATTAATAATAATTTCTCCGCTCTTAGCGATCTCTTGTGCAAAGATTGTGTATACTTAACCAAAACAATTATAACGTACATGTTTTATATTTATATAGTGGATAGAGTTAAAACCTACATTTTATTTGTTTGCATGACGATTTACGTCCGCTTTTGAATATTCTATTGCAGGCAGTTGCTTCTTCAAATAAAACCCGATGCGGACTGTATGACTTAATATTGTCGTAATTTACAATTAAATTAAAACTGTATATAGACGAAATACGGAGAGAATGATGAATGGCAGAGAGTAAAGTAGTTCGTATTGGTGCCATATGTATGCAAACAATCTGAAGTGAGTAAGTGAGCATTTCCGGCCTCCAATACCGCTTCTATATCCCACGTTCCGTACGAAGCCTAGCTGCTAAATGTGCGAGCTATGGGCGTCGGCGGTATACGGGGCGTGAAGAGGTGTGCTCCGGTGGGTGGGTCAGGGGGGTGCTCTCTGTTGAAAATAATTGTTACAAGAAGTTCTTTTTTTATATTAATATTAGCTTGTGCCAGCGAAACTTCATACGCGCTGCCAAAATGACATATTGTTGGTGTATAGCGACGCTGGCACCAAAAAAACGACTACAGCGCCATCTTTGCCAGCGTCATTTATTGGCATAGAAAGTTGCCTAAATATTAACACGGGATATAAGCTAGTTTAATTTTGAATTTAATTTTATTCCGTTCATAGAAAGTGTGAAAACAAGACAAAATAAAACAATTTGGAATATATGAAATATGTGTATAAAGGTCGTTCACCGCGAGCTACAACTCCATTAATTCTTTCAAAAGTACTTAACTTAGTAACTTATAAAATAAAAGAGCTTGAGATATAAATAGAGTAACAATTAATATTAAGAAAAACAATTTTTAGCTAGACTTGCTGTGGAATTTCTTGCCGCTACTTCTTCTTAACAAGAATAACACGTTGCGAAGCGGTGTACATAGAATAGGAAGTAAAAAATTATTATTAAATTTTGGCTTATATGTGTGACCTTCAAAAAGTGTTCTCCAGTGGAACTTATTTTAAATAAAAACATTTGAAATTGAATTTTAGCATTCACCTCTAATATAATGTTACAAATCCGAGCATTACATCAGTGACGAAGGAGAACCAAGAATCACAGTGCGCAACCTGTAGTGATAAAATCTGAATATTTTGATAGAACTTGTAACACAACAACCGTTTCTTCATATATATCATAAACGTTTCTTTACAGACGAATGCTCGTCTATCAGGGAGGCAGTATTAAAATAATAAGATTGCAATTTTACTTACATACTTGTATACTGCAAGGCTTTCGCCTGGTATTATACATTTTTGACATATCTCGTGGAAGTTTCCGCAATCTCCACGATCAAAATCTTGTTGCTATATTGTTAGTACCTCAAAAGACGAATATACTCATGAATATTAATTTACATGGGAGAGCTTTAAAAAACAAAATTACAAAAATATCCATATAACTTATTTTTGTATCGATTGCGCAATTCAGTGCATTTACGCGTTGTTTATTTGCTTCTCCTCTATCTTATGTCAGGGCAGAGGGCTTTATTATTCTTTTTAACCGACTTTAAAAAAGATGAAGGCTGTTTTCAAATCGTAGTGTAAATATTTTTATTAAAAATACTTTTGGGAAAATAAATTTTAGGTCTCTCTTTCTTTTCTTTGTCCAAGAATCTTACAAGAAGGCACTTACGTTCTGAGTATCGATTAACATGCTCGTTTGTTGAAAACATAGCAAACAACAATAACAGTTCTATAGCAGTTTGTAGTAGTGAAAAGGGTATTAAAAATCTAAATCTAGTCCAGTATCGTTAGTTAGTTTGATGGATTGAATTAAATTCACAAACGGCAGGAAATCCGGCTTCGTTTCATGTGGGAATTGTGCAATTTGGCAGGTTTTAACTGTGCCGGGTGTACCAGGGCACCAGGAGTGCACTGCAAATTGAATCTTGGCGTCGGCCATTCGTTAATTTGGCGGCTTGCCCGGCGCCCCCACGGCCTACCGAACACGGGGGCGCGTAAGGTTGAAAACATTCGATGTTAGGTGGTGCGAGAATTGAAGTCTATTAAATTTTTAATTTAATTTATTGTCCAATACATTCTTGTTATTATAGAATATCTACCAATAAATTGAGATTTGATTGAGAAAACAAATATTTTTAATATCGGCTATAAATGTCAGTTTATATGTTTCGTTCGCCCTGTCTATCCACTAGGCAGGCATAAATTTCATATTTTGCCATGAAAACGTATTACGACGAATTAGTGAAATCCCTGAATACAAACCTAATTAAAATGTGGGTTATACCTACGAACCGCCAAGAAAAGCGGTAAAAGAAAAACAATGTGCGAATAAATTTTCTAAAAATGTCCATTTTAGTCAGAATACCTCACAAATGTATACAGGCAAGATATTTGCGACTCTATAAGGTAAGGGCTTGGACACACGATGCGTTGCAGGTTGCAGCGCCCGCGCAGCAAAGGTACTTAAATTAAAGTTAAACCGCAGCAGAGGGACTACAGTATTGCATCACGTTATTATTATTATCATTAGTAGTGTCGCTTTTTTGAAATAAATACATAAGTCTATACGACTAAGCCTGCCAGGAATGAGATACGAGGTTAACATCGTGCAGCACATATTAGAGGGTCAATAAAACCGATGATTAAAACATAGGTCCAGTATGGACCGAAATAAAACTGATAATAACATTTTTAGACTAACACTAAGCTACTAACAGTGAAAAATTGAAAGTGATACTTGAGTAGTTCATTTTGAATTATGATATGTTGAGGGATGCAGGCTAAAGGAATTATATTTATACTAACTGTCCCGGCAAACGTCGTCCTGCCCGGAAAAGCTTCAATCGATATCCCGACAGCATTAAAGTTTATAATTAACAAATAAACAAAATAGGGGTTGATCGTAGAGGGTTGAAAATTTAGGGCTGTATTTATTTTTTACATACAGCAGTATCATTAAAAAAAAACTAAAAGAAAATAAAAAAATAGGGGTGGACTATCCTTAACATTACGGGGTATGAAAAATAGATGTTGTCCGATTCTCAGACCTATCCAATATGCACATAAAATTTCATGAGAATCGGTCAAGCCGTTTCGGAGGAGTTAAACTACAAACACCGCGACACGAGAATTTTATATATTAGATAAATAAAAGTTAGAGAAGCATTACCTGTGAGTATATTCTCTGAAGTTTCACTTCTACTGCGTGTGAACTGCACACACACACAACGCTTTAATCCGAAACAATAGCGTGCATTTTCTTCTGTCGCACAGGCAACTGAGCAATGCCGTTTAGGCGTGAGCTGGGATATTTGTGCGTATAACAGCGCAAGAACATCGATCACTCCGTCACCGCGCCGCCGCCGCAACGCGTCATGTATCTATGGCGAACTTGACAATTTTTATACCTGGATCTTAAAACAACTATAAAGTATCTTTATTTCAATAACTAAACGTACTTCACGCCTTTGGGTAAATTAAATCTTGGTAAAATTCTATTGTTTGTAACTTCGCCTAGGTGTGTGTGAATGCACTGAGAAATACGTCACGTGTGTGACGTATTTCTCTAGTTTGAAAGTGTGTAATTTATTTTTGGTATATTGTAGCTTATCTGTAAAAAGCCTTAATTGCCTCCTCCTCACGCCCAAACATTCTCAGTGTCAGTTGATTGATTAAATTTCCAATATATTGCAATTTAGCTCCTCGCTTGTTCGAAGTTGTTGTAATAATGTCAAACTGTATTATATTTGTCCTTTGTTGTATATTGAATCAATATTATTGATATTAGAAATTATAGCTGTTTATTTATTAGAAGCAACTTAATTAAGTTGGGAGATGATATCGGGTGTTATGAGATCATACTAGGGCTGTTACTTGGCTTCAATCGCAAATTATTTTCGTTCAAGGAATCTTATGAAGTTTTCTTAAACTCTACTAATATAAATACTGGAAAAGTGTGTGTGTGCTTTTGTATTCGTTTTATACCTTTTGCAACAAAAATATAACATATATCCAAATGTCGCATACGATAAAATTACGGTAAAGGTTTGATATATGAATCGGGAAACACAGACACCGCCAAATTGTTCCACCCAACGTATGTTTATTGAAGTATTAACCAAAGCTCCGTGAAAAAGCCAAGTATCAATTTAAAAATACGTAATAAAATCCCCACACTTTTCTTATGTATCTTTGCTGAAAAAAGATTCCGATGCGAAACGGTTCAAAGTACTTGTGACCTTTTTTTCTACGCTCAACGCTTCTGGGAGGCCTTAAAAGGTCTGATTTGGCAGAACCGTTGATTAATGTGTCCCTTGACAAATTACGCCTACACGACGGGATTGTAAAACTTGCTAAGTGGGGAGCGGGGCTTCGCGAGTGTGGCGCCGTATATCCTGAAGCTTTAAGAGAATGAAGTAGCACGGCAGTACATCATTTGTTAAGTTTGTCTATTCATCTTCTGATTGGTTTAAAAAACCATAAACACACACAGTTCCATAACAGCAGTAGTCATTGTGGAGAGCAAGTAAACTGTAAGTAAGTATAATAGGCCTAATCGTCGTGTTTTTCGACCTATAAAATTGTACTGTGCAGACCAGGAGTTTATAACTGTCCAAGAGTAATAATGCCAAATTTGGCTTATAATTTTTTATTTAATGATACATAGACATAAGTTCATGTCCAAGACTCGCCAACTATTTAGATCGAGCCTGCAATCGTTCCCACGTGCCACTGTCCCATATTGCGAAACTTTCCTTAATTGACATTCAGAACGGTAACAGTCGGCTTCGTGTCGCGTACACAACGCGCTCAGCACTATACTCTTTATGTTATGATGCCCTAATTACCTGCAGACGTGACTTACAAACACATTCATGAATAACGAATATTTTTTTGTTATCATCAGTTTAATGGACCTAAGCAAGCCTCTTGAAGATGTTGTTATCCTAATCGTCTCTGCAGAGTTGACTACAAGAAAAATATTACTGCCGCAGGGCAGTTTGTGCTATTATTATGCTCAGAGTCTAGATAGCTTCTAAGAATGTTTTGTTACGAATAAACCAAGCGGAAACAGTGATAAGTGAGTCAAATATAACACGCATTTTAACGGACCTTTTATTATCTAAGATAAGTATAGTGGATTTATAACTAAAGAATTGTATTTTATGCCCAGCTGTGATAGATAAAATTTTGTTCGCGTTACCATGACGGCGTGTTAATGTGAACGCAGTTCCATCTCTTCAGCTATAATCGTGTATCCTACAGAGGATATGACGTCATTTATTGGGATGAAAATATCCCAAGTTTTGACCCGGAATCTTAGCTGACGTTATGTCGAGTTTTAATTTAAAGCCTTTCAGTAATTTTCACGTGATCCGCTGACAGGCAAACAGATGAATTCTAAAATGTATATTTTTGTAGTCTTCCGGTCCGATTAGCCTTTTTGATAAGTTGTACAAACTCGACACCCTAACACAGTTGTTAATTGCAACTATACATTATATAAGTGTCACGTTTTAAAAATTTCGTTTCACCTCACTTGCATACGTTTATCTTGTGGTATGGTAACTGGTATTACATTTGTCCTATGATTAATGTGAAAACAATAAAAAATCTAATTCTCACTGCCTTTATTTTCGAAGTAGAGAACGACGGTAAGTGACGTGACAAAAGTTGGGACTTCCGTGGGCGCACGAATGTCGCTCGGGTGATTGACGAGCTGACTGACTGCGCACTGCTGCTTGTCTTAATTTACTTCATTCTATGTGTTACGTTTATTATCTTCAAGTGTGTTGATATTTTATTCGAAATTTTAAGGACGATTATTTTAATATTAACTCTAGATTTGATTATGGGCAGATGTTAACCAGACCAGCGATGATAAAATTATCATCGCTGGTTAACATCGTAACAACAACACTATTCGTCTCTATCCCTTTAAGGAAAGGCTATTTAGAGATGCTGCTAATAAAACTATTGGTTCCAAATAGCTTTGACAGAATTATGAATTTTTTATTTAGTTATTGCGTCCAGATTTGACTGCTTGAATTAAATTAAGAGATTCTGTAAGAATTAGAGATCTGATGTGTCCTAAATGTATTTTATTTTGTCAGCTATCATATTCTAATCAAGATTCGTGTCGTTGTATGGTTTGCGTTTGTGTGTCACAAAGGGTTTTCTACGAATTAATCCCCTTTAGCTAAAAGGATGACTCCTACGTAGTACATCGTCTTATCTTGTTTGAATAAAAGGTAGCCTCAGATAGACATTAAGGCATCTCTTATTTATGCCGTCTTAGTAAATTCTATGTAGAATAAATAGAAGCTGCGTCGGTATTTAAGTTTTATTACTTATTCATTGATGATATATAGTTTAATACATTATTATTTCAATCGAAAATTTTATTTAGATAGATTTTAGTTAAATGTATAGCATATATAATTCAAAACGCTTGTTCAGAAATAATTTTTAATTATTATGTTGAGAGTTATATGTTTGTGTCGTTTACTGTTGAAACGCTTGCACCGTTGGGTCCTGAGGCCAGGAGCCTCTGCAAAGATATATCAAATCGACTTTTTGACTCTTCGGGAGATCGGAGGGCTGGTTTCTACCTCGGACAACAGATCGGTATGGCGATCCAGCGAGGTAATGTAGCCAGCCTTATAAGAATCTCACCCTATAACTCATGGACTAGGCTCAGTATTCTACTTATAGTCTTAAGGAATTATAGGTAGAATATAATATAAGCTATGTTTCCTTCACTGTAGTTTATAGTTATAATGTTGTTTATACAATTAAACTGTTTATATATATTTTTGAAATATATTTGTCCTTGTGTACTTGGAGCAGTAAATGTAGTAAATTGTATGTGACGTATATTAAATTTACTTTTTCAGTGAAACTTCTTAGAATCGTTGTGATTTGAAAATTGAAAAAACAAAAAAGTGATACTACAAAGAGATAAACACATAAAATTCAACCTTATTCAATTCGAAATAAAACACATTTCTCTTTGCCCGTTAGTTTTAATTTTCAATTTAAATAAAATTTAAAAGATTTCAAATAATTTTAGATCTATCTTAAGGCAGATATTCTTTTATACGTGGATCAAAGGAAATTGTGCGTAATAGTGCATTGAATTTTGAACTTTACACTAGTGATTTAAAGTGTATTTTAGATTGAATTTTTTGAATTTAATATGTGACGTATGTAAGCTAAAGGAATTATCGCACCATTCGTAGAAAAAGGACGCAAGTGAAAAACATGAACTTTACAGGAACGTAAAAAAACTGTTTTGTGGAGAAATGGCAAATCATAGATAAATGTGTTTTAAGGAGACTTTATAGACAAAATTAATCTGCAGATACCTGTCTATTTGATTTAAAATAATATTGAGTAGCTTTCGAGATAATTTAAAATTAATGCGTTACGTCTTTAATCCCCGTCATGGTATTATGGCTTTTAAGAATAAGTAAAGTAACCACTTTGTTGCTACGGTATTCACAGGATCACAGCATCGTCATTTTTTACTCACGTATTCATGCCGACCAGATTAATTAATTAAAAATAGAGATAAAAACTTAGTAGAAGAAATACGTAACTAGACTTGCACGTTTATCTATTTAACAAATATCGTGACAAAAGTATGTAAGTTAGTTTATGCACGTATATTTCAATTCTATGGCGTAGGTATAAGTAAGTAATAATAAGCTTTTATTGACAGCGAAAATTTCATAAATGATCTAGTATAAACAAAACATACGTAATTTATACAGTGAATATTTTTTTTTAAATCTTAGCATTTCGCTAAATTTGCGATATCTCCGTCATTTATTTATATTTTATTATATTTTTTTCAAACTTGTTAAACATATGTGTCATAATGTCCTTTATCGAACAGTGAAATAAAAAAAATGAAGTAATTTCACTTGCGACTTTCTTCTACCAACGGTTCGTTATATTTATGTTACAGAATTTAATAAAGATTTCTAAGATTACCTATCTTATGTAAAGATACTATTCTCATAATTATATTGTATTTTATTTTTTAATAAATAATGACATATAGAACAAGGAAGTTTTTTATAAGTTTACAATTATAAAAGCTAAACTTGCTGGAAATAAATTTCTATCAATTAAAAAAGCGCCTTTTGTGCTATTTCTAATAAAATATTTATATAGCTAACTCTCAGGTTTGTAATGCTATTTTAGTTCTACATATATATGTATACAGATCTCCTTCTTGTAGGCAAAAAGAAAACTTTAGTAACTTTATCGATAGTCTTGGAAATGTGTATAATGATCTAAAAGGGAAAGATATAGTTTTGATTGGGGACATAAATATTGACATTACTGACAGTAGTGACACATCCAAAGAAGAGTATTTAACTTTTAATGCAACTCATGGTTTAAGCCCAACTCACTTTGTTCCAACTAGAACTAACACATGTTTAGACCACATCCTATTAGATAGTAAATTACCATCTAAAAGTTTGGTACTAGAGTCTGGTATAACAGACCATTTGCCTCTAATCCTTAGCTTAGATATAACACATCCTGTACGTCAACGGTGTTGTTCCAAATCTAGGATAAATCTGCCTTCTGTAAAAACAGCTTTAGAAAAATTTGATTTCTCTGATATTCTGCAGACAAATGATGCAAATATTGCGGCAGATAAATTAGTAACATCGATATCTTCAATTGTTAGCATGCACACACATTACGTCATTGTGGCTGGAAGGAATAAAATAATAAAGCCACGGATTACGCCAGGGTTACTCCGGTGTATTAAAAACCGTGATAGATTACACAAGAAACATAAAATGTCACCTGCAAGTATAACTCATAAAATTATTTACACACGGTACAGAAATTTTTGTAACCTGCTTTTACGTAAATTAAAACGAGATTATGAATCAAACATGTTACGTGAAGCAGGTAACAATACAAAGGCTCTCTGGAAAACTATAAAAAGCATAACCAATACTCAAAAACTTAAAACTAGTCCTACGGAGCTACTTAACATAGCAGAAGATCCCAAAACATCTACTAATCTGATGTGCAACTATTTTACTAACTTTGGAAAACCCCTAGCTGATAAAATTATTTCTTCTGACACTGCATTAAATAATAATCTACTACAAGGACCTTCTCACAGTGAAAATATTCCTGTCAGCAGCTTACCAAATTCGATAGCTATTTTGGATGTATGTAATTCAGATGTAGAGAGGGTCATTCTACAGCTCAGAACGGATTGTGCAACGGGTTAGGATTGTATATCGACTTCTATATTGAAACAATTTAGGAACTTATTAATACCGTCTATAACACATATTTGCAACCGCGCTATTGCTACTGGCGTCTTTCCCGAGGTGTTTAAAATAGCAATCCTTCATCCTATATACAAAAATGGAAATAGAAACCATATCAATAACTATAGGCCTATATCTATACTTTCAACCTTGTCCAAAATCTTCGAAACATTATTAAGTAGTTCATTGAACAGCTTTTTCGATAAACATCAAGTCATAGCGAATAATCAGTACGGATTTCGCACTGGGGTTTCAACGGAAGACGCGGTTTTGGATCTAACTAATGAAATTGTACAGACTTTAGATGAAAAAAATAATTGTCTATATATATTTTTAGACCTGTCAAAAGCATTTGACACAGTTTCTATCCCGATCCTATTAAACAAGTTATATAAGGTTGGCATACGAGGTAACGCATATGATATTTTCAAAGATTATCTGTTTAATCGTAAGTAAAAATAGATGGTCATTTAAGTGACGAAGGTACTGTGAACTATGGTGTTCCACAAGGAAGTATCCTAGGCCCTACCTTATTTAAGGTTTACATTAATGACCTCTGTACCATGACACTACCTCACACTAAAGTATATACTTATGCTGATGATACTGCTATTTTTGTTTGGGGTCCAAATTGGCAAATAGTAAAAGAAAGAGCTGAACATTCACTTAACAGGGTTATGATATGGCTCAAAAAAAATTATTAACCCTAAACCTTGACAAAACCAATTACATGACATTCTCAATTAAAGAAAATAGTAAACCACCAGATAATTTTTGTATAAAAGACCATATGTGTTTAATTTCAGAAAAGTGCACATGCCAAGAGCTCAAAAGAGTCAGAAACACAAAATATCTAGGTATCGTTATAGACGACGGACTTAGATGGGATAAACATATAGAAACTTTAACTTGCAGAGTCAGAAAGTTAATGGGTATTTTTTAAAATCTTAGAGAGGTTTCTATTCCCGATAAACTGAAGATTGTGTATTTCTCTCTTTGTCAATCCATAATAGAATACGGCATTACTGTTTGGGGAAGTGCTAGTAAAACAAAAATAATTCACGTGGAAAGAGCTCAAAGAGCAGTATTAAAGGTGATAACAAAAAAACCGTATCGGTATCCCACCAAGCAACTTTATGCCGAGTGTCAAGTCCTAACAGTCCGACAGCTATATGTGCTTAAATCTATCTTAAGGAAACATAAAACCGCAAGTACTTCAGACAATGACAGACGTGTAAAACAAACTGTGTGCCCTATTCTTCGTTGTAGAACTACTTTCGCCCAAAACCAGTACATTTTCCTTAGTTGTAAAGTTTATAACATTGTAAACAGCAAACTAAATATTGTTGGTCTCAATCGCTATGAAGTCAAAGCAAAAGTGACCACCTGGCTGCAAGGTTTATCTTATGACGAAAAATAAGCGCACACTCAAACACATCCTTACACATGCACGTACACGCACGCGCACGCGCGCACACACACACACACACACACACACACACACACACACACTCAACACATTATACGTAATAAATATATATAATGCACCCCTAAATTATTAAAAACTCAAAACTGTTAATTATTATATGAATTAATTAGCCCAACTCACCTAATCCATACAATGAAAAAAAAAACGAGAACATACATGGCCGAATGTGACCCCCAAAATACAGGCCTGTCCTAGTTTGGGGGCAAACCGACAACTCAATAGTCTCAAGAAATGTACCTAGCATAAAAATATTGTATATTGTAATTTACTTTACTTTACTCAAATAAATAAATTATTATTATTATATTAGTTCTATTTTTATTGTATGTCAGCAACTTATATTGGAGTTATCGACAGAGTGAGATAATAGAACCTGCACTAGTAACTCCAGCCTAAACCGCACTCCATCCGCAGTGCTTATCGATTGAGTTCACAGATAGGCACACTTAGTGACATTTTGATATATGGACCCCGGTGTCTAATGCAAGGAGACTCTTCGGACGAATCGACATCCGATGCCCTCATGATTGCCATGTCACCCAAATTTATCCATATAGTAGCTACACACTATCTAGCTATCAAGCTAGCCCACTGTGATAGATGTTTATTGAGTGCTAAGATAAATTACTTGTTTCTATTGTTGGTCCACAGTTACTGTTGTATAGTTTTAGCAGTTCGCTAAGGCGAGCATGCTTTGTTTTTGGTAAACATGTACTCGTATGTGTGAGCGTGGCACCATTATAGTGATGAGTAGTACAAGTGTGAGGTAGTACATTTGTCCCGTACAAAATATATTTCTGAACATTGAAATTTGTACTACTTCAAAAATTTGTCCCGTACTACTCACTCGTCCAAGAGAATATAGGATGCTTTTTCAGGGCACGTAACTGATGTCTGAGATTTTTTCGTGTTTGTTAGTTACCAAATTTGCAAGCAATTTATATTGTGGTAAATATTTATCCCTGAATATATGTAACGCTTTGAAGATTGTAGATGGGAATATTATAGTGTATTAGGAAAACCGCGGTAGAGAACGCATTCCATAGCTTGCACACATATAACATGTAGAGACGAGTGCCTCGCCTAGAGGTCTGCTAACTGTCGAGAAAAATTTTCTCATAAGAATGAACTTCTAACAGCTGGCAAATGATACGATGATAGAATAGCAAACTTAGGTTCAACTCAAATAATTCTTGAAAGAATCTCTCTTTTACGAAGAAGAAAAAACACAAATAGAGAGCCTATGTCTCTCCTAACGGTAAAAGAATAAACTGCGCGATAGGGCGATGTCGTCGATATTAAGGGAGATTATCATAATAATCCTTATATTACACATTATGGAACTGAAATTGACAACGTCTATTATAATCTGAATTATTATTCTTCTGCGATTCGATTTATTCTATTCGATTACGTTGTAATCAATTACAATCTGAAACATTATTGTACTAATTTAATCGATTTTTAAGTCTATATACCTAAATTATATTCATTTAAATCGTCTGCCACTGGCATCAGATTCGTATAATCTAAATTTTAAATACGAGAAAGAAATGATAAAACGCATAAAACACAAAAGCATGGGCTTAAGCCGAGAAGATTGGAAAAGCTTAAAGCACAAAGGCGCAGTTTATTGAAGGATAGATAAAAAATATTGCTATTGTAGGCATATACTCGCAACGCAAATTTAGTCCAAAATCCATCCGCCCAGCAATTTCATTTTCTTTCGATGTAAAAAGAATCACATCTGTTACTTTGAAGAAAGCAAGCGCGTCAATAAGGAGATCAATCTGCAGATTGGGGCGCGACAACCGTGAAATGCTTTGACGGTTCCACGTCTCGTGCCAATCTCTCTGCAAACAAGTGACAGGTGACTAACAAAAACATAGACGAACTCTATGTACGGAGGCTTATTGTTATGTCAAACAAAAAATTTAATATATACCTAGCTTATGCCTGCGACTTCATCCACGCTTGACTTGAAATTCCTCACACAGCGGAACTCTTCACGAGTCTGGGAAAATTTGTCTGGCTCATTGGAAAATATTATACTTGATGATATATATAAAATTCAGCCTTTCTAAAATGACGTAAGTTCCCACATTTTTTTAAAAGTGTCTGTCAAAAATTATGGCCCACAGGAAGTGTCTGGCAACTGTATATCTTTGTTTATAACAATATATATATATATAACATATGTAAAAACTAGCCTTACCACATTAACGTAAGTTAGCGTGGTTTTTTTCAACCTTTAATACCTGTTACCTGTAAAACGGCTCCACTTTCAGCTTGGCGAGTATCCATTTCTTTTTAAGTTTATGTTAAACGACCGATCCTAAAAATTTCATCTTTCCTAAAATCATGTTTCTGGGGGGACTGGGATCTCACTCTGTAATAAAAACATATTAACGTCAACACGATGCCCACTTGCGTAGTTATGCAATCTTTGATAAAAGTCACTCAATAGTAGCCCCTTAGCAACAAATGGCTATGCAATAGACGCTTTGTCATACAAAATTAATGGAGAAACTTTTAAGTTTTACGTAGAATAATAAGACCTTTCCAACTAAGTGCCATTATTATATAATCCGGCATTTGATTCATTACGACATTATGATATATGAGGTGAATCTGAAACAATAGCTTTTATGACGAGAATGTACCGGGGAGACGTAAACTACAAGAGGTATCATATTTATTACCGCTAGCTCTCTGTATATACAGTTGATTTTATACGAGGGTTTTTTGATGAGGGCCGGCATTCTCGTTTACCTTAATTTACGTTCATGAAATCGCCGCAGGTTTCTAATATGATCATATTTTCCTTTTCCAATAATCTTATCATAGATTTTTGAAGTGTAACTTATTTAGAATCGTTGGGATTTGAAACTTGCTGAAACGAAAAAGTGACACTAAAAAGAGATAAACACATGAATCTATAGGACTAAGCCTGCGAGAGAACGAGACACGAGCTATATATGGTGTAGCATAGATTAGAGTAAAAAAAACCGATGATGAAATATAGGTCAAATTTAGACCGAAATAAAACTGATAATAATATTCTTTAGACCAAACAGTGAAAAATTGAAAGTGATACTTAAGAATTCCTATTTATATTAATAATATTTAGATAAGAATTATCTGTGAGTATATAATTATAGTTATTATAGTCTCCGAAGTTTCACTTTTACTGCGTGATAACTGTTGGGGTTTTTCTGTCACGAAAAAGAGGAGCGGCATAAATTTGGACTAGACGTGGTGAGAGGCGGCATAAGTTTAGAGTACACTATGGATGCGTTTTTTGTTTCCTGATCGAATTCAGCTTTTTTGTTTGATAAAATAAAAAAATGCATTCATTAAAATGTACCTAACCTAACCAAATCATAATTTGCAGTAAACCTGCGAAAAATCGAAATGTGTGGGGACATATAGTAGAAGTGAAACTTCAACGGACAAGTGGAAAAAAGAATGGCAACGGATAAGTGGCAAAACGAAGGACAACAAATGTTTAACTTGAAGTTTTACGGGCATATTGTTAATGTACTTGTCCAATTTGAAAACCTGCCCGTAAAACTTCAAGTTAAAATTTTGTTGCGCTTCGTTTTTGCACACCTTTCGATTTTTATTGCATGAGTTCAGCAGACAGGCAGACGGCCCACCTGATGGAATCTGTTACCTTCGCCTATAGACATTGGTTTCATTAAAGGTGCTATAAATGCACTGCTGCTACCTAAAGGAAGACTTGAGCCTGGATTATACTTATGGATTATATTACTGTTGGAACACAACTCAAGGTTGTAACGGCGACCTACTCTAGACCAGGAGAGATTGTCATTCCGACGGGCAAATGCCATAACACCTGGCTACTGTCGTCTCTTACGACAGGTCGCCCGGCTGTAGGAAATTGTATTCTTTCTCCGTTCCTACACGGATAAAATAACTAAATACTCTGAAAGGGCTCGATGGAATTGTATTTACCGAAAATAATATGCAGTACACGTGCAAACGATGTAGCAGCTTTAATTAGAAAATATTTTCCCTTTTTTTTGTATTGATCGACCTATTCCCACTGTTGCTTTCTTGTGTTATCATAGATATTTCAAAGTAGTGCAGATTTCTTCATGCGTCAGCTTTACTCATGTGGTCGCAACATTAACTTTGAAATCAATTCTTCCACTAGACTGCCGATAAATCCTGACCAAAACTGATGATGACGCAGGCACACTACGACGACAGTTTATCGAGACGTAAGCCGAGAGAAATCGGATTAAAATATCTACACCCGCTCTTTGTTGGATCACGATGGCCAATGTTTGTTTGTGCTAAATATAGCACTGTGTATTTATGATGTCCTAGTACCCTTCGCACATTTGCGAGTGATGAAGGGAAGCTTAAAAAGTTTGTCAAAATAAATATAAACCCGTGACGGGTAGGTAGGTACATACATAATACTATTTATTTTATGTATATTGTTATCAAGTGGTCTTGTAATCTATTACAGAATACAATTGATGTTTACTTTAGTCGATGTATTTATTCTCTCTCCTCCAGACAACCTCTGTTTGCATTTGACTACGGCGAAGCTCCCTTTGTTGTTTATTTAATTTGTAACTATGCTACTAAGGTTCATTCTTAGCGCCGTTAGGATCTAACTTCAACTTGCCGTTTTAATTTTGATAAGTCATAATTTCCATTATAAAATGAACAGTTGTGTAAACAAATCACAATACACAAACCATGCAAAGTTGTTCTTTAAACAATAGCAGAAAATTATTGATAAATTGAGAATCCTCGTGGCCGAGGTCGATATAAGAGGAGAAAGTAGAACGTATGGGAGAGGATAGTAGGGTGACTTAAGCATATTTCGGTTTTCGGCTATCCAAAATATCGCTAGAAAGACAGAGTGGAGGTTGACTTGCGTGAGCTTCAGGCTGATAATTGGCAAGAAACTATATCGGACTGGGTAAAGTTGCGTGTTCTTGTCGTTTCTGAGGCTAAAACCCACCTGAGTCGCAGAGCCAATAATAGACTTAGTTACAAATAGTTCGACAGTTGCAAATCCTAGCCTACTAATTGGTTGTTATTATTGAACTCTGTCCCAATATTATTTCTATCAGTAGCTTGCGGAGATTTAATTATCTGAACGTCACATGAGTAGCCCTTCACGAGTATTGGGAGCTGACCGAAACCATTCATCAATAGCACGAGGGGATTAGTATGCGGCGGCTCGGAGCTATTGTGATCCTTATCTAACTATATATATTAGGATGATATAATCCTATTTGAATTATGCTTTGTTTATTTGTGGTTTTGCACAACGAAATTCAATTAATTCTGTCGTTGAATTATCATATTTACTAGATATGACAAGCGGTTTTAATGTGTTTGGATTCGTTATTGTTATATGTACGAGAATATGATAATAATAATCGACAGACTACTAGGTCATGTTTTCTACCGTTATTCACCACTGGACGTAGGCATCCTTAAATCTGTGCAATTTATTCCAGAGCTTCTTTTTCCTCTTCCAACCCCTGCCAGTGATCTTACGCAGGTTTTCAGTCTACCGGGTTGGAGGACTCTATACTACATTTACTGAGATGCAGTCTCCACTCCATGATTCGCTTGCTTCAATGACCTTCTGTGCTGCGTCAGAGGTGACCGGCCCACTGCCACTTCAAATTTGCAATTTTGTAAATTATGTTGATTATCTTAATTATTCTCTTATAGATATATATTCTCTTTTTTTATTCTAAACTTAACTCTTTACTTAACCCTTGAATTTTTGTAAATTATGTTTGTTATCTTAATTATTATTTTATAGATATCCACTTTTTTATTATATACATAAGAACACAGCTACTTCCATAACTCATTGAACTATTTTAAATTCAAGAATAAGCCTGACGTTAGCGTTAATTTCGACTAATCATTTACTTTCAGACCCTTTTATTTGGAACAAAAAACAAACAATATATATGACTACAAAATTAGGAATAATTAAGATATGTATGCGATTGTAAATTGTACTATTTGAATTACAATACACTAGAATGTAGATTAACTAGGCCCAAGCAAGCATTGTGTAATTGTATCAGACCTAAAACCGATGAAATGTGATTACATGAATTTAATCATCACTTTAGCCCTGAATAATGTGTCCCTTATATCATGTCAGGGCTTCTCAAAGTTAATTGTGGGGCTGGATGCGGAAGCTAATTACAAAAATACACTACACTGGACCAGGTATAAAGGGTTGATATGGCCTAGCTATGGGGTTCCGTTTCTCTTTTTTTATGGTTATACACTGATTTACGGTAAGGATCCCTGCCTACCTACCATTAATAAAGTCAATTGCTCAATAAAAAACACGCGCTCCAATTACAGCTAAGAGCGGGGGCATACGATGCGTTGCGGCGCCGCACCGCAAAAATTTCGCCGTATCAGCGTGCACACGATCGGTGCGGCGCCGCAACGTTGTTATGTCGCAGCGGCGCCGCCGGCGCCCCAGCAGCGTTGGACAGTTGCTTAATAAAAATGGATCGTAAAAGATGTCTGTTGTTGGCCCTACTATGTGCCCGTGCGTGTGACGCATAAATAACTTAGCGGTGCCGCTCCGACGTCGCAACGCATTCACCCCTCCCCGCCACGTCTCGGTGATTGCGAATCCGGTGCGGCGCCGCAGCGCATCGCGTGCATGCCGCAGATATTTCTATGTAAAATGACGCAGCGACACCGCTCCGGCGCTGCACCGCCGTCGCAACGCATCGTGTGCCCCCCTCTAACTCCACCGGTCCGCTCTTGGTTATGTAGACAATGTCAATTAAAATATTCAACCAATGTCAACATCTTTAAAATATTATTTTACTTTGGCTATTTTTAAATATTTTCCATATTTTTCAATGTCCCTTTTAAACTAAAATTTGAAAAGGAGCGCCAACTATGATTGAAGCGCGTATTACGAATTACGTTTTTTTACTGGACGATTGTCATTCATTAGTATTTTTTTCCATGTTAATAATCTCTAAATCAGTGTAGCTTAATAGGATATTAATTCTAGGGATGTGCAGGAAATTGTATTCTTTCTTGGTTCCTGCACGGAGGCGTAAAATAAATAATGGTCGATGCTTAGTTGACTAGCGCATGCAATACGTATGATCATTGCACCACGAATCACTCTTGAAAATGTCTGAACTTGCGATAAAGGTACAAACAACCTTAACAACCCAATATTATTTGATTTTAGTGGTATTTTTTTATATAAAATAAAATGGAATAAAGTTCCTTATCGCACGTTACTTAGTGAATTCCTAGACGAAAAACTTTTTTAACCAACAGGAAAATGCTAATCACTATATAGTATTATATTTTACAATTTCAAACTTTAATGCATTAAAATAAGATCTAAGATAATATCCATAGGTGTAATATACGCTGTTTTAAAAATAGAAAGTCTTGTAACCGCCGTTGTTGTTTGCCGACGGCATTCGGGTGCTATAGTCGCTCACGTAGATTTACTATTTTTAACAGACTCCCAAAAGGAACAGGTTTTCAATTCGACCGTATATTTAAATTTCGAATTAATTTAATTTTGAGATTTTACAATATTTACTGTATTTTGATACAATTTAATTGTATATTGTCTTTATATATGTACAGTTTTTTGATATTTCGAGAATTTCGTTCCAATCAGGTATCCACTTGATTAGGTTTTTGTCCCTTCTCTAGCTATTTTATTGTTCAATTTCTGTCTCTTTTCTTTCACTTTCTATATCAATTATTTTGGAGTTGTCACAATATAAAGACATCTGGCATACGTCCTCTGTCATACCACAAATCATCATGCTATCTTTCACACAATCCATAAATCTCTTTGTTGGTCTAGCTTTACATTTATACTCATGAATTTTCAAGTTTATTTTGTTCTATCTATAGGCAGTTATGTAACACGGATCCCGGGAGCCAAAGTTTGAGAAACTCTATTAGGTAATGAAGTCACTGCAGTATTATTCGTGGGCGTGTTTGTGATTGTACCCTTGATAGATTTAAGGCCTCGGTTTTTTCAGTAGCATAGATATTTTTAGATGTTTATTTCGGATTTGGCGGTATAAAATAATGGACTCATTTGTTCCGTCGCTTTCATGCCGGTACGTAAATGTTTGTTTGTTCCTTGTCACGGTATTGGAAATGAGTCAGTCGTGGAATCGTTTTCTTCGGGACAAAGACTGTAAATTATAACGGCGACACCCAATGATCAATTTTCGATGAAAGTATTTTTTATAGACTGTAGATACAGTAGACAGACTGACATGGCGGGTTTTAATAAGGCTGCCATTTTAAAGGTTTAAAGAAACCTACAAACTTACTCTAACTCAATATGATTATGTCCGTAAGTACACAACTGATTAATTCCATATCGGGACACAATTTCAAAGAAATCCAAAACGGAGAAAATCTTGTAAACTTAATTGAATATTTAAATTATATACTTGATCAATTTCAGTCACCAGGCGAGCCGAATCCGTGGAAAGTAAATGTTATTCTGGCTATTTATTTTCTATTAACGAAATATCGTTAATAGAAAATAATGTATTAATGATTATTCCTAAAGTTTTTGAATACCTATTAATAGTTTTCTGTTACAATTACATTATTACAAAGATTTTTAGGGTACCGTTAAATAAAATAAATCTGGGTATTAGAAAATGATGTCAGTATTGATACTTTTACCTACATTCTGACGTAATACTAACGAGTCAAATAATTTATTAATTATTATTAAAAAAAATAATTACAATTATTTCTATGATATTTTTTTTAAGTAACATAGTAAATTATTTAAACGCACGCACTTTTAGTGTGTATTGTTTCAGAATTTATTTTAAGATGTGTCATATACCCGAGTTATACGCAAGAAAAATATGTGATATGGTCACATAGAGCCGTACTCATACTCAGTTAATGGTCTGTTCATCGAAGTTATTTTATTGGTCGTTACATTCAATTATTTGAGTTTTTATTTTTATCAGCCGATGTCACGTTAATTGTGTGATATTTAATCATTTACATTCATTCAAAAATAAATTTAAAAAATCTATTTATGTAGTTTCTAATCCTGAAAAAATGCACACAATGATAATTAGGTACTTTTTATATGAGAATGGAAACGTTTGTATTGGACCAACCATAACGTAGTTAGCTAGTTTATGGTTGGACCAACCATAAGGTAGCTAGCTAGTTTATGCTTTTAATCCATAAACTCATAAAAAAGTTTACAAGTCTAACTTAAGCGCTTTCCAAAAGTTTTTGTTGGGCATTAATCCTAAACTTTGGAAATATAAAACATAAATTTTAATGTTTTAACAGACTTGCGAGTTCCGACTTAAGTGCTTTGCGGCTAAAATTGCTGTCGAAATTTTCGACGAAGGCAAATGTAGATAAGTCACAGCAAGAACTACTTGTTTTCGTAAGCAAATTGCCTCTGAATTATACGAGACAACAAACATATGAGATAGTTTTCACTGAATAATAAGTTGGAATTGAGCTGTTGTGTATATATCTGATTGTAATGTTTCATCGTGACAAAGGTTTGATATTGCTGTATTATGTTTTCCTAGTATTTTCACTAAGAAAACATTAATTATATTAATTTTTAATTCATAATTAAAACAGCTACAAGTGGTTGCTGGTTGGACAAGTTCGAAATAATATGAATCCTCTTTATAAAGTAGCTTTTTAAGTTGTTAAATCACAATATAACTATCAGCGTAATACAAATTTGTCATATTTCAATAACGCCGTAAGTTTTTATTTATTGCAGAAGTTCAGCAGAAAGGCAGACCGCCCACTTGATTGAAAGCGGCTACCATCGTCTATGGACATTTCAATACCAAAGTAGCTACATATGCACTGCTGCTCTCTTAAGGAAGACTGGAACCTGGTCAATAATGCCGGAACTCAACTCAAGGTTGTTATGGCGACATGCTTTAGACCATAGGTGGTAGCCATCCAGTCGGACAAATGCCCTACCACCTGGCTGTGGGTTGTTTTGTCGCCTCTTACGACAGGCCGCCCGGCAGCAGGAAATTGTATTCTTTCTCCATTCTTGCACGGATAAAAAGAGTAAGTAGTGAATGAAAGTGAAACTAAAAAAGTAGTAGAGTAAGTAAATGAAATTGGGTTTTCAAACCACATGTTACGATGATGACGAACACTGCGAGCAATTTCTTATTGTCAATAGGGAATATTATCTCAAATAGATGTATATGTATATTGACCATGAAGGAAAACACTGGGAAAAAATCTGCACATCGAGATTACGCTTCCGTGGAACCACCCAAAATGTCTTGGACTGTACCCCTAAAATGACAGGCTTAAGTCCAGCGTCCGGATGTATTACGTAAATTTGTAAAGTTTTCAACGTATTCCTTCTAAATGTATGATCCTAAAACTTCAAACTGTTCTGTCTCTTAATGTCATTGTATTAACTTAAGGGTCACTACACAAAGTCAAAACAGCCACCCCTTTTCCATTTCAACATTAATCTTGTCAGCTTTGAAAATGAAATTCATGATTATGATTCGGCCAGACCACTCAGTCTGTCGTTCTAACGTTATAAGTACACATTTCAGAGAAGACACGTCTCGAGATAAGCGGATGGATGGAGAGCCTTTCAAAGTAAATCTGCAGCCGTAATTGCCTCCCCGTTGCGGTGCTGCACATCAACAAGTTATGTTTCGGAGAATATGTCACATTTTTCGAAAGAGTTGCTAAAACATTTCACGTTAAATTCTTACAAATACCATCGGTTTTCTATGATTTATTCATGTCACAGTTGGCAAGTGGTTAAGACTGTGGCAGCGACAGGTAGGTTAAATAATACTTCAGATGGCAAATTGAAAATAATATTCACTGGTAACGCTGGTCGGTAACCTTATATACAAACATTAACAACACCTACAGCCAGTACAATGCATAGCACTGTGTGTGAGCAAGATGAATGATGTGCGAGCGAGATAGAGCAACTTTTAATATGGGCGGTCCCGTGTTGCGCTAGCCAGTTATGCAGCTCCCATAAGGCTAACAAGTGATGAACTTATTGAAAAACCTAAGAGATCAGCACTACAGCAACAACATAGTTCAGACTGTTGTTAAATTCCAGTAGCGTTTCAAGCCTTGGATCGTCATTGCTTACATTTTTTTCTCTATTTCGCACGCTCTTCGGCAAATCTTATTGTAAGACTATTAACACACATGTTATTACTCAAGAAGTGAGAGAAGCCAGGATTCTTGGATCTAACAATTTCACCGGGATCTAGCTGAGATGGCATGTATTTCTATAAAATATCACCAGACCAGCGTAGGGACTCTAATGCGGATTATCTGCTTTGTCTCGGATATCAAAAATACTGCAGCTGTGAGATATTCTGTCGTTTTTTCGCTTAATTTTACACATCCTCTTAGCTTCCTTAATGTTTAAGCATCAATTTTATCGAACTCCTCTTGATTTTTTGCGTCTTTAGTTATTTTATCATAATTTTGTTTACAAACTGCTATACCAAGGTGTACAGTACAGTGGTTCGCCCTAGTCAAAAGGGACTAAATAATTCACACACAATGAAGTTTCGTTTATTGAGGTTTGTATCCATTGTCTAGTCGTCTAAGATCCCCGTCTAGACACCGCGTCACTGACTAAGCGCACTAGCAGAGTATTCTTGGCGGATCTCGAGCCCTAATTGGCTGTGCCGCTCGATGCCGCCACTCAAGTCCCCCACTCGAGACGAGTGGCCCGTTGTCCTACACTAGTGTATTTGATACACCCGCTAAGCATTGTTCATACCAAGTGGATCATACATGTTACTCTTGTACGAATTATTATATTTATCTGCGCACAATATGTTCTCCTCGTACTTATGTGTCCTTAATCGTATCTATGATAATATTTTCTTAAGTTTTGTGCACACGCTGGATAAACCCAACCACTACATCAGATTCGATAACCCACAAATCCTCGCGAAAGAGAATCGTTTAATTCCTAGAATGATACTTGAGGCTATTGAAATCAAAAAACACCCAAATTTCAATAGAGAGGGATGGTTGGCAAGTACCACCTGTTTGGGATCCGATCATCAAAACTATTAAGACCCAAACCCAGCAAAAACCAACTGCCAGACCTCAAGATATTGTAAGCTCTTTCTGCGTGCAACGGAACACAAACCAACTTGACCGATAATTTATTTTATTTTTCCTTCCACCCATTTCGACATTATATAATATTTTTTAGAACTAGGCATGTTTGCTGAAGAGTTTCTTGCGCCGCTTCTTCACTTCAAGCCGCAACATGTTGTGAAGCGATGGTAAATTAGATTAGGCTCCCATAGAGTAAATAATAACCATAAACAAAATTAAAACTAAATAATTAAAATGAACAAGTTGGCGGTAGGCTAAATAAAACTTTAACAATACTCGTTGGACAAATGTCATCTTTGTCGTCCGTGGCCACGGCCACTGAAAAGGTGCCGAAACGTCGGTTTAACCAAAATCAAATAAATTACAGCGCTTAAAACCGTTAAAATGTAGTTTTATTCTGTATACAAGTCGCGAAAACTTAAGAAAATAATTAACAAATTTTAAAAGTTTTGATTATCACCCTTCTCTCTCTCTCTCCTTTCATTCGCCTTCTCCCAATTATTTGTGAGTGGTACAAAATGTTTTTTCTTCTATACTCCTCTATTCTGGCCTATGCCTTCTGTCACACCACAAATCATCATGTCGATATGTTATTCTTCACTTGACTTTTATTCCTCCACATTAAGTGCCCATACCACTTTAGTTTTCTTCCTCCCAATTTATGAGTTGTGGGCAAGGAAATTGTATAAAAAGGTTGTGGGTGTAACTTTCAAAGGTCAGTCATTTCTCACTTTATTCATTAATGCTTGTAAACAAATCCATCTCAACAATCTCACCTCAGCTGAGAGGAGTCGTCTTGGTTTATCTCTTTAGAAACTCAACATTCAGACCCGTGTATTTTTTTTTAATATATCGTTGTATAATAATTTGGCTTCCTCGCCTAAAAGGCTTTTTCAATGCTATTTGCTTATAAAATAAAAGGCTTGTACTAAATTAAGTTTATTTTTTCTCAGTTATTTCTTTCAACTTCCAAATGACTAGCTGAACCCTGCCATTACCTTTGGAACGAACGATACACCGCCCATCAGAACAACGCAGGAGCAGAAACCCCACGCATAACACTCTCTATAAGCTCACATGTCGAACAAATCCTGGCCATTTAGATTATGCTTATTGTTATGTAGCCCACGTAACGTTGATATGGGCCGCCTCTTATTTGTACTCACTTACACCAGGCGAAATCAACTTTATAGCAATGACCTAGAGTCACGTTTGCATTGATGCAATCCAGTGGTTTTTCAGACCTGTCCATTTGGCTTCCGACATCAGCAGATTGTTTCCGCATGAATATTTCATTATTAATGCTACCTGCTTGTTGCCGGTATTTTAACCGAAGATTTAGTTGCGTACTTCTGGTCGATTGCACGCCTATTCGCTTTTGTTTTCTTGGTAATTGGAGCGTGTGTAAAGGATATTGGATTCTGTATGGGCTGCAAATGTCACAAATGAAATAGGTACATATCAGAATTTAAGAAAGATCTGCTTATTCTTTGTATGTAAATGTTACTTGATGGATTTTCTGTAAAACATTATATCCAAATAGAAAATTGCCAAAACGCGCTAGAATAGACTCAAAAAGTTCAGCGATGTGTCAAATACTATATATACATTGAATACACAATATTTAATACCTACTAGTGGTCGCCCAGTGGTCAAAATTCGACCATAATTAATTTAAATTATAAGTTTGAACATTATTAAAGTTCTGTTGTCAAAAACTATATACTTTTATAATCACAAATTTCGCAAAGGCCTGTTAATTCGACTTTAACAATAAATAAAAGAGTATATATGCATGTGTGTGTCAAATACATGGTAGTGTGTGTAATGTTTTTTTTATTGATTTAATGTAGTTTTTATGCATAATTAAAGATAATAGCATTCTGCACTCCTTTTCTATATAAACTATAAGTGTGCGAAATTTCATACTCCTCTGTCCGCGCAAGTTTCCTAAAAAGGGGTACAAAGTTTTTGCTTCACGTATTTGTATATTGATTTATGATAAAAAAAGTATAAAATAACTTATTTCTAAAGCTATTTTTAATTATATCTTATTTTTAATACATAAATATTATCTTAAACATCTTAAAGTCGGTGCTTAGTAATTTTCAAAATATAGTAATTTTTATGTTTTACTTTGCACCGTCTTCAAGATGTTTTAGATAATATATATTAAAAATAAAATCTTATATTTAAAAATTGCTTTAGAAATAAGTTATTGTATACTTTTTAGTTTTTGAGGTCGGTTTTAAACGAAGTTTTTTTTTATTTCTTACTTTTTATTGTTTAGCTATGGGTAGGCTTACGAAAGGTGCCGCGGGCCTTAAAAAATATAGGTCCCAAGAAACGGGAACAAAAAATGTTTGTAAAATTAATACTACTGGGCCAAACTATGTTAAATTTTTCGGGGACCAAATGGCAACTATTTCGCGTCGAGCTAAAAAAGAATCACGTAAATCGGATCATAAATCTCAGAGTAATCGGTGTACATACATAAAAAATAAAATCAGACCGGCCAAGTTGAGAACTTCCTCCTTTTGGAAGTCTGTTAAAGAATATGATGATTATGATAAACTAACGCGCCACTCCATTTGATATGAAACATGCATTTACTTTTGTTTACTATTGGATTCATGCCAAATTTCTTCAGAAAGTACTACTGTTCTTATAGTGAAGTGAATTCATTATTTCCTTTGATTATTATTGGATTCATACATTAAACTCTTGTTTGTCCGCGAAAAAACACGGAAAGATTTTTAATGAAGCCATTTCTTTCTGTGTTTCCAGCGCGACGCCTCGCCTCGCTGGTACGCTCGTTCGCCGCCCACTAAATTGCTTCGTTACGTTTTTCGGCTGTTTGTTTTTGAGAGACGTCTTCCACTTTAATTGTACAAGGCGAATATTGGAAAATGTTTTTTCAGAGTTCCTCTTAGCCGTTTTGGCAAATTGTAATTTTTTTCTTCTTTTACGTCAGTCCGTCTGTTTCTGCGTGTCGCAGTAGTTTTTCTTAGAGTCTAGTGGGTGTACGTATTTGACAGCAATGTGTACTCTAATCGCCTAAATCGGCATGAAATAAGGATGAGGTGTGACCGGTACAAACACATGTTAGATAGTGGTCAGCTCCATACGCCATATAGGGGCTGCGTCCAGCGTAACGCTCTACGTGACTGACAAATATATGTCGGATGGGTGTAATGGAGAAAAAAACAAGCTTTGCTTCAAATTAACATTTTAACGCTTTTTAAATTCATATGAAAGTAAATCTATAAGGTACTTACATAAAAAAAATGTTTGTCTGTGTGAATGTTCCGGCTAATCTCTGACACGGCTGAAGCGGTTATGACGGGACTTTCACTAGCTGATGCTATAAGCTGTATGAGCTGATGTTATAATGAGTAACATTTTTTAGGGTACCGTGAAAAAAAATTCCTCGCGGACGAAGTCGCGGGCACAACTAGTTTACCACAATATAATATACCAAATAATTTCGTAAGGAAACGGCAATATTGACAATGTCAATACAATCTAAAAATAGTAGATATAAAAACTACAACAAAAACTAAACTTATCAAAAAGTTTTTCCTACAGGGAGTAAAGCTGTCTGTCACGGAACACAACTCTCCTTCCTCACCGCGTTCTTCTTTATCCTATTGTTCTGATGGAGTAACATCATAGAAGCGGTGTCCATCAGCTATAAATGCTTATTATGAAAATAGTAGTCTGTCCCAAAGGCCTGACGCGGCGCACATACGCCGTGCGCGGCGTAAATACCTGTCGTTAGACCTTCAAAAATCATGTTTCTTGATAATTACTATATGTGAAGTAGTTTTACTTCTAACAAAGTGAATGGATTGCAAAATATTAGCTCAAAAAACTCTTGAAAATAGTGTCTCGCCCTACTAATTTTTAACTATGAAATGAGAATTTCTTTGAAAATTTCCGTTGAGAGTTGTACTTGAAAAGTTGAGTATTTTCAACTAATTTCTTTTTATAATTCGTTGGTAAATATATATAAATATAGTATATATCCGTTACCTATACAGAACCCTTTGTTGCTTTTGGACTTCATGCACTTTTCCAGTTTTGTAGATCCCAATAGTTAAATTATAGGGTTTGGTTATAAAATATCTCCTCGCATCCGTGTTGCCTTGGTACCTACTTATTCAAAATGTTAAGATTTAATTTTATGATAACAAAAATAATGTGTTTTCTGTTTAAACAGAGCATGGAAACATAACCATCTGATGAGAACTTTCATTAAGTTTACAACCCTCGTTTGCCGTTAAGGGCTGTTTTGTAATTTATTAGATGGTTCTTAATTATATTTTGGATTATCTTACTTCACATGATTCTATTTGAGAAGAGATTTCTTAGATTTATATGGATCGTCATGACTTTTCATTTACTTATTCATTACGTGTCTAACTTTATACATACATACATAACTTCACGCCAGGTCCCTTGCGGGGTAGGCACGAACAACAGAGCGCCATTTAGGCTTATTCTTACACACCTCACTTGCTTCTTTGACATTCATAGCTAACTTTATATTTTTTTATAAAACGTATTTTCTTTGTAAAAGAGCTAATGATGAATAACTAACATTGATTTAGTAGAAATTGTTACTAATCCCTCAATACCCAACGTACGTGGGTCGTCTGTCTTTCAGCTTCGGAATAAATAAAAATAATGGTCTTATTCATATTGAATTAGAGTAAATTTGAAGATACGACGTCTCGGCAAACGTAGCGTAGGCTGCCCGGCAACCCGGTGGACTGACGTCCTGCACAAGATCGCCAGCACGGGCCGGATGAGGAAGACGGGAGACCGGGATATGTGGCGCAAACTTGGGAAGGCCTACGTCCAGAACTGGACAGAAATTGACTGAAGAAGAAGAAATTTGAAGAGTTCTTTAAGGTTCTTAAAGAATACTACAAACTTACTCTAACGCTATATATCACTATAAGTCATTAAAATACTGCATACTCAATTACGTTCTTGTTTGTATGGAGTTAGAGTAAGTTTGTAGTATTCTTAAAGGACCTTAAAGAACCCTTCAAACTTAATTTAACGCAATATGAATTAGATCGTTAGTCTATAAGAAATAACTAATAATATGTAACTATTATTCGTTTTTTATTATTATTTAACAATAAAAAATTAAATTATCTTTAAAAAAAACTCCTTGTGGCACTCGGGGACTGCCGCGGTAAAGCTATTATTGCAAAGCATTTTTTATCAAGTTATGCAATTATATTTTTTTTTTTTTTTAGTTTTTTTTTTCTGTGATATTAATTCAAGTTTTTTCTTTGATATTAATTCAAGTTACACTTTTTGAGCGTGGTGACCGATAAGAAAACAAATCACCTATGTATATATATATACCTACATGTATACTTACGGGGCGCACATGCGGTGAGTGTGGCATTATAAAGATACCTATACACCTATATACTTTCTCACAAACAGCTGCTTACGTCCGATTTCGGAGCAGCTCGTCTCGATCCGTTAAGCTAAAGGGCGTCACACACGGCGAAGATTCTATAATATTTCATGTTAAGATGCCTGGATATAAAATATTATACCATCTTAAGGTATCACACACGGTTAAGATGCTATAATATATCCGTTCGAGTCATTCTATCAAAGGTTTGACTAGGGGTTACACGTATATTTCTCCACTGAATATATTTACAGGGTGATATAATATGAATAACACAGCCTTACTATTAGATTTATTAGATAACTCATCAGATGATAATTCTGACTTCGAATACGACTTAAAAACTTGAAGTTAAAACTTTTTTGCGAGTTATTTTGTCCACTTGTCAGTTGAAGTTTTTCCACTTGTACGTTGCGATGAGTTTTTCCACTTGTCCGTTGCGATTCTTTTTTCCACTTGTCCGTTGAAGTTTCACTTCTAATATGTGTCCTAGCACACATTTCGATTTTTTGTCCTTTTCTACGACACGAACGCTTAGCGTCGTTTGGCTATGATTGGTTGCGAGAACGTCGTGTGCTAATCACAATCAATCGATGCCAAAAATCGTATCGTGCTCGTTACATACATTCTAACCTCGCAGGCTACAAATACAATGAATGAGCGAGCGAGAACGAGACAAACAGGGCCGCACCCCGCATTCTGCAACGAAAACAGTCCTCACCATCGTCACAGGCACTAGGCAGTGGAAAATTCTTTTAGAGACAATGCTATTTCAATATAGATACGTTATACCCCACTGACCTTTATAAAACAAGCACGCTGGACTGGCTATGCCATACAAAATGACAACTTGTTTTTGTGCCTATTGTGCCTATTTGATCACGTTAGACTAGTCTTGCAATGAAAAGAACACACATTTGTGTCCTCTTGTGCTGTTCCTTATCGGCGTCCTACTAACGTATCTACCTCTTTTATATTTTATATCATTGTTTAGATATCGGTATGTAAACAATGATATAAAATATAAAAGAGGTAGATTGGTATTGCTTGATTCATATCTCCTGATGTTTATAAGAATAAAAATACAGCTAGAAAACTGAACCACTATGGGAAACAGGCGAGACGATATGCATTGTACATAAAAAGGTAAACAAGTCATTATATCAACATAATATTAACAAAAAGTACATCGAGTAATAACAAAAACTCGAGAGAAAAGGTAGTTGAATAAATAAAATATATTTCAATCCATTTTGCGTTGCATATTAAGTGCACACGCTGTATAGAGGAGCTTGCTATATATTTTGTATCTTAAGATACAAAATATATAGCAGGCACAATATTAAGACATATTTCGCATATCTCGGCATCTTAAGATACTTAATATGAAAATATATATCATCTTAACCGTGTGTGATAGTTCATACAAATTGTATAGTGAGCGATATTCTATCTTAAGAAGAAATATTATAGCATCTTCGCCATGTGTGATGCCCTTAACGCTCGGCCGAGCTACATGGTAGGCGGAGTGGGGGGTGTTAGGTTTTATTTACGTTACGGAATTTCTTGATTCGGTCGCCGCGCTCAAAGCCCGCGATAAAAGCTATGCAATAGCTTGAAAACAATTTACATAATAATATACGAATAAAACTTGCCGTTATGTATGTTTAGATAAAACTTAAATTTATTCCGAAGTTAATACGTTTTGAACATTCAGCTTATTCTCGTTGATAATGTTATATGCCCTTACGAATTTGTGCGTAATAAATAGGTACTTACCACTATAGCCATCTGTACTTATATCGGGTCTGTCCTAGATGTGTAACGGGTCCCCGTAGCATGTTCTTAGTACAAAGGGAACAGAGACGGATGGGATTCAGTGTAATTATGCATAAGGACGCACCTCCTGGGACCATCCGATGCGAGATTAATGGACCTCTCTTAAACTTGCATGTGTGCGTTCGACACGAATGTGTTTGTACGAACCCCATGTAGATATACGGGTGTGCCCTCGTTTTCGTCTCTATTATCACCGTAATTTTATGACGCCTTAGTATATGAATTTTATTTTATTGCAATTAACATAAAATTTGTTGTTGGTTTATTTATAACTTGTTGTATACGAGTATAAAAGCTGGTTGGAATGAAAATATTGAAATTTAAGACGCAATTTTGTGGTTATTTTATGTATATTAGGAGTGTTTTATTACTTAAATTGTTTTTATATTCTAGCTAAACTCGGACAAGCTCCGCTAAGGCTGTCTTTTTGTCGAGTTTTGCAGTCGCAAATATACAGAAGCTGCAATTTCGTCTATATAAATAAGCTCAAATTAAGTTAGACAACAAAAAAAACTTTTTTTTATGGCCTGAAGCATGTAAACAGGCAGACGACCCGGGAAAGTGGTTACCGTCGCCTATGTACGTTTGCAACACCAGGGGCGTTGGCAACACGTTGCCGGCCTCTAAGAAATTTTATAACGCCCTTCTTAAACGACCCCACGTCGTAGCGCAGAGGGAAAACCTGTGCGGGATTAAATACTAACAAATAACGAGCTTTTTCATACTCCTCGCCATTTGTGACATTCTGGTACGCACGATTATGTCCCTAACGTGAGTCTCCCATGGACATTATGGAAATGTGATTACTAACGATCACTGCAAATGTGCCCCCCCGCTCATTTGATTGTGTTCGGATTCGCCTTATTTCCGATATTCCGTGGCCCCCGTGTCTTGTTACATTTTTTTTACTTTTTAAGTGAAACCTCTTTAGAGTCGTTGTGATTTGAAACTTGAAACGAACGAAACGAAAAGCGCCATTAAAAAGAGATAAACACAAATCTATAAGACTAATCCTGTGAGAGAATGAGTTAGAATACATTATAACTATTAATAACCAGAATATGCCTGCGACTTCGCCCAGTGAAATACTAGAACATAGGCTTTGACAAAACTCTAGTAATAATATACATATCATAACATCCCACTCCTGGATTTCTTCAATTTTTTTTTTGAAACGGGCTCACCTAACCGTTGCGCTTGTCCAAGACGAATTAGAGCGTTAGACACATTAGTTATTTCGATGTGCATATTTCATTTCTATGTTATTCTTCACCATCAGCACGTGGTAATTGTCACAATATGCACAACACACAAGGCTAGAAAACTACGTGAGTGGTGTATATGTCACTATCAAATTCTAAATACCGTTAGATTACAATATATTTTGTGCGATTATTAACTGTTGAAATATTTTGAACCGTAACTAACATAATGATTACAATTTAACGCATTATTTTTCGGCATATTATAATCAACCGACGTGAATTCGTCAAATTGTGAAATGGCATGCGATGGGACGTACCTCGTGCGCTGATTGGTCGGTCGATCGTTTGTTGATGACTATTTTATTTGCGCAACTAGCATTTAATTTGTTCAAATTACATTTCATACTATGGATAAATTTTGTGTGGCGTTGATTGTCGATTTTTTCAATGATGGCGATAATAAAGTTGTTTTTTATTATTATTAACAACTCTACGGACTCTAGTTCTGTATCCTTTTTTTACAATTAAATTTAAGAGAAAGTTTAGAAGTTGTACATGCTTATTTGTTACTTTTGTTATTGTGTGTGACATTTAATGTACGTTTGTGTTGTGGTGTACCTTAAAAAAAATATTATATTAATTTATCTATCTTTTATTTTCCTCTATTTATAAAGTTATGTATATTCCTTCACGTGTCAGACGTATTAACAGTACAACAAATTTAACGAGGGTCGCGATCTCTATAGAAAAAATGTGTGCTGGAACACATATTAGAAGTGAAACTTCAACGGACAAGTGGAAAAACGAATCGCAACGGACAAGTCGAAAATCTTCAACTGAAAAGTGACAAAATGAATCGCAACAAAATTTCAACTTGAAGTGTTACGGGCAGATTGTTAATGTACTTGTCCAATTTAAAAACCTGCCCGTAAAACTTCAAGTTAAAATTTTGTTGCGATTCATTTTGTCACTTTTCAGTTGAAGATTTTCGACTTGTCCGTTGCGATTCGTTTTTCCACTTGTCCGTTGCGATTCGTTTTCCCACTTATCCGACTTATCCGTTGCAATTCGTATTCCACTTGTCCGTTGCGATTCGTTTTTCCACTTGTCCGTTGAAGTTTCACTTCTAATATGTGTCCCAGCACACATTTCGGTTTTTCGCAGGTTTACTGCAAATTATGATGTGGTTAGGTTAGGTACATTTTAATGGTGTAAATAAACGCTACACACGCCCCAAATATTTTTATACGTCAACAGTTTTGGCGTTCGTTGTCTTTCACTTTTGTTGTGACTTTCGAAAAACTGAACCGTTGGCAAAGTTTTCTTGTTGTTAATTTGTTTCCTTAACAAACACTCTTTTTTTTAACATAAACTACAAATAGTGGCAGTGATACCCAGTCGCGTGGAGAGCAGAGGTATAGATAATAAAACTACGTTTTAACGTTTTTAAGCGCAGTAATAACGTAATGACCGACGATGGACCGACGATTTTATTTTAAAAATTTAATTAAAATGCCGCCGCTAGAAAAGGCTCTTTATTTGTATCTTGGTATTAATCCTTATCAAAATAAATTACTTCATATTCAAGACTGCTTCAATACCTTTACATAACTTTTTGAATTATTCAATTCGGACATTCCATTCGAAAGATATCACGAGTTTAAAAATGTAAGAATTAGTGACGGTGACCACGTGACCGTGACATCTTTTCGTGAGACAAAAATTCGTAAGACCCCCTCTATATAGAAGTTTCACTTCAAAAAGGTCGCCACAGTCGGCCAGTACGCGCGTTGGCTTATCGGCATCCACCGGCGGTCGGCCGTGTACTAGCCTCCTAGCCTAGCCGGGATTACCGGGATAATGGGCTTTAATACGGGAACAATTTCACGATGTCGCGACTATCGGGCGACGGTGTTCAGTGGTGTTATACGACGAAGGGAATTGTGGACATTTATAGTACAATCGGCTTGGAAACTTTTTTGAGTTTATTGGCTACCTGTAGGCGACTGATGCGCAGGGTGTCCATGAGTTTTGCAGGTTTCCCACGTAATGGATGAAATGTTTTCACCGAACTGATATTGTTACGACTCAGGTACCGATACAAACAAAATCCACCTGCATATCTGAAACAAAGAACATTTATTACCCGTCGGCATTTGAACTAATAACATTTAAATTCTTTTATGTTCGTCTTCTTCTGTTTACTTATTGGCATACGGCCTATTGTTGTATTGTAATCTTTTATGGCAGTCATTAGCCAGGTCTGCCGGATTAAGTCGACTTAGAAACGGGGACATTGCAGTAGCGCAGTATAAAACGATGACCTGATGGAGGGCGGGAAGCAGTCGAGCGAGAAGCACGAGCGAAGCGAGACGTGTGTACTACAATCGGGAATCTAATAAGTGACGGACTTTGCGCATTTTATTGAATTACGACCTTCCCTTCCTTCCCATTACCTTCTGCATTACGTTTGGACTTGTTGTGTTCGGTTATATTTCTACCTTAACTTGTAAGTTATGGAAATAATCCAACATTTTGGAGCCTTTACTTATGCAAACTCACTTATGTACAATCGCCAAAGCTGGCGGTTAACCAGTTCTCTAACATTTTGCTTTGAACGGCTCATAACGTATCAATACTCACGCACACACTCTCAAATTTCAAATACACCAATCAGGACGTTTCGAAAATTTATACCTGACACGCTTGTCCAATATTATTGGCGGGTTTGACACAAGGCTATTGATGTCTAAAGTTTTATTACGATTTTTACTGTGACCGTTAACACGTGGCAATAGTAACAATATGCACATTTGGTCAGAAAACTGTCTAAAAGGGGCAATGGTTTTCCTAATCAAGATTTGAACATGAGCTCTTTGATTTTGAGACTCGAGTGCACTAACTACTATGCTAAGACATCTGTATTTATATATTTTTCTTTTTTACTTAGAGTTAATGAATTATTGAATTGCTGGTTATGATTACACACACATTATTTGATCTCAATACATTTGTGGCAGAGTCAGTTTCATTATACAACTGCAATAACACTAGTAAAAATAGTAGATAGTATTACTCTTGTCACTGATTCTGTTTAACTCACTGGTATACGTTTCAAGATATTAACATTTAATCTCTATTGACAGTTACAATGTCTACAAAAATATAATACTTTTGCTATAATCATGATAACTTGATTTTATTTAAATAGCTACAATATCGATTTACGTAGTCTTAAATTTTTTAAAATACTCAAATCTTACACAAATAACATAGCAACTGTGCTTGTAAAATAATTAGTAACTTATCTTACACTCATAAAAAATTAAATTTCAAGTGAAAATATTGAAATTAATACAATCATTTATGGCTCTATTTTGTTATTACTAGTTAGGGGGTCATAAAGACGCCGCCGCCATGTATTGTGCATTAGAATCCTTTATTAATTATTTTCTCTCGTAAAGTTTCGTTTAGTAGATTAGAGGTAACAGTTGAATGCCGACTAGTTATCGGAATATTCAACACAACACATTCGGACAGCGTATTCAAAAAAGCGGCTTGCTTTCTATTGTCTTAAACGCGTAAAACCCAAAACAAACAATAAAACTCCGCCCCCAAACCAATGTTTTACTTGTGTGCGTGTTCTCGGGTTGTTAACGAAAGTGTTTAGAAAGCGATTTTAGTCTTAAGCCTGGTTAACCGCCAGCTTTGGCGATTGTACAAGCGCGGTATGAAAAGGTTCGTCACCATAAAAGTCGAGTTTTGCTTGCACTAGTACAAGAGTCAGTACTGCCAACATTTTAATAAATGTTACGTTTATAAAATGTAGAAACGTGCAAAAAGAAATTTGCAATATTGACAATGACAGACACTGAGATAAACAAAATTTTAAATCATCCGAAACAAAGAGGATATCATTACTACTCTTATCATAAATATTAAAACCCATAAAAAGGTTTTACATCTCGAAACGATCTTCTTAGATATGATAGAAAATCAAACGAAAGTATTGTCAAACAAATAAACATAGTTTTCCCTGGAACAGTCTGTTCTGTGACCTAGTTTGAAAGGGTCACATGTGTTCTCAGAACGTTAAACGAATCAATTTGAAAACTGGCGAACCTTTCCACACCACGACTGTACCTACTTATGCTTTGAAATAAAATTTGATTGATTGACAAAAACAAATCGTTGTATCATAAAATTTACAAACTTCGTTTAAAAAAACCGACTTCAAAAACGAAAAAACTTAAATGTATAAAATAACTTATTTCTTAAGCTATTATTATTAATATATATTATCTAAAACATCTTAAAGTCGGTGCTTAGTAATTTTCAAAATATAGTAATTTTTATGTTTTACTTTGCACCGACTTCAAGATGTTTTAGATAATATGTATTAATAATAATAGCTTAGGAAATAAGTTATTTTATACATTTTAGTTTTTTCGTTTTTGAAGTCGGTTTTTTTAAACGAAGTTTTTAAATTTTATTTGTTACTTTTTTGTGCTATGTATGGGTGGACCTACGAATGGTGCCGCGCTTCGTAAAAAATATAGGTCCCAAGAACCGGGAACAAAAAAATGTTCGTAAAATGAAAACTACTGGGCCAAATGTGTCAAATTTTTAGGGGACCACATGGCAGCTATTCCGCGTCGAACAAAAAAAGAATCACGTAAATCGAATCATAAATCTCAGAGTAATCGGTGTACATATGGAACGGAGTGAAAATTATTTCCATGAAAAATGTTCATAAAATGAAAACTACTGGGCCAAACTATGTAAAATTTTTAGGGGACCAATTGGAAGCTATTCCGCGTCGAACAAAAAAAGAATCACTTAAATCGGATCATAAATCACGGAGTTATCGGCGAACATACATAAAAAAAAGCAACAAAAAAAAACAAAAAAAAATATCCCGACGAATTGAGAACCTCCTCCTTTTTTCGAAGTCGGTTAAAAAGAAGGAAGATAGAAAGGGCATCGAATATCTTAAATTATACAGTTCTTTTTACTTTCACAACGGAAATTATAATTTCCGCTAGCCAGGGTCATTCATCTTTGTCTTTTATTTTACGCAATTATTAAACGAAACATTATTCTAGAATCGGATAGATGACAGTGAAGTCATTTAAAATACTTTTTATTATTTTAAAAAACATGCAAAGTGTGATGGAAAGTGGTTACCGTCGCCCATGGACATTAGCTACAGCAGAGGTGCTGCCAATGTGCTGGCGCCCTCGAAGGGAAAGTAGGACCTGGCCACTGATGCCTGAACACAACTCAAGAGTTGTTATGACGGCATACTCTAGACCCCCCCCCCCCCCCCCCCCCCTTACGAGCATGATAGATAGCCCGGCCGCAGGAAATTGTATTCTTTCTTCGTTCCTACACGGATAGAATACACGAGTTTACAAAACTGTGATGCAAATTGTGGGGGTTTAGTTTTATGCGTGTGGTGCGTCGATGATGTTACCCCGTTAGATGAGGGTGACCCACCACTGGCGAGAGCCCATAGCTCCATCGCAGCGGGAGCTAGGCTCAACCGCTGGACGGAAGTATAAAATCACACGAAGTGTGTTGTACTCTAGATGTAATTATTGCTAAATTAGTTTAACATTAAACTTAAGACTATATATACGTTTGTATGTTCAAAAAAAGTATTTTTGCCATGTATATTAATTTTTATTAAATTACCAAATGATGAGTTCATTTAAAAATAAACTTCGAGGTCTTTTGGTCCAAAAAGCGTATTACTCAATAGAAGAATATATGCTTGACATATTGTAAACATTATATATAAATGAAAATGAAAAATACATAAATAAATTATTATTATTGACATAAATGACTTGCGGCCGGGCGGCCTGTCGTAAGAGGCGACAAAACAGCCCACAGCCAGGTGGTAGGGCATTTGCCCGACTGGATGGCTACCACCCCTGATCTAAAGCATGTCGCCATAACAACCTTGAGTTGTGTTCCGGCATTAGTGACCAGGTTCCAGTCTCCCTTAAGAGAGCAGTAGCGCATTTGTATCACCTTTGGTGTGTCAATTGTCAATAGGCGATGCTAACCGCTTTCCATCAAGTAGGCTGTCTGCCTGTCTGCTGAACTCCTGCTATAAAAAAAACTATTCTGTAGGCTAAAATTAATATTGTATTGATTATATCATTTTAAATGGACATGTATAATTTTGAAATAGTTTTATAAGTATTTACAATTTGCATGCCTGACCGGCAAAAACATATGAGCCCTAAAAGTAACATAATATGATATATGTATTCACCATGTTTTTGAGCAAATAAATTATTGATTGATTGATATGTATCTTAAGTGGTACGTGATAATATTTGTAACCTATGTAATATACTGAACATGTTCGTAGATGCATCTACGAAGGTTTTCTGTTTTTTTTTATTGACAGATTTTGCAACGTACATGGACTATTCAGTGGTAGGTAATAATAACCTTGGTAATTATTTAGCAATAAATTATTCTATGTACGGGATGTAACGCTCACCTAATCAGGGCGATGGCGTGAGGTCGCAAAACCCACAAAGCTGCTGACAGGCCACCAGAAGCCACAGATGGCCACCTAAAGCCTGAGATGGCGACCGAACGCCGCAGATTGGCCAACGTGAGCTGCTGCGAAGCCGTCACCATGCGGTGGGTAGTTGCCAACTGAGTTGCAGGCGGGGTAAAGAGATAAAACATCGAGGCCCCAACCTCCTCATTACAGATAACGAGGGATGGATGATAAATAAAACAATTACACATAAACCTACGTTTTAAATTTTGAGCGCAGTATTTTATTAGATTTTTATTTTTTATTCCAACTCTATCTGTTTGAGGATAGTGTTTAAATTATTAAATTTTATGTATTTTATCTCATCCTTTCGCAGGCTTAGTCCCATACATTTATGTGTTTATCTCTTTTTAGTGTCGCTTTTTTGTTTCGTCGAATTTCAAATCACAACGATTCTAAATAAGTTTCACTTCAAAAATCATAAACTAAAATAAGTGGAAAAATATCTAAAGCGAATCGTAAGGTATTTCTAAAAGTAGACAATAACACGCCAAATATATCAGATGTACGTTCTCTGTGGATATTAATACGTGATTCACATGTTGTGTTCTGTCCAAACTCGTAACACACGTCTGTTCTGGATTAGAATTTGAAATGCGTTGTTTTTGTGTTTCTGAAACGGACGTGATTTTCAAAGGTTTTTGCAAATGAAAAAAATTCTAACGTACAGCTTTATGTTATCAAAACATGAAGCAGTACCTATCCGTCAGGATAGGAAATGTGTGTTGTGGAAGACTTTATTTTCGAAACAAGATGGTTACTTTGATTGCTGTGCGTTATTGAAGTGAAACTTCTTTAGAATAGTTGTGATTTGAAACTTGATGAAACGAAAAAGCGACACTAAAAAGAGATAAACACAAATCTATAGGACTAAGCTTGCGAGATAATGAAACAGTATCCCTATTCATATTATAAATGCGAAAGTAATTCTGTCTGTCTGTCTGCTATGCTGTTTTTGGAAAAACTATTGGACTGGTTTGGCTGAAATTCGGCATATATGTAATTTTGATACCGAGAGTGGACAAGGGATACTTTTCCACTCTCTCTGTTTTCTTTCAGTACCTTCCAATTGTTTAGGGTCGGCACAATATGTCTTTTCCTTCCACACTCTTCTATTCTGACATACATCCTCTGTCACAACACTAGTCATCATATTATACTTCACACAAGCCAACCATCTCTTTTTTGATCTAATTTTAAATTTGTCTTTCTATAGTATAAGTAGATATAGAATATTTTTTATCCCTTAACGTAGGATATCTTTATATGTATCTCAAAAACACGAATTTACGATACGGTTTCAATACGAGAAAACTTAATTATCACTCTAAAATTACTTACTACGCTTCATCTCACAACTCTTTGAATGAATCTTTTTTTACTAGGGTAACAGAAATCTAATAGATATCAGTTTAAGGTTGGAGTTTTATACACGCAAGGTAAATTTATATTCGTAATTGCTAATAAAACTCAAATCTTAAAAGGATAAAATCGCCCGAAGACTGAATGATCGCAACATTTGGAAAATTGGAAAAGTTTCAGTGCTTTTTCTTGACGAAGTATAGTTGGTGCGTTGGAATGGCCGTTTATCGTTGAAATGGCAGAATTTTAATCAAGAAGCCTTGTTTCATTTATATTTCTAATGCCTTTTAGTCTTCTACAAAAACACAATTAGGTGGTGTTGTAACAGCATTTCAATAAATGCTAATAACTGCTTTTATTGTTGCCATGTTGTTGTTGGTGAATTGCTATGGAGGCACAAAAAAAACGCGATCATAGAGCGCCAACTTTTTCGCTATATTCGTCTATCCCCTAAATGTTATCCCGGGAAATAAGCTAGCTCTGTGTCGAGGTCCGTTAAAATCTGTTCAGTAGTTTTCACATGATGTTTTAACAGATAGACCGACAAAAAATCTTCGAATTATTCAAAAATACGCTTTAGCGGTTTTAAGCGCGATATTTGATTTATAACGAAATAAAAATCAAATGTAAATAATGCCGCGCTTTTTTTTCCTTTTTAGATTACTTGTACAAATTCGAGTACTCTGTCGTATATTATAAACTAGCGGCCCCGGCAGACGTTGTCCTGCTTTGAAAAAATAAAAATCTAGGACCCGATCCCAGCGCCACCTACCGGTTCTAATTGTCAATCTAAACCATCCGGGAACCCACTCATACACAAAAAAAATCACCAAAATCGGTCCAAGTGATTAGGAGGATTCTAGAACCCGATCTCAGCGCCACCTACCGGTTCCAACGAAATGAAAAGTATCCTGTGTCCGTCTCCTGGTTCTAAGCTACCTCCCCACCAATTTTCAGCCAAATCGGTACAGTCGTTCTTGAGTTATAAATTAGGTATATATATATGTCGGAGAACGGCCTCGTTCTCACGACATCTTCTTTAGTTATTGCAGGTTTAGTGGGCGTCATCAGGATAAAACACAATAGCCACGGTTTATACACTTTTAATTTAGATTTGATCAACATTATGACATAGTTTAGACCGAGCAGCGGGTTCAGGGCACCGCTCATACTTCCAACTACAATACTCTCTTTAAAATACTCCATGGTCTAACTCGACCTATTGCCATCAACCAAACGTGTCACAAAAACTCCTCAGTCTACCCAAGTAGATATTACTCAAAGTATAGAGGGCGCTGACCCCGCTCCGCCATATGCTCTGCTCTGATTGGTCGTTTATTAAATTACAATATTCATAACTTTTATTAGGTTAGAACGGTCTTTAAGTTATAGAAACATTCAACAAATCAAATTGAATTACATTAAGAATTTTAGAAGTAATTAAAATGTAAACAAATTATATTGTGCGTTATACATCCAGTCAACGATACGTCCAATTAAAGCTTCCCTCCGACATATATATATTATATTTATGGCTTGGCTACTAGGCCTTTAAGCCAGATCTTAGTTTATAATATACATTTAGTTTCTTCATTTTCTTAAGCCTATGTGTAGCACAGCTGAACTGTAGGTAATCAGCTAGTGCCATAAATTAGGTATATATATAGATGTACTACAGATTATCCTAAAATAGGTGTTCTTCCGTCAAATAACAACTACAGTCGAGGTTCCTCTCCTATACAGAACACTGTATATGAACTGACACGCACTTGGCTGTATTTGCTGTTGTATACTCAAGTTCAAATATCCGACGTTTCGTACCAGTTTTCTTACATATTATGCATTATAAATCATCTATTGAAATAATAAAAATTTCACCCGCTTCGTTTCTGTAAGGTAAACAAAGAAATATGTCTTATTGCTATTTTCCGTCCGCCATTTGCGGGTATTTGACAGCTCTTCAGCGTTCAATGACGGCGAGAAATTGAATTAACATGATAGTGACTCAACGGACAAACAAACATATGTTCTTTTACTATATTATAAGCAATGAGATGGATATCACGAGATATATGAGAAATATGGGTCAAAATTTCGTCACATAATACATTACTTTTTCTAGTGTGATAACTGTATACAGGGGTGAATTTTTCAGTTGGGTCTTTAGGACCCTATTCTAAACTACGAAATATCCCAAACTCTCATAGGAGTGCCGAAGCCCATTCTGACGGAAACTATAGTAACTATCAAATCGAATGATTGGAAAAAAAACAACATATGTTGTTACACAAAAACATAGTGCAGCTTCTGAGGATCAATTTCTGTGAAGAAATGTCAAAGGCACAAGGATTTAATTTTTAAAAATCTGTTTATATTTTCAAATATTCATAAACTGTTTTAACGTAACATAGCAATGGTGACGTAGTTACAGGAAGTGTACAGCGACATCACTCGGGACAGTTAATTACATTTAGCAGCGGAATTATGCGTCGCAGACAGGGTTTACAAGTAGACGGAGAGTTAATTCAATTATCTACTATTTTATATTCTCCTGGTAGCTTCACTAATTGTAGACCAGCGAGCTATAATTGGATGGGAGATAAAAAGAATATGTACTCGCCATTTATTGAGCTCAGGAGACTGGAAATACCTATCTTAGTGTAGTTTTACAATAGGGGGGCGGGATAAGAAACTTTTTTAATAGTCTTTTATTAGCTTGACTTGGTATATATGTCGTATCTCACCAGTGTCTAAAATTCCTAATAATAAAAAATTTGCCAACCACAATAATTTCATAACTTGGTCCTCATGTCCTACCAGGATCACGAGGATAAAATAGGTTAACTATAGAATATCCCTAGAATGAGAGTGCCACATTTTAGATATTTCTCATACATGCGGTATACTGCGATTCGAATGTTTATATTATAATTAATTACGTTTAGTTGATTTTTATCATCTTACAAAACGTCGTAGCCTCTTTAACGTTCCTTAGACTATAAAATCTTTCTTTACACACTTTCACTTCAAAAATGGCTAGAATAAATAACGCGATATTTTTTTTTATTTTTTTATTCCGACATTCCGGTCAATTTTCAGCAACCGTGATCACGAAAGACAAAGATGTCAAATGTGAATAAGTAATATTGAGTCATTGTTTAGCCTGCCTTTACATAGTCTAGTTTTATTATGTTTACAAGTCGTGAAAATTTATAAGAATACTACTACATAGAATAACATTGGTAAGATACATAAACATTTCAAAGCCATAGTTACAAAGACGAGAAAAAATAATTCATAAAAGGAATCCTATTTATAAATACGTCTATTCGTGTCTATACCGGTCCCATGGCAGAGAATGCGACAGGACTAAGATAGCCCACTTTTTTGGAAATGTCCACGACGCGACCGACAGAGTTTTCGAGCAGTACCCTTCCGCAGAAGTAATCGTCCTTGGAGACTTCAACGCCCACCATGCTGAATGGTTGGGTTCTCCAAGGACCGATTTGCCGGGTACTGCTGCCCGCGATTTTGCTCTCGCCTACGGCCTCACTCAATTGGTCACGGGATTTACCCGCATACCGGACAGAGTAGACCATGAGCCCTCTTTACTGGACCTTCTGCTGACCACACACCCGGAGAACTACCAAATCTCGGTCAGAGCTCCTCTGGGATCATCTGACCACTGTTTGGTATCTTCCGAAGTGCCCCTTTCTATTCCCCAACGGGCTAGTACCAGCGGTAAAAGAAAGGTGTGGCGATATCGGTCAGCAGATTGGGATGGATTGCGTGAGTTTTATGCATCCTACACTTGGGGGCGGCTTTGTTTCTTTACGGATGATCCTGACATTTGTGCAGACTCAGTCGCCGAAGTGGTATTACAGGGCATGGAGTGTTACATTCCTAACTCTGTAATCCCAATCGGCGGCTCAAGCCAACCATGGTTCGATAAGCTGTGCGCTGAGGCTGTAAGCCAGAAGCAGGCAGCTTATCGGAAATGGAAGGCAGCTAAACAATGTCAGGATCCGCAAACTCCCGATCTAAAAAAGATATACAATGCCGCCACCTGGTCCCTCAAAAAGCGGCTCGCGAGAGCAAAATTTGAACACATCGGCAGAATAGGCGAACGGCTTGCTCGCTTTCCTTCTGGAACGCGAGCATTCTGGTCGCTCGCCAAGGCTGTCTAGGGTAATTTCTGTCGGCCGTCCTTTCCATCATTGCACACAGCGGACGACCAACTGGCTCATACCGCAAAAGATAAAGCCGAACTTCTGGGCAATATCTTTGCGGCCAATTCGACTCTTGACGACGGAGGAGCAACCCCGCCTACTATCCCGCGGTGTGAGAGCTCTATGAAAGAAGTTCGCTTTACACAGAAAGCGGTTCGTAGAGCTCTTAGCTCCCTCGACGTCAAGAAGTCGTCCGGGCCAGACGGTATACCTGCTGTCGTGCTCAGGACTTGTGCTCCAGAGCTATCTCCAGTCCTGGCCCGTCTCTTCACACTCTCTTATACTACCAGCTGTGTCCCGTCTTCGTGGAAAGTTGCCCTAGTTCATCCTATTCCTAAAAAAGGTGATAGGACCGACCCATCCAACTACCGGCCTATAGCGATAACTTCCTTGCTCTCAAAGGTGATGGAGCGAATCATCAACGTGCAGCTTTTGGGTTACCTTGAAGATTCTCAGCTACTTAACGATCGGCAATATGGCTTCCGCCATGGTCGATCTGCTGGGGATCTCTTGGTATACCTAACACACCGTTGGGCAGAAGCCATTGAGAGCAAGGGAGAGGCCTTGGCAGTTAGCCTTGACATCGCTAAGGCCTTTGATCGGGTTTGGCATAGGGCACTTCTCACGAAGCTGCCATCATACGGGATACCCGAGGGGCTTTGCAAGTGGCTATCCAGCTTTCTTGGTGGTCGCAGCATCAAAGTCGCTGTCGACGGCTGCTGCTCATCCACCAAGCCTATCAATGCTGGTGTGCCACAAGGTTGCGTGTTGTCGCCGACACTGTTCATCCTGCATATAAATGACCTGTTGTCTATAGAGAACATTCATTGCTATGCGGATGACAGTACCGGTGACGCCAGATACACCAGTCGCGCAAATGCTCCTCGGTCGCTAGTAGAAGAGAGTCGGGTTAGACTTGTGTCTGAAGTAGAGAACTCCCTGGAGCGAGTTTCTGAATGGGGACGACATAATCTTGTCCAGTTTAACCCCACGAAGACACAGGTCTGCGCATTTTCTGCCAAAATGACCCCATTTGTCCCTGCGCCACAGTTCCAAGGAACACATCTTACTATCTCCAATAGTATCGGGATCCTTGGCGTCGACATAACGAACGACGTGCAGTTTCGGGGTCACCTGGAAGGCAAGGCTAAACTTGCCTCCAAAAAGCTTGGTGTGCTAAACCGGTCCAAGCAGTACTTCACTCCGCGGCAACGACTTGCGCTGTACAAAGCGCAAATCAGACCGCATATGGAGTACTGCTCACATCTATGGGCTGGAGCACCAGCTTACCAGACTGACCCCCTCGACTCCATCCAGCGTCGCGCCGTTCGTATCGTCGACGATCCCATACTAACAGGCGGCTTAGAATCGCTTAGCCTTCGAAGAGACTTTGCGTCTCTCTGCGTATTCTACCGCCTGTACAACGGAGAGTGTTCCGAGGAACTGTTTGATCTGGTGCCTACGCCTCACTTTTACCACCGCACCGCTCGCCAGCGACGGGATGTTCACCCTCATTTCCTTGAGCTCCCACGCTCTACTACGCAACGGTTCTCTAGAACATTTATTCCGCGTACAACAATGATCTGGAGGGAGCTTCCCGCCGCGGTTTTCCCTTTGCGCTATGACATGGGGTTCTTTAAGAAGGGCGTTATAAAATTTCTTAGAGGTCGGCAACGCGTTGGCGACACCCCTGGTGTTGCAAACGTCCATAGGCGACGGTAACCACTTTTCATCAGGTGGGCCGTCTGCCTGTTTGCCTACTTAAGGCAATAAAAAAAAAAAAAAAAAAAAAAAACCCGCTAATTATCTCCCAATAAAGTATAAAAAAAGTAAAAAAATAAAGTACAAGTAGAGAAAAAACTTGAAGGCAAACTGAAAGCGTGTTACGGCGATTAAAACTTTTCTAAATGAATATAGACGTGATTAAACTTGGCGTGAAAACGAAAAACGGAGCAATAAATAGACGTAATCGTAAATAAATACATCGACGTATTGATAGAATCGCAGACATCTGTCGCCGGGGAAATTGTTTTCAATCTCAGTGGGAGGCCGGTTGTTCGGCACAGTATCGGTTGATTGTCAATGGTCAAACTCTGTATGGAGTTGTTTCGCCAAACCTGAATTAGCTGATAGTATTCTTCCCGATTTTAGTGACGTATTGTTATCTCAGGAACTGTTTTAGATTGGTAAGATAATGATTTTCCAACACGATTATAATGAGTTAAATATGGTAAACTATTCCATACCTCCTCAATTATTGGCAGTTGTCCTAATTTCTAAAAATGACTTCAAAGTCTAATCTATATATTAAATACGTGAAGCAAAAACTTTGTAGAATAGAATAGAAAACACTTTATTGTTTACCAAAATAGACAATTACAGAATAAATAGTTACAATAATTAGGGGTACTTTAATTATTTGTACCCCTTTTTACGAAAAGTGCGCGGGCGGGGGAGTATAAAATTTAGCTTGCATAACGATCGTCTTTAAATCAAATTTAGTTAATCCTGTGAAACTGCTTAAATACGTTTTACGCAAAACGTATTTAAGGTGTCTTGCATAAGGCGGTCTCCCATGTTATTTAGCTAAATGTATTTATGCCATCGGTAAAACAGCCTGATGTGTTCCATTTCACGCGGCGGTCTATTTTATCGAACAAACACACGAAATTTAGCTTTAATGTTAGTTATTTCTTGCGTAAAAAGGATTTTAGTTGGACAATTAACACTTAAAAGTATTAAGTGACTTAATATGCACTATTGCGCTACCACTAGTACAAATATTTAATCGATGTGTAGATAAAGGAGTATTTCCTGACTTAATGAAAGTTAGCAAAGTTATTCCTATATTTAAAAGTGGAAACAAAAACGACCCCTCCAACTTTAGGCCAATTTCTATTTTACCAACCTTAAGCAAGGTTTTCGAAAAAATAATTTTAAATCAACTGCTCTCACATTTTAATATTAATAAATTAATTCATACTAAACAGTTCGGGTTCACCAAAGGTCGTTCCACTACCGATGCAGGTGTTGAGCTTCTAAAACACATTTATGGTGCTTGGGAAGGGTCACAGAATGCCATTGGTGTATTCTGTGACCTGTCCAAGGCATTCGATTGCGTTGAACACGTGACCCTCCTGAAAAAGCTCAATTATTACGGTATTTATGGCGATTCTCTCAATCTTCTGTGGTCTTACTTAAACAATAGATCCCAAAGCGTTGAAATTAACAATATCAAATCTCGTGAGACTGGCATATCTATGGGTGTGCCCCAGGGCTCTATTCTAGGTCCCTTCTTGTTTTTGATATATATTAATGATTTGCCATATTTTATTAATGATATGTGTGAGGTAGTGTTGTTTGCTGATGACACGTCACTTATATTTAAAGTAGACAGAAATAAACAGAACTTTGACGACGTAAACAACGCCTTAACCCAAATATCTAAGTGGTTTACCGTAAATAACTTATCACTCAATCCGAATAAAACTAAATGTGTTAAGTTTGTTATGCCCAATGTAAAAGAATACGATGTTAATATTTCCCTTAACGACACTAGACTTAACCTAGTAGATTCAACTGTATTCTTAGGCATTAACCTAGATCAGAAACTCCAGTGGGGCGCTCATATATCTAGTCTCTCAGGAAAGCTTAGTTCTGCTGCATATGCGGTCAGAAGAGTTAGGCAGTTCACTGACGAAGAGACTGCTAGACTAGTTTATTTTAGTTATTTTCATAGTGTCATGTCCTATGGTATTTTACTTTGGGGCAACGCTGCTGACTTGGAGACTATATTTGTTTTACAAAAAAGAGCCGTAAGGTCAATTTACAACCTCGGCCCTCGGGTGTCTCTTAGGGAACGCTTTAAGGAAATCGGTATTATGACGGTCGCCTGCCAATATATTTTCAATAATATAATTTATATTCGTAATAATTTGAGTGCCTACAAGCGGTATAAGGATGTTCACGATTTCAACACCAGGCATTGTAATAAACTGATATTGCCATCTTTTAGATTACAAAAAGTATTGTCTTCTTTCTTGGGGGTTGGTATACGCTTCTTCAATAAGATTCCGAGTGAAATGTTAGATCTGCCCTTCACTAAATTCAAATTTAAAATAAAAAGTATCTTGCTTAAAAAGGGATACTACACTATTGAAGAATATTTAAATGACAAAACTTCATTTACATAACAGCTCGCTCCAACCTCTTATACTGTGTTTTGTACGAGTATAACGTTTTTATCTTGCCGTACTTGTAAGGAATATATGGAGATATGTTGCAAAAAAAAATAATACGTTACGTCTTTATATTTATAATAACTATAATTATTTTCTATCCTTTTATTGCGTTTTTGTCTTATTGAATATGCACTGTTTGCTACAACTCCATTAATTCTTCAAAAGTTATTCTGTAACATAATTCTGTATAAAATCTTTTTTTAAAAAAGTACTTAAATATAAAAAATAGAACAAGAAAAATTTTTTTTAGCTAGACGTGTTGCTGGGGAGTTTCTTGCCGCTTCTTCTCCTTAACAGCAATAACACGTTGCGAAGCGGTGTACATAGACTAGGATGAAAAATTAAATTTTAACCTATATGTATGACCTTCAAAAAGTGTTCTCCAGTGGAACTTATTTTGAATAAAAACTTTTGAATTTGAATTTGAATTTGAATTCAATGTCAAATTGACATTTGAAAGTTTGTTCGTATGGTTAAGTTTACTTCGGAATTTTTGGCGGCAACCTGAAGAATGATCTTTTGCCGTGCTGTTTTATTTTCGATTTATGGGTATTTAGCATTGAGATAAATAATTAAAACAAATAAAATACTAGTGACAATCTGTAATTGACTTTTTAATAACTTACAATTTCATAAAGAATAATAAATATTAATTTATGAAGAGATTTGTTGAAATGTTCTTTAATGCAGAAGATACATGCTTTCCTATCTCACGTCCAGGGTCCTTTTTTATAATCAAAGAATTGTAGACAAAGATCATAAGTTTGTCTTCGCTGCTTCCATTATATAGGCGTTCTAGCTCATCCCATACTTCTTTAGCGCTTTTATATCGCATAACTTATTTTAGAATCTCATCCGTCATGTTTGTCATCATCATAGTTAAAACGGCACAGTCAATATTTAGAAATTGTTGTAAATTTATTTCATATTTTGCTTTAGCATCTGCATCATCAGATGCTGCAGGCTCATCGGGCTTTTGAAGTGGTCCTTGAAAAATTTCTTCAGCGCCGGGTATTGCCCTGCACGCTGTCTCAATACGATACCGCCAAGGCTTATAATTTTTACCATCTAGGTGCATTATTTTTACCTTGAAGCCTCTGCGATCGCCTTATCTATTGTAAATGTCAGGCCGAGTACAATGCTAGAATATTTTATCTATTCTTTCCTAGTTAAAATATCTTTACTGGATCCAAATCCTTAACTTCATTACTCTGCTACCATGTTAGTTTGTAAGAATAATGGGTATTTAGAATTGAGATAAATAATTAAAGTAAATAATATACGAGTGACAATCTGTAATTGACTTTTTAATAAGTGACAATTTCATAAAGACACACGAGTGACAATGTCCTTAAACGCGTTTAAGGCAGTTAAATACCCATTTTTGGATGATTAACTTTGACAGTTCTTTAAAAATATTTTCCGGTAAATTTTACGTTGTTCAAGACGCTAATCATATTTAAGGGTGTTAAATGCGTTTAGTGTTTTTTAAATAAATTTAGGGAACGTTATGCAAGCGGCCCTCATAGTTTATACAGAGAAGAAACGACGAATGCTAATATATTTTTTAATTATGCATAAAAAATACATTAAATCATTAAAAACCTTCATTCGGACATCAAATTATATTAACAGAAAAATATTTCCAAAAAAATAACACAATGAAATTTCGTTTGCTCATGATTTGATGAAGAGGCTCCGAAACTACTGCACCGATTTGAAAAATTCTTTCACTCTTGGAAAGCTACACTATTCCCGGGTGAGATAGGGTATCTTATATTTACAAAAAAATTAGGGATCCTTACTAAAACTCCAATAATGATACCCAAGGTGATTTTTTTTCCTTAAATCGCTTCGCTGCGAAAACTATTGTTGATAGAATAAAATAATGTACTACGACTTTGTAGAACACATCAATATTTACAAAAAGTGTCGCGACAGCATATGTCTAACTATTATAGTTATGCCACAATAAGTGTTCTTTTATTTTAAAAATTTAATTAAAATGCCGCCGCTAGAAAAGGCTCTTTATTTGTATCTTGGTATTATTCCTTATCAAAATAAATTACTTCATATTCAAGACTGCTTTAATACCTTTATATAACTTTTTGAATTATTCAATTTGGACATTCCATTCGAAAGATATCACGAGTTTAAAAATGTAAGAATTAGACCACGTGACCGTGACACCTTTTCGTGAGCGAAACATCGTAAGACCCCCTCTATATAGAAGTTTCACTTCAAAACAGTACACAAACTACCATGTATTTGACACACACACGCATATAAACTCTTTTGTTTATTATTCAAGTCAAATTAACAGGGTAGCCTTGGAGAAATCAGTGATTATAGAAGTATAGTCTTTGACAACATATTATTATGGTCGAATTTCGCCCAAGGACGACCACTAGCCAGTGTAATTGCGTCTACCAGTGATGGTAGGTACTGAACAATAATCTTCAGGTTTACACAACTTATGACTCCGATCGGTAGTTTTCTTTTACGCGGAAATGTGCAATGTATTCTTAGCTCTGTTCGCTTAGATAATTCGTACATTGTCGCGCATTACTAAAATTGTTCCACTGCGCAAGTACATTGGGAGGAATTAGTTGTGTAAATTTATCAGTATTATAAAAAAGTGGGTGGGTAAGTTATGTTTGAGATTACTAACCCACTCATATGAAAAATTTAGGACAACATTTAAATATAACATAGATCAAAATGAATAAGTAAAAAGTGCATCTTGTTTTTACTAGGAACAAGGCTGAGTAGTTGCGTAAAAGTAATAAATATAAAAACAATATTAAAAATTCAAAAAGCTAACTGTATATATGGTTTCCCTGATTCGCTGAATGACCTATTCTGTGGCACGTTTCTTAGATACGTCGTACCCGCAAATAAAATAAACAACAAGTGCCGCGTTGATACCTCTAACCGCCGCGTCGCCAATTCTCCCGACAGCCTTTTGCAACTTATTACATCTTTGAAACTTATGTTGGCCTGGCAGATAATCCCTTTTAAAGATATTTAAATTTCTGTTCGTACGACAAAAATAAATAATACCATTAAAGTATTATTGTAAATTAGACGACGGCTGAACAAAAAGACCGCCAAAATGAAGTTAATAATCGTAATACCGTAAATAAAGCACCTAATGCATTTGAATAACCGTTGATCTTGGTTGAAACGAAACATCGTCGTCGTATACTTTTATTATAAGGGGCTCAGCCAAAAAATAAGTGCTTAAGAAGATTACAATTTGTATTTCTTTGCGCCAAAACTGTCTCTGTACAACATTACTCGGCAATTTGGTTTAAGAATAAAAAGGGACAGAAAATTTAATCAAAACAAACATCGGTAGCGAACGGAGCGCGAACGAATTGCCGGGCGATAGCACTCGGAGCGAGATAACGCAAATTAAACCCTACTCGCACTCCGAGGATTTTCTGTTGGTGCGAAAAAACTTATCACCCTTCATAATACGCGTCGAGTTTGCAACGGAAATTCCAGCGAATTTTCGTCGAATTATTCACATCTGCGCCGAGCGTACCGCGGCCCCAGACCTGCTGAACTCCAAAGTTAGATGAGTTTTGTCGCGATACGTCTACAACCCTGAATAATTGGAAACAGGGTGCGGATTTTGTTTGCGTCCCCGCATCTGTGCAGTTTCCTATTTTTTTTAGTTCTGATTTTAGTTAGACACGCGGCTTTACATCGGAAAGTCAGATGAAAGCATTGTTATATATACTACTTACTAGAGAAGCTATTCAAAATACTACCACCGGCTACGCTGCGTCGAGCATCGACCGGTATGAAGACGTGCCCCTAGAGGTACGATCCCCGTCTCCAGGCCTGCTCCACAACGTCCTCCTAGTATTTATTTATTTATTTTTTAAGTTTAGTGTTATATAAAATCACTGTTATTGAGTTTAGTTAGTAGTAGTAGTAGTAGTTAGTCACCAAATCTCCCGGTTTATTTTTTATTAGGAATATATTTAGACGGTGCACATACCACGTGAAACCTATGCCGCAAACATGCTCCAGTGCCCATAATACTTCTACCTCACTTTCTCAATGCCCTCATTGCCCTACCCCGCGTTTCTTTAAGGGGAGCAGGGGTCTAAATATCCATATTTCAAAAATTCACCACCAAAATACCCAAACAAATTGTTCTGCGTGCCCCAGCACATTAACAGATTCGGCCTCCAATCCTCAGACTAGTTTTACCGCCTTATGGGAACGTTTGGCATGCTTAAAAAATAATACTCCATTAATTCGGCGTATCCCCCGGGGGGCACGCATCACGGTGGCAGAAAATCTCACAAAAATATTGGCAAAAATTTTAGCTTAAAATTCTCCCACAAATTGGGAAAGCTACCTATTTTTCTCGTTCCGAGTTTTCCATTCGACCGGCCTTGATAAAAACAATTCTTTAACTAAAACTATCAAACAGAACTGCTGCCGTCCAACAATTGAAAATTTAGATACGTCCCATATCTTAGGCAATAAATTCTCAGTAAATCTATCAAAAAAGATTGAAAATAAAGTAAGCGAGGGAGACCTGAAAGGGGCAGCCTGCTTACTTTTTTCTAACGATAGCCTAGCACCAGACTCAGCAGACACACTCTCGGCACTAAAAGACAAGCATCCTATTCCAACTACTTCACCGACTTCTCCGCCAGATCCTCCCTCTTCACAAACAGATTTCCTACAAGCATCAACTAAAGACGTCTATTCAGCAATAATGTCATTTAAAACTGGCTCTGCTGCTGGAATAGACGGCCTTTCTCCACAACATTTTAAAGACCTTATTAGCGGTTGTACAGGCAACATTGGCCAAACTCTTCTAAAACACATTACCCAAATTATAAACCTGATGCTTGCAGGAAAGGTTCCCGACGGAATCAAGGAAGTTCTATACGGCGCAAATTTAATAGCTCTAAAAAAGAAAGATGGCGGTATTAGACCGATCGCCGTAGGCAACTCGTTACGACGAATCGCCTCGAAGGTCTGTTGCCGCCATATATCCACAAAATTAAAAAACAAATTCCAACCCTTACAATTAGGTTTCGGCTCTAAAGGAGGCTGTGAAGCAGCCGTGCATTCTTTGCGGTCATTCATAAATAATAAATGCGGAGAAGTTATTTTAAAAGTAGATGTAAAGAATGCCTTTAACTCTGTCGACAGGTCCGTCATGTTACACGAAGTTACATCTAATATTCCAGAAATATCAAATTACCTTCATGAAAGCTATTCAAAACCCACAAATCTTATGTATAAAAACAACATTATTCTATCATCTGTGGGCTGTCAACAGGGCGACCCGCTAGGTCCGGCCATCTTCAGCTTGGCGATCCATCCGGTCATCGAATCCCTCAAATCTAAATTCAATGTGTGGTATCTAGACGATGGGACTCTAGGCGGCGACGCAGAAACTGTACTCCAAGACCTACTTATCCTGATATCAAAATTTAATTAAATAGGATTAGAGTTAAATTTCTCAAAATGCGAAATTTTCTTGTCCGATAGCCTGTCTAAAAACGAAAGCGACAATATTAGCAATATGTTCAATGTCGTCGGTATTAAGGTATTAAGGTCCTGGAGAAGGATTCTCTTCGCTTGCTTGGAGCCCCTATTCTAGATGAGGCCATTCCAAATTATCTGTCTGAGTAATCAGCCGCGTTTGATCTGTCATACTCTAAACTTTTCGATATTCACTCTCAAATTGCATATCACATAATACGACATTGTCTGTTTGTACCAAAATTAACATATGTTTTACGATGCGCCCCGCTTTGGAAATTTTCTAATCTTATAAAACCACTAGATAATCGCATTAAAGATGTGCTTAGTAAAATTTTAAATTCAGAACTCTCAGACCACAACTGGATCCAAGCTTCCCTACCCATTAGGTTTGGAGGTTTAGGCATCCGCAAAATCTCTAGCGTTGCTCTACCGGCTTTTCTTTCATCCGCCTACAGCACTGGCTCATTATTTAAAAAAATTATGCAACACTGGGATAATGTCAATACATCCTTTTTAAATGAAGGACTAAACGCCTGGAAAATGGTCTGCCCTAGTGAAGACATTCCCACGATCATGAATTCGCAACGATGCTGGGATTAACCTATATGTAGAGGATTAAACACAGAACTTCTAAATTTAACTAACTCTACAGGACGTGCCCGCGTCCTTGCCGTTTCTCGCAAAGAGTCTGGTTTTTGGCTCCAAGCTATCCCCTCCCCAAACATAGGTACATTATTGGATAATACTTCCTTTTCTTTGGCTATAAACCTGCGCTTAGGTTCTCGCATATGTGCACCACACACATGTGTCTGTGGTATAGAGGTAATCGACCCGGGATACCACGATCTTTCTTGCCGCCGCAGTGCCGGCAGATGGTCACGCCACGCCGCCCTGAATGATGTCTTACGGAGGGCGCTTGCCACCGCTAACGTGCCGGCTCTATTGGAGCCGAACGGTATTGCACGTGATGATGGCAGGCGCCCTGACGGAATGACTCTAATTCCCTGGCAGCGTGGCAAGCCTTTGGTGTGGGATGCGACTTGCGTAGACACGTTGGCCGCATCCCATTTACCAAACACTTCTAGATCGGCCGGTTCGGCGGCGGAAACAGCGGAATCGCTCAAGCGGCGGAAATATGCAACCCTCAGTGAGAGTTATATGTTTGTGCCGTTTGCTGTCGAGACGCTTGGACCGTGGGGTCCTGAGGCTATGAGCCTCTACCAAAATTTATCAAAACGACTCATCGACTCTTCAGGTGATCAGAGGGCTGGTGCCTACCTCGGCCAACGTATCAGTATGGCGATCCAGCGAGGAAACGTAGCCAGCCTTCTGGGCACCTTACCCATAGAAGACGGTGATCTGGGCTCAGTATTCTACTTATAGTCTTGAGGGACTATGGGTAGAATACAATACAAATAAGTTAAGTTTTCTTACATTGTATTCAATAGTATGTAATTTATATAATAACTAGAAATATATTTATTCAAAATACTAGAGTTCGAACTAGATGAAAGCAGGGTCTTGCGAGGGGCGAGCGTGCCGTGCACTGATTTATATATTTGCTGAAGCGCTAATTCTGTCTAATCAAACTGTTAAAACATGCAGCGCTAGATCGCTTAAAGAGTATATATTTTCTCTCGACTGAACATTGAATATGGCCACAGCGATGACGCGTCGAGACAAGTTAAAATGGACAAAAATTTTATTGAAATAAGATGTTTTATCGAGAATACCGGTGAAAAGTTACTCTTTAACTTTTATCTGAGTTTCTTGAGTGTTTTGAACAGTAACTTAGTCCACATGAAATCATTTTTTTAATAGCAAGGCCTTTCCTCAAACACGTAAAGTATCGACAATAGCCCTGCGCAGACTAAGCTAGTTCTAGTGCATGGACCATAATGAGTGTTCAAATAAGCTAGTTACGGACGCCTTCTCTGGTAGGTAGTACGTTAAACCACATTGAATGCAAGTTATGTAATCCATCGCTAGAGAAATTCACATCATCTAACGTCGGGTTTCCGTTTTAGCCAGCCAATACCAGCGACATAAGGCAGATCACTGATCCACTTCCTAATTTCACAAACTTTGTCGAAAGAAGACTTTGTCCAGATAGCTGGTTGCATTGCCTGACTGATTCGCTGTAAAAAGTATTAACCAGCAGTTTACTAATCTCAATTAGCGTCCTAGAGTTTCTGGTAAATTCTTTAATTATATTTTTTGCAAATGGTTTGAAACGACGTTGTTCATTGTCAATATAATACTCCGCTCTGTGCGTGTCTGTATGCTTCTGGAAATAAAAAATCGAAATGTGTGCTGGGACACGTAGTAGAATTGAAACTTCAACGGACAAGTGGAAAAACGAATGGCAACGGAAAAGTGGCAGAACGAATCGCAACAAAATGGTAACTTGAAGTTTTACGGGCAGGTTTTCAAATTGGACAAGCACATTAACAATCTGCCATTCGTTTTTCCGCTTGTCCGTTGAAGTTTCACTTCTACTATATGTCCCCACACATTTCGATTTTTCGCAGGTTTACTGCAAATTATTATTTGGTTAGGTTAGGTACATTTTAATGAATTAATTTTGTATTTTAACATATTTTATTCAACAAACAAAAAACTGATTTGGATTCGGAACCAATAAAAACATCGATATTCTACTCTAACATTATGACGCCTCTCACCACGTATACTCTAAAATTATGCCGCCTTTCGCCACGGCCGTAACGCTTTTACGTGACAGACAAAATCCTAATAAGGGGTATTAGTCTAGAGTCGATATAGAAGTTTCACTTCAAAAATACATCAAGCTAAGTTTATTATTCGTATAACAATGCTCCATTACGCGTGATAAGTGGAATATCTCATTGTTACGCTGTAATTGGGTGATTTTTCTGTCAACCTCCGTCGGCCGCTGCGCAAAAGGTCGTAAGTGTAACAAATCGTCCCCTGCGGTCCCTGCTTTAGCTCGCCGGACCCCGAACATCGTCCTGAGAACATTTACTCTGTCTGTCTCGTTTAATGTCCCCACTTTATTCTTCGTAGAATTGAGATCGATCTAGTTTTCCAGTAAGATTTATAGACAGTGGAATTATCTCATAAATTAAGTATATAGATGGGGTCATTTTATTTCGGACCTAATGCGTTTGACCAAAAATTTGTGTCGCTTTTAATTCCGCAATTTGAATTGTGCTCAATTATCTAAGAGTACATTGTACCTATTATATGTTAAGAGGTCCTAAACCTATGTTTTGTTAAAGTACAATTTGAAGATCTTAAGCAGAACTTCAATCTACTTTTTATATAATTTAATGTCTGCTAATTCTAAAAACTCTTCTTAAAAGTAGAGCACATGATACACACTTACATAATTAGCTTTACACATGTGGAAAAAATATTTAGGCCGCGAATTCAACTATCTTTGGTACATTGTTAATATACATCATTTCATCCTTAAGTTGTGTGCTAGAGGTATAATATATCTTAGCTATGATCTATTCAGGTTATTTTGTTCTATAATTCTTACCTTTTCATAAAACAATAAACATAACACATTGAAATTCGTTTATATTTATGAATGTACTCACGAATTGTTTATGAATGTACTCACTAATTACATACAACCGCCAGAACTTTTTGTAACACTAAAACTGTTTTTAATCAAGTTTCAAATTTAATTGACGCATAATTACAAATTACATGCTAGACATATAAATCAATTGATTAAAAAGTGACAGTTTTTACTGTCACTTTTGTTTTTAATAGCTTGGCTAACAAGGTGTGATGATAAAAATAAATTAATCGATATGTCATTAATACTAATCGATTTTTAATTAAGAAATTCGAAATCTTGTAGCTCAAGATTTCTCTCGCAGAATATTTGTGGAGGCGAAGCGTCTTAAAGCATTAAAAAGACGACTTTTTAGAATTGATTGCCGCAATAAAATATATTTATAAAGTGAATTAATTATATAGACACCATGTTTTATTTAAAGAGATCCCTTACCTGTTAATAGAGCCGAGCAAGCGTAGTGAGCGTGCTGCGGCAGCGGCCGGCGAATGCCAGAACCGACTGTAACCATTTACTATTTTTTTATACACACAAACAGTTACAACGCCTTAAAAGTCTCGCATGAAACATTTGTTTTATTTATCAATTTAGTGGACGACTAGCAAGGTGGTTTTTAATATGCCAATGAATCAATATATTAATGATATCAATTTTTAAATACATTGCTGAACATTTTTTTTTATTACAGGTTTAACATAAATTAATGCGATTACGTAAAAAAAACATCGTCTTTATTGGTCGCCATTTTGAATGGTTACTCTTGTAGTGTATATGAATGTGCTCTATTGTGTTTTTTCTTCATTTTTATCCAATTAAGCTGGTTTTTGGTTATTTTGGCTCTTTTTATGTTGATTACTGGCTTTTTTTTAACTTTGAAAGAAGTTTTCAACTTTGACCTACGATAGAAGTGCGATATTAGCGAATAAATGAGTGAAAATAAGTGAGGTTATGTTTATTTAAAAAAAATCGAGATCGCCGGACCTTAGGGGTTGTTGTAAAGGCAAGTATGCCTCCCCCCTCCACACTTCACCACCCCACTACTTAAAATTCCTGTATTAGAAAGCTATACATTTACCAATCTGGCCACGAATACTGGAACACAACTCTAGGTTGTTATAGTATATTCTAGACCAGGATTGTTAGCCATCCAGACCCTACCACCTGGCTGTGGGTTGTTTTGTCGACTTACAAGCGGCCTGGCTGCAGGAAATTGTATTCTTTCTTTGTTCCTCTACGGATATATTATCTTAATAGCACAAATGTTAGTGTAACAACTATTCACAATCGTTGTTTACTAATTATATATAATTAAAACTATAAATTTTTAAATTAAAATAATGCATATAATTAAAATTAAATATATGAATATCAATAAAAAATTATATATAGTATAATTTAAAAATCACCTACCATAATGTCTTAATATAATTTGATACACGTAAAGGAACGTTTCAAGGTGTACAAAAAAGACGACTGAATGACGGTGGGCAGGCAAAAAGCATTTTGGGGCTGGCTCATAGATGAGATTGCGTATTTAACTGTTATTGAAAACTATTATGCTAATATCTTGGTTATTAATACAAGCTAAACTCGTAAATATTATTTATATTCTTGTTAAAATAAGTGCTTATTATTCCCATAATGGGTAATTTGTGTAAATAGATATTTTTTTATTTTATAGGGGTTTAAAGAACGGTTTTAGCAGTGATTTGATATTGTATTAAAATATTTAGTAGTTTACATAGCCTATGTAGTTTTATATGTAAGGTAGTGTATGTAGTAATGTTTTTTAAACCCTTAATAACTTATTTGTTACATAAAATTCTTCTATCTTGTTTTATATAATGTAGAAAACCGTTATAAATATAAGCATGCTATTTTAACCATTACCTACATTAGATATTTGTGTACTATTACTTTCCTTATATTGTACGCTTGGATTGTCATTGTCTCAACGCCTAGAAAAGCCACTTAGTGAGTAGGTCCCAATCTCTTCCTGTAGATGACCTGGCTTTGTTGCTGACAATCCAAGTGGCTAAGAAGAGCATAGTAAAACATTCGCTGAGCTCGACTTGATTGCGGTTTCAGGAATTTGGTTGGAAGTAAACTCCTCCCACTCTCTCCAAAATCTACTCCGTCGATGTGCCTGAGCCTCGGGTACTAGGAGTTGCGAATAAGGACTGCCGTGCTATTCAGCATAATGCAAGGATTCTCAGGGGAGTGCGGTACCTATTCGAAGACTAGCCAGGGAAACTGATTTTCGTTCGGCAAGAACCCACTTGTTACTCTCTTATTTTCTTTTTAAAAAAAAGTTATATATAAACTCATTTCCTTATTCTTATTTTGATCGCGTTTTATTTATTTTAAAATAAAACGTGACATTAGTATTACTTGTTAATGCATTGCTTTCAAGTCTAGGTCAAAATATAGTTTATGTATTAAAATTAACAAGGATCTTCTCTTTGGACATGTTTATTAGAAATTATGGCAACAATAATCATAATGGAAATAATGGTGTTAAAATGATGTAGGTATTAGGAAATCAATGCACTGGAGAAATTGCGCAGAATTTAGCAGACACATCGCCAACCCTCGTCACTCAACATGACGCCGCGTGAGACCCGCCTGCCGACTTGCGGCTTCACCAGTACGGCAATATTATAAGTGACAAGAGAATACAAATTTCCTTCCGCTCAGGCACGCGGCAATAGCATACAAAGGCCGTCCAAGCCACATCGGCATACAACCAATAAACATTTACTGAACATCTAAAGCGGCAAAATTAAACATTTCCCATAATAACTGGACAAAAAAGCTTTCTCTTCTGCGAAATATAAATACTACCGCAACGTTCTAAAGTCCTTGTAATTTGAAGCGGTCTTTCACGGACACAATCCATTATTTTTCTTCATAAAAGTGCCTAGGAGCATGAAAGGCAAAGGGCACCTTTTCATAGGCCCTTGTCGGGGGCCAACGTATTCAAGCCGTTTTTATTACGCGCCTTTATGTAAGAACGTCGCACTGATTACTCAGATTAATAATAAGACGCCCCTGTTGCCGACACAACGGCTGTATTTTTACAACTTACAAATTAATAAATCGACAGTTTACAGCTCGTTGAAGAGATTTTTTTTCATTACGTTAGGATGTTTACAGTATTTTTATAGAAGGCGGTACCTTTATTCGCCGTTGGTTGTAGCCATCTTTATGAACAGTGCCTTCATTTGGCACGTTACCAGCGAGGGTTTAAGTATTTAATATTTTTTTTATCATTGTAATATTATAATTTATCACTGTAATATTTTTTTGAAAATAGGTCAAATGCGTGACAGACCATATAGTGGAACTCTTTACTGTCGTCTGTTCTTCCTAATACATACTGTATAATCTCTCTTCACGTCTCGCGTGAACAGATTTCTAGGTAAGCATGGTACATCTTAGGCAGTATGTATTTCCACCTAACATCAATCAGGTGCAATGTCGGTCAAACGCGAAACTATATTATACTTTTAAAAAAATATACGTATATAATGAAAGGTTTCGTAGAGATAATGAACTTCAGTTAGTTTAGTTTTTTTCATTTGACTACAGAACTGTAAGAAAATGTTTAATTTTAGTTGAAAGTTTTTTATACTTTCATATTTTTTAGATTATTCAATAGTTCCAAAGAGAATACAGTTTTTGTAACTTTGAACGCAAATTGACTCAATACGTATCGTGGGTGCTTGTACTTAGACCTAGAATTATATAAACAACAAACATAACAATTACCTTGGAAATATTATATCTATTGTCTGCCAACTACAAAAGACTATTTAGTCCAGTCATTATAGTAAGTAAACCTCGGAATTCGAGATACCCAGCTGTAAGTCTGTAAATACTTGTATATTGACACCCTAAAAGTTGTCTCAAAACCTACATATGGTAGGGTGTACGCAACTATTAAATTTCAAGGTCAAAGGTCACAAAAAACGGTTTTTTGCCCTTTTATTGTAAATATCTCATTTCCTATGGGTTTTTTGCTATTTGTATTTTGTATTATCAACATTGTAGAATACAAAATTCTCTACAAATTTTGTTTAAAAAAATGTTTATACGGTGAACCGTTTTCGAGATAGAGGGCGAGAGCGCGCGGTCACAGCATCACTTCAGGTCAACCGGTGCCTCCGGTCCAAAGCGCCATATATAATTGATGAACTATCGACAAATCAATGATTATAAATATTTGTCAATTTTTATTAACTATTATATGGGTGGGTATCTCGAATTCCGAAATTCTTTCCTAATTTAAGCTTAAATGACTGGGCTAATTGTATTTTTTTTGCTTGAAGCGTTCACTACTGTGAATGTAGTTTTGTAGTCCCTGGCATTTTCAAAGAATTTTTAATTCGGTTACAGAAAAGAGCTAAAAAACTTTTTTTAATGGAGGTAAAGTCGCATTGCTCTGAACAAACCGTCCGGTGCACGTGAAGTTGCGTCGACTGCACTGCGGCATTGTTACGTGATTGTGTTATCCTGGTATAACTGATGCAATATGGCCTCTAAACAAAATTTTCCATGTTTTTCATTCACTCAATAAATACCAACAGTAGAGAAGTAAAGAATAAATAACTCTTTTCTATTCTATGATTACAGCATTTATTTATAGACGATTTTAAGTTTGAAGTAGGGGAAACTATACGATAGTTGAACCTTCATGCAATTAAGAAATTTCTTTTTTTTTGTATCCATACAATTAATGGTAATGTTATTATTATCATTGTATAGGGCAACAAAATAAAATATGTATGAAGATTTGTTAATGTTTTGAATAAATTCACGGGCCGCTTATCTAGGAGGTGGGAGAATATGCCAAGATTGCTATAGTTTACCTCAATTATGCCTAAACAATAAAATTTAGCAACCTGTGCTGAATATCCAACCCGACTTGGCTTAAAGGTCTTGAAACCAAGCCGTAAAATCCAAAATATCTAAAACTTTAGGCAAGAGTTTCAAAGCTAGAATTTTTAATTAATATCTTAAAAGCACTTTTAGACAAGATGTACTCTTAACGCTTATCAAATTATTACATCTTAATTAATCCTGTACATCAAAGAAGATTAATGCTTTATTTATCCTTAACAAGCACCGTTTTTAAAATGTTTAATAATTTCTTGTCTTTTCAGGTAAGTAATTTGCTGCTGTGTGCGTGCTTCAGTCAAACAACCAAGGAAATCAGGGCAAGTAGAATTGCGTATAAATTTTGCAATAAATGTACCAGGTTAGCATAGAGTGGAAGTGATACATCAACAATTCCGCGAGGGTTTTTTTATCTAATTCACACTCGTAGGGGAAGGCGGCTTGAGGGTGTGAGGCGGGCAAGGAAGATGTGTGGCGTAATGGCCGCGTGATTGAATTGCCGTATCTTCACCGCTTCAGCGCTTCACCGCCCCTAATATCTATCGAATTAATTTACCTAGCTTAATGTTCCTACATTTTAAGGTTTTTCTGAAACTCCAGTTACTTGAAAATCACACAGCCTCGACAATAGCATTTTTTTGGATTTCATAGCCGTTTTGGAAAAAGCGGGAAACCGTAATATAATTGTCATGTTCACTTGTCCCTCAGTCTGTTTTTAAGTTTTTACAAGGAAAATGTATATGAGACGAGTTTCATTTAAAAAATATTAAAAAGTAAAAAATTTAAAGGAATTCACTTTCACATTTAAACTGACATGTATTTTTATGGCTATCATCAAAAATAGCTTTATTCCTCTGACATCGGGCGCAAATGTTTGAAAACGTAACTCTTTGTAATCCTCTTTCATTTAATTGAACACACATTTTCAATACAAAACAAACGTAATAAAATCCGATCGTTATCCACGAATATATTAATCCGCCGGATATAAAATGTTGGACTCCCGATTTGTTAGGGCAAGTCCACGGGACCGTCGCGTCGTTACCTGAATTATAAGCTCCAAAAGCTCACGTTAAAAAGAACCTCTTACCTACTGGGATTATGATTTAATCACCTGTCCAATTTTGGTCAACTAGAAGGCGAATTTTTGCATTAAGGGACATTACTTAGGATGTTGTTATTGAACCTAAATTGAATCAGCTTATTTATTATACTAATGAGCAAAGTAACTGATTAGTTATACTAGATCATAAAAATGCTCCCATTGTATTCATTCATAATAATTAGTAATACGAGATTTACCACACACGTTGATATGAATTTAAAAAAATGATTTCATAACCGTATTGAAAGTCTCTTAAAACGATCCCGACCTCCAAAATTAGGAAGTTCGTGGTTCTTTCGTCAATTGTGTACCGATTTTCAATTTTTTTTAAATTATCTTTAACCGACTTCCAAAATGAGGAGGTTTGCGGTTCTTTCGTCAATTGTGTACCGATTTTCAATATTTTTCTTTATTCATAAGTGTATACACCCGAGGTGGTCCCATGGTCACCAAGTCTGGATTTGATGAGTGGATCCCAGGGAAATCACGAGTAACCCTTATTAAAGAAAGCCGAGCACCTACATTCTTCAAAAGAAAGCTTGTATACGCGTGCCAGTATTACAATAACTACAAGCCTAATGCCTATGGCCTAATGCAACCTAACAACACATTTATATGCGTATATTTGTAGTAATAAAATCAGTGTCATTACAGTGCTCGTTAGGTATGGTATTTCTTACATTTTACCCTTCCCTCTTAAATTATAACTGTATACACACTACAGTTTTTTGGTCCTTCGAGTCTATTACAAGAATTGTAACTGTCTGTAACATTTTAATCCTTTAAACAACCGTCATCAGCTTTAAAGGAAATCTCCTTCGCCTTAAAGGAAATAACCATCGACACTGGCCCCTTAATAATTAAATTTAACATGTTTTTCATAAATCATAATCTCCAGTATTTAGTGGAAAACGTAATACAGCAAAGATATTATTAAACGCTGTTATTTTGCGTTGTTTCCCTTGTTTTTAAAATCACTCCCTTAATTATGGTTTTGAAACGAGATTTATCATTTTCGTTAAGGCGTGTCCTTCGCTTATTTTTCTCATCGAAATTTTACTTAATGAAGTCTTAGAATGTTGTTTACCTAAGGTTTGTGCCAGTTTTATCATGAAAAATTCAATAATATGTTTTTAGAATAAAAATATATTAGTATATGCACATAAAGGTATATATAGTACTACATAAGTAGATCCAACGCCACACCAAGTTAAATGTATAGGTGAATTTGTTTGCTTCGGTACTAGGGTAAGAAAATTATGGAGATACGTTTCAGTACAAACTTTTAGTACGTCTCGTCATTGTTAAAACGATAATAATATTTTTCTGTCCTTTTATTATGTCTTTGTCTTAATGAGTATGCACTGTTTGCTACAACAGCAGTAACATAGTTGTATACAAAACTAATATAAACAAGAGCTTGAGATGTAAATAGAATAAGAAATATAAGGGTAATCAATCTTTAGTTAGACCTGTTGCTGAAGAGTTTCTTGTTGCTTCTTCTCCTTAACAGCAAACACACCTTAAGAAGCGGTGAACTTAGAATACCTTAAAAAAGCGTTACCTAGTGGAACTTAATTTTAAAAAAAAGAATTTTTAATCAGTATAGTTCGCAAAATTAAGCCAATATGGCTGTGAGCCGACAACATCTGTCGCAGGGGTAGATGATGGAGCTGGTGAGTCCAACAGTAGAGATAGATTTACAAACGCAAGGTTCTCCATAGGGCTGATGAAGAAGAGACACATGAATAGTAATATGTAGCGCAAACTATAGAGAACCATTTCATCCGTGCGGGAACGGAGAAAGAATACAATTTGTCGTTCTCGTTCGGGCCATTAATAAATTACGTCACACTTTAAAGGGGGGAGGGTTGGCGAAATGTGACATTGTGTGACAAGGGGTGGCAGAGGTACTACATTTCGTGACGTCACAATTCGAAATGTAATATATTTACGTTAATTACGGAACTATTGTTTTAATTTAATAATTCTTGATGTCAAATTGCAAAATATGAAATACCAGCTGTGAGAAGGACGACGGAGGGGTAAAAAAATAATGAGATTCGTGTGACGTAATTTGCGGATGACCTCTAAGAGGCGACAAAACATACCACAGTCACCTGGCTGGCTTCAGACGGACACATACCCTACGACCTGGTAGGGTATGTGCCCGTCTGAATGGCTACCACCCCTGGTCTAGCTTATGGCGCCGTAACAACCTTGAGTTGTGTTCCGGCGTTAGTGACCAGTTACAGTTTTCCCTCGGAGAGCGCCACATTGGTAGTACGATGGTAACCGCCGTCTGCCTGTCTGCTGAACTCATGCAGTAAAGAAAGCCTGCTTCCAGCGAACATCGTATGGTCTGACGGCTAAATGAGAGACAATGTTATAGGAACAGAAATTTAAATCAAATCATTTATTTGCTCAAGAACATGGTAGATATAAATATTGGCTGACATAATATATTAATCTATGTCACACACGTTGTACCGTAAACGGCGGGATCGGTAACCCGACGGCACAAACCCACAAAGTAGTTTTAGTACTTAGGTGCTAGGTACTTACCTGGTACTCCAGCCGGCGGTGGCGGGAACAGAAACAAGGGGGAATACAAATATCGTACTAAACTACAAGGAAAATACTACGGAGGATGGATAAAATGTCTGTCCAAATACACCCGCGCCTCGTCCTATTTCGTCACAACCACTTGCTCACTGACTATATTAACTTATTATTTCACATATTTATTTGGTTTCAAATTCTTCACATTTTTCTTTATATACGTAGGTACTATAAACAAAAAAAAATATTTTAAATAAAATAAAAAAAAACGATGTCCGCTGGCAGCAGGGCTAGGGTCCAAGCTACCTGTGGTTAAGGCTCCAGAGACCACGATACGGGCCGTGTCCAACAGGGCTGCCTTCTGCATCCGGCCCTTCACCCAGGTACCAAGCGAGCTTTTCAAGGTTGTCTGTCAAGGCTTCTCGCTATTAGTCCATTCACTGACACCACTATCGGGACTATGATTGTAGAGTCCAAGTTCCACATGGCAGCAACCTTGTGAGCGAGATCAATATACTTTATTTGTTTTAACTTATTATTGTTATTATAGTGTTCCACACACTTGCAAATATGTAATTTTTTAATAAATAATTAAATATTAAATTATATCACGTGCGAGCTACCACACCGTGCGACTTTAAAGCCAAATTTGCGGCATACCCGCTTTTTGACGCGATAAAAAGTGCCCTCTAGTATATATCGCGTAACAATCGAACACCGGCGTTCGATTCCGTACGCGTGTACGTGTGTATATCGAACGCCGGTTCGGAATACATACGTAGGCGTGTATGTATTCCGAACACATGTTATTTACATGTCTTTGCCCTTCAGACATGCAAATGGCAGTCAAAAAAATCCTCTTTCATCAATTATAGCCTAAGGACAAATGCATTAAAATTACACAAGAAAATAACTTTTTATAATTTAATAATTAATTAAGAGAATGAAATTGCATGATAAGCCTTAATTAGTATTAAAATGTTTAAGCACACACTAACCGTAAGAGTTATTTAATATTGCGATTATTCTAATTCCGTTAGTTCGCAAAAGTGGTTTAAAATAACAAAATAAGTTGCGGCTTCCAGGCGGCTTCACGAGTAAAATATTCATTGTTTTAAAAAGCTTAGCCGCTCTCCGGCGTATGTCCTCTCACATTATAAAAGCTTGGGGGCATAAAGTGATGGTCACGTAAACCGGCGACCGGGGACAATAAAATTTAAATTTAATCCAGTATTGTACGGTCGGTTAACTCGGTAAACATTAAAATTCAGCCCATAGCTGTGGGGCCATAAAACGGGAGGTCGCCGTCAGCCATCGCGGGGCGTTTGACACGAGCGAGTCTACACGCCTCGTGTGTGACACGGTTCAATTTTCATTAATTTTATTTAGCATACGTAATGTGGAGTTATTACTGCTGAAATATTCGCTCGCTACATAGATAAGCGGACTTGTCTGTTTGTGAAAGTTGGATTTATCGGGACTAGTATTTTCAGCTGTTATGTTTATCTGTATTAATTGAAGTAAATTAATGTTGCCATACGATATAATATTGTTTGGAGTGTTTTAATAATATCAACAAAGTACTCTGTCTCATATAATTATAGATAGATCGTTAACACTTTAATGTACACCATTACAGAAAAACTTACGAAGTAGTATTATTCTAATTGTGTAAAAAGGGCGATCTTATCGTTAAAAAGCGATCTCTTCCATACAACTCATGGCAAGAATATTGATGATTAGAAGTGGCGATGGTGGTATACATAATTATTGTACGATTACTTATATTTTAATAATAAATATATAACTATACTATATATACAAATATACACATAAGTTATATACATATACAAGATATGATGACTATTATGGATTAGTATAATATATTACTTTTAATTGTTCTTCTTCCTCTTAAAACAGTAATACCTATAGTAGAATTATTTTGTCCATGCAGTTTGGGTCATAAATAATCGGAGTATTTCGCTCTCTCTTTCACTCACGGGCCTTATGGGCGGGCATAGTGATTGCGCATTATTGTTGTCGATAAGCGTTATCGATAGTGTATTTAGTTTTGTCATTTTGTGGGTTAGTGATAAAAATGAAAGATTTTTTTTAATAAAACAATGTATTTATTAAAATAAGAATAATAATGATTTAAAATAAATTATTAATTAGGTATCTATGTATTAGAAAACTATAAGTAAGTTTAGAATGTAACAAGTTATATTAAAAATAAATATAAATACTTATATCTAAGTTTAAAATTAACAGCAAAAAAGATAATAATGATTTTTATAAGAATGACAAAATTTCTTTGATAAGAATGAGTTTTTATCGATAATGGCGTTGCGCCCGCGCAACATGCTCACCGCCCTAGCCGTGAAATCGCTGGGGCCGAGTTTGATTTATGACCCAAACTGCACGAACAAAATAATTCTACTATAATCTCTAGAACGTTTCTCTTGCGCACAGTGGGGATTTAGAATGAACTCCCAGCCGTGGTTTTCCCACTCTACAATATGGGGTTCATTAAAAAGGGTGTCTTAATATTTCTTCGACGCCGGCAGCGCGATGGTGACATCTCTGGTGTTGCAAACGTTCATGGGCGACGGTAACCGCTTTCCAACAGGTGCGCCGTCTGCCGGTCTGCTGTACTCCAGCTATAAAAAATACCACGTTGCGAAGCGGTATACATAGAGCAGTTGCCTTACTTTAAAACCTATAGTTATATATGACTGCGTATGTAATTTTATATAAAATTATTAGCCGTAGCGCTAGGCATGTTGCTGAAGAGTTTCTTGCACCGCTTCTCCTCTTAAAGCCACACAACATGCTGCGAAGCAGTGGTCAATGTAATTAGGATCCCATAGATTAAATGATAACTATAAGCAAAATTAAAACTAAATAATTAAAAGCAACTAGTTGGCGGTAGGCTAAAAAAACTTTAACATTACTCATTGACACTTGACATCTTTGTCTTCTGTAATCATGGCTACTGAAAAGTGGCCGAAACGTCGGAATAACAAAAAAAACTTCGTTTAAAATGTGTGCGTGTACTAGTGTACACACGTAAGAAGTGAAACTTCACTCAATAAATTATTTCATTTACCTTATAATTACTCTTCGTTCAAATCGACCGTGGTAGGGGCAAGAAAAAGATGGCGCGTAACGGAAAAAAATATATAATATTTTTCAGGATTTATATTTCATGATAATTAATTGATGTTTACTAAATTAACAGTCGTATTAATTAATAATAACTAGATTTAATGGAATTATATACATATGTCCGATAGTTACAATAAAAAAAACCGACTTCAAAAACTAAAAAGTATAAAATAACTTATTTCTAAAGCTATTATTATTAATATATATTATCTAAAACATCTTAAAGTCGGTGCTTAGTAATTTTCAAAATATAGTAATTTTTATGTTTCGCTTTGCACCGACTTCAAGATGTTTTAGATAATATATATTAATAATAATAGCTTTAGAAATAAGTTATTTTATACATTTTAGTTTTTTAGTTTATGAAGTCGGTTTTTTTAAACGAAGTTTGAATTTTTTATTTGTTACTTTTTAGTTCCTTCCATGATCAAATTGATCATGTACTAGCAGAAGGTGACGTCAGGAGCCTTAAGAACAGACGAGCGTGCATGACAAGAACTATGAATGTCAAAGAAGCAAGTGAGGTATGTAAGAATAAGCCTAAATGGCGCTCTGTTGTTCGTGCCTACCCCGCAAGGGACCTGGCGTGAAGTAATGTATGTATGTATGTATGTACTTTTTAGTGTCTAGCTATGTATGGGTGGACCTACGAATGGTGCCGCGCTTCTTAAAAATAAACTGACGGACTCATAAACTGCATCAAAGTTCAGGATTACTTTGAAATGATTATTTTAAATAAGTATGCAAACTTTTTAGATTAAATTATATAAATATGGAGAGACTGGCTTTTAATCTCAAAAAAAGGAAAATTTAAAAATAGAACTGCAGTAAAACAAATGAATATAGCCGGGAAAAGAAAATTTACTCGTAGTATCAGATTTGCGAGTTATTTATAGCAAAGTTTTAAATTGATTCTCATTGAGTTTTTATTCTTTTGTCAATTGAATTATTGTTACCAGCAGAATTGTTGGCTTAGTTTTTTAACTCATCGAGAGTTTTTGAACCATAATATGGATACTTCGTCCGAACAAGCGGCTCAAATTGTAGCATTGGTGCGGGAGGGCTTGGATCCACGAACGATCGGTAGAAATTTAAATTTAAACCAGTCTACGGTTTCTATAATATACAGAAGGTTTGTGGAGACAGGTTCTTACAGAAGGAGACGTGGTACAGGCAGGAATCGAGCAACCACCGGTCGTGATGACCGATTTATTGTTACAACTTCCCTGCGAAATCGTTTCCTCACGTCTGTTAACATCAAAACAGAGCTTAATGAAGTGCGTGGAGTAAACGTGAGTGCACGAACAATAAGAAGAAGGTTAAAGGAAGCGGATATCACCCCTTTTAGACCAGCAAATGGTCCAAAGTTGTCTGTAGCTCACAGACAAGCTCGCTTAAGATTTGCGCGTGATCACCTGAATTGGACAGAAGAGCAATGGACCTCCTTATTGTTCACGGACGAGTGTAGGACATGTTTATATGATGCAGATGGTCGCAGAAGAGTCTATCGTCGACGTGGAGAGCGATATGCTCAAAGTTGCATTGAGGAGCGTGTTCCTTTTGGAGGCGGTTCGTGTATGGTCTGGGGTGGCATATCGATGAACGGGCGAACATAACTTGTGTTCATAGACATGGTCCGTCAAAACGGTAATAGAGGGGGTTTGACTGCACATCGCTACATAACAGAGATCTTAGAAGATCACGTGGTGCCTTACATGGGATTCATAGGCGAAAATTTTACTTTAATGCAGGATAATGCCCGGCCGCACGCTGCTGCACAAGTTCGACAATATTGCGAAGAGGTTGGGATACGTACAATGAATTGGCCAGCACGCAGCCCGGATCTTAATCCCATTGAGCATGTTTGGGACAATTTAAAAAGAGCTGTATATGCGAGAAACCCTTTGCCCATGACAGTGGCAGCACTAAGAACAGCACTTTCAGAGGAATGGGACAATATTCCGCAAGATTTTTTAATAACCCTAATAAAATCTATGCGGAACCGATTAGAATCCGTAATAAGGGCACGTGGAGGTAATACACCTTATTAAAACATAAATAAACCCTTGCATAAAGTTTGTGTCTATTGTTAAAACCAATTTTTTAATTAAACCAATTTTCCTTAAATTTCTGTTTTTCTTCAAAAAAAGTCTTAAGGTCCTTTCCAGTACACAAACTTAAACTTAAGGATATGACCCTACGCTGTTTTAAAGTTCACGAACCAATCTAGAGGTTTCAATTTAAATCTGTATAGAAAGTTTGCATACTTGGTTAAAATATTTATTTCAAAGTCGTATATTACTTTGATGCAGTTTATGAGTCCGTCAGTGTATAGGTCCCAAGAACCGGGAACAAAAAAATGTTTGTAAAATGAAAACTACTGGGCCAAACTATGTCAAATTTTTAGGGGACCACATGGCAGCTATTCCGCGTCGAACAAAAAAAGAATCACGTAAATCGAATCATAAATCTCAGAGCAATCGGTGTACATATGGAACGGAGTGAAAATTATTTCCATGAAAAATGTTCATAAAATGAAAACTACTGGGCCAAACTATGTAAAATTTTTAGGGGACCAATTGGAAGCTATTCCGCGTCGAACAAAAAAAAATCACGTAAATCGGATCATAAATCACGGAGTAATCGGCGAACATACATAATAAAAGCAACAAAAAAAAGGATCCCGACGAATTGAGAACCTCCTCCTTTTTTCGAAGTCGGGTAAAAAGAGATGTAATTACTTACTTTTTAGAAATTCACTGCAATTAGAATTAAAATAAATTCTTTGATTTTGCTGGTCTCACCTCTCCGAATTAAGTCGGAGAGTTTTTCTGTCTTCTTCTAGATCCCTGAGAAGGCTGAGAAATTTTTTGCCTACTGCCACCAAAATTATTCTTGCACAGTCTCTTTTGTTACCCATTTTAGATTACGCTGACGCCTGCTATCTTAACTTAACCGTAGAACAGCTAAATAAACTTGAGCGACTTCAGAATTTTTGTATTAGGTTCATATTTGGCTTGCGAAAATATGACCATGTTTCTGAATTTCGTGTAAAACTCAAGTGGCTCCCTATTCGCTTTCGCCGGAATACTCACATTCTCACATTACTTTATAACATATTATTTATTCCTAGTAGTCCTCCCTACCTTAAGGAACGTTTTGATTTCCTTCGCCTTTCTACTTCCCACAATTTGCGCACTCATACGTATCGTAAACTCACTACACCTGCACACACTTCATCCTTTTATGATAACTCTTTTACAGTGTAGGCTGTCAAACTTTGGAATGCGCTGCCTCTTACTGTCAGAGAGGCCAAAACACCGCATACATTTATGAACGCACTCAGAAAACACTATTTTTCCTTAAATAATTATGCCTAATTCTTATATTATAGACTATATGTATGTATACGTATGTATGTATTTTATTTATAAGTTATGTAGTTTAAGTATGTTTATTTATGATATTTGATATTTAATGATTTGCACCACCTACATCGCCAGATTAGATTAAGTTATTCCTTAAGTTAGGTTGCCTGGAAGAGATTGCTTTCAGCGATAAGGCCGCCTTTTGTTTCTACCTTGACAATATTGTAATTGTATATTTGGTGAGCAATAAAGTGTTATCTATCTATCTATCTATCTATATATATACATACATATATATACATGTATACATATATATACATATATATACACACACATATATATATGTAGGTTACTAAATAAATGATTTATAAATCATCAAGCTCGTATATTAATTAAAACACAATAAAGTAAAGAAATATTACAATGCTCGTCTTTTTTTTCCAACGCCGATAAGGAAGTTTCACTTCAAATATATTCCGACGAATTGAGAACCTTCTCCTTTTTTGAAGTAGGTTAAAAATCAAATAAATAACCGCGCTTAAAGCCTTTAAAACATAGTTTTATTATGCGCGAAAACTTAAGGAAATATTTTTAAATATATAAACATACAATTTTATTCATTTATAACTTCTTTACATATAGTGTTGCATAATGTATACGTAAGCTAGATTCTTACACCGAACTTCAACTAACTACTTATTACATTTTTTGGGACAGGAAAAGTATCCTTTACATATTTCCGGTTTCTAAAAACCTTCCTTACTCAAACTACAGGAACTACAGGAATAAAACAAAATACATTTTATCTTTATACACGCATAGATGAATTCTCAGTATAAGAATATATAAATAAGATTCGTAGAGCTTCTGAATTTAACCCGAGAAATTTCCCCTTTGTTTAATAAATTGTTTACTTTGAGGAACAAAACAGATTGATAAACGCCCTTTAGTGATTTAGTGAGCACCCCGATTGGACAGCGATGCGGCCGGGGGTTTGTGCCGGACTATTTATCAGTATAGCGGATGAAAGTGCGGTCCGAGCAGGTCGCCTTGCGGCGGCGAGATCGCTCGCAACACTTAGCAGATGCTTTTTTGAGCGATGCGGGATATTGAGCGAGCAATGACTGACAATCTGCGTACATTTTCATTTCCAGGAAACCTACAGCCAAATACCTAAATAGAAAAAGATAAAATTAGAACAGTTACTAATTGATATGAAATAGTAGGTTCTTAGATATAACTTGTTCAGTATACAGGTAGACTAAAGACAACCTATTAATGAGTTTTTAAATATTTCTATCTGTGGGAGTGAGTTTTTTCAATTCATAGTTCAATAGCAATACCAAAAATACATAATTTTAAACTTTATAGATTGTTTGGTGTATGTGGGCGACATGCTGTAGCAAAAGATATTTGGAGGCAATAAAGTAACTGAAACGTAAAAGACGTAAGCGTACGTAATCCTTATCCGACTAATTGGCTGGGTCGGGGTGAAATATTAATATTTTTACTTTAGCTTGTCCGTTCGCCTTTTTCATTTGTATATAAACGAATAAATGAATTGCTGGGTATAGACAAAAAACAAAACTACCCGATGCTGTAGAAATGCCCTCTCCCTGCTTACGCTCTGCTAGAGATGTGTTAGTTATTTTATTACGCATTGCACAACACTTTTGCAGGAAATTTAAATAATAACAAAGCTCTGTTTTATTTTCTGCCTTTTGTGTTTTTGGGACTTTTCCCGGAGTGCCAAGGCAGTCCTCGAGACTTCAAATCATCTTCAAAATTTACAATATACTATTTTTAAACTTAAATAATTAATTAGCTAACAAACTAGAACTTTGAGGTTGGTTCTGCCAAAATTCCCCCGAAAACACCCATAACAAAACATCATCTAAGTATTTAGTAGGGTAGCTATGTCATCGAGCGGGTGGAAATTCAAAGCGTTTTATTTTGTTGTGTTTGGTTTATTTAGAGAACAAAGGACTCGCCGGAGCCAGCCTCAAGAGGAATGCTCGCCTTGTCACCAACAACTGTCATGACAAACATTCTGCGCGTAACTGCGGCCAGTAGGATCGGCGGATGCTACATGTGTAGAGGACTATGCGAAAGTTGGAATGGAATTGAATTGCGATGCTTCACCCATGTCTATATGGTTGAAATTTGACATGCAAACGTAGTCGGTACAATTTGCTTTGGAAAGTATGTTGACATTTCACATGTGTGAAAACTAATGATGCTTCATTACCTAAAACAATTACTTTGCGTATATATCGTCGTTAACTATACAAGAGACTATTAGTGCTAAATATTTAAAAACAATCAAACAAGAAGAACACATGAAGTTAATGAAATTGAAAAGTCGCAAATTAGGATTTTCAGTTTACGGCTGATATAAATTAAAAAATATGTTTTAAACAATAAGACATTGACAGAGATTTTGATTTAGTTTTTCTATAAAAACGAACATGGGCTGGTGGCGCCAACTATGATTGTAGAATTCTATGTACATATCATTCCTTAGCTTCGTCTATGCTATTACTAAGGAATAACAAGACTGTATTACTTAAACTTGGTCGGTTACAGTGCTCCACCGACCGTCGGTGCGTTCGTCAGTCACGCTGGTCATTTATATGAAAATTCATAAATCGTTACATTGCTGGACTGACCACTACTTACGTGTATATTGCTACGCACTGTGTATGAGAACCGTCGAGCGTGTCCGCACTATAGAAACAAATCGCGTTCAGTGCTGCATCGATCGGCGGAGCGGTCTCACGTATGTGTGTATCATCATCAAAAGAAGCGATGTCGTAGGTACTGAACATGGTCAAATATATCGACCATTGATACCCAACGCCCTATTACCGAAGTTCGTCTTCTTTTGCTTTTTAGTATGAAATTATTCAACTCATGTATTTGACGTTGTTGGGGTATATATTTGGCTCTGGACAATTATCATTTGATCGACTGTTAAAATAAAATAACCACTGTTTAGGCAACTTTTAGTGTTCACCACAAAATAATCTATGGTTATCGACGACAATGAGTTGGTTAACTTAAACGAGCAAATCTGAGCCGTTTAAACACCGGTAAACTATAATCAGACTTTTGAAGGATTTTTTTTTATGCAGTTTACGTAATAGTCTTGCTACTGGTGCCGGTGTTTACTTCCATTATGTTCCACTGTTATTTTAAACAAAAATTTGTTTTATTTAATAATTTTAGCATCAAGTAATGCTGCCTGCTTTAAATTTCATAATGGAAGAAGATAATCTTTTCTTAAGTTTTCGCGACTTGTATACATAATAAAACTACGTTTTAACCGTTTTAAGCTCGGAAATTTATTTGATTTTGGTTTATTCGACGTTTCGGCCGCTTTTCAGTGGCCGTGCCGTCGTCCGTAACCACGGTCACTGAAAAGCGGCCGAAACGTCGGATAAACCAAAATTAAATAAATTACCGCTCTTAAAACCGTTAAATCGTAGTTTTATTATTTATTAAAGATAAATTCGCTAGCATATCTACATAATATAGACATAATTACAAGGAGGCCTCGAATTATTTAAGAGCGTCAGAACTTCTTTGAAGAATATAATGAAGTATCGTTTGTAAGGAGAATTGCATGCATGCATGCATCTGTCCGTTTGTTTTCAATGACTTGTTTATATTTCATAACCAGATCAGTCAAAATCTGCTTTTCACTGTTACAGAAATTTGCTGAACGCTTTTTCTTTTCTTCCATGATTGTAATCTTTTTAATCAAAGTTTGTAATACCGACATCCACTGGGTTACGTAAGTACTGCGAAGCGAATGACATAAATTGACATAAAATATTGCACATAACTCGTCAAATTAAATTAGACGCCTCTGTCATAAAATACCTTACTAACCCAGTAACTTCTAAATTTTGTATTATTACTTTTAAAGCAACAAATTCGTAACGTCATTTAGCTTTGACGGATTTTGCAGACGTCAATTGACTTTTTCATTTAGTCTAGTTATATCCTCACTCTATTCATTCGCCATTCATTCTAAAACGCCCAATACCGCTCGTTTACCTAACCGAAAAACAAAAGATGTTGTTGAACACTAAAAAAACGCTCCTCAATTATGCCGACCGTTAAGTTCTAATCACCTGTTTAGTTTATTCAACGTTTTTCTCCAGTCTATGAACTTCACTCTTAGACGAACTAGATTGTATCGATATTAATAATCAATTTCGATGTTCATAAGTATTTGACCATCTTGGCTGTTTCTAAGTATATGAGGCTGACTGCATTAGTCTGATCAGTTTGTTGTTCAGGAGAACACTGAATGTTACAAACTGAAGTTCGTTTAATTCGTTCCTGTCAGGACTCAAACTATAAGAAATTACTTAAATTGTAACAAATAAGTGATCGAGACATTAGCCGATCAAACTAGAAAGGATAGTGTAGAAATTGCGTCTGTTGAACTAATAACATCTTAGTACCCAGAAAATTGTATGTGACAAAGTCATTCAATTGTTTGTTGGTGTTGCCAACACAAGTGATCTCTTCCGTGATCACGGCTACCGAAAAGGGGCCGAAACGTCGAAATAAAAATCAAATAAATATAATTCCGTACTGAAAACCGTTAAAGCGTAGTTTGAATTACAAGTGTAGAAACTACTTTAAGTGTTCTTAATAAGATCTACGGAGTTTGTTGCATTGCTTCTTCTCCTTTGACAGTAACTAAAATTGCCTTGGAAGCGGTGCTAGATTCACTACTTTCAATAAGTGATCTGTAAGAGACCATTTTGAAATAAATACATTTATTTTCATTTTCAAAACACATTTCCAAAAAATTAAAGGTATTATGCAAACGCTCTATCAAAAAAAAAACTAACATATAATTGGATGGAAGGTACACCGCTGATATAGAAAGAAGAGTGAATTTGGGGAATAGTGTGAATGGAGCGTTAGGTAAACTTCTAGGCGCTAAGAACCTCAGCCAGAAGGCCCAGCTTGCCATACACAACGCGGTGCTGGTACCTACGCTCACGTATGGAAGCGAGAGTTGGGTATGGAATAGAGAGCACGAAAGTAGAGTAAACGCGGTCGAGATGCGAGCTTTGCGCAAAATCTGCGGAGTGACGCTCGCGGACCGCGTTCGTAATATCGAAGTAAGAAAGAGAGTTGGTCTGAAAGAGAGTGTCGGGGTGAAGGTAAGGAAAGGAATGCTCCGGTGGTTCGGGCATGTGGAAAGAATGTATGATGAAAGAATGACTAAACAGATATACAATGCAAAAGTGGATGGATGCAGAAGTCGCGGAAGGCCACGACACACCTTCCATGATCAAATTGATCATGTACTAGCAGAAGGTGATGTCAGGAGCTTAAGCTTAAGAACAGACGAGCGTGCATGACAAGAACTATGAATGTCAAAGAAGCAAGTGAGGTGTGTAAGAATAAGCCTAAATGGCGCTCTGTTGTTCGTGCCTACCCCGCAAGGGACCTGGCATGAAGTTATGTATGTATGTATATAATTGGGAATCTTAATTCTCAATCAGATAAACCTGATGTTCCCAAATCTACCATTCATCCCATTACCAATGCATTAAGCGTGTCTTCAATTCCTTAACTTCGGGCTCCGTACTCAAACGTACTTAACCTATAAATCCTGTGGAAATTCGCAGGCCTGTGCTGGTTGACATGTAAATCTCGACCTGTCTCATAAATAAATGATTAAATACCTCATAGTTTCGTATTCAGTGGTAAATTTCTATCAAATAGCTTCCACAAAAATTGTATTTCCGCCATCTTGAAGGTGTAGTGGATAATCACGGTCCATTGTACCGCATCGAGTTAAAAAAAACCTAAATTGGACTACACTAAACGACGGATATTCTCCGTCGTTTAGTGTAGTCCGATGAATTTTTTTAGATTTCTTCTCTGTTTGTCTATTATCCTTTTTGTTGGAGATTCACGTAAAAACTACTGGGCCGATTTCGACACGGTTTTCACTGAATGACAGATAATTCTAAAACTTAAAATCTGCGCTACATTTTATACCGTTACTGCCGCGGGAATTTATTTGGTAATGATTTAAAATGGCCAGGTAGTAAAAAAAACGATTTCCACTGCGTTTCTCTCACTGATCGATAGCAAATTTTATTTAATAATATTATGTGTGATTTTTTTATCCCCGATACCCTGCGGGAATTTTCCCGGGAGCGGTTTGAAGTTGTTCGCGTGCATAAAAATTAGGTTATTCCGACACAGATTTCGCTAAAACAATGGCTTGAATTTTTTTTAAAGGCTGCGTGCGGCACTTTTTGTCCCGGGAATCCCGCCGAAATTTAAGTCAAGCGTAGACGAAGTCGCGGCCATATCCTAGTGTATGTATATAAATGAAAGAAAGAAAGTCGCAAGTATGCCGCAATTGGACAAATGAGACTGACACTCAGTATATTGCTGTATAGTAAATTCAATATAGTATGTGTAAAATAGAATCACGCATAGGTTAAACTAGGATGATTTATATTGTATGGGCCGGGTCCAAAGTTTGTGGAACCGGGTTTGGTCCATTTGGCAGCTCGGATCGCTTCATCGATCATAAGTCCATAACCCGTCACTAGGCATCGGTCATATGGTTTGGACCTAAACGTTCAATTGACCGGAATGTGGAACGTAAAACGCAAGCTTTCTTACCTTTGTTGTTAGGTCTTTGGGGCAAGTAAATGTTACACGTATACTATGTCTTTCTATATTTGAACTATGCGTAAATTAGTATAGCCATGGAAGAAGAATATCAAATAATAACTAATAATGTAAAAAACGTAACACAAAAACACTCTACAGTCAAAGTTGGAGCCATCAGAGTCATTTCAGCAGACAGGCAGACGGCCCACTTGATGGAAAGCGGTTCCCATCGCCCATGGACATTTGCAACACCAAAAGTACTGCAAGTGCGCTGCTGCTCTCTTAAGGGAGACTGGAACCTGGTCACTAATGCCGGAACACAATGAAGTTAGTTATGGCGACATGCTTTAGACCAGGGGTGGTAGCCATCCAGTCGGGCAAATGCCCTACCACCTGGCCGTGGGTTGCATGTCGCCTCTTACGATAGGCCACCCGGCCGCAGGAAATTGTATTCTTTCTCCGTTCCTGCACGGATAAAATCGCTTGTTATTCGAATTCTAAAATAAAGTTTGAGAAACACTAATATCTTTGTTTACATTAATCTCGTTCTAAGATGAATATGGTATAGTTTGTAATACGAGCGAAACTTGCTCTATTTCTTCATCTTTTTTTAAACTACATCTAATCAATGTAAATACGTCAGTATTTCTTGAAATAAATTTGGGTTTCTCTTATCTGTCGATCTCTCTATTTCAGAATTTTTCCTTTCCTTTTAGAAAGACTATCTGTGGTTTTGTTTAATCTTGGTAAATACGATAGTTAACAGTTACAAATCAAATAAGACACATTTTAACAACTTACATAACGTTAAAACCACCTAGATTTACGTACCTACCGAGCAGAGCAAATTACGTCACTTAACAAGTCAAATAGCGCATATGTAATTGTATTAGTTGTAATTAAAATTACTTTTATGTGTTGTTTTAAACTCTAGGCTTTGTACAGAATTATTAAAAAACTTACTATAAAATGTGTTAATTAACTAAGTTAAACTCTTCAATTGATCACTATACGATAAATTTAATATATTTTAAGTAGGAAATTCCGCCATAGATCGCTATTGTTAGCATTTTGCGTTTGACATCAATGCACCAGGATTACATAAATGGTAAATAGTACGATGACCTTTTGGATGTCGACACCGATTTTCCAATACGATGTAACAAAGGCAGTTCGAAGCACGACACTAATTGTGTGTTAGCTTTGATCAGGGTCGGATTTGGGCTGGCTATCTCTCTAGGCCCCGTTTGAAATGTCACCCTTTTTAGTTTTATATTTATTATATTAGCAGAAACGGGACTCTAAGCGCGTGAGTACAAGACACCGCCACCGGGCCGGGCCGCCTCTACACCGTCGAACAATACGGAAGCTTGGTGAACGGCGCATATGAAATGAAATGAAGTGAAATATTAAATCTTGCATAAATGTAGTATACAGGTGTTATTCCTAGAAATGCATGGTTCAGTATCTTTTATCAGTTTCACTGGTGTGCAAGTAAGCAGGATCTTAATCGTCATTATTTAATTAGTTAGTTCCTATTTATTTTATTAAAGTACCTTTTATCCAACTTGAATAATATTTATTACCTTTATTAAATATATAGATGTCTGTTTTTTTAATATTTAATTATTGTCATGTGTATATGTTTGTTAATTATTTAATGTTAATTAAAATATTGTTATTAATTATGTATTGATATTGCTACAAGTTGGGCCATCTGCACACCTATTGTTACATACCGATAAAAAATGCCGCGCATCTGGTTTATTGCCCCTCCCCGCATTCGCAGTTCTTTTATGGTGGTCGTAATAAAAATTTGCAATTAGACAATAGCCTATTGTTATTGTTTTCGACTTTGTTGGCCGTTCGCAGGAATAATCAGCCAGGTGTACAAATTACTATTTCTCTGAAATTCACTAGTGTTTCCGAGTGCCGAGCGGTGCACTGGCACGCGGTCGATTTTTTTTTTGTTCTGTATAGTTAGTATAAAACAATGCCCAAACGGACGGGTGGGGCAGTCATTCGACGACTACGATACGATTAAGAAATAGTGACGGACTTTGCGCCAGTTGAATTGTACCGAATCGTGCAGTGTGAACTGGTTGCATCCAGTATTATTTAGTACTTGTTTTATACGTGTTTGTGCAGTTCTAATAAACTCTATAGTAATTCCAACGGCATTTATTTTAATTCGAGCCCTGTAGCTCGTAACAATATTATGTTTCAAATTTGTCATTAAGGAATTCGTTTGTGGAATAATATGATTTATGTATTAATTTTCTTTTTGTGTTGTTTTAGATATATTTTACACAGAAATATATACACGGAATTGCTATTACACTTCACCCTACTACTGTACGGTGTAGACGCGATCTATACTTACGTAATCATAATAAATTTTTAAATTTGAATCTTGTTTCACATTCTTTGCGTTTAAAAGGGCGTCCCGAAAATTTAACGCCCGTAAACTGATGCCGCTCTAGGCCCAGGCCTCCCAGGCCTATATCTAAATGCAGCACTGGCTTTGACAGCGTTCTATGAATTCATAGCTTTGTTTACTTTGACGTGTTTGGTTTGACTCGAATCGATGAATATTACGATTGGCTTTTCAACATTTAATTAGCTTGCCAGCAAACTTCGCTGCTGATAAATTTTCTTTTCATGCGGTGCATCATTCTTAAATCGCAAGAATTCAATTTTATAAAATCTCCCATTCTACGTTATTGCTGAAAAGGAATTTCTGTAATACGAAGGCAAAGATACGTTTTATGGAATCGTTAGGTAGATATTCGAGCTGGCAAAAATTCGAATAACAAAATGCAAGCGTATGTTCTTGGAGGTATATCGCCCCGACGCCATACACCCGTGTTCTGGTTTCATGAAATCGCATAACCTCGCGGCTAGAAGGGTAAGATAAATCAATTTAGATGTCTCGGGGGCCCAAATTCGATTCCCACTCGGGGCGACGGATTCACTCTCTTTCGGAACCCCGGTTTCACGCCCATCGACACTGACGCAAATTCGATAAAGCCTTGGCGTATCATATTTTTGGAGCGTAAATTTCCTTTGGCCCCAAAATGAATTTTACGTACGAGATTAAGAATTTACGCGTCTACGAGGTGACAGCTTATATCTGAAATATTCCTTGTAAGAAAGACGTTGTATTGTTTTTGTTTGGTCCTGATAAATAGGGTAGATGACTGTCAAATCTATCGAATGAGACACTTTTTATCATCTAGAAAAATATATTTTAGAACTAGAACTTAGTGTAAAATACAAAGATGTTGTTGTGATAGGAGATTTTAATTTATACTCAGCAAGCATAAATGTATCTGCGTATTATATTATATGTTGAGACTGAATATTTTTATTATACATCTATAATGTATTATGTGTGCCACGCTATCGTATTGGTGACAACTGCGATGATAGCGATATTTATTGGTTAATAAATAAATAAATAAAAAATCTTGTAAAACGATGCAGCATCATATACTTTGTACGAGTGTATAAAATTATGTCATGAATATGTACATACATACACACATACATACATAACTTCACGCCAGGTCCCTTGCGGGGTAGGCACGAACAACAGAGCGCCATTCAGGCTTATTCTTACACACGTGAATATGTATCGAATAAAAAAGTGTCAAGTAGCACATTAATATTTTTTAAATAATAATTGCGAGGAATAACAGTGTAGACAGAGCCTACGTAAACAAAAAAGTCCAAGTCGAAGTGAAGCATTTTTTTACAACTTATGTGCCCAAACTAATGTAGTATACACGTGGTTTGCCTATGTGTGGGTAATAATAGTGTACTTAGTGCAAACTATTCTACCCTTATCCGTATTAATTTAAGAGGTAGGTTCCCACAAGAGGTCGAAAATGGGGCGCAAATCGAAATCTTCACGATATACGTGACATGGTTTTCTCATAACATTTTTATGGTTGTTTCAAGTTAAAAAAAAAAACACAAACTTAGGAAATCACCTCCAAATCATTGACATAAAATGTTTTGATAAAAATTGGAGGAATAAAACGGTTATTCCTCCAATTTATATCAAAATAGGATAAAAAAATGTACATATGTATAATAAAATAATAAAAATAATCAATAACAGTTTTATTGTTTTTTTTTAAATACTACTTTTATAATAAAACTACGTTTTAACGGTTTTAAGCGCGGTAATTTATTTGATTTTGGTTTATCCGACGTTTCGGCCGCTTTTCAGTGGCCGTGGTCACGGAAGACAAAGATGACATTTGTCTAACGTGTATTGTCTAAGTTTTTATTCAGCCTACCGCCAACTTGTTTATTTTAATTATTTAGTTTTAATTTTGTTTATGGATATTATTTACTCTATGGGAGCCTAATTTAATTTACCACCGCTTCACAACATGTTGTGGCTTGAAGAGATGGAGCGGCGCAAGAAACTCTTCAGCAAACATGCCTAGTTCTAAAATTTATATATAATATTAAAATGGGTGGAAGGAAAAAAGCGGCCGAAACGTCGGATAAACCAAAATCAAATAAATTACCGCGCTTAAAACCGTTAAAACGTAGTTTTATTATGTATACAAGTCGCGAAAACTTAAGAAAATATTACTACTTTTATTTTATTCCCAAATATTTTTTCATAAGTCGGCAGACGAACACATTGTAGCAGACAACGGACCACTCTGCCGAAGCCGAAACGTCGGAATAATAAAATTAAAAAAACGTTAAAACGTAAGTTTAATAAAATAATATTCACTTCGATTACAAAACAGAATGTATTTTATGCAGAAACAAAGTATAATATTGTTGTTCTGTTTCATTTTTTATGTGCTACAAAACCACTAGACTGTGTTTGATTTGAAAAGCTGCTGTTTATATACGAATAACATATTAATGAATATTCATAATATGTAACAGTTTATTAAAATGTGTTTGTTATTATTTCATTGTTAGAGGTTTATAGGTCATGTACGATTAAAATTATACTTCATCTATTTGTATCTAATAAAATTAAAGTGGTTTGTATGCTATTTCAAAATAAAAACTAATATTTAAGAGAGGAATTCTATTTATACTGATAATTGATATTTATGTTTATTTTTCTATTTGTGTACTAATAGAGTTTTCCTTGTCAAACCCTGGTAAAGAGGCACTGTTTTACTTAGATAAGAACTTAATTAGGTTATTTATATATCGCGAGCGCTGCCGCGGGGAAAGCTAGTGTGTATATATATATATATATATATATATATATAAACCTGAAAAATTGTCTAACTGCTGATGAAAACCGCTTATGAATCCGTTGCGTGTTTTAGAAGTTAGCGGAAATACAGACAGACAGACGCGGAAAGAGAAAAAAGATAAAGATTATCCTTACCATCCTAGTACAAAATAGTTTTTTTTATTGCAGGAGTTCAGCAGCCAGGCAGACGGCTCACTTATGGAAAGCGGTTACCATCGCCTATGGACATTTGCAACACCAAAGGTGCTACAAATGCGCTGCTGCTCTCTTAAGGGAGACTGAAACATGTTCACTAATGCCGGAACATAACTCAAGGTTGTTATGGCGACATGCTTTAGACCAGGGGTGGTAGCCATCCAGTCGGGCAAACGCCCATACCATAGCCATACCACCTGACTGTGGGTTGTTTTGTCGCCTCTTGCGACAGGCTGCCCGGCCGCAGGAAATTGAATTCTTTCTCCGTTCCTGCACGGATAAAGTACAATGGAATTTTCATGAACTTTGAAAGTTTAAAGACCGAAAATGAAGAGAATGATGAATTTATCTCCTAGAGCGTTCTTAAATAAAAATCATAGAAGAAATCACGTCTTGCAGTTTAATAGGTATGGTGGTGCACCAAGCGTCCACCATTTTTAATCATGATCATGTCATTCCCCATAGCAGGATCAAGCGAAATCCAACCGCGGCACTCGGCCCGTTGAGGTTCTTAATATCAAAGCCATTCTTTATTATAATCTGTATTCCTTGGGTAATGTTAGAATCAGGGAATATCAAAATATTGTAAATATGAGTAATAAATACTGTATTCAATTAATCCACGTATCTGATTGAACCTAGTACTGATGAATAAGAAGACGCTTGTTACAACCACAATACAGCTAAGTATATCATCACGCTGACAGACATGCATGTGGTTGTGATCAGAGGTTCCATACTTACATGATAACTCTGGTCAACTCTACATAGGTACCAGTGCATCATATTTTACATTCGGAATTAGGGTTTGCTGAATGTGGACTTTTATCAATTTAATGTCATGCGTGGCCTGTGGCTGGGTTCCTCCCATCGAGAATCGACGACGCGTCTCTAATTTGTGAATATTTAACGCGAAAGATGGAGCGGGCCGGTAAGGGGTGCGTCAGGGCGTTTGGGTCGATGCCATTGTACGTGACAGGTGCTTTTATGGTTGGCGACATTTGTATCCTCCGAGATATGAGCGTACCTGTCAATAAGGCTTTTGTTTTGGCCAAATTTAATTATTGTACTAAATACAATACCAATAAGTCAATGGTAATTTACAGTGTTGTCATCAACCTAAATATGTTATTATTTTATGGGAATGTACTTATTATCAGGGTCTCCAGATTGAAATTGATTTCGGAAATTTTATCAATTTGCTGAATGAATTAATATCTGATCTGAGGGCGTAAAACGGTCGCCTTTGGAGAATCGGTAAGTGAAATTGACACATGTCTATATACGGATAGTATGACATAGCATAATGTTAATAAATAAAAAATAAAATAGCGTTGATAAATGTAATCATATCTATCTTTTTGACTGGTTTAGATTTCATAACAAAATGGCGATGGTTACCCCTTACTTAATTACTAATCATCCCTTCCGTGTTACGGGAAGTTTGAAACTTTTGAGACGACACTGTTGTGCGTTCAGTAGTTTTTTATACAGCAAATATACAGTAACAATAGCAATGAATTCCGTAAAATCGATCATTGAATTGAGATTCGTTTTATTGTGAAACGCCTCTTGTGACTGTGAATTGGGCCGGAATGGAAAATAACGTTGATACTTTGAAGGTTTGTTTTGTAACTTGTATATATGTATATGGAGGGCTCGAGCCCCTTCCAGTCTACTGATAATGTAGGCTGTCTAATCAGGAAATCCGATCTATACCCCGTCCATCCATCCCGTTCTAGTTCGAATTCCAACTATTTCGCTTCTGGCTCGACCAACGCTGACCAGTCGAGGATACGTCTAACTACTTTTAGCTATATGGTTATTCTTTTAATTTGTGATATACTATTAATCGTAATGGATTTGATATTAATTTTCAAATTTGCTAGTAGAAAAAGTTTCTAACAGCCAGATTTATTATGGGAACGAGTCGCGAGACTTGAATTAAAATGCCGTTAGCATTACTATAGAGTTTATTATAACTATACAAACACGTCTGACACAGGTACAAATATAACTGACCACAACAAGTCCAAAAGTAATGCAGCAGGTCATAATTCAATAAAACATGCAAAGTCCGTCATTAATTAGATTCCCGATTGTAGTACACACGTCTCGCTTCGCTCATGGTTCTCGCTCGACTCCGTTCACCTCCATCAGGTCATCGTTTTATACTACACAAATACAATGTCCCCGTATCTAAGTCGACTTAATCCGCCGCACCTAGCTAATGACTGCCATAAAAGAGTACAATAAAACAATGGGCTGTTTCCTAATTACAAATTTTAAACACAAAGTAAACAAAATCTGTTTTGTTTCAGATATGCAGGTGGATTTTGTTTTTCTCGGGGCCTGATTTGTAACATTATTTTCATGAGTTAATGTAATGACATGCACTTAACCGAGATCTTATTACTTAACTGGAAAATTGTCATCCAAATAACGATAATAATACAAAATTATATCAGACTAGAAAAGAATTGGATAGTACATTTCCAACATAAAAAAACCTAAGTCTTTAATCAATATTCTACACGAACCTAAGTCTTAGGGATCAGTTCGAATGCTAATCAAATTCTTGCTTTTGCTCGACCGACTTTTTGCTTAATCTAACGATGCGCCCGAACTACCGTCCTATGTAAACATGCCTTAGGGAAAATATGTTTACCTCTACGGTCTCATGAGAGCCTGGTGTGTGCACGCTTTACAAGGGATCAAATATAGACCTCACTGCGTAAACCTGAGAGCCGATATGAAAAAAAAAATCTGCGTTCAAAGAGCTAATCTCAAATGTACATTACAGTTCACTTCACAGATCATAGAAACCTATGATCTGTGGTTCACTTATATTGTAATTTGATGTAGTTTTCCGTTGCCTAAAAGCAAAATAATCTAAAAGACGACACGACATTATCCATAATATTGAGTATAGGTACAATTTCTATAAATAAATCTTTAAAACAATGTTTACTTTTACTGTTTAATTTTTGGAACGAAGTTGTTTTACTCGACTTACAATAGTGAAACTGGCAGAGATCGAGTCGTCCTTTATAGGTAGGTAATTTTAATTTTGAAAGGAGAATGAGAGTGGTATCCGATGGATTACTGTGGGATGCACAAGGGGGCTTCAGAAATGGAAGGGGATGTATGGATCAAGTTTTCTCGCTCCGCAATATCGTGGAGAAGCAGCTGGCTATGGGCCGGAAGGTTTTCTGCGGTTTTGTGGATCTAGAGAAAGCATTTGACAGGGTTGTGCGGAAGGACCTCTGGGACATATTGCCCGGATATGGGATCAATGGCCAATTGCTGCGTGCTGTGCAGTCCACTTACGAGGACTGTATGGCATGCGTGCGGGTGGACGGCAGCCTGTCGCCCTGGTTTGACGTCAATATTGGCGTCCGGCAGGGCTGCGTGCTGTCGGCTTTGCTGTTCATCCTATATCTGGACAACTGTCTCCAGAGATTAAGATTGATGGATGTTGGGATGCGGATGGGTGATCTAGTTGTTAGCACTTTGCTTTATGCGGATGATGCCGTGCTTTTAGCCGAATCGCCATCAGAACTGCAAACACTAGTCACAATGATGAAAGATGACTGTCAGGCGAGAGGCTTACATTTGAATGCGAAGAAAACAAAGGTTATGGTGTTTGAAAGAGAAGAAACCAGAACGAATGCAAGGATAATGGTCGATGATGTTATGCTGGAACAACCGAATGAGTTTGTATATCTTGGATGTGCTTTTAGCAGGGATGGAAGGTACACCGCTGACATAGAAAGAAGGGTAAATTTGGGGAATAGTGTGAATGGAGCGTTAGGTAAACTTCTAGGCGCTAAGAACCTCAGCCAGAAAGCCCAGCTTGCCATACACAACGCGGTGCTGGTACCTACGCTCACGTATAGAAGCGAGAGTTGGGTATGGAACAGAGAGCATGAAAGTAGAGTAAACGCGGTCGAGATGCGAGCACTGCGCAAAATCTGCGGAGTGACGCTCGCGGACCGCGTTCGTAATACCGAAGTAAGAAAGAGAGTTGGTCTGAAAGAGAGTGTCGGGGTGAAGGTAAGGAAAGGAATGCTCCGGTGGTTCGGGCATGTGGAAAGAATGTATGATGAAAGAATGACTAAACAGATATACAATGCAAAAGTGGATGGATGCCGAAGTCGCGGAAGGCCACGACACACCTTCCATGATCAAATTGATCGTGTATTAGCAGAAGGTGATGTCAGGAGCCTTAAGAACAGACGAGCGTGCATGACAAGAGCTATGAATGTCAAAGAAGCAAGTGAGGTGTGTAAGAATAAGCCTGTATGGCGCTCTGTTGTTCGTGCCTACCCCGCAAGGGACCTGGCGTGAAGTTATGTATGTATGTATGTATAGGTAATTTTGATTATACAATTTCGAACTTAAATGCATTGAAATAAGAGTTCAAATAAAAGAATATCCATCAGTGTACAAAACAGTGTTATTAAATTAGGTCTTGTAACTGCCATTGTTCAGCCGTATTCGGGCGCTATAGCCTCGTATGTACATGTTGTTATATAATTTTCTATTTCATATTTAAGTTTTCAATAAATTATTGTTTGACCGTAGAGGAGTTTTTTTAAAGTAAAACTTCTTTAGGCGCGACTAGGAGGTAACTGGACGACAATGCAACGGAAGTCCGTTACGACAATATGGCGTCGCAATATGGCGTACCATCCGGTTTTCAAATATTTTTTTGTCAATAGATAGTTTATGAACAAATCAATCAGAAAATTTTGAAAAAAGAATAATTAGTAAAAAAGTTTTACTTTAATCGCGTGTGAACGTTACACGCACTCTTTTTTTACATTTGAGAGGAGTACTCGAATCCCCGAATAGGCTGGGGGAACGAGATGGAATGCTCCTCTGTCTCAAAGGAAGATCTTCCAGCGAGGCTGTTGTTGCTCGCGGGACTAGGGCCATCTATCGTTCTTAAAAAAGTACATATCCTTTGTACGTTTCGGGAAACGTTTGCGACCTCAATTATTGCACAGCGCCATCTATTGCTTTGTAAGTGTTCCACTACACATTTTCCGATATTATCGAACATTGTATCGCACATGGGTGTTATTTTAGTTCTAAATAAATCTTTTTTCTGTCTCTTTCTATAAAAAGCTGTAGTGATTTCGCGATTTTTTTTTATTAACCGCCTCCGAAGTGTTACTAATATGAGCAAGAGACACAATTACTAAAATAGTAAATAAATAGTCTCAAGTAATCAATGTTCTAAAAAGATTTTGTTAAGAAAATTCTAGAAATCGAACGAGAAGTAATGTCAATTTACAAAAGAAAATTATAAAATAATAAGCTCCATTTATCGATGTCTTTAAATGCCGTCCTTTGTTTTTTCATTTCGTGTAAGAGGATTTGTCAATATCCGATGCCAATCATTGTTTACGGTAATTGGATTCCTATTACACTCTGTATTTATTCAATTTGTGGTTTTTATACGGGAATATTTTTGTAGTCCAAATAATTGGGGTTTTGACACATCTCTACAATAAATTTGTAACAATCTACATAGACTGAGATCTCAGTCACCCCAGACTTACGTGATTTTAGGAAAATGAAAATTTTACGATCGGTAGTTTAACATAAACTTAAAAAGGAATGGATACTCGCTAAGCTGAAAGCGGGACCGTTTTTCAGGTAGCAAGTATCAAAGGTGGAAAAAAACCATGCTAACTTACGTCAAAGTAGCAAGGCTAGTTTTTACATATGTCATATATGATATTGTTATAAACAAAGACATACAGTTGCCAGACACTTCCTGTGGGCCATAATTTTTGTCAGACACTTAAAAAAAAGGAGGCAATTTACGTCATTTTAGGAAGGTTGAATTTTATATATATTATCAAGTATAATATTTTAAAATATTTTCCGATGAGCCAGACAAATCTGAAAATGCTCTCGTGCTACCTCACATAGCGGAACTCATAACGAGTCTGGGAAGATGTTAGGCCCGTGATGGCAACGTCCAAGATGGCGGACGACGTACATGAATTAGACCTGAACTTGGCGGGAAGCACCGCCATAATTACTGAGCGTGATTTTGTCCTATTGCTAATATCTCTCTAAAAGGATATTCCTGTACTGAAGAAAGTTAAAAGTAAGGAGTATGCTGACAAAAATTCCTTACACCGGCGTCTCTTCTTTTTTGATAGATACTGTTACACTTATGACACGGAATGCGATATCTGTGACAGGTAGGCGAGTAACGTGACCGGTCTTGACCTTACCTACCTTCAATATGCGTCAAGTCCCCATCAAGTGAAACCTTCAATCACACACACAGCCCACGGCACGCTCGCCCCACGCAGGCCCTTGGTTGCATCAAGTTCGACACTTTTATTTTGAGTAGCTTCTCACTAGAGAACTATTGCGTACTAACGTAGTGCATTTTACAAAACTAATTTACTATTTAAAGAATAATCAATAACCTGTTTGACCCGTTAGAATAGGGGTGCGGGTACATTACAATAATATTAATATTTTTACATGTAATAAATAGGCGTTAAAATAATATCCTGTCATCTAACATTTAGAATATCATAGTAAAAATAATTTTAATTAATTTCAAACATAATTAAACTACGTTTTAACGGTTTTAAGTGCGGTAATTTATTTGATTTTTAATATTTCAACGTTTCCGCCACTGAAAAGTGGCCGTGATCACGGAAGACAGAGATGTTACGTGTCAACGATTATTGTTAAAGTTTCATTTAGCCTACCGCCAAGGCAGGCTTTAGCGGTAGGCTAAATAAAACTTATCCGAAACGTCGGAATAACAAAAATCAAATAAATTACAAATATTTTTTCATAGTAATTCAACGTTTTAAAATATACGATAAAGGGATAACTCACCACCACCACCTTAATATTCGGAAAGCATTAGACAGTCATTTATATCCAGTGGGGGATGGGTCCGTATATCGCATCCGCGGAATTGCTTCCGCTGGCTCGTGAAATGAGACTGCCGCTGTCCCCAGGGTGGAGACGCCTCCTTAAAGAGATCGTCTACCGGCATTACAAGATATCAATGCAAAGGCATTTGAATGGAAATATTTCCAATGACTTGAATTGTTTGCGTTGCACTCTACTTTCGATGCGACATTTGCATTTGAATTTAACTTTGAAACCATTTAAGCAGGCTTAAATATAGTTTTCATCTTGCTTTTTAATAACGTTTCAAAAAATGGGTTGTTTATTAGTTATTCTGTTATTAAAAAATCGGTTGTCTGTAAAGTCGGTTTACTGACGATAGTTGAACGTGACAACGTCATAAGAAAATACTGATGGAATGGTTTCATTTTTCAAAAGAAAATTTAATTTTATTTGTTTGATAGATATTTTGTATGGATATAGAGGAGGTAAATGGAAATCACAATTTACATTTATTTGTACGCATAAATACAATTATGTCAATTACGCTGCCGAACGCGGAGGCCGAATGTGCCTCTTTGTCGCTCGTTCCGCGCTCTCGCTTGCACTTCAAGCCTTAAATGGAACGCCTCAGAGCGAGGTAACGCCGCATGAGTCATGTTTTTTCGCGCGTGCGTGCAGCCGGCTCCATCGAATTATAAGACGTTGTCACGTCAAAATTTGTTTGTGTTCAGTTCACGCACAGCATGCCTAAGTGAAACTTTAGAGAATATACTCACGGACAATTGTTCTCTAACTTTTATTATTATAAATAAAATTCCTTTAGCCAAAATCCGTCAATATTTTATAATTCAAGATAATTTTTTTAAGTTTCACTTTCAATTTTTCACTGTTTTAGTCTAAAAAATATTATTATCAGTTTTATTTCGGTCCAAATGGGACCTATGTTTAAGCATCGGTCTAGAGTCAATACTCTGTAATCTGCAGCACAATATAAGACTCGTATCTCATTCTCTCGCAGGCTTAGTCCTATAGATTTATGTGGTTATCTTTTTTTAGAGTCGCTTTTTCATTTGAAATCCCAACGATTCTAAAGAACTTTCACTGCAAAAAAAAATACAAGTGGATGAAACAAAAAGTGGATGTCGTGTCATACATAGAAGTGAAACCACTAGCCCATAATAGAAAAGATTGGAGAAGGCTCCACCGACAAGAGAATAGCTCTTAAATGATAGATAGAAGTTATACAGCGTGTTTCAGACCTTACGACAATAAATCAGACCACGTTTTCTTTATGACGTACTTTGCCCAAATATAACAACGAATCAAGGTAGCTTCTTTGGTTTAGCCACAGGACCTCATTTTTCATTTCAGAATTTTACAACAACATGTATCTGTTATTGTGACTAAATCGGTAGGTTAGTGACCACATGTATCATGTTGCCAGCTCGTCTCTTCATCATTAAACGCGGAAGTTGTTCATTCTTACGCTCTCGCTCATTAAAATAAAAAATATTAGGTGCGAAAGGGACAAATACTTTTCTTTTTGTCAAAATCTGCGCATCAAACAAATGCCGCAACACGTGCGCCGTCAAGTTAGTACTAATTAGTGCTGTACTAGTTCACTTCAGTTAAATTTACACTTCATAGTCTATTAAAATAACTTAGGAATAATTTTTAATTTACAAAACTAAAACAGGTAACGAGGATAATTTCGACAGAGACGTCAAAAACTGCAAAAATTTCAAAAACCCTTGTTAAAAAATTACAGAATAGATAATACGAAAGGACTTGATAACGATGTTCCCATGAAAAGAAAGGTTTTATCACAGAATTTAAAGAAACCAGCGTTGAATTTTATTTTATAGTGAATAAAATATTATTTTGAATGAAATTTCTTAAATTGTGTAAAATACTAAAATTAAATTAATTATTTTAAATCTGGCATGTATGTAATATTTTTTGTTACACAAAATTAAAAGTAAGTAAATCACATATTTAGCAAACCATAGCATGGATACATGTCGTTAGATACAAGTTGCTAGCCCCAGCATTTTTAGGTGGATTTTATTGGATAGTTTATTATTATCATTAGTAAGTAAAAGTTTATTACGTATTAGCATATGGTGATAATATGAGATGCTATGATGATATGATATGATTTAGATTGTTTAAAGTAAAAAAATCTTCGAATAATGAAGTATGGCTATTTCATAAAACGGCTCATTAAAAAAACTTTAATAAGATATGTGCGCGATTATAATACTATAAAAAAATATTTAATAGTGTACATTATAACAAGTGAGAAATATCGATATCGACTACTGGGACTCCGGACCTGAAGTGACACCACTAGAAATTTGTGAAACTGACCTATCCTACACTTATTTGATTATTTTATGTCAGTTTTGAGCCGGTCTTGAACCTATAACGTTGTTTGAATCATTGCGCACGAGGTTGGCAATTTTGAATATATTTATAGGACTTTATGTTTATTGATATGAGAGAAATTAGTGTATTGAGCGTGTGAATAATAAGTGATTTTTCAAAATGCCTCGGTATAATTTTACAGCATCGGAATATGCAGACATGATTTTGATTAACGGGAAATGTCGCGGTAATGCTGTTTTGGCTATCCAGACATACCGTGAAAGGTATGGGCACACCCGTGCTTGTCCAACTAATGGCCGCACGATTGTGCAAGCTTTGCAGAGGATTCGGGAGAATCAACCCTTAATTCAGCGTTTGGATAGTGCCCCTTCAAGGGCTTCCGTGACACGTGATGAACAAATTTTCAATTATTTTTCTCGCAATCCAACAACCAGTCTGCGTAGAGCTGCTCAACATTTGCGTGTAAACCATACAACAATACATAGAGTTTAAAACGCGATAAACGGAAACCTTTTAAGTACCGGAAAGTACAAGCTTTGATACCCAGAGACAAGCCTGTCAGAGCAGCCTTTTGTACTTGGGTTATACGACAATATTACGAGAATCCGGACTTCTTGTACAATTTGATGTGGACTGACGAAAGTACATTTACAAGAAACGGGTTATGGAACCGACAAAATCTTCGGTATTGGAGTCACGTGAATCCACATCTAGCACGAGAGACTTCCCATCAGTACAGATTTTCTGTGAATGTGTGGGCTGGCATACACAGGAATGTTATCATTGGTCCGGTTTTTATTGAAGGTAATTTAAACGCTGCGAAGTTTTTAGAACTTCTTAACGGAGTCGTTGCCGATTACATGGATGAACTACCACTAGCGGCAAATAGACAGATGTGGTACCAACTCGACGGAGCACCAGCTCACTCAGTGGTGTCTTCTAGAGAGAGGTTGACTGAAATGTTCGGACAGCAGTGGATTGGCCGTTATGGCCCATCGAGATGGCCACCTAGATCACCGGACCTCACCCCAATGGATTTTTTTATGGGGATATGTAAAAAATGATGTTTATTCGACAGATATTGATACTGTTGAGAATTTAAAAAACCGAATAATTACGTCATTTACTAAATTAAAAGATATGGCTGCCACTAGTGACCTATTAACGAGAGTTCGACATAATATTCAAAGACGATATAATTTGTGTGTTCAAGCTGATAGCGGTCATATTGAAAATTTAAAAATTTGATTCGTCTAAAAATTTCAAAATGATAATTTGATTAGATACTTATAACTCAGTGATTAAATGAATGAATGCCTTGTGGTGAATAATTTGTGAGTAGATATTATTAGTGATTGTTTATGTTAGCCCGACACATGATCCGTGTTGACATGTTGCCGTTCTTAGCAAGGTCAGTGAACCAATATTTACAAGATGTTCTGTTTTTATTCCCTTTTTATCGTAATTAATTTGTTCGGAAATTGCTTTTTTTAATTTTGACATTAAGTTTGATTTAATAGTACCGAAAAATTTGTATGGAGTACGACTGCTAAAATTATGATTTATTGTCATTTGAAATGAAACACGTTGTATATCCATACTCTGCACCACATTGCCAGATTATTTCAGATAATTTTTTTAAGTAAGATTACCTGGAAAATTTTCCTAAGCATAAAGCCACCTATTGTTTTTGCCAAGACAGTACTAGTATAATCGTGTATTTTGTAATTTATTATTTTGATGAGCTATAAAATGTTGTTTATCTATTTATTTCACTTACACATTGTTCTCAGTCACAAATATTGATTAAGCGTTGTTTCTACTTAACTTTGAACTCATTATTAGTACATTTTTAATAAGGCGACGTCGTAATAATATTTCAAATATATTTTCAATAACATCTCGTCTCCACGTGCGAGTATGTATATCCAACACAATATTGCCAAACTTGGTCTCACCTACGCAACACGTGTGCGTAATTTTGACAGCTCAGTGCCCAGCACCCTCACGCCTCGCCTTACGCTGAATGAAATACCTTAAGAACAAGCTCCCTTTTGGCAACATCTGCCCGAAGAAATAAGTATTTCCAAAACTCAATATTGGTCTAACCCTTGCCGCCCACGAGCCGTGTAAATTAATGAAGTATAATTATTTGTTTGCGAAAAAAATAACGAGGAGCGCGAACTCGTTTCAGCGGGGTTTAACTCGCCTCACCAGCCGCACCCCGGTTTAAAATTCTGATCAAGGGTAGTCCTGTTTAGTTCATGAATGATGTACTATTGGAGTCTGTACCCTACACTGAACAAAAAGATACGTTTCACATTAGCTTACAGTAATGAGTTAATTAGTTCACTCAGTCAGCTCTCACCGAGCCAGTCAGTGATGCAACAATCTTGTATAGTTCATGAACTTTGAATTGTTAGGAACCATGATTTGGTTGCTAATAAATAAGATCCTAAAAGTTCTAATGACTGAATACTATTAAGGATCAACTAGTTCAGTGACCAAATTGTACTAGAAAGGAGAGCTCACTTGGTAGAGTGAATAAGTATAAAAGACTAGCTCGAACTCGTTTCGGTGGGATTTCAGTAACCTCACCGGTCGCACTCCGGTTTAAAATTGTGATTAACGGGCCCCGCGCTCAACGGAACCTCATTTGTCAAACTGCGGCCTCTCAAAACCCCGAATAAATCATCTCCTGACACTATTTACGGAGATACTCGTGATCCCCGTGCGCCACGCTCGCTTCTGAGATGGATGATAATTTTCTTTTATTTTTCACGTCGATTTCTACATTGTAATCCGCGGCGATATCGGATACCTTTTTGGGGGTTCATCGCTATTTTTGCAAAAACGAAAGCTTTGTCTTATCTGTCTGTGTTTGAATGTTACGGTAATTTTAACTGAGAAACTTCTAAGTGTACTTTTACACGTTGAATTGAGTACCTCTTCGCCTTTTTGAAAGTCCTATTTTTTTTGGTGAAGCACAGCAGGAAGGCTGACGACCCAATTGTGATGGAAAGTGGTTACCGTCGTCTATGGGCATTAACAATACCAGAAGTGTTGCCGGGTTCGAAGGGGAAATGGAACCTGGCGGCATACTCTTGACCAGGAGTGGTAGCCATCCAGTCAGGCACACGCCCTGGTTGGGTTGTTTTGCTACCACGCTATGGGTTGTTTTGTCGCCTCTTACGACAGGCCGGCTGCAGGAATGTGTATTCTTTTTCCGTTCTTGCACGGAGAAAAATGTATAAAAATGATGCCGATGTTCTTTAAGAAAGTTTATAGGACAGAAAAAGAAGACGAGACACTTACGTCCAACTTTTTATGGTTCCGTGGCCAAGTAACAAAAACAATGGTCTTCTTTCCCCCCACAGAACCTTCTGTGATTAGACGGCCACACACTTGTAACAATTTTTTGAAAATTCCTTCCAATAAATGGCGTAATGAAACTCTGTCGTGGAAATGCCCGATTTTGCAGTCTTGCAATTCTTAGCCTCCTTTGTGAACGAAGTTGGAGCAGAGTTTGTTTCAATTAGGACCCCTCGGCGTTTAGTACTTTTTACCCTTTTTGTTCTTTCGCAACAGTGACTCGGCGTGTTTTGTCTACTTCAAAAGTTCAGTTAGCAATGAGAAGAAACTAACTCCTACCAGTTACACTGGTTTTTTGTTTCTTGATTTTATGGTTTTGTTACAAGACCTTAATACGCTAAGTCTAATTTGCTATTGTAACGGTAAATAAATAATTAAGTACTAAAACCCTCGGGATTACCTAGAAGAGATATGAGCGATAAGTCCACCCATTGTTCAATAATAATTATTATTTATAGCTTGTTTAAATTTAAATAATATTTTATTATCTATACCTATAATAAAACTGTAGAGGTCGAATTTCTGTACAATGAATTTTTTTTTTGCTAAAAACCGAGTCAGGCAGATAGATGTAAGAAGTGAAAAAGAAGTATTTTTTTTCTTCTCTGTTTGTCTGTCTGTTTGTACCGGCTAATCTTCGAAACGACGGGACCGATTTAAATGAAATTTTGTATGGTGGTAGCTTATATCCCTGGTCAACATATAGGATGCTTTTGATTCCAAAAAATTAAAGAGTTCCCGTGGGATAATTAAAAAAACCGCACCACGCCGACGAAGTCGCGGGCAGAAGCTAGTAATAACATATATTAATAGTACACTTTATAATTATAGTAGTAAACTAGGTTGTATTTTCTTAAATTTTCACGACTAGTACACCTAATAAAACTACGATTTAACGGTTTTAAGCGCGGAATTTAATATATTATTATTCCAATGTTTCGGCTACTTATCAGGAGTAGTCGTAGTCTTCTGCGATCATAGCTACTGAAAAATGGCTGAAACTTCTGAATAAAAATCAAATAAAATACCGCTCTCAAAACGATTTAAACATAGTTTTATATAGGAAACTATGTTGTTTTATAATAAATAAACTAATTATTTAGATTTCAGTTCATGCTGAACAATGATGAGTTCTCATTTATTTATTTATTATATCATCTCTACTACTGTTTTGCACTGTATGCAAACGAACAATACAAACGTACTCAAGTTTTACTAGGAGTGCATAATTTATGCGAAAATTCACCCTAGTTTGCTTCTGACAACGTCTTTGTTTTAAAAGCGCAATAAATCTCGACGCGCTGATTGGAATGGAAACCTCCTCGATAAATATGCGATCCTAGTGAAGTACAATTTTTATAACCCGTTCACGGGTCGGGGCCGCATAAAATCATATTTAATGCCTTTGTGGCACACATCAAGATATTTATTGCTTATATACTTACTACGTTGGATGGATCTCATTGTTCTACAAGCACTTAAATCAAACTTCAACTAAATCAATTGATTTATTTGTTCAAAATGAAAATCAGGCCTGTAAATTTTGTTGTATGATTGATACAAATTCCAAAATTATTGTCATACTAGCAGTTATTAAAGCATAGCAACCGCGGTACAACAAAAAAAAAGTGACCGCAGCGGCACCTATTTGGTTATATTCGTGTATTATCGGAAACGGACGTCATTTATCGGAACACAGATCATCCTAAGTGGTTACACGGGATCTAAGATGGTTCTGTGTCTTGTTTCATTTAAATCCGTTCATTAGTTTTCACGTCACGCTTGAACAGTTGGACAGGCAAAACTATAACTTCCATTTTTAGAATCTGTTGGTGCGAACTGTAATTTTTCCCATATGACTTATTATAGATTAAAAAAGGTCGATTAGTATTCCATATTATCATGATGATTTTAAATTTTCGTCTCTCTCTCTTTTCTTTCACCATATCCCGATTAATTGGGGTCGGCACAATACGTCGTTTCCTTCCACACTCCTCTTTTCTGACATACATCTTCTGTCACACCACAAATCATATCATCCTTTACACAATCCATCCATGTTTTTTGCTCTACAGTTTAACATTCTTTAGTCACGTGACTTTCATCCCTCCTCATAATATGCCCATACCAACTTAATCTTCTTCCTCTCAATTTTTCAGTCACGGGTGCAACTTTCAAAGATCCCCTTATGTACACGTCATAGATTGATTTAAATTAATGTTTGTAAACTATAATAATATGGCTAGTTAAATAAGTAACGTCATACCTTGCTACGTCCGTATAAAATCTAGGCGGCTCCGGCGTCCAGTGCAATGGTAAAAGTGTTTCAATCGTTATGACTGTCAACTACACTATTCTCTTTTAAGATTGTGGTGTAATCTTAAACCCCTTGTGTGCTAGTTTCACAGCCCACTTACGGACTGAAGAAGGCCAATAAAATGTATCTAGCGTCGTCTTAAAACTTAAGCAGTTAGTGTAAGAGTTAAGTCTTGCTTAAACTTGTCTAGAAAATATGGTTAAGAGTGCAATCAAATGGAGTTCGTGTTGCTAGTTATATGCATACATCCAAAATAGTGCAAGCTTAGAAGAAAACTGGCACCAAACGATATTTGCAAGTTATCAGAAGGAGCACTTAAAGTTTTCATTGAAAAGATTTTGCATAAATGTGATACATAACAAGAAATGGTTTTATTTTGTATTCAGTTTAATTAACTCAGCTTTTACGTGAGCTCAATACATTTGTGGCGAATAAAGCCTTCTTTCTTTCGCCTGCTGGCTGGCAGGTCACTTTTTTTTATATAGCTGGAGTACAGCAGACAGGCTGACAACCCATCTGATGGAAAGCGGTTACTGTCGCCTATGGGCGTTTGTAACACCAGAAATGTTACCAACGCGCTGCCGGCCTCGAAGACATTTTTGGAAAACTCCATATCGTGGTCCTGTGGAAAAACCTGGGCTGGGAGCTCATTCCAAATCCCCACGGTACGCAAGAGAAACGTTCTACAGAATCGTTGCGCACATGAGGCGCGGCTTGAGGAAGTGTGGATGAACTCCCAACCGATGGCGAGCGTAATTATTTTACAAAAGTCATCATGTAAAATAATTACTTAAATCCTATTTAATATAATCACACAGTACATGTTAATTGGTTTGGCTATTTTAAATATCAAACGCAAAATTATAAACATTGTTACGAGTCGCAAGACTCGAATTAAAATGTCGTTAGTATAATTATAGAGTAGTAGTATTATTATATTAGAACTATATAACACAGGTACAAATAAAACCGAACACAACAAATACAAACGTAATGCAGAAGGTCGTAATTTAATAATACGCGCAAATTCCGTCACTATTAGATTCCCGAATGTACACACATCACGCCTAGATCGTAGTTGTTGCTCAACTGACCCCTCTCTCAATCAGGCCGTCGTTTTATACTTCACCAATGCAAATGTGCCCGCCCGGCAACGTCGGCACGATTTCCTAGAATTAGCTTGTATTGTATGTAATTGTAATCCGCAACACCTGGCTAATGATGCAGTCTGCAAACGGGCGTAAACGAGTACAATAGAACAGTAGGCTGTTCTCCACAAAACCTAGAAACATATGCCAATAAATAAGTGAAGAAAAGAAGACGATCATAAAGGGATTACAATTAGTTCAAACGCTGACAGGCAATAAAATCTGCTTTTACAGATCTGTACGTGGTATTTGTCTTTATCGGGGTCTAAATTGTAACATTATTAAGTATAGTGTATTCTATCTCATTCTCTCACAAGCTGCGTCCTAAAGATTTATGTGTTTATCTCTTTTTAACCGACTTCGAAAAAAGGAGGAGGTTCTCAATTCGTCGGGATCTTTTTTTTTTGCTGTTTTTATGTATGTTCGCCGATTACTCCGTGATTTATGACCCGATTTACTTAATTCTTTTTTTGTTCGACGCGGAATAGCTTCCAATTGGTCCCCTAAAAAATTTACATAGTTTGGCCCAGTAGTTTTCATTTTATGAACATTTTTATGAAGAAAATTTCCTTTTCTTTCCATATGTACACCGATTACTGTGAGATTTATGATTCGATTTACGTGATTCTTTTTTGTTCGACGCGGAATAGCTGCCATGTGGTCCCCTAAAAATCGGGATCACATCCAAAAGCTCAGTTGCACACTCTCCAATGTGAATCCGATAAGGTAGTAACCCTGCGTCGATGTTCGAGACTTTACGTTTTGTCATCGAAAAGCCGGGGTCGTTGGCAACCAGCCTCCTGGCTCTCCGCTCAATCGACTCTAGTGCTTCGAGTTCATGTTCGAAACTTGGTTCCAACCAGGTGGCCCAAAGACACCTTAATAGTTTTTTTCAGGACGAATGAACTGATGGTAACTAAATATCTTTGGTCCTCATAAGTCTAAAACATGCTACTGATTCTATAGTATAGTATGATATATCCTATTTATGTATAAGTATATTATTGTTTATTTTTCATTGATTCTAGGAATGTTTTATATTATTCATTGTCTTCACCGCCACTGTTGTCTTAATATTGTTCTCAGTTTAGGGGGTTGCTGGAAGAGATCGCTTCAAGCGATAAGGTCGCCCTTTGGTCAACATTTACTGTACCTAGTTTTAAGAACGTAGTTAAAGTGTTTTCATTCATTCATTCATTCATTTATACATTCAATGATATACTTTAATTTTCTTATTCCATGATTTTAATATTACATTTGAATATTAAGCGTAATTTCATTTTGAAATATTCCAATGTATTCTAATAATTTTGCACGCAATTTTCCCTTTCGGGCCCATAACGGGGCTAGGTAATTTTGACTCTTGTAAAGTTGCGTCATGGGACGCCTTTGGGGTAAATTATGGTAAAACAGGCCAAGATAAGGGCTCGGGGTTGTTTCGGAGAGATAAGGAGTCCGCGGAACGAGTTTATTCGTAGGAGTAGTAATCTTTAGAGTACGAACTCCAGCGCTTAAAGTTGTCATTTGTTCCTAATTATGTTACACGTCAGGGTTACACTATTGTTACGAGCTACAGGACTCGAATTAAAATAAATGCCGTTAGAATTAATATAGAGTTTATTAGAACTGTACAAACACGTATAAAACAGGTACAAATAACACTGGATGCAACCAGTTCGTCACTATATCGCTAATCGAAAGTACTACACACGTCTTACTCGTATCGTAGTCGTCGCTTGACTGCCCCACCCCTCCGTTCGGGCATTATTTTATACTAAACTGTATAAAAGACCAAAGGAAGGACCAAAGGAAGTTCAATAACAATAGCATGTTTTTCTGGATTTAAAAAATCTAAACACAAAGTAAACAAAAGAATTCCTAAATCAAACAAGGCAATAAACGGCGTTTTACGACGGGCAGGTGTGCGCATTTCTTTGTCGGTATGTAACAATATATACAATAAGTGATCTTGAAGAAAAGTCAGAAGCTGAAGAGCAGTGCGTCACCAGGTACCTGCATGCTTTCCTTCTATATTTCTCTTCAAAATTGGCCCTATTCTCCCTCAATCTGACAGTCCACTATTATCTATAATAACCCTGCGTCACCGCATCAGGCATCATAGTGTGAATCGAACCTTACTGGTGCATAATACTGGCGTATAAAGCGACGATTTGAAAATGGAACGGTAATTTCGCAGGAGGCGAGCTGCAACTACCCATTCCCAGCACGAACAATAAGGTAGAATAAATCATCTCGATGAAAAGGCGAGCTTATCATACGGTGTTCTAGAACGTGCTCGAACGTACCTCGCCCTCTCCGTCCCACATTTGTGATAATTAAAAAACTTTCAAGATTGTTTTCATTACCCATCCCTGTTATACTTTCCCAGCTTACATGTGAACTTGGGCCATTCGGCTAGATTGTACCGTATATTTAGGTGAATACAAACTTCGCCTTTTATTGTTCTACAGAGATTTTATGTGTCGGGTTTTATTGAATCGGCTCTTTGTTGAACGTCTCTGTGTTTCGGGGAAACGTTGTTGGAAAACCAATGCTCTCGCTCGATCTTTGGTATTGATACAATAGACACGGAGTTTTGTAACTTTTAGGACTCTTTTGTTTGTCGAGAGCTACTTGACGTATAGCGACTCTCGGGACATTGTACGGTTATCGTTCTATTCTTATTACAGAGATAAATTCGTAGTTTCCTAGTATTGTGATTGACGTAACGTTGACGTAACGACATTATTTTGTCTTAATTATGAAAAAATAATAAGATAATGTTATACGCCATGAGTAATGTCATGTCCGGATAAATGTAATTTAAAGAAGGTCTTAAATTACATTTATATATAGATTGTTTTGCGGGAATAATTATGTCGAGAATAATGAATTCAATTAATTCCGATATTAATTTTCTATAGACAGTTAAGAAATAACTAAAACAATAAAATTACTTTAAAACAAAGCAGTACACATACTTGAAAAAATAAAAAAGCTAAGTTAGTACAATTGCACTGTATCTGACAAACTACCAGGGAAGCATAATGCATCGTTGATTTCTAAGTTCACGCACAGCTTGTCAACGTTAGACATGGCTTCCCCTCAAAAGCCCTCCACCGCTTTACAAAGGACAAACACGGGATGAGTGCAGCGCTCCGCAGAGACGCATGAATAATTAAAATAAAAGTTTTGAAAAAATTGTTTTACGGGAAAATAATGCAATTTTCATTGGACATCTGATTACGTAAAGCTAAAAGACTGCTTTCAAACTTTTGATAAAGTACAGAATTGTGAGTTTGTATTGAATTGAAGGAAAGAAAAAATGTTGAAAATTTTATACGAGTGGAATAAGTCGAGATTGGTTGCTTCAAGTTTTTTGCTGGAAGATTGAATTAAAACTGACACAGGAAAATGTTATAGTTCAGTACACATGATACTAGGAAGAAATTGGGTAGTTGACACAACTAACAATAAATTCTAAAGAATATAAAGCAATGTTGATGTACCTAAAAGATATAAAAATAATTTTAATTAATGTTAAATGAATAATTAATACGCTATTTGACTCATTAAAGGTACGTCGTAACTTGCTATGCTTATACACATCGGACGATATGCATTGTTTCCATTTGCGTACCTGAAAAGCATATTAATTCATGACAGCTCTAAAACGATAAAAACTATATTATGCATGATTGGTTTTGTCCAACTCTACCCTTTCTTGTATCCCTAGTATCAGATGTTGAATTTTGAAACCAAAATATGATGTAATGTTTAATTTTATTCACATTATAAAATTACATATTATTATAATCATAAAAGAAAATTTAACTTATTTGTATTGTATTCTGCCCATAGTCCCTCAGAATACTGAGTCTAGATCACGGTCTTCTATGGGTAAGGCGCCCAGAAGGCTGGCAACGTTTCCTTGTTTAATTAAAACAATATTTTCTATATAAATTCTCGAAACGAAATTACTAATATTATTTTAATTAAAAATGTATTCGAATTGAAAATCGTCCCTTGGTGCTGTTTGGGCTTATTTCATTATTCCTTTAATGCCGAATGTTCGAATTGAAACCATTTCATTAGAATATTAACTGCCTCGTTTACAAATTAATGTGGACTCAAAGACGTTTCGAGATATTGTTGTTTCCGAATCCGCCTCCACGAGAATATTCAAGCGATCCTAATGACTCCGATTATCGTGGGAAGTTCCGATAGCGAACTTAATTAATTTCTAAATAGACGTAATTATTGTAGCAGTTTTTTTTGCGGAAAATGTCGTGTAGCATAGAACAAGCCACGTGGTTGCTGCTACTTATAAACTTTGTAGGGTGATTGATTCTTCTTCGTCCGACCACGCGCGTCATTCGCAGTAACCAGTTTTTCTTTAAAATTAGCTTCTTAAGGAATCTTTCTGTTTCAAGTGCTTTGTTGAAAATAATGGCGTTATAGAGAGTTTTCGTTAAATGGAAGAAGTCTGTTATTTTTGTCGGATGTCTTTTGCTACACCAGTAATTTTGTTGTATTTTATTAGTTATTTTAAGCATATCTTGCGATATTAAAGCATCTTGGTGCTAAAGGAAGTACCTATACATTACGTTATTTTGGAATTTCTTACGAATTTCTGTATGCATGATGCCGACAGTCGAGTTTATTACGGGTTAGGATAATAAAGCGATACCAGAACGTAGACACTGCGCAACTTTTATTAATTTTGGCAACTTAAAAGGTACTTTTTATTACTTAATTGTTTTCGTTATTGACAGTGAGTGTAATGCTATATAGAGTTTATCATTGTATAGAAGATAAGTTAAACCAACCAAAGTTAAGTGATTTCGACGCTTAAGGGAGTTTGTCGTTAAATCGAGTGACGTTTTCGACTTTCTTGGCCGTTCGCAGGAATAATTAACCAGGTGTGCAGATCATTGTTGCAGTCGATTGTTGTATTGTAAAGTTTACTATAAAACAAAGCCCGAACGGAGGGGTGAGGCAGTCAAGCGAGGATTTCGATACGAGCAAGACGTATATTCGATGAGCGATATAGTGACGGACTTTGCGCGTGTTATTGAATCAGGCAGTTTGTACTAGTAGTGTCTAGTTATATTTGTACGTCTGTCATACGTGTTTGTATAGTTCTAATAAACTCTATATTAATTCCAACGGCATTTTAATTCGAGTCATGTAGCTCGTAACAATAGTGCCCTGCCGCATCTGCGGCTTGCAATAATGCTAAGTTATAAAATGGAGAGAAGTTATTTTATATTCTTTTAATATTAATATATACAGGTCTTGGGTCTCGTGCGACCAACTCTGGGTGACAGGTGTTGTATATATAGTGTTTGTCGCATACGGCAGAGCTGTGACACCAAACCCGCACGCTCCGCAATGCATATTTGATAAGCGCCGCGGACTTACGTCTCCCTGGTGAAAAGATCTTTCAAAATAGGTTTTTCGTTTTATACCGTTTTATTTCGTCTTTTTATTTTCATCGCTTTCATATAAAATTCTCTCTGCTATAAACACAATATAAACCTTCCTTTATATTTTAGTCAAAGACAAGTAAAATATTTATAGTACACGCAAAACTTAAATGCGGTCGTGAAGTTTGCGCATATTGTTGCAGACGACGCTCGATAAAACGTCGCGACCTCATCATATATTTTGTATACGAAAAGAATTACAGAATTTATTCAAAATAATTAACATAAGTGCACAGTTAACAATTTGAAATCGTAAACAACTGCTGTAGTATAATAGTACATTATGGTACTAGTGTGTAACATTGGTGATTACCGCCAAGGCGCCATTGAGACTCGAGCCGTAGGCGAGGGTCTTAAGAGAGCCGAGGACGGTAATCATCAATACACACGTGTATCGTACGACGTTTTTCAACACACTTGTGAATAAAATAACAACAAAAACTCATTTTATTTAGTAGATAACAGTTTTCCTATGCGCGCGCATTGCGATCGGCCACAGACTAAAGGGATGAGGTTTTTTTTTTTATTTTCCGCGCATAGGGTTTGCGCCTATTCTGCCACGGACAAAATGGGGAATTTAAAGTTCTCTTTTATTACAGAGAAAAAAAAAGTTATATATGAGTGAAAGTTTTATTTATTAAACACGTACCGAGTTAAAATTATCTATTTAAATAAGAAGTTGCATGAAATGAGCAAGCAATAGGAACATTAATTTATTTGTTTTATATATAGAACACGATCTTTTTTTTTTGAATAAAAACTTTTTTAAGAACAAAGCAACTCAACCAATAAAATTTAAAAAATAATCTATAACTCACTAGTGAGTTATAATTTTTTTTTGTCACAGTTTGATTATGGGTGTCATTCTGTGCCTAATTGCGTTGACCATAGAGCCACTTTATGGGCAAGTGTGTTGCAAAATACTATGTTGTAGTTGTTAGCGCCCATTTTCAGATAACTCGATTGTTGTACATTATTTTAAAAAATAACTTAAATTTTATACATTTTGGAATTACGTCCTGGAAAACCAAGTCATTTTTAGTTTAAACAAACAGTAGGTAATTAAAATTATTTTCATCATAATATTTTCAAATACTACATGGTATTTTAAAGCCTGTTTTTATATGTAAAATAATGTCAGAATTTATTTTAAACATTTGACACAGTTGAAATAAAGCAGTATTGCGCTCTCGTTCGGCCGCAATCTGTACTCGCATGCCATCTCGCCCGCACAGTGGCGTAGCGTGCCTTAGACAGGCCTTGTATGAAAATATGTTGCGAGCCTAGAGGATGGGTAAAGTTTTTTATAAAGGAAACAAAAACTACTCAAATTAATTATGTTATTACTTAATGCTCCTAGGAGTGAAGTTAGACAAATAAATCAAACAGCAAATTTGTTTATCAAATCATCTTTATCTGAAGACGATATTATTTATTCTACATTTTCTCTACAGGCAATAATGACAAGTCTGCCGTAGCCGTTCCCGTTGGCCCAGCAGTTATTCTTAGTAAAATTTCCCAAAAATTTTGGAATTTTGTGGATAACATTTTACGAATTGTGTGAGTAGGACAGAGCTAGAGCTATGTGTAGCAGCAAACAACGAAAACAACTGATAGGAATTATAAGCTGTGTCAATCTGTATGTAACTTCTCCTAGAATGCATTGAAATTTTCCGTGCACATCATAATTTTTAATAGTTTTAAATATTATTAATAAAATTGAATGTTAGTATAACGTGTAGATGATAAATCAAGCTATAGTAAATGACACCGGGAGGCCTAAAGAGGCCACTATTGGAGAATTGCCTAGTGAAATTGACGTGTCTAGATATACTGGTACGTGAAGGATATTATAGCATATGGTTCCACTTTATTTTGGTCCTTGTCATATTCGTAGCGAAGCGGCGAAAGCGGCCGCTTTAATCCTTCTGATCACTGGATCCCGTGGATTCATAAATAAATAATATTTAACATGAAATCTTCACTGTAGTTGTTTATTCTAAAAGTGACTTATGCACGCGAAAAAATCGCGGCATTTTCTAAAACTGTACATAAAAATTTAGCATACTTGCTTATATTTAATAAATTATTATTTATCATTAATTTCGCCATTACGCCAAAAACTGTATAAATTGAGTAACCGAAATATTGCCACTTGTGAGTAAATTGGAAATTTCATAACGTTAATATCACGTTTAAGCCGAATTCCAATAAATAAGATGGCCGTGTTACCGTTTAACGGGTATAAATCACCACAATATTTTCAATCTTCCCAGCAAGGGGTAAGACGGAGGGGCTGGATGGAGGTAAATGGTTGTAATTTATTAGGTGTTATTGCGTTTCAGTCACTGCGTCTTTACTTAGCTGGGATTTAAAACTTGTCTTCTATTAGTGGTAGTTTCTGAATTCAAACCTGATCGTGTTTGCTACCTTAGTATCTATACTTAAAAATATACATGTGTAACTGAAGTTTAATTTATTGTATTAGTATAAACTTTATTTACTTATGTGTCTTTGCTTTTATAATACACTAGTTTTGCTCGCGACGTCATCCGCGTAGAATTTGTATTCAAAATCCCCGATTTTGAAACATTCTTCATTGGTGCTCCGCTGCTGTTGGTCTTAGCGTGATGATATATAGCCTATAGCCTTCCTCGATATATGGGATATCTAACACTGAAGATTTTTTCAAATCAGACCAGAAGTCCTGAAATTAGCGCGTTCAATCAAACAAACAAACTCTTCAGCTTTATATATTAAATAGCGGCCCCGGTAGACGTTGTCCTGCTCTGAAGAAATAAACATCTAGGACCCGATTCCAGCGCTACCTACCGGTTCTAACGGGATAAAAGGTATCCTATGTCCGTCTCCTGGTTCTAAGCTATCTCCTCGCCAATTTTCAGCCAAATTGGTACAGCCGTTCTTGAGTTATAAATAGTGTAACTAACACGACTTGCTTTTATATATATATAAATAAGATGTAAGATTAAAAAAATAAATTATTATAATCGCAAATAAAGTATTTTTTTGGAAGTGGCGTAAACAATGTACGGCCACCAAGTATTTTCAAAAGTTTTAAGAGTGAATAACGTTGGCCGCAGTTTCCCCGGTACTACGAAGTAGTAAAGCAGCGAGTGGGACGCCGCGACGTCTCGGCGCCACGTCTTGTCCCTACGGCCGTGCGACGACCTGCGAATGAATGTCTTAGGGCCTTTTCACACTATCATAGAAATATGATCATAGACGTAACGGTCAGTTTTATATTATTACGAATTGCAGGACTCGAATTAAAATGCCGTTAGAATTACTATAGAATTTATTAGAACTATACAAACACGTATAACACAGGTACAAATATAATAACACGCGCAAAGTCCGTCACTAAATAGATTACCGAATGTACACAAGTCTTGCTCCGCTTGTGGTTATCGCTCGACTGCCTCACCCCTCCGTTGGGGCATTGCTTTATACTGTACAAATACAATATGTCTGCTCGACCGCGTGGCCTGAATTTTCCAAGAATCACACCTGCCTAATACCTAGTAATAGTAATAATTACCATTATTCGGACGTACCCTATGAATAGGTAGTTGACAATTAAATAACGTGAGATACTTGTATCGTCTTACAATACACCGAAGCCGCCTAGATTTTATACGAACGTAGCACGCTGTGACGTCATATCTTTAACAATTTATTTTAGAATAATCTACCCAATTAACTAGCGTAGCACACAACATTTATTTATGCATGTTTATATAATATGTATTGGTATGATTATTAGTTTTTATTGTATAATTGAAATGTTATTTGGTAAATGATACATAAAGGCAATTATAGTTACAAGTTCCTCCATTATACTTTATTGCTAGGAACAAGTATTAATAGCTAGGAAATTGTATGATCGATCGATTATTATGTATGTAATTGCATTATTGGTCACTGGTTCTCAGCGAATATGTACATAACAGGTATTTCACATATATCCTTTATTATATTTGATACTAGCATATTACGTACAAAACTTCGTTCGCGTTGCCACGACGATCATTTATCGGGATGAAAAGTACTGCAAATTTCGACGCGAGATATAAGCTAGCTCTGTGTCGAGTTCCACTTAAATCACTTCAATCAGTAGTTTTCACGTGATCGAACAGACAGACAGATAAATCTAGAAGTTGCATTTTCGGAATTTGGGAATTAGGCTCCCTGAAGTTTTTCATATTTTCAAATTGATTGTAGGTATATAGGACTGGACACCAATCTGGTCACCCCAACAGATGTACTAATATATGTAGATAATGTGTTTTTAAATCGAAGAAGAAGGTTAAGCCCGTGTATATACGATATCAACAACACCTACAACATTATATCCGTGCAGGAACGAAGAAAGAATACAATTTTCTGCGGCCGGGCGGCCTGTCGTAAGAGGCGACAAAACAACCCACAGCCAGTTGGTAGGGCATGTGCCCGACTGGATGGCTACCACCCCTGGTCTAAAGTATGTCGCCATAAAAACCTTGAGTTGTGTTCCGGCATTGGTGGCCAGATTTTAGTCTCCCTTATTATAGCAGCAGCGCATTTGTAGCACCTTTGGTGTTGCAAATGTCCATAGGCGATGGCAACCGCTTTCCATCAAGTGGGCCATCTGCCTGTCCGCTAAAGTCCTGCAAAAAAATCCTCAAAACTATATCACGCCACCGCTGCGGCACTTTCGCAATTAAGCGGGGTGTCAGCAGTAGGCCGAGGGCGCGCAAAGTTCACATATTTTTCAAATTCTTTTGCTTGAGTTCAGCAGACAGGCAGACGGCTCACCTGATGGAAAGTGGTTACCGTCGCCTATGGATATTTTTTAAACCCATGTGCTGCCTCTCTCTAAAGGCATACTGGAACCTGGCCACTAATGCCGGAAGATAGCTCAAGGTTGTTATGGCGGCGTACTCTAGAGACTCAATACCAATGGTCGTAGCCATCTAGTCGAGCAGATACCCTATCACCTGAAGTAACATACATAAAAAACAAAGGGTGTGTCGATGGTACCGTCTACACAAGTAGTAAATTCCGGTATAAAAAGCGTTTACTTTATTTGCAGTTATATGCCTAATCGCTGTTATGGCAGGATATATAGAAACTTTGCAATACTGTCCTTCGGATCTGCCCATCTGCGCGAGCGACGGTGTCACCTACAAAGACATTTGTACACTCGAGAAGGCACGAGACTTGAATTACAGTATATCACCTCTTCACATTGGTTTATGTAACAATCAACCTGATACGCTACGAAAACGAAGTAAGAAGGGTAAAAGAAAGAAAATGAAAATGGGCAGTTATGTTTTGATATATTGGTTTGTAGCGTGAGTGATCACAAAATATTTGTGAATATTATACTGAATTATCAAAAAAAAACAACAGGAAAATCATTTATATGGATCAGTCTTAACTCATTTTCTTCTCCATCTACATCACTAGATTAGTTAAGAATTTTCTTCAAGTTAGGTTACCTGGAAGAGATCGCTTTTAGCGATAAGGCTGCCTGTAATTTCTGTCAAGAAAGCATTGTTTAACCTTCTATAAGGGCCAAATTTGAATTTTCCACAAGCTGCCAGCTGCCATCAAAATTGCCGCGCTAAAACCAATAGAATTATATCTCTTATTCTAATACAAATTCTATGTAGCTAGAGGGAGGAAGCATCAGTTCAACGTTCATTTCAATTATCTGTGTTTGTCCACAAATTTGTGCTGCTTCCCAATTAGCCCTGCGTGACAGTCCGGGCAACAAATCTGTGGTGGTTCCGTCTAAAGAGTTAAGTAGTTTAATAATTGTTTATTCTGTTGAGCAACAAAGGGTTATCAATTTGTGTACAAAAACACCATACGCTGATTTCCTATACGAATAAAACCACTTGATTACATATAACGTAACCTAGTTCCTAAATACATAAATTTATTAAATAACTTGCGGACTCAGCAAATCTTGTTGTTCTAATTTTAAAATAAAAATAGTTCTCTACCGGATCCAATTGTGAATTTAAACCACCCGGGGACCCACTCAAACATACACAAATAAAAATATCAAAATCGGTAAACTCGTTCTTCAAGTTATGCGCGTACGTACATATCTATGATTTCTTTTTTCTGAGACAGCGCTGATATTCATTGCCCACCTCCTAAAGAGGTGAATCGATGCCCACTAAGACGTTGCCAGTCTAACTATCGGTACAAGGCAAATTCGACGCTGAAAGCGACTTCCAACGTCGATTGGTAGACGTCGCATTGAGCATCTGTAACGGGCTACTATTTCCACTCCCCAATTAGGGATACCCACTAAAGCCCCTGGGTGTTCCGTCCTTCGCCTTATGCTAGTGCTACGGGAAGCGGGAGACGGTCGGCAATGCCCTGGCAGGCGGGGGCGTCATCCACACCCAGGGAAAGTCTTTTGTCGCCCGGCCAGTACAGCGTGGGGCAGTTTGTAACGCGCCCCACGGGAGGAGAGATGAGCGCGCGCGAAACACTCGCGCTCTCATCTCGATGGCATGTGCAAGTGAGTGAGAACCCCTCACTATCTATGCCCCAAGGGGCAACTTAAGCGGTCGAAGGTCGAATCCCGCCCTCCGGCGTCGGCGCGTCCTGTATTGGCGGGAGCGGAGCAATGACGTCCGCTCACGCTCTTCTTTCGCAACCGGTTCGGCTTCCGGCCATGTTATGAACCACAGCCGAGAGCATTTGTAACGGACCACGGCCTAACTCCGATTATATTTCCACAAATACCCCAACATAACTCTGAAACATAAGCACATCTGCTTTGTACAAAGCTTGCAGTGCCACTTCGAGATTTTGACATTACACAGTACACGAGTACGTAAAACGATTTAAGGTTAATTACCCGTCAAGACGTACTGATTGGAGAACGGGGCGTGTATTGAGAACGTTACATCTTACAAGACTCGTGTTGTAAAATCGTGTAAGTGAAACAAGTTATAATAAATTATAACGTTGAGTTTAAAAACGTTTATATATCCGTTCCAGTTGTTTATTTTTTTGATAGCTTCAATATACATACACGGCATGTTTCGAATATTATAGTACGTTTAGGATATCATGATAGAAAATGTTAATGAATGTTTAAACAAAATAATTAATGCGTTATTTCACTCCTTTTACTTGATCAAAATTATGACCCTTTCAGCCAATCTCTGTCCACTGCTAGACGTAGGTTTCCCCAAGTACGCGCCACATATACCGCTCCCCCGTCTTCCGCAGCCAGCCCCTGCCGCCTACCTTGCGCAATTATGCGTCCATTGTACGTTGCCAGGCTCAGCTGGTTGCGTTGGCAGCCTCCCGTAACCCGGAGATTCCTAGCACCCTCCTCCCCACAGTTACCACGACCGCTGCCGGACTAGCGCGGCCGCCGGGAACTGTGGACCATGGTTTATGTTTGCGTTTCATCTTTGGGGGAAACGCCATAGTCACCACGCTTAGCCTGCGGGTTGCTGACCGCAGTACCGACATACTCGCAGCAGAGACGCTACTGCCCGATTCCGATCAGGAGATTTATGTAAGCCGGATTTTTGTTGATGGTTATACCGCCATCGATCAGTCATCAGAGCCTCGTTAGTTGGCGGCAGGGAGTACGGCGGGCAGGTGAGGTTGACATTTGGGTTGTTAGATCGATTTCGTTCACCCCTTACCCCCATTCATTAATAATAATTAACAATGTCGCATCACAAATTAAAGCCATCGCTACATCTGCGTAATATGGTCATTAACACTTACATTACCCTAAGTGGAGCAGGAACATTATATGATAAAAAGTGTATCATCTGATTTGACTATCCTATTGATTATTATGGTTAAACGAGGTGTATATTTTATGATTGCTTTGAAGTATGCAGAGCCTGCTTCTAGAAGCATTAAATTAATATTGGGGCAAAACTCTATTGATTGTTATTGGGTATTTGAATCATTTCTTTTTAATAATTAATGGAAAGATCTTGAGATATTGTCTGTAGTTATAAAGTTATATTAAATTTAAAATTATTACCGCAGGACTGAAAACTCGCCAAACGCGCGTGTGACGTCACTATGGTCATTTACACGACTGTTCGTAGCATCGTAGCAGACGTAGCGTGTGCTACGATACTAAAAATAATATTTTAATTTGCTATAGGTTTTTAAATATAGCAAAATAAATTAGTTTGTTTTAAAACTTGTTATATATCTCCCCATTTATTACAATTACAAATTTGAATACCTAATTACGATTATTATATTAAGTAATCAATAATTATTATCGATTTTAATTAAAATACAACCAAAATGCATACCGAAGTGAAAAAGAACTAGAGAGTGAACCGCCCTTATTCATAGTGTTGACAAGCGGCGGAGGATAATTTCTCAAATGATTTTAATCTTATTAAAATATTCAAAGTATCTTTAACGCGTTGAATTAATTAAAAGTTACGCCGACTCATTAAGATTCCTCGACGGAGATGACGGAGAAAAGTCTGCGAAAAAAGTAAGTCGAACTCACCTAAAAGTTTGACATTTAATCTACTTAAAGTCATTGCTGTAAGGTGACGTTGTTTTGCAAAAGTTTTCAAGTTAAGCACCGTGCGCAATATTTGAATACGAATTTATAAAACAAGTACACTATGTCATTAAAAATAATATTCTTTTTTATTACAGATAGCAAAATCTGTAATAAAAGTGTAATTTTTATTATTATTCCGACGTTTCGGCCACTTTTCAGTGGCAGTGATCACGGAAGTGATCAATGATGTAACAATACTCATTGACACTTGACATCTTCACACACATCTATTTACCTGTTAGTATTAATTTAAATAAAATTCAAACATTTTAAATGAATTTTAGCTCTATCTGTATATACTTGAGAAAGATATTCTTTTATACGTAGATCAATAGACCTGTAGATACAACACATACGTGTGTAACAGTACATTGAATTTTGAACTTTATCCAAGTGATTTAAAGTGTAATTTAGATTGAATACCGATTGATGTATGCGATAGGAATTATATTTATATTAATAAAAGTGACAGAAGAACTTTCAGTGAGTGTATTCTCAGAAGTTTCACTTCTATTGCGTGTGAACTGCACACACACACACATATTTTTTTACAAGGATAAATCCACTTACGTTGAAAGCATGTGGAGACTCGCCGGCCTGGTTCTACCCTGGTGGAGATAGTTACCAGTGTCGGAATGCCCACTAATACCTCTGTTGTTCCTTCCATTCGTCTATAGCCAGAACCGAATGGGAAGAGAACATATCCGCTCCCTCATCCGACGGCCTTAAATGTGAGCGGACCCTAGCCTGGGTTTCACCCGGGGCCATTTGCTCAAGGCGCTGGAGGTAATCCATATCCAGGCCAACCCACCACCGGAGCCTTGACGGACTCACCATTCCGCGTCCACCTGTATAACCGCTAACTCCTTGTTAACCAAGTAACGGATTTTTAAGTCGTTTTTACTATCAATTAGGTAATTTTTCACTCAAGGTTTATTATATAAAAACGTTTTTAAGTTTTTATGTCAGTAGAAAAGAACAGTGTCGTGCAACAGAATCGCAGAAGCGCGCCTTGATAAATGTTAATGTAACCGGTCTGAAGGAAAGCTTGCTGGCTAAATAAACAAGGGTTTTACCTGATGTAATACTTGCAACAACTCAGAAGGGTTAATGGTAATAAAAGAACAGCAGCTAGTCACTACATTTATAATCAGAGAACCTTACGGCTTTAACATATTTTATGCACTGACTCTTCACACTCGACAAGCATTTTTAGAACACCTCGCCATCCCTCCAACAATTTTACAGTCTAACAAACTTAGCAAATTGACACAACCGATAGCGGATTGAAGTCATTGAGTCATGAATAAAAAAGAATTTAATACATTATTGTTCAGAAATTTTAGATAATATTTTATACAAGAAATAATCTAAAATATTATACTTAAAGTTTTACATGTAATAAAATAAATCGAACACTGTATACATTTATCGCGTTTGCCAACATGAAAATAAAATGTAGTGAATACCGTCTGTATACAATTGAGAGATTTTGAATTGTAATCTGTACACAATTACCACATATTTGAGACAAATTATTCAATTAAGGAAATGGCCGATTGCATCGTTTAGAAATAAGAGAGTATATAACAAAATTAATTATTGTCTTTAAAAAGAAACATGACAAGAATAACTATAAACTATGTAACACTATGTACTAAGGCTTAAATCGCGTAAGCGGCGCAAAGCCACGGGAAAAACCCTAGTATAAACTATTTTAGAAAATAAAGGTATATACCCTTATAAAGTTTTATTTACGTCGGTGTTGCCAGCGTCTAGTTGTATTTTCGACTGGTTTGGTGGAACGCCGCTTACGACATCAAGTTGCCGGGAACGTATGTTTTGTTACGTTCAAGCTCTGTTGAGTTCACGCGTGGTTTAATAATCTCTTTGTTACCGTACCCCGAACGAGTTTGCCAACAAACAGTCTCGACTTACCGCGGAATTATAAACTGTTTAGAGTTGAAGTTGCCGTGTTATTGAAAGCGTATCAGATGTACTGCTGGAGTTTCCACGGTTATTATTATGATTTGAAATATTAGCGATGTTGAGACGTCGTAATATATATGCGTAAATGCTTATGTCGTGTATATTCAACGGTCAGGTAGCGTGCAGCTGTTATGTTGTCCTGTTCTACCACACGGACCTCGGACGCTCTACTTTCTCTCTCGCACCTATCAAGTGGCTAAAACTCTAAAAGTTTTTAGCTTGGCAATAGTACTTTAAATACGATTTTTTGCAGGCAAGTATATGTGACTGATTTTGTAATAAAATAATCTAAAATTTGATATAACTTTCGATAAGTTAGCAGATCGATGGAGTCACCTATATTGACTTACCTGTTCACGTCTGCTTGCCAGGTAGCCATACACAGAAATGAGTAGGCAAGCCTACCTAGGCATATTCTGTGTGTTAAAAACTATCAGTAAAATAAAATTCATTTAGTTATCAATAGAATGAAAGTGATGAAAAAAAATCGATTAAAGTTAATTTAATTAAAAATAGCCTTGAGCACTTTTGGATAGGCAAGTAATTATAGGCATATTTGTTCATAAAATATATTTGATAAAAAATACGTCTCATCTGGTTATCAGATCGGTGAAGGTCGATCTTCCACGTCTCCTCTACTATTATAACACTGTTGCAGCATAATATACATATAAATAACTCACTCATTGAAGAACGTAACGACGGCCGGTTGGTAAAACAACTGTGTCCGCCTCATGTCACTGGCGAGTTTTATACTATAAAATATTGTTACGACCTAGACGCCGACAAAAACGAATTCACACCTGCATACCAGTAAAAACACATCTTGTTACCTTTCGGCATTTGGACTTCTTTTGTTTACTTATGTATTGGCATGCGTTTACTAATTATTCTAGAGAACAGTCCATTGTTTTATTGTACTCGTTTATGGCCGTTGCGGTCAACTCATTAGCCAGGTGTTTCGGATTTAAAGTACAAACTGATTCTAGGAAATTCGGTTCACGCGGCCGGGCAGACATATTGCATCTGTGCAGTACAAAGCAATGCCCCGATTGAGGACGACAGTCGAGCGATAGCCACGAGCGAAGCAAGACGTGTGTACTACAATAGGGAATCTTACAAGTGACGGACTTTGCGCGTTTATTGAATTATGACCTTGCATTACGTTTGGACTTGTTGTGTGTCGGTTATATTTGTACCTGTGTTATACGTGTTTGTATAGTTCTAATAAACTCTATAATAATTCCAACGTCATTTTAATTCGAGTCTTGCAACTCGTAATAATATTTAAAACTACCGTCAATTATTAATTTATATGTGCGAAGTGTAAAATGTCCGATAACTTGGAAATAGTTGTTATAGATATTACTAAAGGTATCTAGTAAATAGTAAAACGTAGTTTAAACCATATCTTGGACAGTAGGAAACAAGGAATACCTGCTTGCTATAGGTTATACTTATTTATCTCTACATTCTTTTAAAAGAACAAGACGAAGTCATTGACCTTTGCGCTTATTAAGACAGAATTGCTAACAATAACAAATGAAACTTCCTAGTTATTGTTCATGAATGGGTTGCATAGAATCACTAATGGAAATAGGTATATGTAGAGTATTGGTTGTGTACGAGTATTATATTACCTCTGTCGTGTTTGTATTTAACGATTAATTTGGCATGTACTCAGTAAATTCTGTAAATCACATAGTATTAGGTACGTTACATGTTCAAAGTGAATCCACATACCTTTAGTTTGTGTATAATTATTGTATCAATTACGTGTTTAATCCTTACCGACAGACTGACAAACATGTTATTTGAATAATTCACTCGTAGTAGCGGTTTAAACCGCGGGGGGCGTTTGAGCTAATATCCAAGGCGTTACGCGGCGGTTGACTACGCAGCGAAATTAAATTAACATGAGAAGCGGTACTGGAACATCTCGCAAAGTTGACTCCTTTAAACGGGTGTATAATTTATGTCAGTTGTCACCCGCCTACCTCCTCAATGTTCCTCGTATCCCGGTATATATGACTGTTGTAATATTCTTACCAATAAAAAATAGAAATTATTGGCTTTTCTTTTATTGACTCTACTGACCTCCATTATTAATTACCACGGGACTATATTTTAGGTTAACTAGAAGCGCCGCTTGCGGTAGTCTCTGGTATTAATATTAATTCTAACTTAAGTGTTTTTTTAGTTTACTGACTTGACTTTCGTCATTTCTTTCACGATCAGCGCTAAAATGGCCTACACTACATACATAAAGTCTGTTTTGAGATAATAATATAGGTCGGTCGGTCTTTTAATATGCAGTAAAGTTTATAGGACTTAACCAGAGTGTATTCATGATTTTTTAATTTTAAAGTGAATTTTCAAGTACCTAGGGGTGATCAATATAACCTGCTTTCACCCCAACTTCTTCTTCTTCTTCTTTTTTAAGGGATTATGGCTCCAACGGAGTTTGCATTGATTTCGCAAATGTCACAGTAGGTGGTAAAATGTCAGGTGCATATAAGAGTATAAATACAAAACAAACAAAACAAAAAAATTTGGTCGGTGATCTTCCAAACCACTTTCTGGAATCCTGAGGACAACACAAAACATAGATTATTAAACTAACTACATTATAGATATATGTTATTTATTGTTAAAAACGTTGATAATATATGTACATGCCTACTATCAGCTAGGGTAAGGAAAGTCCACATTGACCGGTCGGGGAAAATCTTTGTGTAATATACTGTAGAGAGGAGAAACTATTTTAGGGCATTCAAAAAAAATGTGATGGACAGAACCCTCGGCTAAACCACACTCACAGAGAGACTTATCGCGAATTCTTAATTTTGCAAGAAATACAGGAGAGCAACAGTGGCCAAGACGCAACCGAATTATAGTTGATACAACTTTCTTGGGTAGGTTTCTATAGTTGAAGAACCAAGGTTTGGGACGCAATGTTGGTTGCAAACTACCATAGTATCTGCCAACATTCAGGCGGGACTGTTGCCAGATACCATTCCAAGTCTCAAACATCTGGGGCCGCGCGAGGGAGCGTAAATCGCGGGGAAAGCATTTATTATATTTGTTAGTGCCCGAACAGACAGCTTCCTTGGCGCAACAGTCGGCAATCTCATTTCCACCAATTCCACAGTGACCTGGAATCCAGGCAAGTACTATATCTAAACTAGAGGAGTGACAACGAAAGAGGGCTTCCTTTATTTTTAGAGAGATGACAAAGTTATGTTTAGCATGTAATGGTAATTTTGAGATGTCCTGAAGGGAACTTAAGGAATCGGTAAAAATGATAGAATTACTTATGTTATGGGATTCAATATAAAGGATGGCTTCTAGAATAGCGATAGATTCACCGGTGAAAACAGAGCTAGGAGGAGGAATTTTGAAATTCAAAATAATTTTGTATTTGGGAATCCAAATAGCTGAACCAACAGGACCGTTTTCAGATAGCCTTGATGCATCGGTGAAAAACTGAAGGTGGTCTGGCCAACGATCTTGTGTAATTTTACAAAGCAATTGATTAGCATTTGGTTCACCCCAACTTTAGCTCGCATATGTCACGAAAGATCAGTTTCACTAACAAGGAATTTCTATATAAGCGTTTGATCGATTTGTATTTTTTATTGAAACGTTTTCACGATACTACAATTGTAGTGAAAAAAATAGAGTGTTTAAAAATAAAGTATTATCTTCCCATCGACATCTTTTAGTGTTTTGATATATTTCCTTCTTATTTATATATTAATACGTAACTTTGTACCTCTTATTACGAAAATTGCGCGGACGGAGGAGTATGAAATTTTGCACACTTACTATACTTTATATAGAGAAGAAACGACGAATGCTGGTATTTTTAAATTTTGCATAAAAAATACATTAAAACTCACTGGCATGTATTTGACACACACACGCATATATACTCTTTTGATTATTGTTAAAGTCAAATTAACAGTGTAGCCTTGGCGAAATCTGTGATTATAGAAGTATAATCTTTGACATTAATTATTATGGTCGAATTTCGACTACGGGCGACTATTAGCATACTTTATTATATCAAACTAACATACCTTACAAAGCTACTTACAAAGAAGAAAGCACACAATATACTCAAAATTTATGAAGTCTGTCCTCGTACGCAACTAAACAAACTGTCTTTTTTATTTTGTTTCCTAGTGTGATATATTGTCTATTTATCCAATAAAGCGAAATGATAAAATGGCCTCAGGTAGGTGGAGCTCGCCCAAGTGGCCATAAACGTCGTGTACAGTGAAACACAATGAGGTAATAGCGCGTTAAGACAATAAACGAGATGTTTTATCGCGGTATACCGTTTAAAATATTACGGCGGTATAATGCTACTTCGTGCGCCATTGGATATTGTTGTATAGAAATGTACAATAGAAACTTTACCTGAGGCCTTATAAAAATTTAAATATTTCCTTTAAAAAACAACACACAAAGCACTTTCTTGATACAAATTTTCTAGCTGCATTAAATCTCACTGTTTAGGTTACTAAGGCTACATAAGTCGTACGAGATATACATTATAGGTATTTATTATTTTACCCCGAGCCACCAGTATCAGTAGCACATTAATTTTACTCTGTTAAATCGCCTAGCCAGTTCCAGGCGGCTCATATTTGGAATGCTTCCAGGAAACACGACAAACGGGACAAATCCGGATCATCTCTCGCAATTATGTTGGCCTGGTGCCCTCTCTGTAGATCATAGGTTATATGAGGAAGTATTGCGGCAGTTCTTTTTACGGGAATTGAACGATGTCTGTCATGTATGTGTGAGTTTTAGAGTAGGAATAAATAATATATAAACAGTTTATAAGTGATATCTTTTTGCTTTTGCAAATACTCGTTGCAGTTTTTAAACTCTATTTGTTTCAATCAGCCTTTAATATTTAGCCGACTTTTATGAAATTACGGAATGGAAGTTTATGCGAAAGGTCTCGTAATGGAATATATTGAATGATGTAATAGATATACGCATCTACTCCATAATTAACTATATAATAAAATGTTGGTTCTCAATAAACCACACCGCACGGGATACGCGCCAGGTGTGTGTAAAAAAGATTGGGGTAATATCGATTTATAGGGATTTCTCACATTATTTTGCTGTCAGTGCGTATTAATTATAACAGTATGCATATTACCTAGTAACTTTATGGATTGACGATCAATCGTATAAGTTTTATAGCATAAATTACGAATGCTCAGCGAATAAGAGCGTGACTTTACTAAGCTATATTACAATACTTAAACCCCTTCCACACTGCACTGATTTAGGGATCCGGTACAAATGGTGGGCGTGGTGTTACGTAGTGGAATAATTAATGTTTGCATAATATAGCAAAACAAAAACAAAATTTTGACTGCTAGTGATAATATTTAAAACCTATAAGTATCCTGAACACGTTGGTGAGATGTTTTTAACCATTCAGAATTTCTGTACGAAATCATGTACGTAAAGTAACAACACTAAGGGCGCGTTCCCACTATGTCGTGACGAGAGATTGTCGTGGCTTATATGTTTAAATGGAGGTGTTCACATATAGAACGACACGACTTACTGTCGTCTACGACATTTTTTGCAATGACGACAGATTGTATTGACAGTGGGAACGGCTAGCACGACATTCGTAAAACGATAAAAGATCGTTAAACATGTTTGACTACAAACAGTCGTTATAATGGGAACAGCTAGAGACGACAGTCGTCCGACGATGAATTAATCGTTACGACATAGTGGGAACGCGGCCTAAGCCTAGCCGAAAGTTCCGAAAATCAACAGCACTGTGTAATTACCGCAATAGTCAGTGGGCACAGCAATCAAAAAGCATAATCAAATCTCAACATTGATGATACGCGATTTGTGGCTGCGTCGTGCGCTCCTAGTTATCCGCTCGGTTAATACCAGGCCATCACAATCGGATGCCACTAACCGGACTATATCGATTCCCGATTGGAGCGCAAACAATGTCATCTTAGTCGCCTCACTTACCGTAATGGAGTTTCTGAGCTGGGGCGCTTTGATGCATCACGCTTTATAGCGAACGTACGGAGTGGGGTACCCCATAAGAGCACGTTGGGAATAATAATCACTTTATTATAACTATGATATTTGACGGCGTGATATAGTTCTCAAAGGATGAAACGAAGTGTATTCTATTCTGGGTTATAATGCTACCAAGAAGAAAACAAGTTTTATAGCTGAATTTGGAAGGATCAGATATTATATTATTCTTATCTTCTGAACCCTGCAAAGCATCGAAATAGGAAACATTCGTAAAAATTTAATATAAAATTCCTGTACTAATACATAATGTTCCAATTAATTCCTTTGAGTTCTTTGGAAGCCTGAAATTATCAAACAATCTGAAAGAACAAAATTCTAAGAATAGCCATTTACGATTCAGCAGCCGTTGAGGTAGTATGCAAGATAGAAAGAAATATATTTATTTAGGACAAGATACAAAGAGAGATACAAAACAATAAACAACAATCGATTATGGTGTCCTGGTACTTGTTTCGGCAGTACATATATATATTGGAACGATACAGCAGCATAATAATAATGCTAGTTTTACAACAAGCGCTGAACTTTTCTTTCGCAAGGAATCAGTTTTTATTTCAATTTTGGCATTTATTTTGAAATCATAAATAGAAGAAATATAAATTAAATAAATGACACGAATTTCTATTTTCATGAGAGGTACGATTTGTAAGCTAGCCCATCGTTTGCTTCATCGCAAAATCTCGTCATAAAATTTTCCAACATTGCTGATAGCTGTGATTTTTTCGATATGAACGAAAACTCCAATCAATCGTAATAACAAGTGCTTTGAACACAAAAAGGGCACAGACAGTGCTAGGAATTTTTAACCCTTGTTACCAGGGGAGCAAAAAGCTATGTTGGCACGCATTCCTGACCGTCAAACGGGATTCCAGTAGGCAATAATCCTGTGGTTGGAAACGCAGGTGCGTGCGGCCTGTCAAATTCTCATATGGATGAAAAAATTCTGGCCGGCAGCTGTTTTTATCACGGTTAACAACAAAATAAATATGTATGTATAGTATATATAAAGGGTTTATTAACGTCAATACTACATAGTCTTATAACGTTCACGCTGTAAGTGACACGTAGGAAAAGTAGTGTATTTAGAATCCCTTTGGTAAGCTTTAAGACTAAGATTTGGGTCGACATACAATGCTTGTTTTATAAACATGGTACATATTGCCATGCCTCTTTCTAAGAGGTAGGCAGAGACGACTGCTATCTACTTGCTACGATCTTGATAGATTTAATTTTCTTCCTCAACTTTGATTAATCTTCATACACACACTTTTATAATAGGTGTTTTTTACATAATCATTCTTCAAAAGATCTGCGATTTGATGCGGTGCTGGAAGACCACAACGGTCTTCCGGCACCAACTCTACCACCCACACTGTTGCCATACACTTGCTTTGTCAGTCTCCTTTCATCCATTCTCTCTGCACGTCCAAACCACCTTTTTCAACTCTTGTTATTACAGCTTCTTTCAATCTATAGCGATCTCCTGCCATATATATATATATATATATATATATATATATATGTCATATAATTTAATTTAATTTAATCTCACACATACTTCTGAAAGCTCTCATTTCAATTGCATTCGGCCTACTACGTACTTCTACCAAACCCAACTTTCAATGCTGTACACATATGTAGTGTGGGTAATTTGCAACTGAGGCAACGTGTCAATCCTAAAAGGTAAGATTTTACTGGCTTATCATCACCTGAGAGAAGTATACACCGCTTAGGCAGTTTTCCATGCACTAGCGATAAAGGAAATCAACGTGATGACATAATCAATTATCCTAACAATACAGAATCCTGAGACCAGCCGTCGAAAATCCATGAGCTGATAAGATGCATTATATAAGAAACCTGTAAAATTGTAAAAAGAACAAAATGCAATTTTGAACAACCGGCTACGGTAACTCGCGCTCTATTAACTCGTAGAGTAATTTCAACCGGTAAACGCGGTGACACACGGCGTACCGCAGACAGCGGCACAATGGCAGCACATCCGCGTCCGTTTCCGTTGCTGCTCACGTTTTCCGCCCGTCAATACAGCCGCTGTAGAGCATCCGGGTATACTGTTTAGTGACGTCGACTCACGATATCTTAAAGATTTATGATGCCTTAGTACAGTGATACAAAATTTGACGAAACAAAGAAATTAAGCGGTAATTAAATAACAATTGTGATTATTTTATTTTATCCTCCTATCAAATGATAATTATTTGCTAAGTAAAAAAGCATAAATATAAAACATATCCTATACAAATAAATAAAATTGGAGTGTATGTTCGTAATGGGTGTTTCCGTTTTCTACCCATTTTTTCTACTCACAAGTCTAAAATAATAATAATAATTCCGTTTTCAACCCATTACAAAATTCAATTCCGGTTTCTACCCAGTGAACTAAGGTACAGGCAGCAGAAAAAGTTAATTCGATTAAAAATATTTATTTAAAAAATAATAAAGTCAAAAAGATTCTTATACATACTTTACAAACAACTAAAACTCACATTTAGATTATAAAACATTATTACATAGATCACATAGTTAAAGTTTGGTACATAACATTTTCAAAATTCACAATCTCGTCAGTATATCAAATAACACAGAGTATATCAAATAGACTTTGAAGAACTATAAATTAGTTTAATAAAGGAAATGTTTGTAACTATTGTTCAATACACTGGATGCATTTATTGCTTTTGGAATCATAATATTGAAAACATAACTAAAAGTTAAGTAAAATTTGAATAATTGGATAGATTGGGTAATACTAATAATTGACGTTAAAATTATGAAGTAGTATTGACATAAATTATGTAATAGTTTTTTTTAAATTTAATATATAAACGAGCTAACTTTTCCTAACAATGGCCTATGCAAATTTTGCCACAAGCCAAGTCATTTAGTGCAGATTCTATTTATTGTCTCTCTCTCTAACACATCATGTTTTTCGATTCCTTGATATTACAATATATTTTCCTTTGAACCGTGTTTTTTGTTTTTTAGCGTCATTATTAATATTTGAAAGGAATTAAAGCATGTTTAGTGACTTTTTCTTTGCCACAACACGGTTTACAGTCACATGCTAGCTTTCAAGAGCGTTAGTTGTTCTGTGTCGACATCCGCATGAAGACTATAACTCTAGGGGATATTTTCCGCCAAACATATATGTTTTGACAATATAATCATTAAATCTCACTGCATCTTTATGCGTGGGACTCTATTCCATAATATAGAGAAAAGCATCATCCACCATTTCTTTCGGTATTAAACCTAAGGCAAGCATCAAAGATACATACATACATGTTTTTTAAAATGCCTTTTTTGGTCATATTGAACTGTTTGCCTTTTTTATATATCGCTTGGCAAAAGTAAAAGTAACAGGCTCTGGTTTTAGTTTCAGATGAAATAATTTTGAAAAAAACTTGTTTTTTCATTTGTGTGTTGGGTTATTATTATCCAGTGACGTCATACACACTTGCGGCTAAGAATTCGTTCGTGAACCTATATTGAGTAGATTTAAGCATTTTAATATTTTGAGCTGTTTATCTTGCAATGAATAAATATTTAAAAGCAAATAATGTTTCTGACCGTACTTCAAAACAATGAAAATTAGTAATGGGTTGAAAACGGAAAGCTTTTTGGGTAGAAGACGGAAAAAAATATTATATTTATTTTTGTAGGTTCAAAACGAAATAGATTTTGGGTTGAAAGCGGAAAAAATATTTTTGGGTAGAAAACGGAAACACCCTTCATAATGTCAAAATAACAGCTTTTTACTAAATGAATAAATAAATAGTTCATTGAAATCTTACAATTTACGGACCGAATATTGCATTTTTTAGAGGACGCAATTTTATTTTTGGGACATGTGTGGGGGGCCAATAGAAGCTTAACCTCAAGTTTTTTGGGTCGCCCCCCTTGTCACCCGGCCGGTCTCTTGGAAAAAGGGGTGAAAACAATTTTTTCGCGATATCTCGGAAACTATGCGTCTTACAAAAAATTTATAGTCATAATTTGTAGCAAATTGTTTTGCCTACAAATATGTTTATATAACTATTTGCCCTAAATTAAAAATTAAAGAAGTTATAAGCAATAAAGTGAGAAATTTTTTATTCATTCCCAACTCTTTTCTTTACCATAGAACTTACCAAATTTAACTTATCGAATGTTAAGCAGGTAAAAAAGGTCCCCCGTTTTCCCCGCCACCTATGAGGTAGAGTCCGTAGGCGCGTTCAAGTCTAAGAATTTGCTGTGGATCAGCGAAAACTACGTCGAAATCGGCCCAATAGTTTTTACATGTTACCTGAACAAACAGATAAACCGACGAACAGGCAATCAGAAAATAAATATAAAAAAATTGCAAAATTGTCTTCTCCGTCGTGTATAGTCTAATCGAGTTGTTTTTTTAATACCTTCAATGTACACGGAATGTTTAGAATTTTATAGTATTATATAGATGTAACTGAAAGTCATAAAATTATACTTCAGGCATATTCAGTCAGGTGCATTACGTTTAACACTTGCGAACAAATCATGTGTAAGTTTTTAATTTGCGTTCTTTTATCATTATAGCAAATGTGTGTCGCCCACAGAAGCTCTGCTTCTCATGCTCTTGTTATGCCTGCGTCCCTAGTACAACGATGCCTTTCTCGGGGTTTATTTATACCGCATCGGGCGGGAAATTGTTATTTATTGCCCTGTCGTTTATAGGAAAGGACAAATCCATCGCAGATATGCTTTTAATAGGTCAACTAGGAATATATTTTTCTTCCAGCATTTTACTTGTCCAATGCAGTGTTGTGCCAAGTGACGTAAATATTTCTTTGAAATATTTTCACAAGTTAGCCGGCGCTTCTCAACCAGCGAGGAATATCTAAAATTCTGAAAGGTTTTAACTTTTGTTGAGTACTTCAACATAACAACTGTTTAATTTTGAAATGTTTTGAAGTATGTCTTTTAAATCATCTCTTAGGAATACTATATTTAATATTATATTAGGCGTACAACTTTGCTGCCGCCGTTTTTTTCCGAAATTCGAGACGTTATTGTAAAAAACTGGCAATACATTTATGATTCAAAGTATTGTCCATCGCTGGCCACTACTACCTCCCATCTTCCGGGCAGCGAACGAATCCCGCGTTGAAAAAACTGGTCATTTTTTGAAGCGATCCGTGAATCGATCCAATTTTTTACTTCTTCATAAGACCGGAAGTGCTGGTCAGCCAGATCGTGTGCCATTGATCGAAACAAGTGATAGTCCCGAGGGAGCAACGTCTGGAGAATACGGCGGGTGGGGTAGGACTTCCCATTTCAACGTTTCCAAGTATGTCTTGACCACTTTCGCAACATGGGATCGAGCATTGGCATACTGTAAAATCACTTTATCATGTCCATCGTTGTATTGCGGCCGTTTGTCTTTCAATGCTCGGCTCAAACGTATTAATTGCGTTCGATAACGATCGCCTGTGATTGTTTCAGTCGGTTTTAACAACTCATAATACACTAGGCCGAGCTGGTCACGCCAAATACTGAGCATAACCTTGGAACCGTGAATATACGGTTTGGTCGTCGACGTGGTAGCATGGCCGGGATATCCCCATGATTTTCTGCGCTTGGTATTATCGTAATGAACCCATTTTTCGTCCCCAGGCACAATGCGATGCAGAAATCCCTTTCGTCTTTGCTTGCAAGCAGCTGTTCACAAGCAAAGAAATGCAGTTTAACATCTCTCGGCTTTAACTCGTACGGCACCCAATTTCCTTGTTTCTTAATCATTCCCATGACTTTCAGGCGTTTTAAAGTAACTTGTTGCGTCATCCACAATGATCCTGCCAATTCTTGTTGCGTTTGACACAAGTCTTGATCAAGTAATGCCTCCAATTTTGCATCTTCGAAAACCTTCTCTCTTCCACCGTCATGCTGGTCTTCGACGTCAAAATCACCGTTCTTGAAGCGTTGAAACCACTCTCTCACTCTCTTCTTTCACTAATAGCGGCCTCACCATAGGTATTTGAGAGCATTCGATGAGCCTCAGCCGCAGATTTCTTTATATTAAAGTAGAAAATTAAACCCTCCCGCAAATGACGAGAATTTGGCTCGTAAGCTGACATGTTTAATCGAGAATAACTTTATGATGCAGACACAAATCAACTAATATTTCGATGTCGTTATGTTTACAAATACCTAAGCTTATTGTATGAATTCTACAATCTATTTATTTCGACTACCACTTACCGCTACAGACATCTATTGCAAAACGGCGGAAGCAAAGTTGTACACCTATGTATAAAAGCTTTTTATATAAGCCCGTGTTTGAGACTAGTAAAATAAATGCGATGTATAAAAACTATGTGTATTTAATATGAAATTAAAAGAAAAATATTGCGTGTAAGAACATTATAATTGAGATATCGTAATAACAGGAAGAGTAACAAAGAAAAAGAAACATTTAAATTAAAAAATAACATAAAAAAGTTTGATGTCCAAAGAGGTGAGTGAGTGAGAGAGATGGACATGCGGCCTTTGGATCTTCATGACGAGAGAATTTTGCTGCAGGAGATATTTTAAAACCTCTTTTCTGGTTGTTTTTAAGTGACCGCTGAGTGATGCGCTCCGGGGAGTTTATGGAAGCTATAATACTCATAGCTTCCATCCTCGTCTGGAGTTTTTAAAACCTCCTCTACTATGTTGATTACCTGGTAATTTTAAGAAGGCTTGAATTGAAATTCTCACTTAATCTGTTGTAACAAATCACACAATTTTTTCTTTTTATGATTTACGCAGACGATGTTCGCAGTAATCAAATTGAGAATCAAGTATTATGCGTCAAATTGTTTGTATTGAAAGGACACAGCTAAAATTTAATTGCCTATTTAGTTATCAAACAACCATTGTATACAGAACCAACAGTACGGTTTTAGTATTTATTACGCAGCTAGTCGTAAAAGGTTAAAACGAATTGGTTAATATTGTGTAATAAACACCCTTTCGAATTTCATATCGTAAAATTTTCATTAGGGACCCAAAAATTGTCGCCTCGCAGCGCTCCCTTCTGCTTGCTCCTAAAAAACAATAAAGTTCGCTTTTGTTTACGTCTACAGTTTTAAGACCTGCCATTTCCATTATCATCTTATGAATAATGCAAGCTGCAATTATTTTAAGGCGCGGCCATTTAGGTAGTAAACAATAGTTTTTATTTGGTGTTCCTATTGCCTTTGCTCCGCCCCTTAGTATTCTAATCGACATTCTTTTTCGCATAGATGTCTTCATGTTTTGTGGTCCTAGTATCTGCCGAGATATTATGTCATCTCGATCATTTTTGTGTAGATTTAGGACCTATTTGTCAATTATCAGATAAAACTTATCCATGGAATAAATCATAACCTAACTGAATGTAAAAGTGAAACAGCTCAACGGTTTTATTCACGCAACTGTAATTTTCAATTTATTAATGTTGTATTATATTCGAGGAATAAGTTTTATCTGACAATTAAACAATCAACAGTTAATTAATTTAGTAATTTAAATAATTATTTGACTCCAAGTTTTATTTTCCTACTAAGCAGTTAAGACTTTTTACATTCTTTTTCTTAAAACTCTTATCACAGACGGTGTTCTAAAATAAATCGAAAAAGAATCAGCATATTACGCATGTATATCGATATTTTGACGCGTAATTTATCTAGAATAAATATGGATTAATAAACAGCACCTAGCTGGAAATAATGCTGCAAAAAAAAATGGTTAGCGAATATCGAACCTTAAAATATGCTACTATTTAAAAAGATATTAAGTAAAAATCTTCATTTTTTAGTTTAAGTTTTGTCTATGTAGATGTCAGGCCGAAAACCGCCAGTTGCCTTTTAGTGGAGCGCCTCACTGCACCAATTAAACACCTTTGTTAGTTCCCTTCTTACGCGGCATCCTTGTTTGCCTCTAATCAAATTATCGTAAATCCCGGCTCATTGGCCCATATTACACGTTCACTAACGAATGACGTGAACTCATTAGCTCGCAAACAACTGATCTACCCGCTTCCGGCCCGTGTGAAGTAATTACAGGTCGGGGTAATTGACAGATTCCTCCCCGGGGCGATGCGGAGTAAAGTTTTATTATTCAGAAACACGCCCGTAATTTCTCAATCTGGCTCCAGTTAGCTTTTTCCGGCTTATGCCACCGACGCAATTATTGTTTCGCATAACAAATTACGGCATGGGAGATCACCGGCTGTGTAATGCGAACGATAATGAAAATACATTTGCGTTGTAACGAAATGAACTCTGTTTTCCATTGAAATTGAAAAGAAACAACGTTGGTTACGCGATGTTGTTCTTTGTGTGAAAATTTGATTTAATCCAAGGCGTTCGTGTGCTCGAGTTAAATTACGAGCCCGGTTCGCGCGGTGCTCGCCTTTAAGTTTAGAGTATTATATTAAACACTAGCTGTACTCGGCAGAAGGTGTCATGCCCTTAAAAAATAAAAATCTAGAAACCGATTGCAGCGCCATCAACCGAGACCAATTGTTAATCTAAACCATTCTCGAATCTACTTGAAAAAGCGCAAAAAAAATCATCAGAATCGGTCCCACAGTTATAGAGGTTCTCAGCGGTGCCACAAACCGGGTCTAATCGTGAATCTAAACCATCCCGGGATCTACTTGAACACACACAAAAATAATTTCACCAAAATCTTGGAACCCGATTGGACCGCCATCTACCTTGTTCAAATTTGAATCTAAACCATCCCGAGACCCACGTTAACTAACACACACAAAAATAATTCACCTAAATCAGACAAATGAAAATGAGTTTAAATGATTTTGATGAAATTTTATGTCTGTTCGAGTGGGTCCCGGGATGGTTTAGATTCACAATTAAACCCGGTAGGAGGCTCTAGAATCGGGTTCGAGGCTTTTATTTTTCCAGGGCAGGACGATGTCTGCCAAGACTGCTTGTAATAAATAATATGTAAATGATTCTATGAAATTAAATTATGAAAATTGCACGTCCTATATGTAAATTTTAAATTATGCTACTGATCAATGTTGTTTTACATTTAAAAGACCAGTGCTAAGCGATATTAGGACAGAGTGTTAAAATAAAGTAGAAAATAATAGGAGCGCCACTTTCGCAAATTTGTCTAAATTCTAGCATCCCCAATATTGGATTAAGAGTAATTTCGATACTTACACGTGATTTTTAGTACTACGTCAAACACCGTGCAAGTATCAAGTAACTTTAGTTATCATTTCGGCTGTTATTTCGTAAATATCGTCGAATTATAACGGAAAGTTTTTTATTAAATTCCACTAGATATCCTTGGTAGTCTTTAACAATCACTATAATTTAGTAGTTTTTGGCGGATATCAGACTCGGATAAACGTTAAAATTAAAATAACATTGACAAAATTCGCTTTGTTTGTGATTCAATGACCTTGATTACAGATAAAATAGAATATTGCCAGAAGGCAAAAAAATAGTTCTTGTTTTAGACAGGATGGTTATGGTCAGGATATAAATATATTAAAAACAGTTTGTTGGAGATTCCATTATGCTACAGTAACCCTATTGATAGACTCTCTAATCAATTGAGATACTTTTTATCATCCATCTTACAAAACGTCGGAATCCGTCGCAGATTTGGTACGAGCGTAACAATGACGTTGACGATGTTATGACGTAATTTCATTAGCAAGTAACTTTATTCGAGTTTAAACATTGTTTAAAGTTATTTTTATCGTGATATTTGAAAAGTATAATAAGTATCAAAAACTCTAACACAAATTATATTGAAGTTTTCCGCTTGGGAAAGTGTCGCTCGCCAGGACACCCACCGTTCGGGACATTACGAGTAACGTACTAGGAGAGCATAGTTGCGAAACAGTGCGAGTAAATTGCGTCAAATTGCAACAAAGCGTCCGGGCGGCGGAGACGGCCTCTCGAACTAATTCTCTCGGTGCGATTTAACGCCATTGTTGGGTGAGCTCGTCCGCATACAATTGACTCTTGTACGGTCCGGACGGCGCATTAATCTCCAGGGCCTGAATGGAAAAGTTTTTAACAGCCTCTTTTATCGGTTACGTTTAGCAACTTGCGTACTTATGCGAAATTATGAACTTTCTCTATAGAGTTAGATGCCCGCAGTAAAATTTTAAATTCAGCTCACTAGGACATGTATATTGTATATATAGATATTTTCTGCAACAAAAGGGAATCTATTAAACATACTGTCTTATAACATTTACTGTTACTTGTTGCATTTACTGTGCTGATGGGTCAAATATTAATAAATGAGGCGGGGTCGGTACTGAAAATCAGCGCTGTGCTGCAGGAAACTCCAACACAGCTTTATGCTGAGTTGCTGACCTTATTTGTAGGAAATGCGGTGTACAACATATCGAATTTAGTACTTATAATATTGTCTAAAGAACTTATGGTTATGCTCTTACTTCACCTTACAGTTATTGTTAATGATTATAGTCACAAATGCGGTTTAATTATAACGTTAACGCATTAACGATTAGCTACATTAGTGTAGTTACATACTTTATCTGTTGATATTTAACATTAACACATTAAACCTTTGGCTACATCTGCGTGATACAGTCACTAGTACCGCTTTGTATTTATGTGTATTAGATTAGGTTTCCATTACATATGGCTTATGTAATCTTATTTTAGCCGGGACCATGCAAGCACGCTATCGAGTAGTTAAAAACACCACTAAAATGCGTTTACCAAATTCACCACTTACGCATTTATATGTAAATTTGATATCTTAGTTGTAACAATGATTAAAATAAGAAAAGAGTAAACGGCAAGCAAAGCTAAATAAAGGGCTTCATTATACGAGTACAATAAAGTAATAGTAGTACCAGCGAAACTTTGTTCACTTTGCTGAGGACGTGTTTGTTAGTAAACTGCAAAGACCGTAACAAAAAAACGCGACAGTCAGCTTTTTGGATATACTCTCCTCTATCTCACGAAAATTACGTCATTTATCGCTATAAGAAGTGTCCGAAGTATTGAAGTATTTGAAATCTTTTGGTCCGAAATAACCCGTCACATTTTTCAAATTTTTAAATAAATCTTATAAATTTGACACTTCCCGACAGATTCCCGCTAACGGTATCGGCAAACGTTGTCCTGCCCTGGAAAAATAATAACTTAGAACCTGATTCCAGCGCAGATGGCCGGGTCTAATTGTAAATCTAAACCATCCCGGGACCCATTGAAACACCTTAGGTTGCATTATTGAAGTTTTAGAATTCGGTCTAGTAATTTTTGAGTTTATTTGTTACAAACATACAAAAACACAAGTCTTTAATATAAACTGAGATTAGAAAGATTTAAAGTTCTATCCATCGTCATACAAGACGCAAAACAAGTAAGAAAGCATATTACTAGCGTTGAAATTAATATTGGTTGGCTGGCTGCAACTGCTGAAACATTAGAATTCTTATGAAAGTGAAATCAGCTCCAATACTGGATAATCCCTCAATCCACGAAAATACCATCAGTTGAGGTCAACCGAAATATGCTTTCCTATGAAATTGAATCACAGTAAGCAAACCACGACAATCGATGGTTAAATATTTTAACCCTTGGACATTTTGAATTCTGACCAAATTGGCGAAGGGTTGGTTGTATCTGTGAATCGTGACGATGAACCATGGGGTTTCGCCTTTTGTCCTTGTTCCCCAACCACTTTAAGGGACGACTCCTCTATCTGTTTATGATTTGGGTCCAGTAACGAGACAGTTTTACTGTATTTCGATTAAATTATTAATTCAGACCGGCGACATCTTTGACGCTCTGTATTGTTTGGATTTGATGAGTTGTGGTCGGATTTGATTGCGGTTTTGGTTAATCTCTGATTAATGATTGAATTAAGATAACGTGCAATGTGGTTCTATACCACTACAACGATATAATATACTCATAGCCTATTGGTTGATGTCATGCTAAATCATTAAAATTTCTTCTTCTTTAAAATTCCTGGTAAAAAATGATCCTGAAAAATGCTGCTTAGAACTTTGTGAAAGATGATATTTTGTATGACATTGGTCTCACAGTGATAAATGGCCGTATCTAAGACAAAAGTATAGTTGAAAAAAGATATCGCGGGCTATAACTAATCGCAGATTAATTTTAAAAACCATTACGTGTGTTTATGATAATTTGTTAATGAAAATGAAGGTATGTAACAATGAATGTATCCGTGCAGGAACGGAGAAAGAATACAATTTCCTGCGGCCGGGCGGCCTGTCGTAAGAGGCGACAAAACAACCCCCAGCCAGGTGGTAGGGTATTTGCGCGACTGGATGTCTACCACTCCTAGTTTGAAGCATGTCGCCATAAGAACCTTGAGTTGTGTTCCGGTATTAGAGACCAGGTTTCAGACTCCCTTAAGAGAGCAGCAACGCATTTGTAGCACCTTTGGTGTTGCAAATGTCCATAGGCGATGGTAACCGCTTTCCATCAAGTGGGCCGTCAGGCTGTCTGCTGAACTCTTGCAATAAAAAAAAATATATTTACTTCAAAATGGAATCTTACAGATCACTTATTGAAAGTCATGAATCTACTTCCGCTTCCAAATAATTTTAGTTACTGTTAAAGAAGAAGCGGCGCAACAAACTCCCCGACAATCATATCTTTGGTTCATAATTAATATTATTACTCATCTTTTTTTAATGTAGCTAGTGCTAATTAATACAAGGTTTAACAAAGTAATCTACATGAATGATTACTGAAAAAGCTTGGTGGATTGTACCCATCGTATTTTACCCATTATGTGCGGTCGTCTAAAAAATCTTTCGTCTTATAATAAGCCTCCTCGCATTAAGTATACCTACGATTTACCTGATTTTTAAGTGACTGTCACCCTCTTGGGACCTTTTCCCATACCGAAGATGATAACTTTTGATTTAAGCTGGATCCTAATTTAGAGATTTAGATGATAACAAATTATTACTGTAATTAAGATGTCAGTTAAGAATCGGGATAGTCTCATAAATGTTATTTGATATCCTTGTGGAATCCGTCTTATGACCTAACTTTATTTACCAGGTATGGAAAGGTAGTTGTTACGTACGGGTGTATGGACGACTAAGAAAGTGGTTCTAAAAACTAATCGTTTTCCGCTTTATTTGTTAATGGTTCGCCTTAACTACCGTACAGTCAGCAGATACAAACAAAACCTTGCGTTGTTCAACAATATTAATTGTGTAACGATAAAAGATAGTTATGGTGTAACTACATTTGCGTAAACTTCAGGTTTATGGCCTCCATAACCGTTCATTTCAATAAGTAAAGACTCAAATAATAAAATCTTAAAATAGCTATGCTGAATAATGCACAAAATATGCAAAAATATATTTTTATGTATGTAAATTGTATTAATATTATACTGATAGCACATAAAGGATTGTTTTAATTATTATAATTTAAACTTTGCACACTCTACTAGTTCTTGTATTTTTATACATCCCTATTAATATTATAAATGCGAAAGTAACTCTGTCTGTCTGTCTGTTTGTCTGTTTTGTTTTCACGTAAAAACTACTGGACCGATTTGGCTGAAACTCAGTATGTATATATTTTCGATACCGAGGATGAACATAGGATACTTTTTATCCCGAAAAATGGGATAGTTTCCGGGATAAAATGATATTTGTCTGTTTGTTTGTTATGCTTTTACGGAAAAACTACTGGACCGATTTGTCTGAAAATCGGTATATATGTAATTTTCATACCGAGGGTGGACAAGGGATATTTTTCATCCCGGATAATGGGATAGATTTTGGGAGATTTATGTAAAGGTTATCCCAAAACCTATCCCGGTTTTGGTTGGTTTTGTGATTTGCCATTTTCATCATTTTGGTTATTTTGTCCTTTTTGTCCGTTTTGCTCTTTTTGTCCTTTTTGTTGTTTTTGCTCTTTTTGTCCATTTTGCTGTTTTTGCTGTTTTTCTCTTTTTTGACCTTATTGTCCTTTTTGTTCATTTTGCTCTTTTTGCTATTTTGCCATTTTGCTCTTTTTGCTCTTTTTGTCTTTTTTGTCCATTTTTCTCTTTTTGCTCTTTTTGGTACATTTTTATTCTTTTTGTCAATTTTGCTCTTTTTGTCCATTTTGCTCTTTTATTCTTTTATTATTTTTATTGGAGAAATTAGTGATTGATAACAAATTTCATAAAATTGTTTCGATCAATAAGTGAGAAGAAAGAACAAATATACACGGATATTCAAATATCTAAACAAACTCATGTTTGTACGTATTACGTACTGCAATGTAATGTTTTTCGGCTGATTAGTGTAGGTAATATGTATTACTTGTACCACAGAAACAATTTCAGCACCTATAGGATTTTCTTCTGTAAATTCGTTATTGTTATTGTTTTTCATTGTGAAACTGGCAATACCCGGCTTAGCTCATCGAAAGTAGTTGCCGTCGTATGCAACGATAGGAGCGAAGCCAACACGTTGACTGTCTGTAGGATTTATCCTTTAGGATTAAGAGTTCAAGCAGGAGGGATGAAATATGGGATTAGAATGTGGGATACGATAGAAAAAATTGGATTAGGTTTATTTTAAAAAGTTTAATCATTTGAGAGCCTACTAAGGACACGAAGCTATCGGAAATCATTGTTTTGCTGCTAACCGTAACGTGAGCAACGAGTTTCCTAAGGAAGTTACGTTTTACGTTCTCCTATTATGTATCAGTTGACTTACTCTAATATTTTCGTAGGGCAGGTTATTTTGGCGCCGTAATATTCGTGGAAACTTACTTACTTAATGTTTATTTAAAATAATATCGGCGAAGTGCGTGGCAACTCACACATAGAATATAATAACCGCCGATCCCGGTCCGCCGGGATCCTTCCCCTCGAGCTTTACCCGTCGCCCGTTGTCAATTAGCTCATTGTGTCGTCCTATGGTGGGCATCATCAGATTCATCCCTTTCTCATGTTGGCAACAGTCTAGCCGAGGTAAAACTCCCTAGGGAGCTCCCTCGAGCAAGTTGCCCCCGGGCTCGAGCGCCTTCGCTAGCGAAAACCCCGGTAAAGTTGTGAGGTCTTCAGATCAACAACATAAAGTCAAGTCAAAAAAAAAAAAATAGAATATAATATTATATAATAGGCGCTTTGGTCAAAAATAAAGAATATACTTAATTTTTAGTTTTTGTACTATTTGAGTATGTCTCCTTATACTCAAATATTACAAAAACTAAAAATTATATGTAGTTTTCGGGAATATAAATATATATATATATACATATGGACAGAAGGACGGAGAGACCTGGAAATTATACAAAATTGTACTAACTACCTACATGTCTTCCTATTGAAATTTTTCAAAAAATACTCGTATTGAGTTTAATAAGATATAGGTACTACTCGCTATTAATATATTAAGTAAAATCCTGCGATATATACACGCGATACTAATTAAATACAAAACATAATTGACTCAGAATTATACGGTATCTACACATTTGCTAATTGTTATTAAGCTGAGATCAGTTTGCCAATTAAAGGGTGGTGAGTTGCAACGCGGGGAATGCTTTCTTTATTAAAATTACTGCGTTGAAATAATAAATGAAAAAATGTTATTATTGAATTCTAGTTCTAAAAATATATTTTTGTTTTTACGTTTCTTTTACAACGCAAAATAATTGACAAAACAAAGAACTTTCCAATTGGCTTTTATTCATCTCCGATTTTCGAAATTCATATATTTGATACTAGTTACAAGTCAACATTTGTATGAAAATAATAACATTTGCATGTAAAAAAAGGTTATAAAATTCAGGATGCAGTCAATAAACTAAGCTGGAGGAATAAACAACCTTTAAATATGTTTATGCTTTCCTTTGATAAAGATGAAGAAGCTACAAAAATTTACTCCATTAAGTCTATACTTGGGTGTAAAGTGGATATAAAACCAATTAAAACATCGAAATTGGTTCCCCAGTGTAAAAGGTGTCAAGCATATGGACACACCCAGAAATAATGTTGCAAAGAACCTAGATGTGTAAAGTGTACAGGAAAACACCTCACCAAAGATTGCACAAAGCCTGCGGAAGTCAAACCAAAGTGTGTTCACTGTGGAGAACCACACCCTGCTAGCTACAGAGGCTGCATAGTTGCCAAAGAGCTTCAACTAATGAAGAATAGGAAGTTAAAGGGGGCAACAACCTCTCATATACCTTTAAGTAAGAGCATAACTAAAAAGGCTCCTACAAGTCAACCCGTAACAAAGAGCATATCATTTGCTCAAGTGACTAAAGGCTCAAAGGCTCAGTTACAATCGCCACAGCAACCGTTCGTAAGTAAGACAGCACCTAATCTAGAAGATAAAATCAATTCTATATTAAACTTCATGACTTCATTTGATGAAAGACTGAAGAAAATAGAACAAACAACTAAAGCTGTAATAAAACATTAATGATGGTACCTTCAATTAAAATTATGGCATGGAATGCTAATGGACTTCTGCGACATGAAAAGGAGTTACAAGTGGTTCTAAATACAGAAAATATTGATGTCTGTCTCATTTCGGAATCACACTTTACTAAAGAAAATTTTATTTGAATTAAAGGTTATCAAGCGTATCATGCGCTCCACCCAAATAACACAGCTCGGGGAGGCAGTGCCATTCTAATCAAGATTAATATTAATCATTTTGAAGTGTTGAAATACGAAGAACAAGAAATGCAAGCTATTGCAGTGACAATCAAGACCAAACGCTACCCGGTAGCTGTATCAGCCATATACTGCCCACCAAGGTATGCTCTAAAGTCTGTATATTATAAACAATTTCTAAATCAGCTTGGAAACAGATTTATTCTTGGAGGTGACTTTAATGCAAAGAATACTTATTGGGGCTCCAGGTTAACTACAACAAAAGGCAGAGAACTTTTGAATGCAATCAAAGAAAACAGATATGATGTTATTTCAACAGGCAAACCCACTTATTGGCCAACCGATCCAAATAAACTTCCAGATTTAATAGATTTCTTTATTTATAAACATATATCACCTGAGCATCTTCACATTGAAGAAGGTTATGACATGAATTCTGATCATTCTCCTATAATTTTAAGCCTAAATGAGGACATTGTGTGTCGTGAAAAAAAACCCCTATTTGACTAATAAGTATACAGACTGGGAAAGCTTTAGACAAGACTTAGATTGTGTTATAGATTTGAAAGTATCACTAAAAAAACCAGAGGAACTTGATGCAGATGTGAATACGTTTGTAACAAATATTCAACAATGCGCCTGGAAAAATACACCTGAATTTAAGACAAAATCAAGGCGTGTTTACTATCCAAACGAAATTATTAATCTTATTAATCAAAAAAGGAAACAGACAAAAATGGCATAGATCACGATATCCGCCAGATAAAACTCTTTTGAATAATCTCACAAAAAGACTGAGTAGAGAAATACAAAAATTCAATGATGAATCTATGCAATCTCAACTTAGTCAACTCTCTAGTGATCGTAATACAGATTACTCATTATGGAAAGTAGCAAAATCTCTCAAAAAACCGATAAATCAAATTCCTCCTATTAGAGAAGAGAACGGAAACTGGGCTATCAATAACAGTCAGAAAGCCAACAGATTTGCTCAACATTTAGAAAAAATATTCCAACCAAATGAAGGTAAGGATAATGAAGATATATTTTGGCACCTAGCACCTGATGAGTTGGAAATAAAACTTGTAACTCCTAAAGAAGTTCATAATGAAATACAGCTACTAGCCCAAAAGAAAGCTCCAGGTTACGATCTCATTACCGGGGAAATTCTGCGCAGCCTTCCAAAGAAGGGTGTAGTCAAACTCACTACACTTATCAATGCCAGTTTTAGACTAAAGCATGTTCCAAGTCTGTGGAAAGTTGCGGAAGTGATCATGATACAAAAACCTGGTAAATCTCCACATGACACGACATCTTATAGACCAATTTCTCTCTTACCAATAATGTCTAAACTATTTGAAAAACTGTTATTGCGCCGCCTGAAACCAATAATAGAACAGAGAAAAATAATCCCCGATTATCAATTTGGATTTAGAGAGAAACACTCAACCATAGACCAAGTGCATAGAATCACAAACATTATTGAGAGAACATTAGAAGAAAAGAAAGTTTGTTCTACAGTATTTTTAGATGTGGCACAAGCATTTGACAAGGTCTGGCATGAAGGTCTTAATTTCAAGTTAAAAAAACTGCTACCTAAACAGTATTCAGATTTCTTAGCCTCGTATATCTCAAATAGAATGTTCAGGGTCCGACAAGTAGACTGCTTTTCGGATCTTAAAGAAATTAAAGCTGGAGTACCACAAGGTAGTGTGTTAGGCCCGGTCCTGTACCTAATATACACAAGTGATATTCCAGAACTAGAAAATAATACCCTAGCTACCTTCGCGGATGACACAGCTATCATGGCTACCGGAGTTACCCACGAAGAAGCTGTGGAAAATGTCCAAAAAGCAGTTAATACCATCTACAACTGGACAAAAAAATGGCGTATTAAGCTCAACGAAGCCAAGTCGATCCACATTGACTTCACTAACAAAATGGCAAATTATCACCCGATATACGTAAATCACACCGTAGTACCGTATGAAAATACGGCAAAGTACTTAGGTATGACACTTGACGCTAAACTGCGCTGGAAAGCTCACGTCAAAAAGAAACGCGAGGAACTGGAAGCTCGCTATAGAAATATGTACTGGCTACTTGGAAAACATTCAAAGTTGTCCGTACCTAACAAACTGCTTCTTTATAAACAAGTCCTGATGCCAGTCTGGACCTACGGTGTACAGTTGTGGGGCTGTACCAAACCAAGTAATTTAGAAATCATACAACGCTTCCAAAATAAAGTGCTGAAAGGAATTGTAAACGCGCCATGGTACGTTAGATCGAGCGACCTCCATCGGGACCTGAAAGTGGAGTTTGTCAACAACATTATTAGGAAGTACGCGGAAGCCCACGAGCATCGGCTTCATCATCACGTGAATGTCGAGGCGATCCAGCTCCTCGACAACACGGACATAACGAGAAGGCTCAAAAGGACAAAACCATTTGAACTAGTGGTATAAACTGGTAAATAAAAGACGTGGTGCCGTGAACGCATTTATTTTCACACTGGCCCGGCGAGCGGGTATGCGTCGCTTATATCTACATAACACCTCCACCCTTATTACTTAAGATACAATTTGAAAACGTTCGGGGGGCCTGCGGTCTCGACAACATCGACGGTCACCATCGGGTGCGCTACGAGTTGGTTTAGCGGTATTTGTTGGACGCTCTGCGGAGCCGATGCCCGGGGGCCTCGAGGCCTTCGGCGGACTGCAGTCCACATCTTCGGGCTCGTGCTCACCCGCCTCGTCCATGTCCCAATTATTTTTCAAAACCCGTGGTTTCTTTTGACTCGGTTTCTCCCGTTTTTTTATTTGGTCGATGTGCCTGTGTATCTCAGTTCCCAAATCGGTTATTATCGAATAATCATTACTGCCTAATTTGTTTTTAATCTGACCGGATTCCCACTTACTATTCCCCGTAAAATTCCTATACCATATAAAATCTCCAATTTGAAATTCCCTTGTAGCTCCTTTAGTATACTTTAGTATATTTTCCTGGTTTTCGGTGGCTTGAATTACTCTTTCTGGCTTTAATAAATCTAATCTGGATCTCAATGGCCGCCCTTGCAATATTTTTGCCGGAGTGTCTCTCGTTGCCGAATGTTCGGCATTTCTATAATTGAGAAGGAATCTATTTAAGGCGAGATCTACATCTTTACGTTCATGTAAAGCTTTTTTAATGACTCTCTTGCAAATCTTTACTGCGCTTTCTGCCGCGCCATTGGATGCGGGATGATAGGGTGCGGAAAAAGTGTGTAGAATGCCATTGTTATTGAAAAATGTGTGCATTTCCTGGCTCGAGAAAGGTGGTCCATTGTCGCTTACCATTTGTCGCGGTAGACCAAATCTGGAAAATAATGGCCTTAATTTGGCTATAACTTGTGACGCACTGGTGCCGTTCATTTTAATCGCTTCGATCCACTTTGAAGTAGCGTCGACAATTATTAAATATTTAAATCCCGCTATTGGCCCCAAGAAATCCATGTGTAAACGGGACCAGGGCTTCTGAGGCCAGTTCCAGGGGTGCGGGTGCTGCGCGGGCGGTGCATCGGCCAACGCCGCGCATGTGGAGCACTCGCGGCATGTGCGCTCGATTGCCTCGTCCATGCCGGGCCACCATACGTAACTGCGAGCAAGCCCTTTAGTTTTAACAATGCCGAGATGGCATTCATGTAATTCTCGTAAAACCTTATCTTGACATTTTAGTGGTATGACTACTCGGTGGCCTAACATGACACAACCCAGTTCCTCATATAGTTCACCTTTTCTGTTATAAAATGGCTTAAGTTCTTTAATTTCGACTTCATGCGGCCAACCATCTCTTATATAGCTTAAAATTCGGCCTAAAAGATTGTCCTTTATTGTTTCTTTCTTCACTATTCTATAGTCCAATAGCAATGCTTCTGTTGCAAAATGTAAGTAGGTCTGTTCCGGCACGTTGACGACATCTTTGGCCTCGTTCTCCCTATGCCTGGAGATTAAACGAGATATAGCATCCGCTGTATTTTGGTTAGTATGAATGTACTCGATTTCAAAGTCGTATGCAGATAACAAAATAGCCCAACGTTGAATACGACTAGCCGCCGCGCTGGGAACTCCACAGTTAGGCCCAAAAATAGTCACTAAGGGCTTGTGATCCGTGCGTATTACAAACCGACGGCCATATATATATTGGTGAAACTTTTTTACGGCAAACACAATCGCCAGGGCCTCCTTATGTATTTGACTATAATGTCGTTCTGCGGCAGTGAGCGCTCGTGACGCATAGGCCACTGCGCGCTGATCGCCCGCCGTTCCCGGCTGAGCCAACACCGCCCCTACGCCATGTGCGCTCGCGTCACACGTAATTACCACCGGTTTATCCATATCATAATGTGCAAGTGTCCTCAGACTACTCAGACACTTTTTAATCTCTTTAAAAGCACGTTGTTGTTTTGACCTCCATACCCAAAATTTTCCCTTCTTTAATAGTTCATATAAAGGAGTCAATTTGCTATTCAGACTTTTTATAAATTTTCCGTAGAAATTCACCATTCCTAAAAAGGAACGCAATTCACCTACATTTGTTGGCGGAACCATATCTAGTATGGGTTGAATCTTGCTTTTGTCCGCACTCACCCCTTCCTTATCAATTATAAATCCTAGATACTTGATACGTTTCATAAAAAATTCGCATTTATTTCTTTTTACCTTTAACCCATATGTTTGTAATCTATTCAATACTTCCTTTATAGTATTAATGTGACTCCCACTATCTTTATTTATTAGTAAAAGGTCATCCAGAAATATAATCACATTAGGCATATCTTTAAATAAGTTTGTCATAATTCTCTGAAAAATTGCAGGACTCGACGCCAAGCCGTAAACTAATCTATTATATTTAAAAAGACCACGATGGGTATTAATTACAGTCAAATTGGAAGGATCATCTAAAAGAATCTGCGCGTAAGCTTGCGAGAGGTCTAGTTTTGAAAAATATGTATGCCCATTAATGTTGCTTAGTAAATCCTCGATTTTGGGAACTGGATACTTATCGACTAATAGGACTTGGTTCAGAGTCACCTTATAATCGGCACATAACCTTATAGCACCATCGGGCTTACGAACCACGACGAGCGGAGTGGCCCAGTCGGAGTGGTCAACAGGCTCGATGACGCCGGCGCTCAGCATTGCGTCGAGCTCGGCATCGACATGCGCGCGCACCGCGTAGGGCACCGGCCGCGCGCGGAAGAACATCGGGGTCGCCCCCTCGCGGATGCGGAGTGTAGCGCGCCCGCCGGTGTAACATCCGAGGCCCCCATCAAATACCTCTTTATATCTGGAAATTACATTATTCACAATATCATCTATCTTATCAATTTTTATTCTTTTACAATCCACAAAATTATTTATTTGGATTTCCGGAATTTTTACTTTCAACTCGGCAATCCACTGCCTACCCATTAAACTTGTTGCCCCCGTACGAAATACATATAGATCTAATAATTTTTTTGTATTTCCCACACATACTGGCACTTTTATATAGCCTAATATAGCTTTGGCTGGTGAACCATCATAATATTTAACCCCTAAGTTAGTCGGAAACAATTGAAATTCTTTAAATTTCTCTAAATACACTTTCCTATTAATACACGATATCGGCGAACCGGTATCTACTTGCATTGTTAACAAAACGTTGTTTATTATAACATCGAAACATACCGGTCTATAACTACGTACATTCATTTGGTACATTGGTTCATTTTCATCGTTCGACTCGCTCGCACTCGTGTCGTAGGCGTCTGGTTGCGACTCTGTTGCTCTCTCGCGGCCGCGCTCCGGCTGCTCAATGAAGTTGTGGCGTGATGCGGTGTGCCGCCCGCGCCGCGGCGCCCCCGCGCCACTGCTCGTCCGTTTCCCACGCTCGTTACGCCGTCCACGGCCCACCGTTGGTGCAATCTCACCTTCATGTTTTGCATAACTTGTTGATGGATATTCTCTGGACTCCTTTACCCGACAGACACGTTTTAGGTGCCCTTTTTGGTTGCAAATTACACACACGTAATCTTTAAACCGGCACTCCCATCCTAGGTGGTTGGCTCTTCCACATACATTACAAAATTTTGTACCGGGTTTTTTGTAATTTATCTCTACGATATTTCCTTTTTTTCCATCTATCACGTTTGAATCCCGTTCTGCTGCTTCCATTGTTAAAGCAATATTCACGGCTTTTGAGTACTTTATATCGGTTAAGGAAAATAGCCTTTGTCTTATGTTGTCACTCGCAATTCCACATATAAATTGATCACGCAGATTTTCATCTAATGACGGTCCAAAATCACAAAATCTCGCCATTTTCTTTAACTCTGCTACGTATTCCATTATTGTTTGTTCATTGCTCTGACGGTATTGTCGAAATTTATACCTTTCTGCCAACGGTGATGGTTTCGGCTGCAGATGTTCTCCCATTATTTTAATTACTTCTTCTAATGTGCATTCTGATGGTTTCTTTGGACTGCATAAATTTATCATTAGTTCATATGCTTCTCCACCTACCGTTGATATTAAAAATGGCAGCTTCATTTCGTTCTTTGTTTCGTTCACTGTAAATAACATTTCTAGACGTTCACAATATGATCCCCAATTCCCGGTTTGTATATTAAATTCTTCGAATTTTGAGTTCATTGTGGAATACACGAGATATAAGAATATATAAAGATACGAGTATTATCCTCGTCGCCACTGGTAAATAAAAGACGTGGTGCCGTGAACGCATTTATTTTCACACTGGCCCGGCGAGCGGGTATGCGTCGCTTATATCTACATAACATAAACAAAACAAAAGTGTAGTATAATGTGCTAGCTATTAATAAAGAACACATGAACAAAGTGTCTTCGCCTTAATAGAGACAATAAGAAAGGTGTTAATGGACAGTTTCTTAGTATGAATACTTTTAGTTAATTTAGGTTATATTTAAATTACTTATTAATCTTTTTAGATTAGATGGTAATATTAATAAGGTATTTATTTTTAAATATCTTATTCATAAAATAAAAAAAATTGCATGTAATGGAATAATGTGATCTCTGATTAAAACATTTCCAGTTCACCCAACATGATTTAGTGTTAGAAATCTAATTACGTTGGAAATCTAATACACTCCAAATTGTTTTGGCTCAGTTGTTTGTTAAATAGTTGTTTGTCGTAATACATAATTTAATTATCCTCTTACTGAGTATGGAGTGTTTACTAGGCTATCATAACGCTTTTAATCATAGCATGCTCGATATTTCAAAGGGAAGTTTAATTCAAGAACACAAAGACAGTTCATTAGGTGAGAGCTCTTCACGACTATGATGGCCTGGTATTGTTTGACATAAGTGTATCAAATAGCCGTTATTGAGTGAGCCCCTTCCGGATCAAAATTATTTTTTTACGTACTATAAAAAAAATGTTACATAAAAAATTATTTTATTCTGTAAATAATGTGCAGCCTATTCAGTCACTGTGATAAAGATAATACAAACAATACACAGTTAATAAAATATTCTGTTACTCTTTCACGGAAAATTTACTGGACCGATTTGTCTGAAAGTAACTATATATATATATATATATATATATATATATATATATATATCGCAGAACGGCCTCGTTCTCACGACATCTTCTTTAGTTATTGCAGGTTTAGTGGGCGTCATCAGGATAAAATGCGAGCATAAAACACAATAGCCACGGTTTATACACTTTTAATTTAGATTTGATCTACATTATGACATAGTTTAGACCGAGCAGCGGGTTCAGGGCACCCGCTCATACTTCCAGCTTCAATACTTTCTTTAAAATACTCCATGGTCCAACTCGACCTGTAGCCACCAACCAAATGTGTCACAAAAACTCCTCAGTCTACCCAAGTAGATATTACTCAAAGTATAGAGGGCGCCGACCCCGCTCCGCCATATGCTCTGCTCTGATTGGTCGTTTATTAAATTACAATATTCATAACTTTTACTAGGTTAGAACGATCTTGAAGTTATAGAAACATTAACAAATCTAATTAAATTACATTAAGAATTTTAGAAGTGATTACAATGTAAACAAATGACATTGTGCGTTATACATCCAGTCAACAATACATAGTCATATCGTCATAGTCATAGCTTCCCTCCGACATATATATATATATATATATACACACTTCACATTGACCTCATGATGTTGTAGCAAATATTTATTTTTTGCTTTTTAATTATTATTGAATGAAGTCAGAGTTTTTTTGTTAATACGTGTACGTTATCGCGTTTGACTGTCAAACATTTGTTTAAAAAACTGCTGAATCCATTAAAATGAAATCTGAAATAAGTGCCTCGCATCCCCTGATCGAATATTCAGAAGTCATTACAATAATCAAACAAACAAAACAGGGCAAACTCGTTAATTTGTTCGAGAACGCGGCCGCGGTGTTTGCCGAAAATCGGGCTCTACCACGGATACTACATCCAGCTGTGTTTGAACAGGTAATGTTGCTTATAAATCGATATGCGATTTCAAAAGTAGAAAGAACCAAATTACCAAACATAATTAATAGCGTTATGAAATGAAAAATGGTAATTTAAAATACGCTGCTAAAGAAATTTATTACTTTTACACCTGATTATCAAGTCCTTGCTTCATCTGGGATAATGTTAGTGATGTTAGCCAAATGCGTCTTATTAATACATTAATGTATACAGGGTGAAGATGTTTTATTCTTTTTTAACAACTCTACGGACTCGAGTTCCGTACCCTTTTTTGCAACTTAATTTTTAAATATTCTAATTCTAATTTAAATACTAAACTTATACTAATGTAGTAGGGTGTCACTGTTACATGCTGGTGTTGTGAGGAAGTGCATGTGCAGTGTGGGCCTTATGTCTATACTTATATATATTATCCTGTCTAGTGCCATGTGTGTGAAGGGTGGTGATTGGGTGAAGGGTGAAGATTTCAAATGGGCTTTAAGAGTGTACTCCTAAACTATATGAAATAGCGAATAATACTCAAAGGAGTCTTGAGACAGCTTTCGATGAAAAGTAAAATGGTTAAAGTAAAGTCATTAGATTTTTGAAAAATCTATTGGCTTGTCAAAAATCGAATCGGCGGATTTTGAAAGAAAAACGTGTGTATTATTACACCAGTACATATAGTAGCTTATAAGGATCTGTTTCTGTAATGAATGTCCACTGAAAACTATTCCATCATTATCCGTACCAATTTGATTATTTAATAAGTAGTTTAACTAAGTTCTCGTAACACATTGCGACGCGATCGGCTTCCTTTAACCAGCTTCACTCTGAAAACTCGGGGCTCTGCCTCCCTATTTTGTTCATCTGAGTATAATCTTATATTATATATCTAAACTTTTACGTACATCCCATCAGTACGTATTATCGCTGTTATCAGTATTGAGATTTTACATCCTTCTTTGTGTACATAATAATGTATACAAGTGGTCATATTTGACCTTAATTAATTTAAATTATAAGTTTAAACATTATTAAGGTTCTGTTGTCAAAGACTATACTTAATATAATCATAGATTTCATTTCATTTCATGGCTACACTGTTAATTGTACTTTAACCATAAACAAAAGAGTATATATGCGTGTGGGTGTGTTAAAAACACGTAGTGTGTGTAATGGAGAAACATATTGATTTAGTGTATTCTTTATGCATGATTTAAAAAAAATATTAGTATTCTGCACTCCTCTATATAAACAATAAGTGTCCCAAAATTTCATATTCCTCCGTTCGCGAAATTTTCTTAAAAAGGGGTACAAAGTTTTTGTATTATTACTAATATTATGATTAAAGGAAATGTAAAATAACTCGAAGAGGACGAATGTCATTTAATTTCAAAGGCAAAGATCAGATGAGATCAAACATTTCCCTTCACCGTTTCTATGTCAAATAATAAAATTGGAAATCGGTACTGGGAAATAGGGTCTATAAAAATTAGAATCCGATCGCATCGGGCCCCCTGATCTACATATCGGAAAGAGTCGTCGGCTCGTCACCAGGCACCCATAAACAACCGAAAGCATAAGCTTTAAAGTAAATTAGTTTTCAGTGTACGTACGTCGGGGACACTCAGTGGGAATACGTAATGCAATATTCTTATTCATGAGATATTTATCGGGGCGGTAAGGAGGTGTTTTGCTCTCATCCGGACGGCACCTACATTCGGCGTCGATGCCACTTCTCACTGCTATGGATTCTCTGATTATATTATTGTTCGCTTTGATTTTGTTCCCCACTTCTGTTTAGGAACGATATGCGTTTAAAAGCAACTACATCTATAAGATTGTAAACGTTACAAAGACAATTATTATGACAAAAATATGTAGGTCATGCTTTTATAGCCCATGATGTATTAAAAAAGATACATATATAGATACACCACTTTAATTATAACATAAGATATGTTTTAGGATACGTTATAAAAGTTATCTTTAGTAGTGTATAGTCACCAGCGTCACATTCAAAGAAAGAAAGCAACCTACACGCAAGTTATATCGATGTGTGAAACTTGTTAATCCACCTAGGATAGGCGTAGACAATATACAAACTACTGATATAAATAATACACATGTCAAGGTTGAGAAAAATCTGTTTACCTATTGGAGTAGGTTATAGTTAGTAAAATTGTGAAAAATGTGCCTAAATGTATTTTTTATTGAATAGGTGGCGAGATGCCGCTTACAGAGTCATGGAAGTTAGGTCCCTCCTGGCTTATGAAAAAATTGTCATTAAACGAAATCTGTATAATATGGTAGTCTTTGAAGATGTAGGTTTTTTATACCTAAAGTACAGCAGAGGGGCTTACAGCCCACACATGGTATTTTCCAGTGACTGCTTTTGTATAGTTCCGTAGTCAAATAACAAAATCAGTGTACAATTGTCTTCTTTACGGAACTTCATTTGTGCACAGTTTTCGATGTAATTTGTGAAGGTTGATTAAGTTGAGTAGTGCGTCGATGATAATTACCCCGTTGGATAAGGTCAACCGACCGTTGGCGGGAGCCAATCGCTCAATCGCCGTGAGGGGAGAACAAAATAAAACGACGATTGGTGTACTCTTGCAGTATATTAATTTCTTTTTTCCTAATTTAACTTAGACTATATATACAGAATCCTTATCGTTTACGTGATATGCACACCAATATAATCCATATTATATTTACACGTTTATGAGATTGGAAATTTTGATGATTTAGAGTTTAGACAATCAATCATATCGGCAGCTCTAGCACCGATATCTATTACCTGTTTAGCATCACGTTTATGTATTTGCTATGGTCTTTAATTGTGCTAAATTACACATCAATAAATTGCTCGATGAAACGTGGCGCAACATAATTCTTAGATATTATCTTTGTTTTGTTTATGATTAACTGAAGACTGATTCTACTGTAGTCAGTTGTGCTATCTCTTGTTGTTATAACCTACATCAACATCAGTGTTTGTGGATATACCCTTCCCACTATATTCTTTTCTATGAATCGCTTTCCTTTGTTTTAGGGGGTGGAGCTTTTTGCATTCTATATTTTTATTTTTACTCATATCATACTATTTATATTTCTATGTATCTAGTATTTACTGTATTCTAAATATTGTTACATGTACTTGTGTTATCTTAGTTAATACTATATTTTTTACTTCTAATTACATTTACGTTGACATTATATATTAATCCCTGTTATGTTCCTTTATTCTCTTCATTCCTCTCCGCTTTGATGTTATAATGACATAAAAATACCACCAAACAAGCATATAACGTTGAAACATGTTTCATGTGCATTAACGTCGCTCTGTAGTCAGTTGACATTTTTCTTAGAAGCGTTTTCGGTCTAATAGCCCGTGATCTTGTTTACATAATAGCGTTTGCGTACATGCATTTTTACTTTACTCTCAACACGTTTGGAACAATTCTCTTTAAATAAATTGTATTTATGTCAGGGTTACATGACGAGGCCCTTATTTAATAAGATCTACATATAGGATATAGGAGTCAGCATCCGAGATCACTTTGGAAGAGATTGAATGGTCGATAAGAAGTCTGAAAAATGGAAAGGCAGCAGGAATCGATAGTGTGTCTGCTGAGATGATCAAATATGGTGGAACCTGCGTCCGGGACGCTTTCCTGTCCTTATGCAACTTGTGCTGGAGGACGGGAAAGGTTCCCAAAGACTGGAGGCGCGCTGTCATCGTGCCCTTGTATAAAGGCAAGGGGTCACGTATGGAGTGCGCCAGCTACAGGGCCATCAGTTTGATCAGCACAGCATCTAAAGTATATGCGAAGATTATTGAAAGGAGAATGAGAGTGGTATCCGATGGATTACTGTGGGATGCACAAGGGGGCTTCACAAATGGAAGGGGATGTATGGATCAAGTTTTCTCGCTCCGCAATATCGTGGAGAAGCAGCTGGCATTGGGCCGGAAGGTTTTCTGCGGTTTTGTGGATCTAGAGAAAGCATTTGACAGGGTTGTGCGGAAGGACCTCTGGGACATATTGCCCGGATATGGGATCAATGGCCAATTGCTGCGTGCTGTGCAGTCCACTTACGAGGACTGTATGGCATGCGTGCGGGTGGACGGCAGCCTGTCGCCCTGGTTTGACGTCAATATTGGCGTCCGGCAGGGCTGCGTGCTGTCGGCTTTGCTGTTCATCCTATATCTGGACAACTGTCTCCAGAGATTAAGATTGATGGATGTTGGGGTGCGGATGGGTGATCTAGTTGTTAGCACTTTGCTTTATGCGGATGATGCCGTGCTTTTAGCCGAATCGCCATCAGAACTGCAAACACTAGTCACAATGATGAAAGATGACTGTCAGGCGAGAGGCTTACACTTGAATGCGAAGAAAACAAAGGTTATGGTGTTTGAAAGAGAAGAAACCAGAACGAATGCAAGGATAATGGTCGATGATGTTATGCTGGAACAAGTGAATGAGTTTGTATATCTTGGATGTGCTTTTAGCAGGGATGGAAGGTACACCGCTGACATAGAAAGAAGGGTAAATTTGGGGAATAGTGTGAATGGAGCGTTAGGTAAACTTTTAGGCGCTAAGAACCTCAGCCAGAAAGCCCAGCTTGTTATACACAACGCGGTGCTGGTACCTACGCTCACGTATGGAAGCGAGAGTTGGGTATGGAACAGAGAGCATGAAAGTAGAGTAAACGCAGTCGAGATGCGAGCACTGCGCAAAATCTGCGGAGTGACGCTCGCGGACCGCGTTCGTAATACCGAAGTAAGAAAGAGAGTTGGTCTGAAAGAGAGTGTCGGGGTGAAGGTAAGGAAAGGAATGCTCCGGTGGTTCGGGCATGTGGAAAGAATGTTTGATGAAAGAATGATTAAACAGATATACAATGCAAAAGTGGATGGATGCAGAAGTCGCGGAAGGCCACGACACACCTTCCATGATCAAATTGATCGTGTATTAGCAGAAGGTGATGTCAGGAGCCTTAAGAACAGACGAGCGTGCATGACAAGAGCTATGAATGTCAAAGAAGCAAGTGAGGTGTGTAAAAATAAGCCTGTATGGCGCTCTGTTGTTCGTGCCTACCCCGCAAGGGACCTGGCGTGAAGTTATGTATGTATGTATGTATGTATCTACATATAAAGCATGCAGCTTTATATGTAGATCTTAGCTGAAAATATTTCAGCTTAGATTTTCAGGATAGTTTGATTTTTGCACTCTTTGGGAACAAAGTTCTTTTACGCTGCTTCGAGTAAACTGGTAGTAATGGTCTCGTAAGCAAAAAGCGTAAACCCCCAGGTGACCTTTTTATACAAAGACATTTTATTAAAAAAACGAGTCTAAATCAATATTAATAAGTGTAGCAATCGTTTAAAATGAAAGCCCTTCTGACCGCCCTTATTAGGCCGCATTCAAGCGCTGTCCCCATGCACGTGCCCGTGCTGAAAATGGTGTACCGTTATTATGTTTTAAAGCGAGGAAGTTCTTTCCTGATGGCGGTCCTCCCACCGCACTAGATTTTTTTCAAAACTATTGCTGAGACCTTTTTATTTATAAAGCATGTATAAGATAGATAGATAACTTTGCCAGTATAACTGACGTGAAACAAAAAAATTATGATCGATTTCATCTGACGTCACGCATATCACGTTCGTGTACTAGGGTATCATAATCGACCAGAGACTATTCAAAAGGGTGCGGCCTATGGTTGGCCACCCATTGCATACTATAGGTCCATAGAGACCCTTCATAGCAGTTTTTATGGTGACAGCGCATTTTTGCAGTGTGTGGACTGGTATTTTGTTCCCATACTTTACATAATATAACCGTTTGAATGACGGTTTATTGGGATTTCTCTTGTATTTGGAATACCAGTGAGACTCTACATTTGTAAGTTTATTGGAAGGTCAACTTTAAGTGTGGATTTAAAAGAAATAACCATAAACCGAACTATTTTGGTAGTGAAGTAAGTTAGTGAAATCCGTATCTTATACGAATATATAAAGCTCAAGAGTTTGTTTGTAAGTTTGCATGTTTGCCTAAACGCGCTAATCTCAGGAACTACTGGTCTGATTTGAAAAATTCTTTAAGTGTTAGATAGCCCATTTATCGAGAATGGCTATAAGTAGGCTATATATCATCACGCTAAGCTAAGACCAATAGGAGCGGAGCACCAATGAAGAATGTTTCAAAATCTGGGGTTTTTTACTCACTTATATAAATATCAAGATTTCTTAGTATTTCTAAAAAATAATGCGGTGTGAATCAATGAAAGGGGTTGCTACACATGTGTGGTTTACACTCTATCCCTATGTTTTAGTTTGGCCCATGTCGACAGTGGTGTTCAATTTTGTTTCCCTAGTATAACAAAATTTAAGATGCTATTCAAAGTTAATTATGATTATTTCATATTTACTCAGAGAGAGAGGTCTATTATACTCATAACGAGTGAGTCATCGTCTCATTTAGTTAAGGAGTAAGCCATTGACCTGACGTCTATAGCCCTCAACCCTCGACGGGTAAATTGCAGTAGCCCACTTGTTTTTATGCCCATAATCACCACTTCATAAAGGGGATACTTGACCTCACCAATTAAGAGGTGCGAAGCGAACCTTTGTTAGGTTAAACGTTTATTTATTGGCCAATAATAAAACGGTTAGTGAAAATACTCCATTATTAGGGGTTATTACTTACATCCCTTAAAGGCGTACCACCTAATGCCAGCGATGCTGAATTTGTTCCATACACTAGTGAATAATTTTAAAAATTGTGCCTTTCTTATACTGTAAACTGCGACTTGTGTATTGTGTTCTAAAGTGCTTGCAATACTTGACTAGAATTACAGCTTTTAATAATGTGAATAGTGCTGATAAAGTACTGATCAATCTGACATATCGATACTAATCATTATTGATATAAATATCGATATTAGGTAAAAATAAAACGGTCATATTAAATTTATTAGCTTAATGCTGTACAGGGTGCAAAGCAGTATCAGTCAAACGGTTTTATATATATTGAGTTAGAGTGAGTTTGAAGACTTCTTTATGGTTTTTAAAGAAGCCTTTAAACTTATTATAAGTCAATATGAATTAGATCGAATATCATAAGTATAAAGAGTTGCTAGAATCAAAGTGGCCCTCGCGTTTCCAATCTTTTGTGATGATTTTCTTATTGATAACCTTCTTCTAGTCGTCAATAAGAGGATTCGATAATGATAGAATACAAATAACGAATTCGAATTAAAAAAGGAACAACTGTTCTTTGCAATATCGATCCCTGTCGTCTATGATTAAGATGACCGGTTGTACATCACTATTCGCGCAGACATTTCAATAAAGTATAAGATTGTCGCACGTACATTTTTAGTGTCAATTATTACTTAAATTTATAGGCGTGAGCCTAATGATAGCTATATTTTAATAAGTATAAAAAAGCTCTTCTTACTACAGGTAGAGGCTTTTATATTAAAACTAGCAATCGAATAGGTAAAAGGCTAATTAGAGAAATAGCATGTAAAACACTAACATGCTAATTGAGAACATTCAAGGAGTTTTGAAGCCGAACATCGCGGAGCGTTATTTATTTATTCGTTTGCCTCCAGTGTTGCTATTTTCAAATATTAAATGCAGAATCCATTATTTGTGATTTGCAACATTAGTCTTCTTCATTATCGATACAAATAAATATTACTAGCTTTGCTCTAGCTATCATATTGAGTCAAGTTTTCGCTTAACGTTATTTTTAATTCAATCTCTAAAAGGGTCATTATTTTTCTTTAATATGAAAATTTATTTAAATGGAAATTAAACTGACGGACTCATAAACTGCATCAAAGTTCAGGATTACTTTGAAATGATTTTTTTAAATAAGTATGCAAACTTTTTAGATTAAATTATATAAATATGGAGAGACTGGCTCTTAATCTCAAAAAAAGGAAAAATTAAAAATAGAACTGCAGTAAAACAAATGAATATAGCCGGCAAAAGAAAATTTACTCGTAGTATCAGATTTTCGTGTTATTTATAGCAAAGTTTTAAATTGATTCTCATTGATTTTTTATTCTTTTGTCAATTGAATTATTGTTACCAGCAGAATTTTTTGTTGGGTTAGTTTTTTAACTCATCGAGAGTTTTTGAACCATAATATGGATACTTCGTCCGAACAAGCGGCTCAAATTGTAGCATTGGTGCGGGAGGGCTTGGATCAACGAACGATTGGTAGAAATTTAAATTTAAACCAGTCTACGGTTTCTAGAATATACAGAATGTATTGTTTATTGTTTGTGGAGACAGGTTCTTACAGAAGGAGACGTGGTACAGGCAGGACTCGGGCAACCACCGGTCGTGATGACCGATTTATTGTTACAACTTCCCTGCGAAATCGTTTCCTCACGTCTGTTAACATCAAAACAGAGCTTAATGAAGTGCGTGGAGTAAACGTGAGTGTACGAACAATAAGAAGAAGAAGGTAAAGGAAGCGGATATCACCCCTTTTAGACCAGCAAATGGTCCAAAGTTGTCTGTAGCTCACAGACAAGCTCGCTTAAGATTTGCGCGTGATCACCTGAATTAGACAGAAGAGCAATGGACCTCCGTATTGTTCACGGACGAGTGTAGGACATGTTTATATGGTGCAGATGGTCGCAGAACAGTCTATCGTCGACGTGGGGAGCGATATGCTCAAAGTTGCATTGAGGAGCGTGTTCCTTTTGGAGGCGGTTCGTGTATGGTCTGGGGTGGCATATCGATGAACGGGCGAACAGAACTTGTGTTCATAGACATGGTCCGTCAAAACGGTATTAGAGGGGGTTTGGCTGCACATCGCTACATAACAGAGATCTTAGAAGATCACGTGGTGCCTTACATGGGATTCATAGGCGAAAATTTTACTTTAATGCAGGATAATGCCCGGCCGCACGCTGCTGCACAAGTTCGACAATATTGCGAAGAGGTTGGGATACGTACAATGAATTGGCCAGCACGCAGCCCGGATCTTAATCCCATTGAGCAAGTTTGGGACAATTTAAAAAGAAGCTGTATATGCGAGAAACCCTTTGCCCATGACAGTGGCAGCACTAAGAACAGCACTTTCAGAAGAATGGGACAATATTCCGCAAGATCTTTTAATAACCCTAATAAAATCTATGCGGAACCGATTAGAATCCGTAATAAGGGCACGTGAAAGGTAATACACCTTATTAAAACATAAATAAACCCTTGCATAAAGTTTGTGTCTATTGTTAAATCCAATTTTTTAATTAAACCAATTTCCCTTAAATTTCTTTTTTTTTCTTCAAAATAGTCTTAAGGTCCTTTCCAGTACACAAACTTAAACTTAAGGGTCATACCTACGCTGTTTTAAAGTTCACGAACCAATCTAGAGGTTTCAATTTAAATCTGTATAGAAAGTTTGCATACTTGGTTAAAATATTTATTTCAAAGTCGTCTATTATTTTGATGCAGTTTATGAGTCCGTCAGTGTATAAATGCATTGCCCGACGAAAATCCATTCGTGTAGAAACTGCATAAGATATACACTAGTAGGCAAATGTTTAACGAGTCAACCGGTCTCTTATGTGTCGCTTTGGGGTGATTCTCATTCGCCTCTATTCAAGTAAAACCAACCTTAACTGCAGGGGTTATACAGCATCCGATGTTGCAAAACTGGCACCCTCACGGCATTATGTCGACCTGGTACTTTTATTGCATATTCATAGTCTTTTTTCGAATTTCGCAAACCTTTTTTTGAACAACCCTAAATATATATGAACGGCAAAAATATGGTTTTTATGTTATTAAATCTCAAATGTATTATATTTTTTATAGTATAAATAAAGTATACAGTTTCAATATAAAAGTAACTTTCGATGTCTAAAAACTGATGAAATTTTATCTCAGAATCTTGGGAATTGGTGCCATTACGTACCTCGTGTCTTTACCTCGCTCCTAATCATGTGAATCTGTAATGCTCCGTAATGTTCCCTGGGGAACACGTTCTCGTCAGTCAGCCGCGTTTTACCTCTCAGGTTTTATGCTCGCTTGGTACATCCAATCACATTTTTAACCCTTTGAGAGTATTGTTACTACTTACTTACTACTACTACGTAGAAAATATTATATGGGAATATAAAAAAATAATTCATTTTGGCAATCAATATACTTGCAAAAAATTATCACGAAATTGGAGCAATATCTAATCGTAGTTACTAGGGTAACATGAGTAAGCAAGAAGTAAAAAGAGGTTAGGATCGTACTAGTGTAACATGATGATGATGTAAAAAAGGGCCGTTTAATAATAGACGCCAGCATCCTTTGCACCGTGTGTAACGGGTAAATATTTTTTATCCCTTTCATTCCTAACGTGTAAGAAGGAGAATACGAGCTTTTTGAATACGCACTACATAAACCGCTTGTGTAAGTAATACTTTTTTCCTCTGTTTAGTGTATCTTTGACGGATATTATCCGGATATTGCAAAATAATGCTTCCGTTTTATTGGCACAACACGGCTTTTTGCTCAGACCCGATGGCAAAAGCGATGCCCGGCTAAATCCGGAGGAGGCCGGTTAAACTCGGAATTTCCTGTAATCGAGACCCACTCGGAAGGATCTTTGGCCGAAATGTTGCGTCGATTTGGCTTCCCTGGTATATACTGGGAGTGTTTTAATTGCGATCCCCGTAAGCTTTCGGATTTGTCAATTGCTCAATAATATAGTGATAAATAAACCTCAACTTAATTCTTAGTTAATTCAATATCACACTTCATCTTCATGCTAAACGGTTAACTTAAATATAAAAGATTTCTGAAGAAATCTTGCTACTTCTTCTTCTTATTCTGCCAGTCTCTGTCCACAGCTGGACGCTACTTATACTAGTATAACAAAAAACGTACAAGTGGAAAAACTACAACTGACAAGTGAAAAAATGAATCGCAACAAAATTTTAACTTGCAAGTGTTACGGGCAGATTGTTAATGTACTTGACCAATTTGAAAACCTGCTCGTAAAACTTCAAGTTAAAATTTTGTTGCGATTCATTTTGTCACTTGTCAGTTGTAGTTTTTCCACTTGTCCGTTGAAGTTTCACTTCTAATATGTGTCCCAGCACACATTTCGATTTTTCGCAGGTTTACTGCAAATTATGATTTGGTTAGGTTAGGTACATTTTAATTAATGCATTTTTTATGTAAACATATTTTATTTTATCAAACAAGAAACTGAATTCGATCCGGAACCAAAAAAACATCCATAGTCTACTCTAAAATTATACACATACAACGGAACATTAACAAATGCGCATCTTTCGTCATCAATCTTCATTCGAACCTCAAATTATCTTAAGGCCTTGTCCACACAGAGATATTTCACAGCGAGATTTTTATTCTCTCGTAGTAAATTCCGCGACCGGAATTCAATCTAGTACGCACTGCGAATAAAATTTCGTACCATTTTTGACAGTTTAATTCAGTTCTCGGCTGAGACGCTCGTGTAAAATGGACAACCGATTTTATTTTATCTAATGCTAAGGCGGCGTAACAGACGTATCAAAAGATGTCATGAACATTGGATTCACCCACTTGCGGCATTGAGACCCATGAAGGGATTTTCTACATAAAATATCAAGATTTACGAAAATGCAGCAAAAAGTTTTTTGGCTATTACAGAAAGATGATATTTTTATCATTCGATAATTTACTACAACTTTTGTTGTAATTGGTAATGCCTACAATCAGTACCTCTCTCCTGACTCTAATTGTGCGTGTCGAACAGTGGGCAATAAAATGAAAGTCTATATGCCAATTGCCTTTTACTCTAAATAATATCCACACAAACACAAAGCAAAACGTAACGCACTCGAGGGCTGACGGGGGGCGACTGGGCGACAGTGCTTCAATAATCGGACATTACAATTTTCGCTGAATTGCAACTGTCGCCGGCCGCCACAACTTTCAATAGCGACGTTGTACGACTGAGCGAATTTTATTCTACTGTGCGAACATAGCCATGCTTACTTTATACGGTACAAAATATTCGCGCGAAAATAAATCGCACCGCTTCGCGTTCAATTTGCATCAAGTCACAGATTTTTTTCCCGCGCCATTTTTTTATCGCCAGTGCGGCTACTCCTATAATATTCAATGTGTTACAGAATTACGAGAAATAAATCGTGCTGTGAAATATCGCTGTGCGGACAGGCTCTAACAGAAAAACATTTCCAAAGAAATAATTCACGAATGTTTCGTTTGCTCAGTTTTGATGAAGAGGCTCCGAAACTACTGAACCGATTTGAAAAATTATTTCACTGTTGGCAAGCTACGCTATTCTCGGGTGGCATAGGCTATATTATATTTATAAAAAAATTAGGGATCTTTGCTAAAACTCCAATAATGATACCCAAGGTGATTTTTTTCCTTAAATCGCTTGCGCTGCGAAAACTATTGAGGATAGAATAAAATAATGTACGACGACTTTGTAGAACACATCATTATTTACAAAAAGTGTCGCGACAGCATATATCTAACTATTATAGCTATGCCACAATAAGTGTTCTTTTATTTTAAAATTTAAATTAAAATGCCGCCGATAGAAAAGGCTTTTTATTTGTATCTTGGTATTAATCCTTATCAAAATAAATTACTTCATATTCAAGACTGCTTTAATACCTTTATATCATTTTTTGAATTATTCAATTCGGACATCCCATTCGAAAGATATCACGAGTTTATAAATGTAAGAATTAGACCACGTGACTGTGACACTTTCGTGAGCGAAAAATCGTAAGACCCCCTCCCCTCTATATAGAAGTTTCACTTCAAAAATGTTCTAGTAATCATCCATTGTGAATCTCTGTATGATAAAAATTATTGATTTTGCTGTTTGTTTAAAAAGTATTTTTGTTTTCTTTTGTTGTCTGTTGGAATACAAATTTAAATCAAGCTTTATATAAGTAGTTTCTGTTGTTGTTATAAATATATCTTTGGTCTTTCTTTCTTCATTCATTGAATTTTCCTTGCTGATCGCTGAATGAATGATGAATGGCGTTTAAAAGTAAGGCTTTCTCTTTTCTTTCATCTTCTCCCGTACCATTTAGGGTCGGCACAATACGCACAGTATGTCCTTTACTTTCCATACTCCTTTATTCTGAAATACGTCCTCTGTCAGACCACAAATCATCCGGTCACTCTCAATACAATCCATACACCTCTTTTTTGGTCTGCCTTTACATTGTACCGTATATCTTCCGATTTAACATTAGAAAGTAAGATGTTAAGGTCCTGAAAGTCAGCTGTAAGAGGGCAAATCGGCGGTCCAGCGTCATTTATATTTAAATCAAACAAACAGCAGAAACTACTCTTAAGATGAGTTTTTCTCACTCAACATAATAGTGTATTTCAACGTTTGAGCCTCGCGAATAATCCGCGGCGTGGTATGAAAGGTATTTGTTTATATTCATTTCGAGTTGACGCTACAAAGGTTTTAGTCCCATTTGAACTGTTTACATTTTATTATTTTCAAGAGACATAAGAACGCGATGAATCCAATTTTTCTTCTCTTTTCCCTGCTATCAATTATTTAAGGTAAAGGTAGATGGAACTGGAATATCGCAGCTAATGCCGGACCACAACTCACGGTTATTATGGCGGCATGCTCTAGACCAGGGGTTGTAGCTATCCATACCCTACAACCTTGCTGCGAGTCGTCTCGTCGCCTCTTACGATAGACCGCCCGGCCGCAGGAATTAGTATTCTTTTTCCGTCCCTGTACGGATAAAGCGTTTCCTTTTTGTCCCACCGTAAAGACTGCAACGCCTTCAATGTTGCAGATGTCTATAGGCGGCGGTAACCCCTTTCCCTTGGCTGGGCCATTTGCCTACTCGCTAATTTCGCAGTAAAAAAGTAACATAACTTTCCGCGATCTCTTGGCTTTTGTTCCAAATCGTAAAGCCTGCGCCATACGATTTGTCATTGCGACGTTTCTGCGTGAGATTTTACGGCCACTTTGTCTCGACTCGGGTAACAAATGCCGTGTGAACACGCCTCTCTTCAACTGGCCTCAACTTAGGCTATCCCCTTTATTTAGCTTTTGGGATGTTGGAAAATATTATATGGTTGGTCGGTCTGGGCTTTAGTTTAGGCTATTCGAGGATAGTTGAGATTGGTGTAATATTTTTGTTTCTCTGTATTATGTTGAGTGCCTACTTTTTTTTAGAGTTTTGTAGCTATTATATCAAAAGAGGAAATCTTATGTAATCTGAAGGAAAGAAAGGTATCGTATCTATGCAGGAACAGAGAAAGAATACAATTTCCAGCAGCTGTCATAAGAGGCGAGAAAACAACCCACAGCCAGGTTGCCTGGATGGCTATATCACCCCTGGTCTAGAATATAACTGAAGTTTTTAAGAGAAATCTGTGTGTATAGGTTCAGTACATCAGAAGCTTGTGTCATATTTTGCTCTCTGGTTTTAAACGAGATCCGTTAAGGTCCTCTATTGCCGTAACAAGGTCTTAAGTTGGATGTAAACGAAATAACTTTTCGTCGGTATTAACTGATCATTAATTTTAAAAAAAAAACAATCTTTGCGGTATACGGCGAATATTTATAATATATTTTTAGGCCTAACGTGCTTTTTTAGTAATTTTTATGTAGTTTTTTCAGTTAAAAAAATAAAACAGCGAATCACCTCCAAATTACATGATGACATAAAACCATTTTATTCATTTTTAATGCTTAATATATATAATGTTAATATGAATAATATTTTATGTTAATTAAATCAATTTTTATCAAAACAGAATAAAAAAATATCTACCTACATCTTTATAAAAAAAAGACAAAAAACTTGGTTTCGTGATTTTTTAAATACTACTTCATTTTATTCGCAATAAAATAATGAATCTGAGAAACGACAGCGTCTCTGGAATCTCCGCTATCGCCCGAAAAATCAGTACTTACCGAAAAATCCTGAAAACGTTGACGTTAATACAAGCCATAATGAGTTTTTTTAATTGTGATTATTTTCAATTATATGAAAGTATTTAATTATAAATAACTAACCTCCAACTCTCGTAGTCAAATGACAAAACAGGTAATGTTTGACACTTTTATGGAACCCATCATAGTTTTCCGTTTTTTTTATAAAATAAATTGTGAGTTCTTATAGAATACACAAAACTAGAAGTTTTCGAGAAAAAATTCGTGTATAAAAATCGTAGTTTATTTTCTTGTCATTTTTTATCGAAAGCATTTATCGTGTTGGTCTCATTTATCATCATTTTTTAATTCAAACATTTTTATTAAATTAAAATTTATACTTCAGATAAAAACACCATACTCGTCTCTACAAACCTTTTGACCTGATTTTTTTCTAGCACAAGCAACGGGCATAAATAAAACTTTTAATACCGGCAACGATACGTGATGACATCGTGTTTTTTAAATGGAATATTTCCCAGCGGGCGGAGTGCGGGTCGCGCGTCCAATCCCCGTAATTACGCCGAGTAGAATGTTAATGCCTTAATGCGGATCCCGTTGAAATCTCTTCAGCATTTCTCGACCCCTGGTTGGCATACCTAATCTCGTAGAAGCTAAATGTAGACAGAGATTAATTTATCAATTAATTGATTATAAGCGACACAAATGATCCTTCTTTCCAAGCATTTATTTTAGTTTTGACAGCTCGATGACGGATCAATTAGTACTGTCCTAATGGGTTGCCGATTCGATTTGTTATTAAAAATCGACTTCATTTATAAATAAATGTTAATCAATTTAACTTATCTATATACTTTTGCTAAAAATACTATATCGTGTTATAACCCATATTTCAATGAAAATATTTTTAAATAAACCATTTTATTTGAAAATATTTTCATTGAAATGAAAGTAAGCAATAATAATAAAGCTAAAAATATTTTATTTTTAAATCGATTACGATATCGAACATGACTGCCTTTCGAGTTGTCACAGGAACTCCGTTGAATGGCTTTTTTTTAGTTCAGTTGAGCTAAACATAGGCTTAAGAAAATGAAGAAACTATATTGTAATGTAAGATCTGGTTTAAAGGCCTAGCTGCCAAGCCATAAACCTAAACAAATAAGCTTTATGTTTTCATTTATTGCTTAATTTAAGCCAGTATGCGTTTTCCATAATAGAGATGAACGTGGAGTATTCTTATCCTTTGTATCAGAAAAAAAGCGTCGCTGCATGTAAAACCTTGCTTCAGGTCTAAACAAATTAAGATTATAAGAAACGATCTAGTGAAGGGAATAAACATTTTCATTACAGATGCATAATTAGCGTGCTTGTGTACGCCACCGCCGACACTCTGTCGCCACTTCGCCACCGCTCTGCTATTATTTGAATTTTTTTATACAACCGGATTGTAATACTCATCCATTGAAACCGAACGATAAAAAAATATAGAAATATGATTCAGGGCATGTTTGTTTTCTGTTTTTCTTCACTGGCACTTAGTGGATCTCAATCTCTCGCCAAGGTCGGACCTCCATTTTCTTTAGTATTATTAAATCTCTGCTCTGTCAAAATAAGTGTAAAGTTAAATACTAATATCATAATTTAGAAAAAAATCTATACTAATATATAAAGCTGAAGAGTTCGTTTGTTAGTTTGAACGCGCTAATCTCAGGAACTACTGGTCTGATTTGATGTGTGTTAGATAGCCCATTTATCGAGGAAGGCTATAGGCTATATTTCATCACGCTAAGACCAATAGGAGCGGAGCACCAATGAAGGATGTTTCAAAATCGGGGTTTTTTTTGTACTTATTTTTTTTAAACTATTCCACGCGGACGAAGTCGCGGGCAGATGGTATTTAGTTAAATTTGTTTCTTTAAAAAAAGTAGCGGCGTGGCAATGCTATTTTGCGTACTCTACACAATTTGGCGGTGTCGTATACACACGCGCTTAAGATTTACCAGAAGTTAGTTAAGATAACCATTATCCGGTTATAGTTGTTAACAAGTATCATATAATCTTAGTGATGGGGTGTCGCCTGTCAATTATAACCATGATTATTGCCCGCGGTCGGACGTAGCGCGTCGCGCGGTGCCCGTCCATCCGGTAATTCGATTGCCCGCCCCGCCAGCTATTATTGCCGGAAACTATATTGGTACACGAGCTGGTTATGAGCTCCTAGTAATAATGTTAACATTTCTACCGTAGTTATTTAATTAATACTGTTACGACCGAGGTGCCGACAATAGAAACACATTTTATTATCTTTTTGTCTATAGACTTCCTTTGTTTACTTTGTGTTTAAAATTTGTGATTAGAAAAACAGCCCATTGTGTATTGTAATCTTTTATGGCAATCATTAGCCAGGTGTGATTCTAGGAAATTCAGTCCACGCGGTCAAGCATCTTCTTCTATGCAGTATAAAGCAATGCATCGATTGATGGACGAGGCAGTCGAGCGATAACCACAAGCGGAGCAAAACTTGTGTACATTCGGTAAACTATTTAGTGACGGACTTTGCGCGTGTTATTGAATCGTGCTTTACGTTTGGACTGGTTGTGTTCAGTTATATTTGTGCCTGTGTTATACGTGTTTGTATATTTCTAATAAATTCTATAGTAATTCCAGCGGCATTTTAATTCGAGTCCCGCAACTCGTAACAATACGATACAATTACTTGCATGTCTTGTTTACTCGTTGACTTAACAGCGACATTTTTAGACACAAGGTAACGAGCAGAAGTTGAAATCAAATAAAATCATCATTTACTGCATAAAACATGGTACATAAACAAGATGGTAGGATTAGTCCATAGGTTCACATGTTTTTATTGCCTCTAGGGCGTGCAAAATGTTGTGCCTATCACAATTAAAAATTCTTAACGATTAATTAATATCACATCAATATTTAAAAGAAAAAAATAATTCAAAATAATAACTGTCCGACGAGAAAATATAAATGTCCACTGAAGTGCTACAATTTCTTTAAATTTTAATCGGCAGATAGACCACAGTGTATGTTAAACCTCTGTAATGGGTAATTTACAACTCCGGACCCGAACAATGACTTCCAGACTAGATAAAATAACGCCTGTCGAGAATTAAACCTTAAATTAAATGTTGAGAATTAAATGTTCGTTCGTCTGTCGGTGTATGGATATGAATATTTGACAGGAACGATTAGTTTATACAACACTACGAATTTATGTAGTGAAATTGCGAAAAGAATAAAAAATAGGAAGGATGCTATACATGTAACTAAGGATTGAATTCTGTTTCAGTGCCCATAATCATGTGGGATATCATTAGGCAGGTCCTGAAAAAACATAAGGATGTTTCTTAGAGCCGGTTCCTATATCTTTCCGACCGTTTTTTTTGCCTAACTAACGATTAAATCGACGGGTGCAAAGTAAATAAAGTTATCTACAAAATGATGATTTTTAGTTTATTGTACAATCGTTTTAATAAAACAATTATTTACAATATCATTATTTGTTTTGCATATATCACATTATTTCAATAAATTTTCGTACGTAAAAAAAGCCAGCTACGTATGTTCTTTCAAATACTACGAAGTTAATACGACCATCTTGTCGCTCTCCTGTAAAGTAGTTATTGTGCAGATATCTCTTTTTACTTTGCACCCGTCGAAATATTGACATAAGCTCCATACGAGTAATGACAAAATTCAACCGATGTTAAGTAAAGCAAGTGAATGAATAGTAGGGTATACGAACCGGACATTATTGTAATTTTGACGTAGGCAATAGCTGCCGAGATATAAGCTCCCAAAATTGAGAAAATAGAGCCCTCCTCGCTGTCATTTTTAACTACGAGATGGAAAATTTAAAATAAATCATTTTAGAAATATTTTGTTAATATCCGTTGAGTAGTGTTGGTGTGGTTCCGCAACTACATGAAGTACCTTTTTTTTGTTGTACAAACAGTAACTTTAAATACATTGATTATTAGTAAGTGTTGAAATGAGGCTTTATTTTGGCACTGGCATCTCAAATGTCATGATGTTTTGAATTATTTTTCGACACCAATTTTTCATTTGTTTCTTGTCATCTCATGTATGACCGCTAATAGTGTAATATTAAGTTTATTAAAATGCCTTTTTTACCTATTTTATATTCAATTTATAACTTACGACGAAATTCGTACAAGTAAGCAAGCATTCCATTACAACTTTACTCATTCCCGCTGACAGCATGTTAAGTCGATAGTCGGCTAGCATAATTTAAAAGAAGGTTTTGATAAAGGCTTCGCCTGAGGCGGAGCAACATTCGATTCCTTGAAACTTCTTTATACAATCGCCGATAACTTTGATCTCGACCCACGGATCCGGAGGTCAAAACCTTAGAGTGGTATCGATGTTTTCCCCGAGAACGCCTCGGGATATTTTGATCGCGGACCCGAAAACTTAATATTGTATATCTAATAGAAGTGTCTTGAAGAGTAAATTTGCAATTTATAATTGCAAATATGTGCCAATATTTGTCCTGTGCTTAAATGGCTTAAAAAGTAATACGATAAATTTAAAGGGTTTATAATTTTAAAACTACTCTTTAACGGTTTTAAACGCGACATTTGATTTGATTTTTATTTTGTCGCTTAGGCCATTTTTCAGTACCGTTATCACGGAAGACTGAAAAGTGAAAGCGAATACTTAGGAAATACTAAATTGGTACTATTTTTATATTGATTAAACGACGGAAGCATTAAATATTTTGCCAAAATTATATTATGTCTATTGAAATCTTTGTAGTAAGATTAAATAAAAAATATTTTTATAATACTAAATTATTCAAAATTTAATTGACAAATAACAAAAGTGTGCGTGTGCAATTCACACGGCGAAAGTGAAACTTCAGAAAAGTAGCCTGCGAGAGAATGAGATAAATATAGAGTATTCGGATAATCTTAAGGTTTATTATTTTATAATATTTTTACCATACTCAAAAATGATTTATATTTTAATGCAAAATATTACGTTTCTATTACATATTTAAGATATATATTAAAACACATATTATTCACATTCCATGTTTTCACTTTGAACAAATGACACGAACTTATGATAATTATCATTAAAATAGGAAACAAATGCTCTAGTTTCAATTTGATTTATGAACTTCAAAACTTCAAAATATTTCCAACTCTTAACTTTATGAGCATAGTGTTTAAATGATTAAAGATCCCTTTTCAGTGTCGCTTTATTATCGTTTTATCAAGTTTCAAATCACAACGATTCCAAAGAAGTATTACTTCAAAAAATTACTATAGTTAGAATATAGTTATTTGTAATGTAAAAATCCCTTCCCTTCTTGAAGATATTAGAGCCTAGTATCTGATATAGTAAACAAGGGTTGCTGTTGATCTCCTCGGTTTGCTGGTGCCCTAGTGTAATGTTACACTTTGCCTTTGTTTGGTTGAGTTTAAGAATTTACAGACTAAATAAAAGTTTTGGTCTATTTAATTGGGATGTTTTGTTTTGAACTCTTTATAAAATTGTTATTGCACAACTAAATTGCGCGTGTAGGAGAAAATTGTTAGTTCTTGAAAAATGTATAAGAATTTGTTAATAACAATTTTATTTCGGTCATTAGATGACGAGACATACACTTGCAAAGGCATAATAAGGTATGTGTGTTCCCTCTCAACATTTGAACTATAGGTAAGGAATACCTTTAGAAAATCAAGATGGTATAAAGTAATAGAATAATATAAAAGAATAGTTTCAATGCTTAAGGTTTAGAAGAATTTTTAGCGTTCCGTAGCTAAATTACAAAGCCAGTGAATATTTGTCGCTCTTACAGAATTCCTCGCTATGGGATACAAAAACACCTAATACCCGTGATGGACACCAAACGTCAATAAATGACCATCTAAGCCAGAAGTAGATCCAGTCCGCCTGTTATAAGATGCTACAAAACAACCCATAGACCCTGCCACCTGGCAGGGCATTGTCCCGCCAGGATGATTTCTACTCCTGGTCAAGTAGAGAGAGAGAGAGTATGTCGCTATAACAACCTTGAGTTGTGTACCGGCGTTAGTGGCCAGGTTCCAGTCCCATCTACGAGTCCGGCAGCACATTGGGTAGCACCTTCAGTGTTCAAAGGCGTCGCTAATCACTTTTCATCACAGTTGGGCTGTTAGCCTGTCTGTTGTACTCTCCAGTAATAAAAAAACATGTGGAAGGATTCAGTAAGTCCAAACCCAGATACTGGTGTGCGTAGCTGCCCACCGAGTTGCAGCCAAGGCAAGGACTTTAACTCCTCATTTCCTCAATGCCTGAATAGCATAGAGAGGAAGAAAACCCTGAAGCGACAAATTCTGGTCCAATCTGTATTTATGCAACCTATTGTAATGACATAAATACTAAAGGGTAGCCAAAGTTTACGTCAATACATCTCTCATAACCACAGACCGAACTCACTGAACTCTGTTAATAATTTTAGGTGTTATAATAAAAATACAATGTACTTGGCACGCCTTTGTTGCGTATTCTGTGTCAATGTTCACATTTCACCATCAACCCTATAGAATAAACTGTGCTCCTCTATTTTTATTATAGCCTAGTACGTTTACACCATAGGGGTAAAAACCCCATTGTTCTGAATGACGGGTTGACAATGGGGGTTAGCTTGTCAAATAAGGGTAGGAAACGAGTGAAACAGAGAAATAGCAAATGAAAGAGACAGAATGATATCGTTCAAATATTGGATATATCCTCTTTTTTGCAATATAAGATACTGGGAGATAATTTTACTGATTGAATTTTTTTGTAGCTTTGTACTTTGTTGGGTGATTAATAATTTATATTTAAAATTAAAAACCAGTGTTCGTGTGTTCAAAGCAAAGTTTCTTTGTGTTATATTTTTTTTAATCAAAATAAGTAGTTTAAAGAAGTTTAATAGCCAAATGGCGAAAACAATAAATTTTTAACATCTCTACGAAAGTCTTCATAGCTCGTAGACGGACACGCATTTGGCGATTTTATTAATTATAAAAATATAGTACATTCGCCCTGTAATACAAAGCTGTATATCTACTAGTTTTGGTTTACTCAATGACTCATGTAGCCTTGACGGTGAAACGTTGCAAGAAAAGTGACGCTTTTCATTTTTAATACCGTACTTTATATCTCCACTAAGTCGATGAAGAAGTTTCCCTTCAACAATCATATGTTTTTTGAAGTGTAATAATAATTTGATAAACTGCAGATTTATTTTGTTGATTTTTTTGTGTGTTAACTTACTTGTACCGGTTGATATCGTTGAAAGTTACATTAAATCTCTCTGCCTGGCTACATTGTATTATACAATAACCGTGCTAGGAACTTATACCGCACCTAGCCGGCTGGAAAATATTCTTTATATTGTAAAATATTACACTATGCCAAAAGACCGTTCCGTCACCGATCGACACCGTAGCGTGCCAGACACGGACCGTCAACAATGTTCGGCGAGACTATTTTGCTGGTGCCGCTGGCATGGCAACCGACGTTAACAAAACGGTAATCATACGGGAATGATGAGCATTCTAAGCCCTTTTTATGCCGTTTGTCATAGCATAGTATTTAAACATAGTATCTACAAGCTGGTCTAATGGAGAAAATAGAGAAAGGCATCGAAAATACTATTCTTTTCAGTGTGTTCTAACTGCATAATATTTTCATTAGTATACATACTGATAGGACACGCGTATAATGCGGTCTTGATACGTTCTAGTGGGCATAGTAGACAGTATCGTATTTTTTACCGTGCCTGATACGTTCAAAGCACGGTCATGGTATATGGGGATACGGTGTAATAGGCAGAGAAAGACCTATCTATAAGCTCATTTTTCGTGTCCCTCAGTGAGAGCATTGTGTGCCGTACAAAGGGCGCAGGCACCAGGCAAGCAAAAGCTATACAGAGATTGACCGATTGCGCAAATTGAATGTCCGTCGAACACGATGGGTACAGCGCCCCATTGTCCGGCAGGCTTTTCAAGATACACCTAATATTTCACTCGGTCACAAAATGTTCTGACGACGCGAATAAAATTTGTAAGAGAGACCAAAAGACACGCACAGAATCCATTTACAATCAGTCGAGCGTGAATTCTGGATCACTTGGTTAAATGGACTGGTAATGGGCAAAATTAATGTTGGCTTTCTACCTCTGAACTATCGATTACTAAAAGGAATTGAGCACAACATCTTATGTCAATTTTGTTTAGCGTTTGTACATACGTAAATATTTTTTACGTTTGCGCATTCTCCTTTATGCTATACGTGAACAAACTATGGAATGAACTTCCTCCTGCGGTTATCCCAGAACGCTACAAGATCGGGCTCTTCAAAAAGGGCGTAAGTAAATATTCTAAGCCTCAACGAGCGAGGCAACGTATTGACTCCCGTAGCGTTGTCGATATCCATGGGCAACGGTGACCACTCATCATCAAGTGGAAGTTAGTCAAAAAAACATATATAAAACTGGAAAAAGATCAATTACGAATAAATTTTGATATTGTGACTCTATTTTATAGTCTGCACATTGGATAATTCGCAGAACGTCACTATTACGTCATTTGAAACAATGAAGTATGACAATGGGGACATTTGTAGCATATGAAAACTGTAATTGTAACGTCAAAAGTAAAATAAATGATCGTATAGATTAACATATATAATTTTACTTGTTTTAATTTATTAACACATAAACAAAGTTTCCGTCATAAATTTTGTGTTACTGAAATTGATACCCCATGCACCAGGATGTCATAAACGTCTTAAAAGCGTAGCGTATGTCGTTACGGCCCTCTGACGTGACAAAGGTCCAGCCACGTAGAAAGCAATTTGATGAATGAGATTGTCAGTTGCCGGTATCGAATATCCGTGAGCTCTGAACCTTGGCCAAACAAAATTGTTTTTGTTTTGTCTTTGTTTACGGTAAAATTGTTTTACCGAATCAAACTGTAAACATTACTTTTGTTTTTACGACAATAAGGTTTGCTTGTGTTACGTTTATGATGGAATAGGAATACTAAACGCTAATATACTGTAATATGATATATATAGATATAATAATACTCATAAGGCGCATTGAAATGACAGTTGTTGCCAACAGTCTCTTCGTGTTTTTTTTTTTTTTTTATTGCATGAGTCAGCAGACAGGCAGACGGCTCACCTAATGGATAGCCGTTACTATCGCCTATGGACATCTGTAACACCAAAGGTGCGGTCAATGTGCTAGAATCTTAGCCACTAATACTGTAACACATCTCAAGGTTGTTTTGGCTGCATACCTAAGACTAGGGTTCGTAGCTATCTAGACGGATAAATACCCCACTACCTGACTGTAGGTTGTAGTACATCTGTGGGCCAATATATTTGTCCCGTACAAAATACATCCGTACTGATACGGCTCAAAATTTGAAATGTACCACATCAAAAATCTTGTTGCGCTACTACTCAAAAGTAAGAGGAAATACGGAACGAGGCTTGTGCTACAATAGTACAATAACACCTCTATAAGGATATTGACATGACAAAGAGGGACGACATGACAATGTCGTAGTACAACTGTTAGTAAAATGAGGTGACCGAAACTAAGCACATCCGATTTAACGAACATTTCCTTACTAGTTTTGAACGGGACAAACGAGGGAATGACACCTCACCGGCCTCATCGCTTCAAATGCCGCGTTACATACCGTACAAATGTCTTCGCCTCATTTGAAGTACTACTTTGTACTGGTTCAGTACAAAATGTCACGTTACTCTTACAAAGTCATTTTAAAATTATGTACTACCCAACACTAGTGGCAACCCACTTCTTCTCACTCTTTTGTCCCTTCTTACGACAGGTGGACTGTCTGATCAGCGGTCTATTATACAAAACATTTTTAAGATAGCTTAGAATACTCTGATGACGACAATGAAGTAGTACTTATAAAACAAGCATTTTCAAAGCAAGTTTCTAATTGGTTGAATAATTTTATGAAGTTAAAAATCCTTTGTAAATTCTTCCAACACTTCAAAATTTAATAAACTGTTAAAACATATTTTTAACAAGGGTCCTTTAATAAAATTATGGGCATTATTTGCTAAGGAAATGTTTCTTTCTTTACAGTTGGTGGGCGGCGAATTTGATATGGAGTTGAATTTTGTGATCCAAGACGCGCAGAATATCCAACACATGCTGGAGCTTTTAGACCACTGTCCACCCAGTTTACAGGTACGGCCTTATCTGTGTTAATTTATGTAGTTTTCGACTGTGTTTTCTTAGCCCTTTCTGTTTTGTTATCCGGGTATTTTGCACCTAAGACCGCATCAAGTAAATTGTAAAGATGGACTTCATACATACCATTAATTAAATTAATGGCTTTTTTGATTGTTTTTTTTTTTAAATCTACGCTTGGGGTTTTACGGAACGGAACTTATTTAAAATCGTCCCGTTAATGTATAGGACAAGGATGTGAAAAGGTGTACACAAACAAAGACTGTGGACTCTAACGTTTAAAGTATAATTAAAATAATTATGGTACTAAGTCACTTTGATTAAATGTTTTTTCAGTTTCAAATGGACGTATTTTATATCTACGGAATCCTTTACTGTGCGTATACTACCATGCACTAGACCGTTTTTAATACAACAAATACTACTTTGGGTTTTTGTAAACGGGTTAGGGTGATATTTTTTGTTACGTGTTTTTTGTTTAAGTCGTTTGGGCTCCTATGGCCTTTAATATACACCTGCTTTACAGAAACTTAAACTTGTACACGTTGTTTGTTCTCCTAGTATTAAACGGGATCATTTTTAACCCTTCTGTTGTTTGCTAGTTCCTGGTTTTCACTAACTATTTATTTTGTTACTATTTTTCATTTGGGAATAGGCGCCGTTTTTTTTATAGATATAGTATGTACAGACTTTATTTATTATTTATTTATTTTTTACACGGTGATCAAAACTTTTATTTCGAAATAAAAACATACGCAAATATATCCAATTTGAGGGACAAACAATAGCTTCATTTGAAGCTTAACAAGCAAAGTAGGAACTGTGTATAGAAAACGACTTCACAACCGCGCTTGTCGTTCCGCATTTAACAGCCCCAAAGTTTACACATGTAATACAACAGCTAGTACTTACTATTTGCACTTACTTCTTCATGATGTCTTAGGCCAAAGCTTAGTAAAAATATATTGCAACTCTGTTCTTTAAGTTGACTTCCAGCTTTCGTACAGAGATTAAGAAAATTAATAGAGGATTAAGTCGAGTTAATTGTTCATGGATTATTCGGAAACGGGGAACATCTCTAGTTTCGCTGCAGAGATTAAGGGTTTAACTGTTGTATCTACTTTATGTTCTGTAGTCGAAATAGTTATTTAAAAAAAATGGTCAATCAAATAAGTGTGATTATTTCTTAAATTAATAGCACAACTGGAGTAAAATTGTTTACCATGTTTAATAACCAAAACAAGCTAAAATGCCAATGATTTAATTAATCAATCTTATTATAAATTTATTGCCATAACATAACACTGCTAAGGTTTTACCTGACAACTACATATTTCAAACTTAACTTAACTTTCAATTATTACTTAACTTTACTAAACTTTAACTAAAGAATCTTCATTTTTATGTAGCCGGAATATTAAAATTTTTATACGTCTTCATGACCGAATTTTTGTTTTATTGATATTTCAACAACCTATTATAATATGCTCAATTTGAGGTTTGAAAGTAACTGACTAGTTTTATATTTGTTAAGAAAAAATAGTAATTTATATCAATTGTCTTTATCACAACATATTTTTTATTGTTCAATTTTAATAATATATCTTGAATGGAAACGACTATTGGTTGTGCATATGTAGGTAATTATAGAAATATTTATCAGTTTTGTAGTGTTATCTATCACACACACCATTTCGTAGAAACCGCCTCTAAAGTAATAAAATGATTACAAAAACTCTTATTTTTAATTAAGTTGATTAAGTCCTTTAAGGATTTAAGCTTGGCCTAGCTTAGCCTTGTTTTCTAACTTTATTTTTTATTATTAACACTACCCTATTTCCCAAAATCAGCAAAGTTGTATGTAAACAGGATAAAGTTCGTGTTTTTAAGTAATAATTACCAAGTTAGCTCACGGAGCTCCTTGCTACCAGGAACACACAAGCATATATATAAGTATAGTAGGTGAATCGGGTGATGAACGACGCGCCATAGCGGCGGGGATTTAGCGGAGTCATCTTATGAGATGTTTTTTCTTAGAGATGTGTGAGGTCATGGGAAAAGATTGTCGCACTTCTTGGCTCCGACGTGGTTTAAGTGGAAAAAAGTTTTATTAGGGCCCTTATGGGATATTTTAGAGAATCATCACTTGAAAATGATTTATTTGCCTGGTTTTTCGCTTGGCAAGCGGAGTACTGACGATGTCATAAATGAATTAATGAAGAATTACTTCAAGTTAGAAAATATTATGCAATTTAAACATACGTGCTTAATCTATTTGTTATATATATTAATTTTATAATAATAGTAATGTAATGAAGAGGACATTTATTTTGTAGTGTAACAGATTACGTACATTGTATGTATTGCCAGAATATAAGGGTATCAAAGGAAAGAAGTACGGTGAGAAACAAAAATTATAAGAATTGTTGAAGGGAATGAAATATTTATTTACTTCTATATAAATTAGCAAGCCTGAATTTGTGTGTGAATTTTTCCGGGAGCGGTTCGTAGTAGTAACTACAAATCGCTCCCGGAAAAATTCCCACGGGATTCGCATGATAAAAAATATGACACATTTTATTAGATAGAATTTGCTAGCGATCAGTGAAAAGATCAGATTGGGATTCGATTTTTTTAAATCAGGCCCTTTTAAACAATTCCCAGAAAACCTCCCGCTGGATTCCTAGGATAAGAAGTATTACGTTATACAAGGAATGTAAGGTTCTTACCGTCCGCCAATTATTTATTCTTAGGTTAATACTAAAAGAACATTCCTTATTGACGTATGACCCAAATATAGTCGCTAAACGTAGAAAACAAATTTGCCCACAACCATGTCATCTAAACACGAAATTTATCAATAGATTCCCTCTTTTCCTTGGACCTTTACTTTATAATCGTCTGAATGCCAAAATCAATTTCTATCCATTAACTATGAAAGTTTCTAAAGAAAAAATTTCGTTATTTTTGCAAGACTTATCCTACGAGCAAACAGAAGATTTATTGTTGGTGCCTACCTAATAAACTTATCCTTTTTGGTTAACATATATGGTTTATATAACTAATTTATGAATATATCTTCCATACACACCCTCTCACACACACTCACACACACTCTTGCCTAAACACACAGAGAGGACACTTAAAATACTTAAAATATTTTTATTTATTTATTTTTTGTTTTCTTTATAATTTCCACTTAGTTTTTGCATGTTAGATCTTTTCTTTTGTTATTTTTTCCCCCTTTTTAATTAGTTTATATTATTATTATTATTTTATCTTTGTTTAAGATTTTTGCAGCATTTATTCGTTTATGTGTTACAATATGGTAAAATTTAATGGGAAAGTGCTGAGACCGAAAACATATATTTAAAAAAAAATGTAAAAAACCGATGTCCGCCGGCAGCAGAGCCTAGGGTCCAAGCTACCGGTGGTTAAGGTTCCAGAGACAGGAACCTCCTCACGATACGGGTCGTGTCCAGCAGGGCTGGATTATTATTATTATTATCTCTGTATGTCTTTCAAGACCACGGGCCATAAAAATGGCCCGGACTTTTGGAGGGCTTCCGTGGGGCCATGGGGAGGCCAACACGTAGAGGCCCCTTGACAAATTTAATGTAAATTGTGGTGTGACACTGACCGGCGATTATCCCTGTCTACACCATACAATAATGCACCCAAGGACAAGCCCCGGCCAGTGTAGGACTATTGTGGGAAATGAAGACAAAAACTACCGGGCTATTGGGGTGAACTGTTAGTGGTACTAGCGGTCTGGGAATATGGGGACTATGGCGTCTGCCCGTCGCAATGTTCGGGGAACATGGAAAAATGGGCAGACGGTGACTCGCCACTCCCTGCATGGGCCCCAAAAAATGCCATAAAAGGCAGGGGCAACATGGGTATGAGTGGCTAAGGGGTGTAGAGAGGTGGGCTGCAGGTTCACCGAAGCTACTTCTGACATTAGGCCATTTATCACTTCCACCCCTGGAGCTTGAGTCTTAGCTCTAGCGATCTCCACTCCGTGCCGGCTGGTTAAGGCAAGCACGGAGGCGGGGGCCTTGTCTTGGCCCCCGGAGTCAGGTACGAGGTGTCGCCACTCACCTAAGGCTTCGCCACAAAGCCCCCCTGCGGGATTATTATTATTATTATTATCCCCGCAAATTGCTAATTCGCTGGAACCTTGTCAAATTAACATTCACGTGACGTCATCCGCAACTCGATATGTACGCGTACTCGCCGGCCAGTGATGCTAATAGTACTGAGTGTTCGGCTACGGTTACGTCACCAAAATGGCGGCCAGGCGCAATAGCAATTTGCGGGGATAATAGCGCAGATTTTAAGTCTACAAATTTGCTATCGACTCAGCGAAAATCGCATGGAAATCGTCCCAGTAGTTTTTAAGTGAATCCCAAACAAACAAACAAGAACTCTGAAAAGAGTTTGCATTGACTCTCCATCGTTTTTGAAGTGTATTCTAGTTGTTTTTAAGAAGCTTCAAGGTACAGACACGGCATTTTTAGAATTTCATAATATTATAAATTGTTAGGTAGTTTATATATATGTATATTTCATTCACGAGTAATTAATTAATTAAAAGGGAGTTCATTATAAATAAATAATAGTAATATGCTGTGTACAAAGTTTACGAAACAACGGAAATGACTAAATTTAATAAACAAGTTCTCTCGGTACCAGGAAACCATGAGATGAAAGACGTTGATGAGGCGTGTCTCGAAGTTTACACCTGATAATGAAGTATCATGTTCTACGCGACGCACTCTCAAACTGTTCTTTGGTACGCGTAATATAATACACAACGAATCCGTGATTAGATACTTCAACAGAGGAAATATTTCTTACAATAAACGTGAACGTCATAGAACCATTTCTAGAATAATCACCTTGATTATAACTCTTAGAGCTGGGTCGGTGTGACACACAAGCTCTAACAGAAAAACGACGTGATATGGCTAATCTTGACCGATTCGTGTTTCATCAAACCATAGCTCACTTTCACATATACAATGCAAAAGTGGATGGATGCAGAAGTCGCGGAAGGCCACGACACACCTTCCATGATCAAATTGATCGTGTACTAGCAGAAGGTGCTATCAGGAGCCTTAAAAACAGACGAGCGTGCATGACAAGAGCTATGAATGTCAAAGAAGCAAGTGAGGTGTGTAAGAATAAGCCTAAATGGCGCTCTGTTGTTCGAGCCTACCCCGCAAGGGACCTGGCGTGAAGTTATGTATGTATGTATGGCTCACTTTCCCCTCTCTATCCGACTATCCCTGTCAGCGCGGGTGGCGGGATAAGAGAGAAGGAAAGGACTTGCATGATAGGTCGCCGCAGACACGGTACGAACGATGCGAGCTTCGCAGTGGCAGGCACATCTTCCACGTGATCCTTTCTTCACGTCTTGCGGTTCCTTCGACGAGTGGACTAGATGGATACGGCACAGCGGGACCTTCCAGCAAGCGGGTGTAGAATGCAGCACAACACACAAAACGCGGCGAGATTTTCGGGGAAGTAGCAGCGCGATTCGCGGTCGAACGTAGACTATGTCACATTACACAGTGAGAGATGCGGCGAAAGAAAAAAGGGAAACAAAGAGGCGGTGGCCAAATAGGTTGGCATTAACAACCCCATCTATTCTGTCCTATAAAGGTTGGCAACACGTTCGCTGCGCTCTGGCATTGCATATGTCTCATGTAACCACTTTCCATTACGCGGTCCGTCTGCCTGTTTGCGAACTTCGCTATAGAAAGAAGCAAACAAATTAGCAGATAATTTTTATAACACGCACCATTCTTAGGTACCTATCTATTGTGCAAACAGTTGAAAATATTGGAAGTCCAATGCTAAATTGTATTTTGTTGCGGTTATCTATCGCACACAGTATAATCTCCTCCTCTGACGACGGCCTCTGAGGACGGCCTCTGTGGTTGAGCAGGCTAAGCCTTTGCCGGCCTACCTCACTTCAACGCAGAGGCTCCGGGTTCGATTCCTGGTATAGTAAATTTGGGAAACGTATTTTCTCCGTTATTTACTATGGTCTGGGTGGCTGGGATCGGCCCCAGAGTAGTCCGTTGTATATTACCCATAACACAGCGTAACTTGCTTAATTTGGGCATATACAATATCTAGATTTTTCTAAATTCAGCGGTCACTTTTCAGTGATAAGGCCCGATTGCACTATGTATTTTTCTTTTTTTGTTGTATATGTATTTTATAACATTTGCCGAATCTTAAATAAAGGCTGACACACAGGATGTACCTTGCGCTGAGCACGTTACATCTAAATACGCGCGTTTATATCTGACGCCGAGCTTGAAGGTTTCCGTAGTAAACATAAATATGGTAGACGGTTGCCGCGAGGAAGCGCTAACAAAAAATGTTTTTACCCACGCTAAAATATGACTTCAGGAAACTTACTCTGTATACATTTTGTGTACCTACGCAGGCGGCACAAGCGTGGAACAAAGTTCTCCATCACGGCGTTAACTGAGTGAAAAGTTTGAGACGACAGCACTGTTCATTATTGCGTGACGGAACACCTAAATGCCTTTCAGGAATATGTGAACAATATTCACTGCCAAATGTGAAACTCCGTATATTTGAAATATGTGATACACAACGTATTGTTTAATCTATGACAGAAGCTTATACGATTAATAAGAAGACGGAGTCCCGGACTCTACAAGTGAAGTCGATTAAAGACAATGTCGATCTTAGATTAGGATGCGATTGAAATAGTACTGATTAAGGTGGTATGATTTCCAGTGGATACATGACTATTAACCACACTAATAACACTGGTAGGCAAAAAAATATGAAAATTCACTCCTTGTGACTATTGTAAAAAAAAAATATAATTTCGACACTTATGAATATAAATATGGTATTAATAGCTTTGTACCACGTCAATTTTTTTTTTTGTAATTGATGTTTTAAATTCAGCGCTTTTTTTGCTTTACCTACAAAATGCACATTGAATTATTATGACAATAGCTCATTTAATAAATAAATAAAACATTTAAAAGCATCAAAATTATATGTCTAATTAATTAATAAACTCATTCCAGTTAGTAGTTTTCTCCATTTTGATGTATTCTATTGTAATTTTGTGGCGAATGAAGTAACATATAATTCTGAGCATTTACCATTCGTATCGTTTCTCTATATATGCCAAAAGGGTAATAAAATGTGTTTCTACAGACGCAGGTGTGAATTTGTCTTTTGTCGGCATTCAGGTCGTAACAATATTATATTGCTTAAAGATTTGTGGAAAAGAAAATTAAATCTACTAACATGATAAGAAAAAAGTTTCGCACAAAAAAATATTCAGTTAGGAGCAAAATATGAAAAAATATATACGTGATAGCAAGAAACTAAAACCAGATCTAAATTCAGTATGTCAAATTCTATATATTTATCGAATTTTCATTTATAGGAGAATTTGGTTGCCGACCAGTGTAATTATAAATAAAGCTGAAGAGTTTGTTTGGTTGAACTCGCTAATCTCAGGAAATACTGGTGTGATTTGAAAAATTCTTTCAGTGTTAGATAGCCCATTTATCGAGGTAGGCTATAGGCTATATATATCATCACGCTAAGATCAGCATTAATGAAGCGGATCATTAATGAAGAATATTTCAAAATCGGGTTTTTTTATTTAAACTATTCTACGTGCACGAAATCGCGGGCAGAAGCTTACGTAGTAGGTAGACAAGTTTAAGAAAATATTCACTTCATTTGACGTAGGCTATTTAATTATTACTTAGTTTGAATAATCGAAAGCTGCTACGTTTTTGCGAAAAATCTGTGAGTATGAATGATAAATTTCCACGATTTTGCTAAGTTAACAGTATATCCCATGGTGCTATCCCATTTTCTGGAATAATCCTCTGGGAGTATCTTCTTTGTATCCCTAGTTAAAGCTGCAATAAAGCTGCTGCCCTCAGCCTCACTCACACAAGCTACATAAAATTAAACACGTGTCCACACACGAGTTACGTGTTTCGTTCACGCCTGATACAAGGGCTACATAACATTGTAGGAATTCGTTTCGTTAGATGATTCTGAGCCATCTGCCGACTGATTTAATTCTACTTTTAATTTACAATCATGCAACAATAATACAATTACATACGAAATCGTATGAAAAGATTTTAAGCTATCTTCAAGTGTGTTAATTTTCCAATTTTATGTAAATGGATAGTTATTGAATAATATGTAGTTCATTGATTAATTTATACAATAACTCTAATGGCATCTGTCCGAACATTTGCAGAAAGTACACCACTACTTAAGTAGTTTGCTGCACAAGTATGAATAACTTTGCACTAAAGGTATAAACATGGTGTCTTTGCCTTGCACTTTGGCTAAAATATAGGAGTGGCAGTTATGCCGCTCGACACGCTGAAATGGTAAAGAATTGTCTAACAGTAAGACACTTAAAATACGTTACAAAATTTGTCATTGTTTAGAATTGAAGACGTGAGTGGATGAAGGTGATATGTCGCATATTCGGTTTTTTGCTTTTTTTTTTGCGTAGATGAATGTTATAAGTCGATACCAAATGACTACAGACCTTATCATAGATATAAGGCATATTTAAAAAATAAAAAGTTGCTAAAGGTGTTAAGTTCAAGTCAGTTTCAAATAAAAGTAAAACTTTTATCTCGATTTACTCAGAATTGGAATTATGCGACTTATCACCTTCATCCACTCATGTCTTCAATTACGAGTGATAGCATTACATTCTTAGCCTGTTAATTTACCTACACAAAGTCAGCATGTTTAAACTATAATAAAAGTAAAATAGGTGTGTTAAAGTTTAAAAATCTTACGGTAAAATAATAATCTGGAATCGCAACATTTTCAACGGAACGTGTAATTTTGTTAAGACGGTTCCATTAATGTCAGAAGAATGTAACACAATTATAATGGCTCTCGTAAGGGTTCTACGAGTGCTTTTCTCGCAGTGACTATACACCGCATTTCTGGTGCCCTGGTACCTTTGTTCAAATACACTAGGTTTTTAAATACTTAATGAAAAATTCTCATTTTTTGCTTTTAATAATTACATAAACTTTATTCATGAACCCATTAATGCGTTTTTAATTTTGAGCACATAGTATAATAAACTAATTATGTTAATATTATCTTCGTAATTTAATTTTTCCTGGTAGGCCGATGGGAATATTTTAAACTTTTGGCATCGATCGTATCATGATGTACCAGGATATGTGCTTGCGACTTTGTCCACGCTTGACTTGAAATACCCGGGATACAAAATACCGCAGCTATCGCTTTAGTGAAAAATCACATTGGACTTCGATTTTTTTTAATTTGGCCTTTTTAAATAATTCCCAGATAAATTCCTCTTGGATTCCCAAGATAAAAGGTAGCGCAGATTTTAAGTCTGAGAATTGCTGCGGTGCTGGCTTGCTGCACAAGAATAGATATGGGTCTAATTAAAAGTACAGACCACGTGGGCCGGTCAATAAAAGTGCTTTGCTGTCGAATACAGTAAGTCTACTGGTCAATCTTGTTGCTAATAGGTGTGTTCTTATCTATGCACACATGTACGCGACGTAATGATGAGTGTTAATTAAGCTGAATAAACTATGCTCACTCATGTGTTTTATGTTCTATATTAAAATAACCAATTAGCAATTTCATCGCTCGAGCTAACAGAAAAAAGTTTCATTAAAAATATTTAGCTAGCCTCGTACGTCGTTACACTAGCAGGCTCTATTTAACAGGGGCGCTTTGAAATTGAAAATGTTCCGTACGCGCCGCGGCCGTTGGCACGGACGAATGCCCGCGCCGAGTGGATTACGCTTTAATGCGCTGCCCAACATTTTTAGACTTCCTCGCTAACTGTTTACGAACATTTCCATAACAAATCGGGACAATTCCTTTACATGTCCGTTCTCATTTTGTTCAAGCTCCGACTGTGTTTTTGATTTATTTATTAAGTTTGTTGGATGTTGCCCGACTTTATTATTCGGAGAATATTTTTAGCCGAAATTAATTTTGGTATGTTAGATGGTGTTCACACCCTATGACGTAATCTAACTGTAATGAAAAAAAACATGTTATTACATTAATTCACATGCATGATATTGTTTATCTTTATATATATATATATATATTTCTTGTGTGCGTGTGTATATCACTGAACTCCTCCTATACGGCTGAACCGATTTTGATGAAATTTTGTGTGTGTGTTTGAGTGGGTCCCGGGATGGTTTAGATCCACAATTGGAACCGGTAGGTGGCGCTGAGATCGGGTTCTAGAATCCTCCTAATCACCGGGAGCGACTTTGGTGATTTTGTTTTTGTGTGTTTGAGCGGGTTCCCCGAATGGCTTAAATCCACAATTGGAACCGGTAGGTGGCGCTGGGATCGGGTCCTAGATTTATATTTTTCAGAGCATAACAACGTCTGCCGGGGCCGCTAATATACCTATACAACCTACCTACCTATATATGTATGTATACAATATAAAGAACCTAAACTAAATCCATTATATATCACGCCCCATGAGCGTCTGTCTTACTGTTAGACTTGTCTTTTACCATATAGAAGGAAAGACCGGTTACCCGCTACGCTTTACTAAATAAAGTAGATCAGCGGATTTCACATATCGATAATCTCGATGCGCAGGTTTGCTCATGATATTTTCTTTCGCCATGATTATGCATTAATTTTAATAAAGCGTACTAGGTCAGCAAAACTCTCAAAATGCATATTACCTGAAACTTTGAACCTACGTCATGCTTCATAAAATAATAGGACTCAGGTGTCTTAGCTTCCGAGCTCCTATGACTTGATAACTGATTCTTGAAAATAAGGTTTTTTAATAACTCATTACTTTTTTATAGTCGCAAACTAATTGCAAAAGTATTGATTATTTTAAAAATTAGTAAAAATTATAACATACTATTTTTATTACAGGCAGAAATATGGTCGGTGTTCATTGCGATTCTGCGCAAGAGTGTGCGCAATCTGCAGGCGTGCACAGACGTTGGTCTGATACACCACGTGCTGCAGAGGCTACCACGGGCGGAGACAGTCGTCGCCGGTATGTGTTCAGCCTTAGTTTATATTCTGTTTATGATACCCTATTACTTAAAAACATTTACCGTCATATTGTTATAAAGATTTCACGAATTGCCATGCGCCTACGGGACCCCAAAAAATATATGAAATGTAATTGAGGTTGATCTGTGGAAATAACCGCACACCTTCTTGTTGTATACACGCGACCATCTGTGTTATAATGATAAAAACGAGAGCACTTATATTCCATCCTTGTCCCTTTGATCCTACAACCCTCCTAGAGTTTTGGGTTAGTTTCTTATTTTTATTTAATCTCCTAATACGTCTTGTTGCCTTGGTAGTCTTGGGAATTATAAGAACATGCTGAGAAAACGAACGTCTTGGATAATTCTTTGAATTTATATCCTCCTGGTAATCGTGAGAATTACAATGCAACCCTTTCGAACCTCTTGTCGCCCGCTTTTGGATGGAATTCGTGGACCGGGGGCGTTTTTAACACATTCTTGTCCTATATAACCTAAATACTTATTTTAGGTGTTTCATAGTTCTTATAATTTATAACATATTAAATAAAAAGATGAATTCTTTTGGGTAGAATTATTGCTTGTTTTTTTTTGGAAATTACCTATATAACAATAACCATGATGTTTATTATTCAACGTTTTCTGCAGTATTTTCTGATTTTTGAACGAAGTATTTGGACTATACAAAACTTTAGGGATAGATAATATTAAAATTTTCCTTCGGCATTCTAGTGTGGTTGCTAAGATGCATTATTATCATCGAAGCGCTCACTCGGAATACATAAAAGGACACGTCTTACGTATCTTTCGTTGTCAGCTCCACCCCTATTGTGCTATGCTCGCCTGGTGCCTCACTGCGTTGATTTTGCTGCCTTTTTATTTTCCCCCGACACCTTTTGCAAATAAAAACGAGGTCAATGTGCCATCATATAACTGAAATGAGCAAGCATGACGTATGATATGAGTTAATCTCTATATTATTGCGCTTTTAGATAATGTCGAGCAACATTTTTCCATAAAACAAACGGACACAGAGGTTTCTGTCTCACAATCGTTTCAATTAAAATCGGCGTTTAGGAGGTTATTTTCTTACCAATAACGAACTGCTCAAGCAGCATCGTTGCCTCGCAGTAATCGAAATACTCTTTGCTGGCAAGGTCTAATGTTAAACCTGCTCCCCATTGACCTAGAATATTTAGTGAGCTAGAGTTAGACAGTGACAGCTGCCTACCTACTAAATCTATACTGACTGACTGATATATCAACGCACTGTCCAAACCTAGCTACAGTAAGCTAGTACTACTAAGGAAGAATTTTAGTAGGAAATTTTATATACCTGCTTCTGACTGAGAATAAATTTACACGTGTATCGGTGTTTTCGGAAATTCAACCCCTAAGGGAGTGAAAAGGGGATGAAAATTTGCTCCGACTCGGACTATTTTTAATCTACGCTGGCGAAGCCGCGAGCGACATATACGTTAATGATCCTACAATCATCCGGTCAAGATAATGAGAAATGAGCTTTATATAAATGAATAAATTAAAAAAAAAATGGTCGTAGATTCACGTTGCCATGGCGACGTGTTTGTTAGTGACTTGCGACAAATAAACAAATAATTTATTAAACGAATTAATAATACGAAAGTGAAAAAATGTCGAACCATCCGTGCAGGAACGGAGAAAGAATACAATTTTCTGCGGCCAGGCGGCCTGTCGTAAGAGGCGACAAAACAACCTACAGCCAGGTGGTAGGGCATTTGCCCGACTGGATGGCTACCACCCCTGGTCTAGAGTATGTCACCATACAGCCTTGAGTTGTGTTCCGGCTTTAGTGACCAGGTTAGGATTAGGACCAGTCTCCCTTAAGAGAGCAGCAGCGCATTTGTAGCACCTTTGGTGTTACTAATGTCCACAGGCGATGGTGACCGCTTTCCATCAAGTGGTCCGTCTGCCTGTCTGCTGAACTCCAGCTATAAAAAAAACCCTTGGCGAAATACGTAATCGTAAATATATTTTGTATTAAGTAACATATTAGATGTTAATTAATATTAATAAAGATTCGATAATAATTTTCTTCTGCTTCTTAACTAACCTAAAAGTAAAAATAATAAAGAAAACGTTACTCAATCTAAAAGTAATTACGGATAAAAGCTTTGATTTCAAATCAATTTGCAAAGAGCCTTTGAATATTATTGCCGAATTGATTTCTTGGTCAACCCCTTTAAATAAATCTTAACGCGCTTTCGTCAATAGAGAAATCAGATTTGAATAATTTTATTCAATTTGTTTATCGTTTATCCGCTCGACGGCTTTCTTGGAGATTTGCAAAAGTTTTCATTGGGTTAAATCTGGAAAAGACATATAACGGAAAACAACGTTTTTAAGCCAGCTTACACTACTTGTATATTAAAAATTCGTATTCTTGGCGGAAACGTCACCAATGACGTCATCATTTTCGATCACACAACGCTCACAACGACCCATGTCAAGAGGTGGATCGAATAACCGTTCCACTTATATAATTATATAAATTATATAAGTTATTCTTAAGGTACACAACACAACATAAAAACCACAAAATTAATGTCACACACAATAACAAAAATTAACAATAAGCGTGTATTAACTCAAAAAACTCTAACAGTAATCAAGTTGTAAAAAGAGTACGGAACTCGAATAAGTAGAATTGTTAATAATAATAAAAAAACCGTTCCACTTTGGGTTACGATTGTAACGCTGCGCAAGCAAGTGGAACGGGAAAAATCGCGGTCTTGAACGTGGTCGTTGTGAGTCCATAATGGAAGGTAGACATAATCTACTTCCTGCGGATTTAAATATAACACAACCCGTGGTGTCCCAATTGATCTACTATAAATCCACTGGTAGAAAACATGGCGTATCATGCAGGCGTATCATCAACATGGCATAACATACTTATGCCTGGTTTCTGAGGTACTTTCTGAGGTACTTTTAACTGTGGTTTGCCTGTTCATTAGCGCTATCGGTTAAATAACTTATAAAATTGCGTCTTTGAACACATCATCGTACGATAGTTATAACTAGGTTCAACTTAACTGACAATATTTGGCGTTTATCTATTCCATATCTTTTGTTTGACGTTTTTGTTGAATGTAAATAAATATTATATATTCCTTCTTAAATAGTACCATCTACTGTCGAGTTTGGTACTAATTTTAGGTTAACAGTTAACCCAAGTTTATCTGTTACATAACTTTATGGAATCAATTGTTATTGAACTCATAACTGGTAACCTCAGAAACCGGGCATTAGTGTTGTCAAAGTGTGTTCTTATAACACTATGTTGTTAATGTTTGTGTAGTATCAATATTCCTATCTTTTGTTTCACTTACAAAATAATAATTTTTGGAGGCGCCGGGTATCGATCCCGGTACCTCTCGCATGCTAAGCGAGCGCTCTACCATCTGAGCTACGCCCCCAGTCGAGTTTCTAGTGGAAATTGCATGAGATTTACTTATCGCTTGATACGTAACGTACGCAATAAAAACACTGGTTGTGTAATGCCAAGGTTTTATTATATATACTTGCTTGTAGGCAAACTAACAAACCATTCACTTGACAGAAAGTAGTTACCGTCGTTATGTTGTGCAACACCAAAGGATGCGTTGCGTTGTCTACCTCGTCAAGACTTTAACCTTATCGTTATTTCTCTCTGTGAGAGTATGGAAAAAGAATACTAATTTCTGCTGCCAGGCGGCCTGTCGTAAGAGGCGACAAAACAACCCACACCCAGGTGGTTGGGCGTTTCCCCGGCCAGGTTCTTCTAGTTCTTCAAGGCCGGCAGCACATAGGCAGCACCTCTGGTTTTGCTAATGTCCATAGGCAACGGTAAACACTTTCCAGCAACTCGAATCCTCGCTCGAAAATCTAAAGTAATGCAATAGTAAATTTAAAAAAATTATGAGCTATCTTTTAAAATTCAAATTTTGATCTGATACTTTCAGAAAGTTATTATTTTTTGTTCTATTATACAATTATACCGTAACGAGCAAAAAAATTGAATAAAACAAAAATTAAATTTTTGGCGATTTTTGAAATCGTAAAAATTTGGAGCGACATTTTGAATTTTTCTTTTGAAGTGTCCTTTTGGAGGAAGTTCTTAAAACATCAAAAACTAACATCTTTTCACACGAGCCTCAAAAAAAATAGTCCGTTTTTTTGCGCCAGTCTAATATATATAAATATCTTCAAACCAAAGTAAATATTTTAATCAGTTTCGTGGAGACTGTTATGTTTTCTTTGTTATAAAAAGTAGAGCATTTAACCCTACTTCACTAAGTTGTAGTTTTTATCCCCGCGGGTGTTCTACCCCATAAAAAGAATATGGAATGAGAGTCATCATTATCATTTTGGTTATTTCGAGCATCTGCTTGGGAGGCTAGGCTTTCCTGTTTTATTTCGCCATTTCACACAGCCTTCGGTATTTCATTTCATGAGATCAAGTTAATTTTTAAAATGTTTCATTTTAAGGAATCTTAAATTAAGCTGGCTGTATTTCGTTGGTTTAGCTGTGAATAACAATCTATGTATCCTTTCCCTTTTTCATACAATATAACAATGTATAAGAACTGAGTATAATGACTGTAGATGGGCTTTGCTATCCTGGTCGTTCTGGGAATATAACGAGGGCTCATTCAACAGATTGTATTTTGGACAAAAAAGTCCAACACCTATTTTGGTATTTTTATTTATTAATTAACTCTTTTTATTTTTTATTGCCTCCGTATGCGTGAGAATTCCAAGTTAGCAAAATTCACTAGTTTCTTTCTTAAAATATTGTAAAGTACATAAATATTTTGTCCAGAATGAAATAATGATCTTCCCATGTCGCTTCAATCTTTAGCTCTGTTTAAAATATCTTATCGTCTTCTGCTATCCTGGTTTATCTGGGAATATCAACATGGGTTTATGAAAATTAACGCGTCCGTGAGAAATAATTATTTTAGAGTTTACATAAAAAATGGGGGGGGGGGACAAATTATGGAATAGGAACCGGGTTTAAATCAATCTCCTCTTATCTTATGCAATCTTGTTATTTCTGAGAATAGAATAGATTTGGAAAATCGAAGAGCAAGCTGGAGAGAGAGAGAGCTGTGCAATTTTATTTCAAAAAATTAAATGTTTTTTGTTATTTTATTTGTTAAAGTGATTGTGATATATACGAAGTAGATAGTAGAACCTTTCACTTCTTCACCAATATGCGTCCCTTATTTTCATTTCTTATTGTTTCTGTCTAGAGAGTAAAGAGACAGGAGGTTGTCTCGAACTTATACATCCCTGGTAACTCTGGGAATATTAAACGGATCATTGGAAATTCATGTTTGCCGTGAGAAACTTTAGAATATTAATGTCAGGAAAGACCTAACCGGAGAAGCTATTGGTTTTTAGACAATAAAAACATTAAAAAGTATATTACTTATTTCTAATAAGGGCGCGCTTCATATTATGTTTTTGCATCTTTATTCTGGCTTATACATTTTTATCTACAAAAATATAGCTTTTCCAGTCCTAATGAGAATATTAAAGTAGATGCTTCCCTTTGTTTATCATTAATTATATCTTTTAAAGAACGTACGATGACAACTATATAATATATACTAAACTAGCTTCTGCCCCCGACTTCGTTCGCGTGGTGCGGTTTTTTTACTATTCCACGGGAACTCTTTAATTTTTCGGGATCAAAAGTATCCTATTGACCAGGGATACAAGCTACCACCATACAAAATTTCATTTAAATCGGTCCAGTCATTTCGGAGATTAGCCGGTACAAACAGACAGACAAACAGAGAAACAAAAAAATTGAAAAAATCTAAATTAGTTCTATTTCACTTCTTACATCCCCCTGACTCGGTTTTTATCATTATTTTTCATTGTACAGAAATTCGACCTCTACAGTTTTATTATATGTATAGATTACTAATTATCATATATCACATCAAACTCAAAAAGGTATACGTACCTAGGTATAATTTTATTAAGTTCCCTTTCTTTTATCTTAGCTATCGATGTTTCATAACCCTTATGCAATCCTGGTATTCCTGGGAGCGTAAAATCGATCATCGGAAATCGAAGTCCACCGTGAGAAAATTTCTGAAGAAACCATCAATATATACAACTCCTAAAATTATAATAGGTACTTCTATAATATTATGCTCCCCTGTTAATTCTGAGACAACATCCAATACGTGCTCCCATTTTCCATTAGCGAGCGATACTACTTATGAAACCATACTGCCTGCCTCCCTCATTACTGGAATCCTTATAAATAAATAAATTGCTATTTATTCAACAATAATTTCGTGTTTCTAATTTCATTTCATTTTTGTATATAGTACAAACTGTTCTAAAATTGTAAATGTGTTCGACGATAGTGCTTAGGGAAAACAAACAGATTAATTTTACTTAAAAAATATTGGAGGCGCCGGGTATCGATCCCGGTACCTCTCGCATGCTAAGCGAGCGCTCTACCATCTGAGCTACGCCTCTTTATTTGTACTATATAATACGCTCGTATTAAATTAACACAAGGTTGAAGTTGAATTGTACATAATCAAGCAATTACATTGCAAAACACGTTACACAATAATCGAAGCGTGATATCTTTAATATTGAAAATACGATATCAAATATTACAACCGTAAAACGTCACTAATAATTTATAATTAAAATAATAGATAGTAGATAGGCAGATATATAGGGTACTTTGATATAAGGGGTATTTTTTATTAATCGTTTTTATCGTTTCGAGGTCAAATGAAAAATACAATGGATGTTTGTCACCCAAATATTTTCGAAATCTGTTGGTCCGAATCAACCACCCCTTGACTTGTTTTGGAACGAAGTTCCTTTCGCACGTACTCTGCAACAGATGGGAGCGAGACGAAAATAACTTAAATCGAAATGAAAAATATTGACCGCTGTATATTATTTTTATACAATTACGAATTTTAATGTAAGGAAATATACGTTGTTTTAAAAATAAAAGGTTTGTAATCGCCGCGCCATTGTTATTTGGCCGTATTTGGACGCTGTCGCCGTTTAGGTTCATATGTTTTTATATAATTTTGAAACTACTTCCAAAAGGAGGAGGAGGTTCCAAATTCGAATGTACGTTTTTAACTTCGGGTTAATTTAATTTTGATATTTAAATTCAATTTCAATTTTTTTTATTGAAAATAAGTTCCACTGGAGAACACTTTTTGAAGGTCATACATATAAGTTAAAATTTAATTTTACTTCCTGGTCTAGGTACACCGCTTCGCAACGTCTTATTGCTGTTGAGGAGAAGAAGCGGCAAGAAACTCCCCAGCAACACGTCTAGCTTTTTTTCTTTATATTTCTTGTTCTATTTATATCTCAAGTTCTTTTTTTATAAGTTTTACTAGCTGACCCGCCAGACGTCGTCCTGCCCGGAAAAGCTTCAATCGATATGCCGACAGCATTAAAGTTTATAATTAACAAATAATAAATAGGGGTTGATCGTAGAGGGTTGAAAATTTAGGGTTGTATGTATTTTTTAATGCTGTATCATAAAAAATATCTAAAAATTAAAAAAAATTAGGGGTGGACTACCCTGAACATTTAGGGGGATGAAAAATAGATGTCCGATTATCAGACCTACCCAAAATGCACACAAAATTTCATGAGAATCGGTCAAGCCGTTTCGGAGGAGTTTAACTACAAACACCGCGACACGAGAATTTTATATATAAGATACAGAAGTATGTTACAGACTAACTTTTGAAAAAATAATGGAGTTATAGCAAACAGTGCATATTCAATAAGACATAGACACAATAAAAGGAAAGAAAAGTAAATTTTGTTGTTGTTTTACATAATACCACGAATACAATATACCAAGTTACCGCTTCCAGGAAAATTTGCTTGAGATTCCTGGAATAAAAATATCACACATTTTATTACATAAAATTTGGTATCGATCAGTCAAAAAATCACATTGGAATTCGATTTTCTTAATCTAGCCATTTTAAATAATTCCCAGAAATATTCCTGCGTGATTCCCAGGACATAAAGTAGTTCAGATTTTAAGTGTAAGAATTCATTTTTTGAAGTGAAACTTCTTTCGAATGTGATCTGAAGATCACAACGACACTAAAAAGAGATAAACACATATATATGTATAGGATAAAACCTGCTACTAGACAATGAAATAGAATACATTATATTTAATCATTTAAATACTGCACATACAGATAGAAATGTTTTAAAGTTTGGTTTTTCGTTAATACTTCAGATTTCGTGTTTTAAAACTTAAACATACCATGACGATATAATTAATATATTATACTTCACGAAATGTAAAATCCCTCCCATCCCTTGTCATACTTTGTTTCACTTCTACTGCGTGTGAACTCTGCACACACACACACTTTTTATAATAGTTTCAATGTACAGATTTATCAAAATTAGGCTTGTATATTATTATAGATAAATTTGTAAATGTCTATTACAACACGGTTCTATGATAAAGGGCATCATCATATTATCGGACAGAGGGACCTTATTTTCGGCGCTTACTTATGTAACTGTCCCGAATAATGCGGGGCTAATCCTGGAGGCTTCCCTTTGATCTGTCCCTTTTATAGACTATTTGATAGGTTGTCGTTACGTTGCGACTGTATTAGTACATGATTCAATTTGCTTTGTTATTACATTCCGAGTTATGGTCACCTTGAAGTACGTATCGTCAAGTTTAGTTTGTTCTTATTCCGTCATTGAAAGCCGCATTATAATCGCTCCAGTAGTTTTTACATGGATCTAGGGACCGATTTATCAATCATCAGATAAAAATTATACAAATTTAAAAAATGACTTGCATGAATAAAATAGTTGAATTGTTTCATTTTTTGTTACCCTGGTAGTTCTTCTCCACACAGATTGTGCTAGCTGTGTTAACAAAACTGTTTACGGATAAAAATTATTATCTCCTGCGTCATTGTACAAATAAATAAGTACCTACAACAAACATTGACGTGAAACTTCTATATAGATAGAAAAAATCCTAATACCCCCGTATTAGGATTTTTTCTGTGACGAAAAAGCATTAGGGTCGCGTAGAGAGGCGGCATACATTTTAGAGTAAACTACCGATGTTTTTTTTGGTTCCGGGTCGAATTCAGTTTGTTTGTTTGATAAAATAAAATATGTTTAAGTAAAAATTGAAATGTATGTTTAAATTGAAATGTACCTAACCTAACCAAATCATAATTTGCAGAAAACTTGCGCATAATCGAAATATGTGCTGGGATGGGACACATAGTAGAAGTGAAACTTCAACGGACAAGTGGAAAACGAATGGCAACGGACAAGTGGCAAAACGAATAGCAACCAAATTTAAACATAAAGTTTTATGGGTAGATTGTTAATGTCGTCCAATTTGAACACCTACCCGTAAAACTTCAAGTCAAAATTTTGTTGCGATTCGTTTTGCCACTTGTCCGTTGCCATTCGTTTTTCCACTTGGCCGTTGCCATTCGTTTTTTTAGCGACATAGGCATTTTTAATTCTTCTAAACACATATTTAAGTCATCAGTTGCTAGTACGGTTACTATAAGCTTCAAAAGGAATGTAATGTCTATATTTAGATTTAATCATTTAGTTGTGGTTAGTTTTCCTTTTAGAAGTGTCGCAATATTATGATAGATTGGATAATTAATTTTGGTGTAGTGTATGAGTAACTTGCTATTTATATTTCTGTTCTTCTTCTATATCATAAGTGTCCATTTTTGGTTTCGATGTATGTTTTGTTTGGCCTTAAACTTATGGAAATACTGTACGATACTCTGCATTTGACATATTATTTATGATTACTGTATAATTCTAGAAAAAAAGTAAAACTATGTTTTTTTGTTAATTAGTTGATTTTCAACTTAATTACTATGTGCATGCCTGAAAGGGCAAAAACATGTGAAACAAATTTATATATTGTCATCTAATATTTTACTGACCACGTTTTTAAAAGCAAATAAATGATTTGATTAGATTTGATACTTTTTAATAATAAATATAAAAAAAGCAAATCAGCCAAATTATTATTTATTCCACTGAAAACTTTTATCTGATGATTGAAAAATAGGCCCTAAATCATATGAACATGTATAGTGGTGCGAGTAGATGCTTTGTATATACAAAGAGATAATACACTGTGTAACTCGTTTAAGTTATGACATCATAACTTGCTATTCTCGTACAAACTATAGGAGATTATGGGGTTTTATAAATTGATAACAAGTAGCGAGTTGAGTTGACAGTCAAAAAGTCAAGCTTTACGTAATTAATCTTTTCCAAATCGACAACAATTGTGAGTTTTTTTGTTGTTGTGGCTACATAATTATGTTATGGTTTTCTAGATTATTTAAATCATTTGTGCCCGGTTTCTGAGGTACTTTTAATCTGTTCGTTAGCGCTATCGGTTTAATAAATTATAAAATTGCGTTTCTGAACACACCATCGTACGATAGTTAAACTAGGTTCAACTTAACTGACCAATATTAGGCGTTTATCTATTCCATATCTTTTATTTGACGTTTTGTTGTTGAAGTTTTTGTTTGATGTAAATAAATATTTGATAATTCCTTCTTAAATAAATACATCTAGTGGCGAGTTTTGGTACTAGGTGTAGGTTAACAGTTAACCTAAGTTTATCTATTACATAACTTTATGGAATCAATTGTTATTGAACTGATAACTGGAAACCTCAGAAACCGGCTATTAGTGAGTATTAATTTAAAGCGGCTGTTTTAAATTAAAGCAAAGTGAAAGTAGTGTTATCCGTGCGCAATGAAGGTTACTTGATACGCATATAGGTACGTAACATGCTACTTGGCTTAATATGTAAATTGTCACATACAATAAATGTTGTTTGTAATAGTAGTGAATTAAGTGTTTGTAGGTATCAGGGGGCGTAGCTCAGATGGTAGAGCGCTCGCTTAGCATGCGAGAGGTACCGGGATCGATACCCGGCGCCTCCAATGGAAGTTGTTTTTTTTACTTTGATTTCTTTAAGGCATATAGCAACGCCAACGTCCTTGAAGATCTTTTGGTACTTATTTTTTGGGATTCTATAGACGCGGTTGTTTTTCAAATGCATTATTATTTTGTTGTGAATAAAAGTAGTATTTAAAAAAAAAAAAAAACCAAATTATTTATCTCTTTTATTATTTATCTATAAAGAGGTAGAAGAATTTATATCCTGGTTTGATAAAAACTGAAGGAGTAAAATGAATTTTCATATGAATAATTTGGTGTTTGTTTTCTTAACTTGAAATAACTATAGAAAAATTACACAGAAACCACGTCTCATATAATATTTTTCTTTTGCTAAATTAGTGATTAGTAAGTAAATTTCGAAAGAAAAGTTGTTTCGTTTGTCTTTTTGCGGCAAGAGGACCTTAAGAGATTTTCTAATTTTGACACCTCCTATTGAAGTGTCATCAAATTTTCAAAACAGGTTAAATGAGAATATTTTTCATTTAGACCACCCGTAAAGTATACATCTGAGGAGGTTTCAACTGTGTTAATGACATGATAGTAAGCGCAAATAAAAAAGCTATAAAAAGGACCATCATTGTGGGTTATTCGTACTTGGTGTGCAAAAATAAATTCTTTCTCAGGGTTAATAGGGCGTCATAAACTTATAGAAGTACTGTGATTGCTTTATAGTGGTATATTAAATAATTCTTCAGATAAAGAGTATCCTCCATCGGAAAAAGATTTTCAAGAACTTAAGCTAATAATAATATTTCAAATTATAATACCACGAATACAAGGGTTTTAAATAAATATGGCCATACCTATATCTTATCAAACGTTTATTTGCTTTACTATCGATTGAAATTTGCCACAAGCTCCAGTGATTGAATAGTAAGGATAGGGAACCGGTTATTAATAAACTGCTTTCATCAAAAGACATGAGAAAGTAAGTAAGAGTAGTAGGCTTTGATAGTAGTGTCTTCTTCAATTAAATGTTATTCTCAGGAATATTGAGGTAGCATAAAAATGATAAAAGTGTTTCCATGGCTTACTTACAATGCATAAGAGCCGATGTCTCTATTTCAAAAACCCTAGAGCGATTGATATGCCATAATTTTCAAGAATATTCCCAAGAACACCAGGATTGCAAAGGATGTGTGAACAATCATTCAGTAAGATTTATATATCACAACGGGAAAAGTGTGGTTGTTGATTTGCTTTACTATATTACACACCCCCCCCCCCCCTTACCCTTCCCTCACGACCTTTGGTTCTCATGGATATTTCTAGTTCCGAATAGTCATTTAATATTCCCAGATATACCAGGATTACACAAGACATAAAAAGATTACTATCTTGATAATATTTGATGCTAAAGAAAAAATCTTGAGAAGTAAGGCTAGTAATACTAAATGAATGTTTTTGCCTTCAAAAATTAAAAGGAACGTAATATGTGAATTTGCTTCCAAGTTTGACGTAGTTTACATGATAGAACCCACGCTGTTGTGCGAGTCGTACCAGGATCGATTCCCGACTTCCAATTAGAATCTATTTATAATTATTTGTTCCAATTGAAATCCTTTTGATTATTGTCTGTCACCAGATAACATGTTCACGCTTTCATTTGTTTCGTTAAGGGTGAAGTATAGAAGTGCCAATTAGACCAGGGATTCCCAAACTATTAGGGAAGAGACCCCATTTCCAAAATCAACTATACCTCAGACCCGCATAGCCCAATTACTTTAACAATCTCTAGTTTTTTTCGTATTGATACAAAATACTTATTACCAATATAAAAACTTTGTGATTGGTTAAGTGAGTAAACTCATTTTCTCATAAAAAAATAAATAGACTTAACATTCAGTAAATATTATTCATTCTTATAACAAGTTGGCACACGTACCACAGCTTATATATCTTGAAGCTTATATATCAGTATCTTGAAAGTTTCAAATAAGAATTAGTGTTAATTGATAGTGATTTTTGGGTTCGGAGACCCCTCCGACCCCAAAAATCAGTTTTGGTTTATGTGGACCCCTGGGAGTCGATAGTGACCACTTTAGGAATCCCTGAATTAGAATAACTCTTAATGAAACAGTTGAATAACATTTCTGTTGATTGATCAATGCATTTAATAATGAAAATTGTTACGGGCGCCAGATAGTCGTCGGAAAGTGGTCGGTCAACAACATTAATAAGTTCATTTCGTGTTCATTGTGGCGTCCTTAACACGCGTCGATTAAAATTTCCATCATTTATCATCCGGAATGGTGTTTTATTATTTAACTAGCTGTCCCGGCAGACATCGTCCTGCCTGGAAAAGCTTTAATCGATATGCCGACAGCAGCGCCACCTACCGGGTCCAATTGTGAACCAACTCAGAAACTTTCTTTTGCTCGTGCACAACAACTTTGCTAAAGATCGTCACATGATCAATTGTATAGTTTACGATTTTATAAAGGACCTACAGACAAACATTTATTTTTATATATAAGAAGAAGAAGATTTAATTCATAATCTGGTACACTACTGATAAAAGTTTTTAGCTACGAGTTTTCGAGATTGTTTTCAATTATTGCCCATATATTTCAAAACATTTCTTTAACTTATACTCATTTATGTCTAAACATGCCCGTGCGCAGAAGGTTTGCCGATAGCCTCATGATATCACGCGTCGATGGTCAGTAAGGTTGACAACACAGGTTACATAAATAGTTGTTGCAATAAATTTATTATCTTAAATATATTATATACTTTACAGAAGTATATACAATAATAGTAAGTAATGCAATAAAATATATGTAAGTAGTAAAAAATATTTATTCTTTGCTTATATGTATACAGTCTAACCCCCAGAAGCATTTGCCTGATAAAAAGTATTTACGTCTAATCATTCTCTAGCCAAATCACTGCCTATTTTCAATAGACTTGTGAAGGATTATTATAGCTCAAATAGCTCAAATTAAGGATGCGGCAGTTATTGTCATATTTTTCTAGTTTTATATTTATTTATGTAAGTGTATTTTATAATATTTATTTACATATATCGTATTAGTATTATTTTATATTCTTATTAATGTATGTATTTTATATCATGTATGTATATATTTATAGGATATTGATTCGGTAGTGAGAATAATGCAATATACCTCTGTTGTTATTAAATTTTTTATCCATCAAAAGATTGTCTGGAAGAAATCGCTAATAGCGATAAGACCGCCTATTGTAGTGTAGAATTTTATTTCTGTTAACTGTATCTTAAAAACACAACAAAACATAATCATTCTCAACGCTTTCCTATATTTCCGCGCTCCTTAGCATCGCTTGTTGTAAGCCCATTTGCAAAAATATCATCCTTTATAACCGGTTTTGTTGGACCTAACTTTTTACCTGGACCCCTCGGAGGCGGTATAGCTGGACACCTCTCATAAGACACATGCAAAGTTTCCAGATTAAGTATTGATAATTTCCCCAATTTTATCAATTCATTATGCTTAAAGTTACATGACATACAGATCGTCGTCATTAATAGATATATTCTAATTCCTAGCTCAATTTTTTACGAACCAAAGATAAAAGTTTATATCATGTACCTTAAAATTATTTCAACCAAATTTTTTTGGATATAGAACTGCAGACATGCCGATTATTGTAAAACATGGCTGCGGTAAGCCGTAGTATATTGTATTCGCCTTTATTGACTAAAAAGCAACTCTTTTTCATATTGTTAAGTTAAATATAGTTTTACAACTCCACAACGATAACAAATTAACATCAGCTGTAATACGTTAGTTAAGGGCATTACAAGTTTACAGATATAGTTAGTTGGTCCTTCTCCCTGCGAGGTCGAAAACTTTCGACACCTTTTAGACGGTGCTATCAACTTGATTACCAACTGAGAGGATTATAACATTGCGTTGATTTATGTCTACTATATTTATATCTGATTTATTTTTTATTGCTGGAATCACACAAACAGGCTGAAAGCCTACCTGATGGAAAGTCGATAGATAACGATCTATAAACATTTTCAATATTAGACGTGCTTCTAATTTGCTGTGGGCCACGAAGGAATCTCAAAAATCTTTTTTAAAGTTGTATCGTAGCGCTCTAGAAAATTCTAAACTCATTCTATATTCCTTAAATACTTAATAGAAAATTTCTTACGAACCTTTGGGTACAGTAGCGTAGCGGCTCAAAGATGGCGCACACCTGGTCGATGGCAAGCGGTCCGTTGATGAAAAAAGTACAAATGAAAACATGTGTAATGCAGTATATTATTTCCCTCCTATAAGTTTAATAACAGTAAATAAATTTTAAACTGGGTGCTTTAATGAAAATAAATCTTGTTTAACAAGCAGTTTTATAAACAGTACTCGATATTTCTCGTTTTGAAACTCCGCTAACAGCGGATTTAGCAAAGACTTGCGTTGCTGGATTATCTTGTAAAATACACCTCTCTTCATGCGACTATTTGACTCCTCTTCTTAGTTTATTTTTGTCTTCTTATGAAGGTCTATGTTTTTTTATCAAACTCAATATCTCTCTTATCTAGTATTTTAGAATCATTATATTAATACGTGAAGCAAAAACTTTGTACCCCTTTTTATAAAAATTGCGCGGACGGAAGAGTATGAAATTTCACAGACTTATAGAAATGGAGTGCAGAATGCTAATATATTTTTTAAATTATTCAAAAAATACATTAAATCAATAAAAAAACAATACACATACTACCATGTATGTGACACACACGCGCATTTATACTCTTTTGTTTAAGTCAAATTAACAGTGTATGTAGCCTTGGCGAAATCTGTAATTATAGAAGTACCTTGAGAGCAGAACCTTAATAATGTTCAAACTTAAAATTTAAATTAATTATTGACGAATTTCGACCACTAGTATCATTAAATATTGAATCGAGATTTGTCACGTACATTTAGTTTATGAGACCCTTTCATATAAACTTGGAGATTACATTATCTACCATAAAAAAATCTGTGTTTGTTTTCTCTATTGAAAAAAGTACTTGATCATCAAGTTTCATGAAACAAACAAACATCCAATCATTCAAACAATGTCACTTTTCAAATCTTAATACGGAAAAATAATATATTATTATCAAAGATACTGCCCGACCTCACGTCAGGGATTTCGCTTGAATGACATCATAGAAGCAACGAGACGCGTTCCCGTGCTTCACTGAGCATTACTGATGACTGATGAAACACAAATGCAAAGTGAATTTGATTGATGGTTGCCGGGAAAGCCCTGGGGAGAACCACTGTCGCTGGGTATACACCACATTTTTCCCTTCCTGTGTAAAATACTCTTTCTTCACATCTTGAGACAATAAACAAAGATACCAATTATGAATGTATCATTAGACTTCCAGCCGTCGTTTCATGATTTGATTTTTATACAAAATTGCTTTGACTAAATTATGAAATATTTATTATAAGTAAAAATCTTTTCATACAGTAATACTAAAGATTCTATCGTAGGTTTGTTCGAGTAAGTTTCGTATCTAGGAAATTAGTTCCGAAATATTGATATTAAATGTTTGCGTGTTATTTTTAATTTAAGGGGAAATTCCTAGCTACTTGTATAGAACCATTCCTGTGTTTATGAAGTTCTCGTATTTTCGAGCGAAATAATTTCAATTATCTTATAAGCTTGCTAACCGCTACCGGACGTTACAGTAACTTTTATCCTCGTCCTAAAAATAAACCTGTGTTTTCTTCCTTTCTTATTGTTTTATTAAAGAAAAATAGAAAGATATATTCCACTGCAGTAAATTCCATAAATGTGATAGGTTTTCTACGTATTTCATTCATGTAAATAACATCTGAAACGTTGACTAAGAACTCTCCCGTAGAAATGTTTGTACAATTCTACGAACACCGGTGGGTTTAATTTACTCGGAACCCGGTTTCTAGTCAGCAACCGCTGTAAAATGAATTCGCCTGGACCGTAACCACAAACAACTACGGCTAGGCTTTCATCAAGCTTTTGTTATCAAATTGTTATTACTTTCTGAAGTGTTATGGTGTCCTAGTACTAACAATATAAATGCTAATGGTATGCTAATAGTTGGTATTTAATAATAAAAATAAACGTGTGCGTCTGGGGATGCCCGAGGGAGAAGTGATAGCTTAAACCAATCTAAATTGTACTATTTAATATTGAAATTCTTTAACTTGAGAAAAGCTTAGGTTATTACTTAAATTTTATGTATATTAATATGATAATGTAAGGAAAGGTTATTTATTAATAAAATCTTTTATTGATTATAAAATATATTTTATTCTTAGTTACAATTCTTGAATATGTGCATTAGAATTTTGTGTATGTACATTATTAGTATCATTATTTAATCTAATTACCGAAATACGGCGTTGTGGGTTAGAGTGAGAGAGGAGGAGCTTGCCTACCTATGCCGTATGCATGAGAGAAAGGGAAGCCAGACAGACTGGCGCCGTAACGCGTTGCGTAACGAAGCAGTTTACCCTCCCATAAGAAGTTATCACTTTAATAAAACTTAACAGTGACGCACATTAACTTTTAAATATATCTCTCTCTTACAGATCTTCTCATCGAAATGCTGGGTGTGCTGGCGAGTTATAGTGTCACCGTAAAGGAGCTGAAGCAGCTTTTCAATGCAATGAAAGCGGTGAACGGAAAATGGGTATGAAATTTAAATGCAATTTTAATATGTATTAACAGATTAAACTTCGACAAAATATTTCAAGTACCAGTAATCATTCAGAAACAATGTTTTGACGCTATATTGCTTGGAACTATCATGCTGACAAAGAATAATAAATTAAAAATATTATGTAGAAGTGCTAAGGGTTGTATTCGAATGGAAATTCCGTCCCCACTTTGCAATTATCTTTTAGTTCTGCTAAGACAACAAGTACTATAGGAAAATTTTGGTATTCGACGAGTAAATGTCTAAACGCGCATGGCACAAACGAAACGTTCAATTAGTGGTTTCGCAAATGCACCCCGAACGCTTGCTGTGCGGTTTGTTGGTAATTACTAGCCGGTAGTCAACTTGTTCTCTTTGTGTCTATGTTGTCCTGGTAAAAGGGTGCGCTTGTATTTTTCACTTTTCTTGTTTTTGTTAAAAAACTTTTTGGCAAGGTTTTTCAAGCGATTTTTATTACACTGCGCTGATTTAAGGATACTTTGTCTAAAATCAAGGAAGTATAATAAGATAAAGAGAGTAGCAATCTCTTTAAGGCCGTGTCCACCATCTCATCTATGTCAGGTCTCTAATGGTCGGTACTTTACTATTCAACTTATATCAAATTTTTAAACGATAGTAACGCAAACGAACTCTTGTTAAGACATAGGGAAGAGTTATTAATCAATGTTGTGCCAATAAAGTTTTTAAGAGTTGCTACATGATTTTCAAAAAATATTCAGTTTATAATTTTTCTTAGGATCTTTGAAAGGAATCTTTTGTCGTGCAGTGTTATTTTTATAAAGTGTTAAACTATTGGTTAAAAGTGTTTTATTTAGCATTCTAGTTAGATACATTTATTTATTGCGGGTGTTTTGTTCCAGCCGCGGCACTCCGCTAAGCTGCTGAACGTGCTCCGCCAGATGCCGCATCGCAACGGGCCCGACGTGTTCTTTAGTTTCCCCGGACGGAAAGGCTCGGTAAGGGATTTTCTCGCCTGTTCCATTGATATTTTCATTGTTTCTCTTTGTTTTGATGAAAATGTTTATGTTTTTTCCGGAATACACTGAGTTTGAGGAGGTTTGTTTACTATGTTTTCTTTTATACAGTACTAGAGTCTGCCCCCGCGTGTTGAAAATCCCCCGAAATCCCAAGCGGTAGTTTATCCCCATCTTGACATATGACATGTGTACTGACTGAATGAGAATTATCCAATGATCTATTTATATAAATAAATTGCTAGCAAATATTAGTTTACTTAAATTTAACAATGGCCATCCACTTATAATAATTTATAAAGCCATCATACTCGTACGTATCCATTTGTATTATTAACTCTATAAGAGTAGTAATCATATACTGAAATCTCCGTGCATTCATAATAAAGACCATTCGTGTATTTAATTTGTAGCGAAAAAAGTCCACCCTTACCTTATCTAAAGTTATGAAGCCCTAGTATTCCTGGGAATTATTCCGAATTGTAAGTTGGAAGCACAGGCAAAAAAGACGGGATTAAAAAAGAACACAAAAAAATATTTATTGTCCTGGTATTTGTAGGAATGATTTTGTGCAATCCCGTGCAACCCTTTAATTTTTTTCTTAGAATCATATGTGTAGTAAATTTAATACTAATAAAAAAGTGTGATTTGGAGGCGCCGGGTATCGATCCCGGTACCTCTCGCATGCTAAGCGAGCGCTCTACCATCTGAGGTACGCCCCCAGTTGCTATTTTAGTCTAAAAGCGCTAACTGTAGAAACCTCGAAGTACTATAATTATAACAATTACTATCAATAAAATACGTATGATCTAGAAATGTAATATTACGAAATTGCTGACACAAGCCTTTCACTTACGTGCTTTGGTTACCTGGTGATATTTTATGTAAAATACAGGTTGACTTCTATACTGTCACTTTTGGGCATTCTCCAAACTCTATAATTAATATTCCTCCGTAATATATTCCACACATTTCTTACACATCTTTTCCTATTTTATGCAGATGCAAGAGATGTACATTATGTACCATTTAGTTGAAAGTTGAGAGGGCAAGCAAATTGATGAATATGAATACATTCAAAGAGTTAAGATCGTATAATTATTACGTTTATTGTGGTGTGATATTTATAAAAAATCGAAATGTGTGCTGGGACACATATTAGAAGTGAAACTTCAACGGACAAGTGGAAAAACGAATCGCAACGGACAAGTGGAAAAACGAATAGCAACGGATAAGTGGCAAAACGAATCGCAACGGACAAGTGGAAAAACGAATGGCAACCGATAAGTGAAAAACGAATCGCAACGGACAAGTGGAAAAACGAATCGCAACGTACAAGTGGAAAACGAATCGCAACGGACAAGTGGAAAATCTTCAACTGACAAGTGATAAAATGAATCGCAACAAAATTTTAACTTGAAGTTTTACGGGCAGGTTTTCAAATTGGACAAGTACATTAACAATCTGCCCGTAAAACTTCAAGATAAAATTTTGTTGCGATTCATTTTATCACTTGTCAGTTGAAGATTTTCCACTTGTCCGTTGCGATTCGTTTTCCACTTGTACGTTGCGATTCGTTTTTCCACTTGTCCGTTGCGATTCGTTTTTCACTTATCGGTTGCCATTCGTTTTTCCACTTGTCCGTTGCGATTCGTTTTGCCACTTATCCGTTGCTATTCGTTTTTCCACTTGTCCGTTGCGATTCGTTTTTCCACTTGTCCGTTGAAGTTTCACTTCTAATATGTGTCCCAGCACACATTTCGATTTTTCGCAGGTTTACTGCAAATTATGATTTGGTTAGGTTAAGTACATTTTAATGGTGTATGTAATACGCTACCCACGCACCGACCATTTTTTACGTCAACACTTTTGTTGTTCGTTGTCGTTCACTTTTGTTATGACTTTCGAAAAACTGAACAGTTGGCAAAGTTTTCTTGTTGTTATTTTTGTTTACTCAACAAACTCTATTTATTTATTTATATTTTTTTTACACATACCACAAATAGAGGCAGTGATGCCTTGTCACGTGGAGAGCAGAGCTATAGTTCGATGCAAACTTAAGTTTGCCTCCATTAATAGCGGCTCGGAACATCGCACTTTCCGATGCGCAGAATGCGATTTTAGGTATTAGAGGGACGAGGTCGTCGGAGAACGATGTATATCCTCGCTCGCTCTCTCGCTCGCTTTCTCGTTTGCGGGACTTCCCCGGCGCTCGGCTCGGCTCACCAAGTCTGCCACTTTAGAGCTTTCGAAGCTAGATATAGCGCTATTTAGGGCAACCCAGCTCCCAATTTTATTAAGCAACTTCCAGCGCAAAATCTTGCGCTTTTTATAATATGCAAATATCTAATTAATTTTATAATAAATATATTTATGAATATCTAGACTAATATTATAAAAAGGAAAGATAAGATTGGTTTTTGCTTGCATGAAGAGGCTCCGAAATTACTGAACCGATTTGAAAAATTCTTTCACTGTTGGCAAGCTACGCTATCCCCGGGTGACATAGGGTATATTATATTTACAAAAAAATTAGGGATCATTACTAAAACTCCAATAATGTAGTCCAAGGTATAAAAAAAATACCTAAAATCGCGTGCGCTGCGAAAACTATTGATGATAAAATAACAAATAAAATAAATTACTGAACCGATTTGAAAAATTCTTTCACTGTTGGCAAGCTACGCTATCTCCGGGTAACATAGGCTATATTATATTTACAAAAAAATTAGGGATCATTACTAAAACTCCAAAAATTTAATCCAAGGTATAAAAAAAATACCTAAAATCGCGTGCGCTGCAAAAACTATTGATGATAAAATAAAATAATGTACTACGACTTTGTAGAACACATCATTATTTACAAAAAGTATCGCGACAACATATATCTAACTATTATAGTTATGCCACAATAAGCGTTTTTTTATTATAAAAAATTAATTAAAATGCCGCCGCTAGAAAAGGCTTTTTATTTGTATCTTGATATTAATCCTTATCAAAATAAATTACTTCATATTCAAGAATGCTTCAATACCTTTATATAACTTTTTGAATTATTCAATTCAGACATTCCATTCGAAAGATATCACGAGTTTAAAAATGTAAGAATTAGTGACGGTGATCACGTGACTGTGACATCTTTTCGTGAGTCAAAACTCCATAAGACCCCCTCTATATAGAAGTTTCACTTCAAAACATAGTCATCATATTACACACAAACAGCATACGGTTACACAACTAAAGACTGAAACCTCTGTCGCCAAATTTTAATTATAAATTAAATCGTTTGCATTTGTGTACGGTGAATATAATACATCCAACGTGTCATGTGTACATAATAAATGATTTATAAATGCAACGTTGAAACCAAAATTATTACGTCGAACGTTAATGTAATAATAGTGATCATTCAATGTGCTGAACTCACGCAAAAAAAATATATTTTATACCAATCTATATCCACGGGAACTATACCATCTTCGGTATAAATAAGTTTGTTTTCGTTATCGAAGTTATTGCATATACAAAATTTCTAATTCTTAAATAATGCGACACATTGCGGTGTATAAGCGCTTAACCGGCGTGCATAAAGTAGGAAGTAGAGATATATTTCTGAATTTTCTGACCGTTAAAGAAAGAACAAGCAGTCAGTTATATATTCAATAACATCCAAACAGACCCTCAATGAATATATTAAAAGTGTGGGTATTTTAATACACTAGCGGTCTGGGCAGACGCTGTTCTGGTCTAAAAGGACAAAAATTTAGAACCCCATCCAAGCGCCACTTGCAGGTCTAATTTTGAATATAAACCATCCCCGGGACGCCACTCAAACAGACATAAATTTCATCAAAATCGTAGAACCTGATTCCAGATATTCCGTCAAGTATTTTGTTTACTTTTAGTACGGATCCCTAATTTTTATATAGCCCATATTAATCATGGATAATGTAGAATTCGAATGATGAAAGAATTTTGAAATCGGTCCAGTTGTTTTTGAATTTATTCATTACAAATATACAAAAATACAAATCTTTCCTCTTTATAACAGTATTACAAGTTACGCAGGACTCGAATTAAAATGTCGTTGGAATTACTATAGAATTTATTAAAACTATACAAACACGTATAACATAGGTACAAATATAACTAGACACTACGAGTACAAACTGCACGATTCAATAACACGCGCAAAGTACGTCACTATATCGCTCATCAAATGTCGTCTTGCTTTTATCGTGGTTCTCGCTAGACTGCCTCTCTCCGCATTGGGCCATTGCTTTATAATGAATGCACCGATGCCATACCTGGCAAGCTTCGACGCAATCCTGCCGTACAGCCATAAACGGGTACAATACAATATGATGTTTTCCTTAGTTACAAATTTTAAACACAAAGTAAACAAAAGAAGTTCAAATGCGGGGGGAAAAAGGTAATAAACTACGTTTTATGACAGGTAGGTGTGCCTTCACCTTTGTCGGCATGTAAAAATAGTATAAATCTATAATATTACAATGATGAGACAACACGTCTTTGCGTCTTTCTTCAGTGTGCACCTGAAATAGATTTAATTTATAAACAGCACCCATATATACACACTTAGTGGTCGACCTCACCCTGATCTGCCCTCCGTCTAAATTTTTATTTTGCAAGGCTTCGAGGCGTCTCATCTATCATTGTGAGGAATAAGGGCTGGTTTATACACAGAATTTATTAAGGCGCATTTTTCCTGAAAACAAATTAAAAGTCGACCCCTGTGACTGGGTAATTATTTAAGCAACAGCGACGACCGGACCTGTTTGTAAGGCGTTTTTAATGAAATCTTTAACGTTAAAGGAACGTAAAGTATGGAACGTGTTTGTTTCTGCCTCACATTTAAGATTTTTCTCATTATTTTATTCGAGCTCTTTATATTTTAATCCGGTAAACAATAATTCAACTAAGCGCAGTACTTTTGTGGTACTGTAATGTCTTTGCTTCGTCGACATACTGTTACGACCTAGAAGCCGACAAAAACGAATTCACACCTGCATACCTGTAAAAACATACTTTATTACGTTTCGGCGTTTGGACTTCTTTTGTTTACTTATGTATTGGCATGCGTTTGCTAATTATTCTAGAGAACAGTCCATTGTTTTATTGATCTCGTTTATGGTCGTTGCGGTCGACTCATTAGCCAGGTGTGTCGGATTTAAAGTACAAACTGATTCTAGGAAATTTGGTCCACGCGGCCGGTCAAACATATTGCATCTGTATAGTATAAAGCAATGCCCCGATTGAGGTAGTCGAGCGATAACCACGAGCGAAGCGAGATGTGTGTACTACAATCGGTAATCTAATAAGTGACAGACTTTGCGTGTGTTATTGAATTACGATCTTCTGCATTACGTTTGGACTTGTTGTGTTCGGATATATTTGTATCTGTGTTATATGTGTTTGTATAGTTCTAATAAACTCTATAGTAATTCTAACGGCATTTTAATTCGAGTCTCGCGACTCGTAACAATACGTTATCCTTCCACGTTTAACTACAAATAAGGCAAAATCTTTAGCTACATCTGCGTGACATAATCACTTAATCTAACATTATCCCAGATGGACCAGGAATATAAAAGTTTCCTTGAACATTTTCAAACGACGATGTATGTTTAATACGTTTGCCTACTTAGCCAGATTGTATATCACAATTTTCTCCGAGAGCGTCGTGCGAATAGGGCCATGCCTCTGCGACAGATGTGGAATGATGAACTTCCGCAACTTTAATGCCTGAGCTATCGCGTATTATGTTGCTCTTAATAACACGGCTCCTTTGAAACTTAAACTACCTCGGGAAACCACAAATCTCAGTTAATACTACTCAAAATGTTCAGTTGTATTCGGGCATTAGTTTTCCGATCTTGTTCTTAAATAATAAACTACTGTAGAGTCCCTCCCAAACTGCTAAGCCAATAAACAATACCCGTGTTCCTGTCGAACTTATGAGGGACTTCCTCAATATTTAACGTGGAAACAGATCGATACTAGGCGAGCAGAACACTTTGGGAGCGCCGTTTAACCGGCCCAACCTCGTCCTTATTGGCAATTCTTATTCAAATACGGCCCATAGCCGTAATCCGTGTGACATACTGGGCTATCTGTGTGTCTGTTTTTTCCTTATTTATCGCCGTCCCGCCCGGAGCCGGTCCATTTCTCTCTGTCTTGCTTATCCGGGATCTGACGTGGAACTGACGCTTCTTAGCCGCTTCTGCTTGCCTGGTACTTTAATACGGGATAAACATGTGGCCCGAGTGATTTATGTTCTAAGTAATGAGGTCATAAAAATGGTATTTATGTTGTTGTTTTACTTTGTTTTCAAAAATGAAACAGAAAATATGGCATCATAAATAATATTGATCAATTAATGTTGTTTAGTTTTTTTTATTATTATTATTGCACCAATTCAGCAGACAGGCAGACGGCCCACTTGATGGAAAGCGGTTACCATCGCCTATGGACATTTGCAACACCAAAGGTGCTACAAATGCGCTGCTGTTCTTTTAAGGGAGACTGGAACCTGGTCACTAATGCCGGAACACAACTCAAGGTTGTTATGGCGACATACTCTAGATCAGGGGTGGTAGCCATCCAGTCGGGCAAATGCCCTACCACCTGGCTGTGGGTTGTTTTATCGCCTCTTACGACAGGCCACGCGGCCGCAGGAAATTGTATTCTTTCTCCGTTCCTGCACGGATAAAGTAATAGGCAGGGTGCGTCAATTGTAGCTTTAACTCAAAATCAAATAAAATATTTTATTCGCGCGTTCTTATTTTATAATGTTACCATATTTTTAGTGGATTCAGCGTGCAAATTTTTTTTTAAACTTATAAGTGTACATACTTATTTGGTTCCAATTTTTATTACTTGTTTCAATTTTATAATTATTTTTATCCTTAAATCTAATAAAGTACTAAACAATACACAATTTAAATTTATGTATTTTTCCAGTAATAGTAATATGCTACAAATATTATAAATATATTTAAACACTTAACATTCATTCTATCTTATCACCTATATTTAAAACTTATTATTTAGGAACTTCCGATACACTGTAGTAACATTTTTTACTATTGGTTTTTTTAGTTGTGATTTAAATAATTTATTTTAAGTGCTTTCAGTTCTTTTTGAATTTTATTATATATTATTGGGGCCATACATACTATACTTTTGTACATAACGTTGTTTTTGCAGGGTGCAATCTACCTTGTTATTAAAGAATTCCCAGAAAAATTCCCGCTGGATCCCAAGTGTAAAAAGTAACGCAGAGTTTAAGTCTAAGAATTAACTGTCGATCAGCGAAAATCGCATCGAAATCGGCCCAGTAGATTTTAAGTGAATCCCGAACAAACAGACAAATAGATAACAAATATGCATCGTGTTCTCCATCGTTTATATAGTCTGTTCCATATAAACATGGCATGTTTAGAAAATTATAGATTAGCAGTACCAGCGAAACTTCGTTCGCGTTTCCATGACGATGACATATTTGTTGTTGAACTTCAACGGCGCGGGGCTCATCGGCACCAAAACAATGCGACTGCAGCGCCCCGTTATTCCTATATTCGTCTATTTCACGGAAAAAAGTAATATGTCCGGTATATGTGCTAGATGTGTGTCGATTTTTATGTAAATGCGTTAGGTATCCCTGTAGTAGTATTGGTAGATAGTGTTTTAGTTTTCACGTGATGCTTTAACAGAGAGATCGACGGACGAACAAAAGTTCTAAAAGTTACATTACGAAATCTGCTGGTCTGAATATACCTCCTAATTTTTTCCTCTTTTTTTAATTAATTGCTCGACCTTTACCTAGCTGCAGATTTATTATAGTATAGGTATAAGATTTCCAATCTTACTAACACATCAGTACTTCTGACTCTAAAATTATATTCATTATTATTACTGTTGTGAATTTAAAGGGATTCTATGTTAACTGAATATTACTTGTTGCAGGCGGTAGTGCTACCACCTTTGGCGAGGTGGCCTTATGAAAACGGCTTCACATTCACCACTTGGTTTCGACTGGACCCCATCAATTCAGTCAACATTGAGCGGGAAAAGCCGTACTTATATTGGTAAGAATACTGCGTAAAAGTTTTATGATCCTGGTATGGCAAGTGTATCCCTGCATAAATAACTGCATACGACCATGATTATAAATAATTGTTTTTATTTGCATGAGTTCAGCAGACAGGCGTGCACCTGATGGAAAAAGTTTACCGTCACCTATGGACTTTGATAACACCAAACCTGCTAACAATGTACTGCCGATCTCTAATGGGAGACTGGAGCCTGGCCACTAATGCTGGAACACAACGCAAGGTTGTTTTGGCGGCATAGTCTATAACAGGGTAAGGTAGCCATCCAGACGAGTAAATACCCAACCACCTGGCTGTGGGTTGTTTTGTCGCCTGTTATGACAATACGCCTGGCCGTAGAAATTGTATTTTTCCTCCGTTCCTGCACGGTTAATTATTATAATAACAATAAAGTAAAGTATTTACCACGAATAAATCATAAAATCGCAAACGGTTTGATCAGGTAAAAATACCTACAATATGCATGTATAAGCCGCGCGCAGAAGGTTTACTACACTTGTGTTTATTTTTTTATTATTCTACAGTTTCAAGACGAGCAAAGGTGTCGGCTACACGGCTCATTTTGTAGGCAACTGTCTCGTGTTGACGTCTATGAAGGTCAGGGGTAAAGGCTTCCAGCATTGCGTCAAATATGAATTCCAACCGAGGAGGTAAGCATTTATTCCGTTTTAGAAAAAAGACGATGTCGATTATAACATCCATTTTTACTATAGAGTTATTTATAATATCGGCCTATAAAAGCATCACTAGCGTTCACGATGGATCGGCGGGTTTGACTAAATATGCAGTTTTAATCTTGATCATTTCCTTCACCGTCAATCTGTGGTGATTGCAACAATATGCATATCAGTTCAAAAACTTGCCTAAGTGTTGCATGTTTCTCCAGCCAGAATTCGAACGCATAACATTAGAAACGCGAGTTTTATGTGCGTAATCCATTAGCTATCTGAGCTTATGATGACGATTGTAAATTTAAAAAGCTTTCCAGACACGAATTCTTTAATGATGAAAGTTTTTCTTTAAATTAAAGGAGTTATGAATTTTTAATCTCTGTGGTTTGCCAGTAAAAACACGCTAAGAGGTTTAAGTAACAGGTTCGTTGCATAAAATAAAGAGATAGATTCCTAAAAAGAGCATTTCTTGCGGTTTTGTGGCGCCTGGTGTTTTAAATAACAACAAACGATAAAGCCCTCGTATCCAAGGCGAGTTGGCTGGTTTGATACATTGGTTACTTCGATATGCAGGGCTCATCACGCTTTCCTTCATCGTTAGCACATGATTATTGTAACAATATAGATGTAATGCACCTGGCATTGAAATACGCCCCGTCCTTTAAGCCACCACGGCTTATTGCTACTAGTTCTCATTCAAATAAGGCAATTAATGATCTTCATCAAAACATGGGCCAATCGGAGATCTTTGATAAAGCAATATCAGACAGTATATAATAGCAATTAATTAATAGTAACTGACAATTTATAATTACAAGTGGTCGCCCGTGGTCGAAATTCGACTATAATAATTAAATCTCAAAGACTATACTTCTATAATCGCAGATTTCGCCAAGGCTTCACTGTTAATTTGACTTGAACAATAAACTAAAGAGTATATATGCGTGTGTGTATCAAATACATGGTAGTTGTGTGTAATGTTTTATAAAATGATTTAATGTATTTTTTATGAATAATGTAAAAAAATATTAGTATTCTGCGCTCCTCCTGTATATAAACTATAATAAGTGTGCGAAATTTCATACTCCTCCGTCCGCGCAATTTTCGTAAAAAGGGGTACAACGTTTTTGCTGTGTTTTTGCTTCACGTATTAATAAGCCTGCAATAAAATTACAATGCTAGACTACTTGTTATAAGTTATAATCGGATAATATAGGTCAGAAGTTTACTTCAGCGTAAGGCTGCCTGTCCACTGAAGCGGGGCGAGGCTGCGGAGCGGAGAAACGGAGAAATATTAACTAATAGGATTGGCTGCCTGTCCAATGACGCAATTTTTATGCAATCCTATTGGGTAATATTTCTCCATTTCTCCGCTCTGCAGCCTCGCTCCGATTCAATGGATAGGCAGCCTACTAAACTAACTCTTCGCACATTTATTTGTTCTCGACAATGGACCGATTGCCTTTTTCAAAGCAATGTTTCTTACTGGATAATTGTCTACGCTCATGTGCTTCTTCCATGCCGTCAATAATGTCAGATTTTATAATAACATATATATATATATATATATATATATATATATATATATATATATAATATATATATATCTATATATATATTATATATATAGATATATATATACACTACTACTTATTTATTACACTTTGTGGATATATAAAAAAAATCTGGTGTTAATTATTTATTTGTAATATTGCAACACTAACGCGATGCAACAGAAGCGCTACCTGTCGACTTCCTCTTCGCTTTCTACATGCATCTCATTTTACAGTGCTCTCATTGGAACCTCTCACAATAAAATCTAACACACCCTGGTTCTTCGAACCGGATCCATAGGTCGCTGGTTCATCTCCGGCTCGAAGGACCATGCGATGTTGGGGTTTTGTTGTTAGAGGTTCAATGACACACACTAGCTTTTTGATATTAAATTAGATTTATTGCGTGAGAGCACTGTACAATGTGATACGTGCAGAAAGCGAAGAGGAAGTCGATAGGTGGCGCCGCTATTGCGTCGCTCCAGTGTTGCAATAGTTAACATCTGGTACCTATAAACTTTCTGCAAAAAGTATGTTGTTTTGTATCGTTTGACTTTTGTTTGAAGTTTTTCTCATTAAGGCTCTGCCGGTAGTTCTTATTAGTGTGTTCCGGCTAGTTAGGAAGTTTTAACATTCGGGGACTGACCCAGTGCTCTTTTTCCTTTCGTGACCGCATTGTATTTATTACTCGATGAACAAACTTGCTAATGACTTTCTGGTATATTAGAATATAAATTTGACACGGTCAGGACTGTTTTTAAACTAACATTCGAAATAATAAAACTACGTTTCAACTGTTTTAAGCGCGGTAATTTATTTGATTTTTATTATTCCGACGTTTCGGCCACTTTTCAGTAGCCGTGATCACGGAAGACAAAGATGTCAAGTGAGTATTGCTAAAGTTTTATTTAGCCTACCGCTAACTTGTTCATTTTAATTATTTAGTTTTAATTTTGTAATTGAAACTCTTCAGCTAGGTACCATGTCTAGCTAATAATTTTATATAATATGAAAATGGGAGGTAAAATAAAACTTTGTTGCGCCCCTTTCTTCTCTTCAAGCTGCAGCATGTTGCGAAGCAGTGGTAAATTAGATTGGGCTCCCATAGAGTAAATAATAACCTAAAACAAAATTAAAACTAATTCATTAAAACGAACAAGTTAGCGGAAGGCTAAATAAAACTTTAAAAATACTCATCAGTTTATAGGTAGTTCAGTTATTCATGTCCGGTTCTATATATCTCTCTCTATCTTACTATTCTTTCACTTGCCTTAACATCGATTGAATTTAAACAACATTTGTATGGAGCTTATGTTAAATTTTGACCCATTATAAGACAAGTGAACGGTCGGTAAGATATAGGAACCGGCCATTAATCTAGTGTATTATTATAATATTAAAATATCTAAGGAAAATGTTTGGCAACATTGACAACAGATTTTTTGTATTGTGTTAACAGGTGGTATGCCATCGCAGTAGTGTACATCTACAATAGGTGGACGAAAAGCGAAATCAAATGTTTGGTCAACGGTCAACTGGCCTCGAGTACAGAGATGGCATGGTTCGTGTCGACAAACGATGTGAGTATTTGATTATTCATTTCAAGCCACTCGTTGTTTATGAAATCCTGGTAATTATTTATGGTAATCCGGTGAATCTTCGAATCTTGTTTGTGTTTGTTTGTTTGTTTGTTTGTTCCTTCTTTAAGAAGTTGGATATGTACAAATTGTCTTGGAGTTGGTATATTGCTATGACCGAGGTGCCGACAAAGGAAAATTCACACCTGCGTCTGTAGAAACACATTTTATTTCCTTTTCGGCGTTTGGACTTCTGTTGTTTGCTTTGTGTTTAAAATTTGTGACTGGAAAAACAGCCCATTGTGTATTGTTAATCTTCTTGGTAGTCATTAGGTAGGTGTGATTCTTGGAAATTCAATCCACGCGGTCGAGCAGACATATTGTATTTGTACAGTATAAAGCAATGCCCCAAGGGAGGGGTGAGCAGTCGAGCGATAAGCACAAGCGAAGCAAGACGTGTACTACATTCGGTAATCAGTGACGGACTTTGCGCGTGTTATTATATTTGTACCTGTGTTATACGTATTTGTATAGTTCTAATAAATTCTATAGTAATTCTAACGGCATTTTAATTCGAGTCCTGCAACTCGTAACAATACGTATACTATTGACATCAGAGATAAATATATCTTCTTTTTGTTTTCTTATGGCGGATTCCTTATGGCCTTACCTACAGTATATATCTGTTAAAATTTGACTTAAGTATTTGTAAACCATACAAATAATATCAAAATTCAACCGATGGTACAGCAAGTAAACGAATAGTAAGGTATAGGAACCCGCCGTTATACGATTTTATGATATAATAATAATAAACCCGCAGGGGGGCTTTGTGGCGAAGCCTTAGGTGAGTGGCGACACCTCGTACCTGACTCCGGGGGCCAAGACAACCAAGGCTTGCCTTAACCAGTCGGCACGGAGTGGAGATCGCCAGAGCTAAGACTCAAGCTCCAGGGGTGGAAGTGATAAATGGCCTAACGTCGGAAGTAGCTTCGGTGAACCTGCAGCCCACCTCTCTACACCCCTTAGCCACTCACACCCATGTTGCCCCTGTCTTTTATGGCATTTTTCGGGGCCCATGCAGGGAGTGGCGAGTCACCGTCTGCCCATTTTTCCATGTTCCCTGAACATTGCGATGGGCAGACGCCATAGTCCCCATATTCCCAGAGCCCTAGTACCACTAACAGTTCACACCAATAGCCCGGTACTTTCTCTTCTCATTTTCCACAATAGTCCTACACTGGCCGGGGCTTGTCCTTGGGTGCATTATTGTATGGTGTAGACAGGGATAATCGCCGGTCAGTGTCACGCCACATATTTACATTAAATTTGCAAGGGGCCGCTACGTGTTGGCCTCTCCATGGCCCCACGCAAGCCCTCCAAAAGTCCACGTTCAAGACCACGGGCCATAGAAATGGCCCGTGGTCTTGAAAGACATACAGTGATAATAATAATAATTTATTTATTTCAGACACAAAGATCCATAAAAAACAACATATGTTACAATTTCAAATTACATTATTATAAATTAAATTAAGAACTTAAAAAATAAAAATATAGATACGAATTAATAAATTAAAATTAAAATTGAAAATTGTCAGCTGTCAGTCGGTCAGTCCCTCACTACTTATAACTAATAACATGTCATTTACATAAATATTTTACATAAAAATTAATTATTTGTCTATGCAGCAATCTGCAACCAGTCCCAATACATTTTGGATTGATGTAACCTGCTAGCAATAGCCGCGATTATACTGTTTCTACACCCTTCAACCCTGGCCAAGAAATTTGCAATGCGACTTCTCCGAATAGCACAAAACGTGTTCAATCTAGCCTCATGAAACATACTCGAGGCACTACAGTATCTTTTAAAACCCATTAGGTGTCGAAATATGTTGTTATATTGAACACGTATGCCATCCAGAGAACGCCTTGTGCATTCCGTCCAGAGCTGACAGGTGTAGAATGTCTGGCAAAACGTCCAGATATATTTTAGTGTCATTACTAGCTTTAAAAAATCTTCTGGCTAACATGTTGCCACACGCTGAGAGACATCTTCTTTGTCTTTCTATATCGTGGTTATCCTTTCTATCAGAAGAAAGAATATGTCCAAGGTATTTGAACGTGTTAACAATTTTTACAGGCTGTCCACCGATGTACACATCAGGCACATAAGATGGTCCCCTTCCAGACCTAAAAATTAGCATCTCGGTCTTCTTAGCATTGTATACCAGCTCATGACGCTGGGCATATCTCTCGCATATAGATAGTAGTTTTCTCATTCCTCTGATTGAGGGGCTAAGTAGGACCATGTCATCTGCGTAGCTCAGGTTATTGACAAATCTGTCACCCAACCTGAGCCCCACAGGTGTCCCACTCAGCTCCACAATCAACTCGTTTACATAGCAGTTAAAGAGGTCTGGAGAAGTTATCCCCCCCTGCCTCACACCGGCGTACAGCCTGTAATCTGCAGAAAATTGATTTCCCCATCTGACATTGGTCTGCTTTTCATACCAATATGCAAGCAGACCAACCAGCGCAGGTGGGACATTGCATTTATTTAATTTTTCCCAAAGTATATCATGATTGATGGTATCAAAAGCGCGGCTTAGATCAAGAAAACAAGCATACACACTTGTGTTTTGATCATCATCATCATATAAACTTGCTGTATAATCTGGCAGACTAATGTTGCTGATTTCACGAACAAAGTTAAAATTTATTCAGTAGAGATAGCTTATTCATCCCCTAACACTTCATTAAACTCATAACTGTTGCATTATTACCATTTCGTATGCACAAGTGGCATTAACAACGTGATATGTAATAAATTGCTGCTCATGAACATGTTCGCAACGCGTCGAACGTATATTCTCAGTTGAGGGATGTTCGTCGTAGATAACCGAATGTATTAGTCTAAGCTCCTGTAGAGTTATGACAGCCTGGTACAAGTAGCTGGGATTAAGGAGTAGCTTAACGGCTTGAGAAATTGAGATTACGCATGCCGACAAGTTGTCATAAAATCTGTGTTTACAGGCGGTTGTAATATCAGTTTGTACAGTATAGAAAATTTATAAAACAGTTACATTAGCGACTGAAACTCCCTAATTTTAGTTTAATAGAAGATATTATGTTGGTTTTATTTTGCTTTTATAACATAAATTATTATAGTTTAAAAAATACGCTTTAATCTCGAACAGACAAGAGGAATGAGATGGAAAGGATGGGATATGGGATCAGGGGTAGGCGATGGTAGGAGGAAGTGGGGCATCGGAACTCGCTTAACGCACAATTAGCACAAAACTGTTTCACGCCGATATTCCGTGAGAGTGTGGTATCACACCGATCCAGCCTGCCCTAAGAGCCGTTATCAAGATAATAATTCTAACATTGCTCTGCCACGTTTAAAATGTCTATAATAATATATATTAACAACCCATAAATGTCCCACTGTTGGGCTCGGGCCTCCATTATAGGGGAATGGAATACAGAATACCCGCTACGCTTTTCCAAGGTGGTTAGGCAAGTTTGACACTTCGGTTATCTCGATGTGCAGGTTGCATGATGATGATGGTGATTTTCCTTCACTGTTGTTGTTACCACGTGGTAAATGTGACGATATGCACATTAGGGCAGAAACTGTCCAACTGTGTTCCGGCTAGGATCAAACCTGCGCCCTTTGAATTTGGGACGCGTGCGTTAGCCATTACGCTACCACGACTTTTTCTTTAAAAAAAACGAAATGCTTTCGATAGCGAAATTTGTTCTCCGTTTATTTGAATGTTCCAAAAACCAGCAAAAACATTTTCCCAGAGAGGAATTATTCTAGATTTACTATCATCAATATGATAAATGAATTCAATGCTTTGAGGGAAAAGCTACGCTCAATATCATTAATAACAATGCCCAATTTCGATAATGTTATTTGTACGTATGTGAATGACTATTGTTATGTTCATCTATGAATCCTTTCATTCACATTCGTTACGGTACATTAGTGAATTGGTTTCTGTGGTATTCGAAAGCACGTTCGCAAATAATTGGAATTAAAACTTAATCCTTGTTCTAAGGTAATGTTCCACTGTCTAAGAGATAGTATTTTTATATCGCACTTTTTAATTTACTCTGCTTTTAGAAGTAAAGAAAGAAAAAGAAAGAACTAAAGAAGAAAACTTTATTTGTAGAACTAGCGACGTAATTACATTCCTTATACATTTTTATACACAGAGCATATTTTGAGAATTTGTACGCCGCATTTTCAGCAAACAAGGTTTGCACTCAGCAAATTGTCATGTCGGAGCTATATGCGACACAACGCTGATTTTCAGTGCAAAATTTCCTTCAAGTAAAGTTTGTGTTTATATTTATTAATTAGCACATGGCAGCGAAACTTTGCGTTTCTATGACAACGATGATGTGTTTGTTAACGAATTGCAAAAGCAGCGCCATAAAGCACGATCGCTGCGACATCTCTTTCGATATTTTCGTCTTTCCACTGAAATGTCACAATTTATCGGGATAAATGGTATCCTAAGTAATGAATGACACGGGATATAAGTTAGTTCTGTGTCGAGATCATTTAAAACTGCTCACCAGTTTTCACATGATGGTCTAATAGATATACAGACAAAAAAACTAAAAATGGAATACTTATTGCCGGAATCTGCTACTCGGAGTAAACCCCCTGCCATTTTTCATCTTTTTAAATGCACTGTACAAAATCAAACCTTCTACAGATTTTATAGCATCTTTGCTTCATTAACGTGTAATAGAAATTTATAGGGGAGTATTTTAACTTTAAAAAATAATTGTGTCGAAACGAATAATTATTTCATTGTTAATTTACAATTTCTTATAACAAATATCACATCAACATCACGACAACTATATTAATGTACTCTGTGTACAAGAGTTACCACGTTTCTTGGAAAAATAAAAACGGAAAGGGCAATTTTAATTATCAAATCAAAATAAAAGTGATTTGTTGGGCTTTTCACGTTACTGAAGCAAAAAGGCGCTTTAACTCATGTGCAATTATTAAAATGTATGGTAAATAAACGACTTTGATGTTTAATAGTGTTTAATCATTTTTTTCACACTAAAAGTCGATCGCTTGACATATTATTGTTGTCATTGGAGTGCGTACCTGAAACCAATTACGATGAATGATACAACCGGTATGCAACGAGTGTTTTTTAATACTTTTATAAAATTTATTTTTGATTGAATTTTCTGTTTTATTTACCGATATGTCTGATCACTAGTCAAGGTAGTCACGTATCAACCGTATTTTGGATGACCATCGGCTTGTGAATGTTAGTTAATTACTCACGGAGGGGTTTATATTATATCCACGTGCATGGCGGCAAGCACAAAAGTGGGCAGCGCGAATGTAAAATGTTCCAATTAGCGATGGGTAACCTACAGAAAATTTCAAAAGCTTGTCCATGCGGCAAATCACCGGCGTCAGTGCAGGAACTTAACTACATTCATTAATGAGTTTCTGTCGTTAAAATTTTTACATTTATATGTAACAATTTTGTCGATAATAATATTTTTGCCCTATGATTACGTCCTCTTTAGTATTTCACTAGGCACTAGGCGCACGAAAAGCAGGAACATATCGTTTTAAGATTAACCTTTCGTTTCTCAGACGTCGTGCGTTAACTGTTTGTCTATTAAATGAGGGTAGCCCATGCGATTAATTATGACGTAGTTCCACTAGAATAAAATTAATCTTGTGTACAAACTCTCGCCGTTCGTGTTTGCCTGGTAGATTTGCCTGTGAGACTGAACACTTGGCTACACTCATGCATGCATTATGAATATTCACTCACTGTTAACTGTTCGTGGTCACGCATATAATTATGATATTATATTCAGTTTTTATCATTATCTAAAAATAAAAAGATAATACTTTGTTATATACCAAAAAAAACAATTAATAAAACGTATTTACAATAATTTTTTGGCATTACATTAGACGGCCTTATTGCTTAAAGCTAGTAAATGTCTTCTAATCAACTTAAAAGAATCAGATGTATGTGGCGCAAAAAGTTATTACACGTAAATATAAAAAAATATCTAAATATAAAAGTACCAAAGCTAAGTAAAGTGAGATTTGAATAATTTATTTTGGGTTTACTATAAGAAAAACCTGTTTTTTATTTATTTATAAGAGCTATCAAGGTGTTTATTTGTTTTTAAATAATACTAATTACATCTTTATTATGAATATAAGCAAAAACACTTTATGAAATATCCGTTTCTAAATTTTAAAATCTTATAAAAAATACACTAAGATCGCACTCAGAAAACACTATTTTTTTAAATAATAATGCCAATTCTTATACTATAAACTGATAAATATATATGTTCTAAATATGTTTGTTTGTATTTAATTAATAAAATATATAGTTTAACTATGTCTATATGCCAGATTATTAGGTTAAATTATTCTTCCTGTTATGGTTGCCTGGAAGAGATTGCTTTCAGCGATAAGGCCGCCTATTGTTTCTACCATGACTATATTGTAATCGTGCATTTTTATAATTGTATATTTGGTGAGTATTAAAGTGTTATCTATTGTTACGAGTTGCAGGACTCGAATTAAAATGCCGTTGGAATTACTTAGAATTTATTAGAACTATACAAACACGTATAACACAGGCTCAAATATAACTGAACACAACCAGTACAAACGTAATGCACTATTCAATAACACGCGCAAAGTCCGTCACTATATAGCTTATCGAATGTACTGTGTGCTGGTATCGTAATCGTCGCTTGACTGCCTCACCCCTCCATTCAGGCATTATTTTATACTAAACTATACTACAATATAATACTCGACCGCGTGAACTAGATTTTCCAAGATCCACACCTGGCTAACGACCATCATAAAGGATTGCAATACACAATAGTTTGCTTTTCTAATTACAAATTTTTAACGCAAAGTAAGCAAAAGAAGTCCAAAAGCCGAAAAGGTAATAAACTGCAGGTGTGCATTCACTTTTGTCAGCGTGTAACAATATATTCATTGAGGGGAGTTCAATAGCATTTTTTTTCTTTGTCCGCTTCCCGTGAGATGATTCGTCATGGTCCATATGCCAATTTCTATTATCACAATTAAATCAAAATCATTTATTTCCTCGGCTCCAAAAGCCCATTTGTACTAACAATATTTTTCAAACGAAGTTATTAGATATTATACTATGCTCATGTTTTCATGCCTGAAAGATATATTTTGTTCAGTGACGGCATTTGATTGCCTCAAAGAGACATTTCCCTAAAAACGGCGACACCCTTATCTTAATCGCAGTTCAATATCCGCTCTGGTTTTAATGCAGTCGTCGCCTTGGAAGTTAACTGGGACACGCTTATCGCGGTTTACTCGGTTAACTGGCAGATTTTCTACAATTATTATTTTTTGTCGACAGCAATTTATAATATCTCGTGAAGTTAATATTTAAAAAAATGGTCATACAACGCTCTACTAGGATTGATCTATTATCACAGACAGGACTAGTCTTGCCAATAAGCCTGACATTGTGATAATAGATTGATCTGCGAGACGTACGATGCTCGTTGATATAAGTATCCCACATCACTGTAATCTCGTGTAATCTGAAACTGACAAATTAACGAAATACCTCGCTAGAACACTTTATACACTTTATACAAGTTAAAATGTAAAATTTACTTCCTATTCTATGTACACCGCTTCGCAACGTGTTATTGCTATTAAGGAGAAGAAGCGGCAAGAAACTCCCCATTAACACGTCTAGCTAAAAATTGTTTTTCCTTATGTTTCTTATTCTATTTATATCTCAAGTACTTTTTTTAATAAGTTTCATACAGAAGAAGTAACAAAATTAGTTTTCGAAGAATTAATGGAGTTGTAGCAAACAGTGCATGCTCAGTTAGACAAAGACACAGTAAGGGGAGGTATAAGCCTATATACCTACATAATATTTTAATTAATTTACCCACAGATTAGTGTATATATAGTTTAACATGTAAGGCCCCATACATAAACATGTTTTCGCGTAACACCGCTCCGTGGGGAGCTCGTAACGTTTTATTGGCCCCCAGTATCCCCCAATAAATACCTTGCGGTAAACCCTCGTTCATTTTATATTAAGGAACTTTTGCGGCAATATTTACGCTCCGGTTAGACTAGTCGTAACTTTGTCACTGAATAAATTACGGCCTCCTTCGCTGCCTCTCTCCATCTGTGTACTGACAATTTGGAAATTTCTTTATAACTGTCCACCAAAGTGTTAAGTATAGAAGAGTAATATATATTTGCATATATCATCATGAGAGGGAAATCTAGCACCGTTTCGATGCTCGACTTCAGTTGCCTGCGCATAGAGACAAGGTTCTTAGGCTGTTGGTTTTCTATGGGATACATTTCGAGGAGTATTTATTCCTCAGTACTGCACAGGCTGGTTTTTTCATCTCGAGTTTACTATAGAACACCTACACGCACCAATTTGCGCCACAGGACATAGCGCTTCGCTTTATTTTTTCTGGTGCACATTGCTTGAATGGAACAATTTACTGAAGTCTATTCTTCTTGACAAATACAAATCTAAAAGTCTTCAAGTCACGAGTGAATACGTATCTTCTAAGCGTGTTCATCCTAGACTTCGTCATCACTCAACGTTATGTGAGACAGTGATCAAACCCAAACCTATACATTCATAAAAAAAATATCACAGCTACTCAAAGCACCCTCACGACTCCAAATGTTGAGACACTAAAGTGATAGATCAAATACGTTTTTACTCGATTGAGGTGAGATGTATGTTATTACAAGAACAATAGCCCTCTTAATGGCTACCACCCCTGGTTTAGAGTATGCCGCCATAATAACCTTGAGTTGTGTTCCGAAATTAGTGGTCAGGCTCCAGTCTCTCTTTAGAGAGTAGCAGCGCATTTGTAGCACCTTTGGTGTTGCTGCTGAACTGATGCAATAAATTAAAAAAAGTGAGAAATGAACAATATCAACATAAAAAGATGTTTAAAAGTTGCACCCTCAACTGATAAATTGAAAGGAAGCAGATTAAAGTGTAATGAGGAGGGATGAAAGTCATGTGAGAAAAGAATGTTAAAATGGAAGACTGATGAATACAAATGTAAATGTAGACCAAATATAGATTGTGTGAACGATGACAAAATGATTTTTGGTGTGACCGAGGACGTATGCCAGATTAGAAGAGTATGGAAGGAAAAGACATATTGTGCTGACCACTAATAATTGGGAGAAAGAGAACGAAAATATGGAGATTGTGTGTGTTTTTTTTTATAAAATTGGATAATCTTAATGTTTTAAAGATTTTCACGTTATTCATTTTAGATTAAACGAACGCCAAGCTCCGCAGCAGGATTGAGTTTCGAGAATGAAATAACTCTGGTTACCTGTTTAATTATAAAGTAGAGAGGGAGATCTTATTATAAAACTTTATTAATTTTGTAATTAGACAAAAATCTCTCATTTCACGTGGCTTCTCAAAAGTTTTGAAGCTTGAGATAATTTAGTCAGGAGTGTTTATAATTAAACGAGTTTTTGAACTTCAACATTAAAAGGCATAAAAAGCGAAGCGTAGTTGGCTGGAAAAAAAGATTCTTAGTTTTAATTAATAGTTACAGCTTAGAGCCCTCTGATAGAAGAACATACATGTTTTATTAATGTCCATTAGATCATATTTGTTACTGTTACAAACGATGTTGTTGAAAACGGTATTAGTTTCTTTACTAGATTGTATCTCGCTATCTCAGTTTGCCTATGAACTCCTTATAGTTGAAAAATTCGAGAAAGAAACGTTTTTATTGGAGATTGGCTTAGACAAGATCGATTGAGTAGTCTTAGAATAATACCCTGCATATTCTCGATTCATTGCTTTTTAGGGTTCCGTGGCCCAGTGTTAAATACCAGATAGTTGACGTTTATCAACCCTTACCAAACCCTTTACTGTCAGATACTTAGTCGATTTTATAAGTTATGGAAAATGTTTTCAAGATTGAATTAGAATAGCCTATTAAGTATAACCCTCCACGTTTACGACACAATCTCGTGAGACCACTGCGAGAACTCAAGTAAAATGTGAAAAACGAAAATATTAAACGTCTTCTCGTCTCTCTCACAAGATTGTCGCGAGATTTTGGAAAGCCTCTTAGGAACACTGAGCAATTTTCAACTCTATTGATCGTTCCACGTTTGTTAACAGCCATTTGACAAATGCTACATCGGCGCTACAGCAGAGTTGGATGAAGAGAGAGTGTTTTGCGGTCAGATGGCCGCGATATACCTCTTCGGGGAGGCCTTGACTACGCATCAGATCTGCGCTATGCACAGGCTCGGTCCCGGATACAAGGTAAGATATTAGTATATTAATTTCTTCGTTTGACGATTTATAATTTTACACATATCAATTAATATAACATATACCAAATTATATTAAAAATTGTTTAAGTATTATCAATTTTATAATTCCAATAAACTCCTTGTATTAGCAAATTATAGCTGAAGTAAATTTAGTGCAGTCAAATATTTAATTGATGACATGTATGAATTTCAATTTGTTTCCTGCTAACCATGGACACAGAGTCAATTCCGATTCGACAACGAATGCAACATCAGTTTACCGGAGAACCATAAAAGGGTGAGCGAGACGACCGCTCCCAAGCTTGAAAGTGCTGAAACCCCGCAACAAGACCTTGAAACAGATCCCCAAACTCCCGACCCGCCACCCCCAAATCCCGCTTCGCAAGACGAAGAACCTACTAGGACAGCAAAGACGGAAGAAGCATGTGTAGTTGTCAAAGAAGACGCAACACCTAGAGGAAGGCGTATGGCTGACCAAGCGCGAGAAGTGGCCGCCGCGCATGCCTCCCTGCTCGTAGATATTGAAGCATGCAAGCGTGTAAGCATGTCGCGCCGCTCGCTCTTACATATTCAGTTGTGTATGTATTTGTCTCGCTTCTGTCCATCTTTGCAAAAGTTGACCGATGAACTGGAAATCCCTAAATATTTTGATTAAGTTCAGCGGTCATTTTCCACAGAACACTGCCGGTACATATTGTCACTGTTCATTATGTGTTAAATATCCATGTGCTATTGTCCATGTGCGATGCCAGGGTCAGTTTCGCTTCGACTCGGAGTGTCGGACACCGCTTCCAACCACCGAGGTCCGGGTGGATCGCTACGGTGACCTCATTCACGACCCAATGCAGAATATTCACGACGTAAGACGTTCGATTAGAGAATTTACTTGTTCGGATATGGAATATTATTTTGAAACTAGTAAAGTAACAGTTTTACTAACTTTATGGTGCCTTGGTATTTAATATAAGAATCTAGTTAAAAACTTACCTCATTATACATGCATGCTTTGGGTAATTTTAATTTGTCAATTATTCTAATTTCCTACCTATATAATGAATGCGATTTGTCTCCATTTAGACTTTGATATAAACAAAAGTTATTTAAACGACGGAAGATAAGGAAAGTAACTAAGGGACCTTAATTTCTTTGATTGCTTAACTCACTAAGTCGTCGGGATTTTCTGTGAAGTCAGCTGTATTGTCTGAATTATCTCAAACGATCTATTAAACAGTATAATTCAAAGCGTTTCGTCTAAATATTTGATCTAAACTTCTGTTAATCATTTACCATTTAGAAGATATTTCAGAATTTTCACGTTCATTTTCATTTCATAGCAGTTTCACTTGGTTTTGAGGCTTTCAGACTAATATATTTTCCCAAATTAGACGACTTAATATTAATGAATTTTTCTATTAAATTAATTCTTTAAGAGTTCTTTTGCTTAATAGAATACTTATTGTATCATCATTACTATAGATTACTGAGATTATTAATTAATGCCTTACCATCGTAAACATTAAGTACCTTAAGGAACGTAAGTCACCAAATCATCTTGCGTCATTTTCGATAGATGTTAAATTTTATAATTGTACTTTGCACGCATATGTGGTTACCTAGAGTTTGCGCCGCGTGTCAAACCTTAGGTAGTGTAGCTTTATTTTACTTAAACGAAAAATTAATTCGGTTTTTACATATAATAATAACAACGAAACGTAAGTCCATGTTATAGTCTAGACTTCTAAACAATTCCCCATCAAAGCAAAGAGGCGAGTCAAAGCCAGCCCGATTTAAAATAATACAATGAATGACATGTTCTTTATGACAACGTAGGTATTTGTTAGTGAATTGAAAAAAAACGCGATTTTAGTGCCATTTATTTTGCTAATCCGTGTTATCTAAGGAAACTACTTATCGAGATAAAATTATCCTAAGTTTCAAGTTTCAAGATGTTTTAGATAATATATATTAATAATAATAGCTTAAGAAATAAGTTATTTTATACATTTTAGTTTTTTCGTTTTTGAAGTCAGTTTTTTTAAACGAAGTTTTTAAATTTTATTTGTTACTTTTTATATAGGTCCCAAGAACCGGGAACAAAAAAATGTTCGTAAAATGAAAACTACTGGGCCAAACTATGTCAAATTTTTAGGGGACCACATGGCAGCTATTCCGCGTCGAACAAAAAAAGAATCACGTAAATCGAATCATAAATCTCAGAGTAATCGGTGTACATATGGAACGGAGTGAAAATTATTTCCATGAAAAATGTTCATAAAATGAAAACTACTGGGCCAAACTATGTAAAAAATTTTGGGGACCAATTGGAAGCTATTCCGCGTCGAACAAAAAAAGAATCACGTAAATCGAATCATAAATCTCAGAGTAATCGGCGAACATACATAAAAAAAGCAAAAAAAAAAAAGATCCCGACGAATTGAGAACCTCCTCCTTTTTTCGAAGTCGGTTAAAAACCGCATGGAAATCGGCCGAATAGTTTTTAGGTGAAATCCCGAACAAAATGACAAGATATCTAAAAAAAATTGCATTGTGTTCTCCACCGTTTATATAGTGTATTCCAGTATATTTTTATAAAGAAGCTTTAATGTATAGACAGCCGTGTCTGTATATATATATATATATATATATATATATATATATATATATATATATATATAGAATTTGTAACATTATATACGGATTAACATTAGCTAGATATTTGTTTGCACGCTACTGGAACGTATTCTTAGAATTTTGATGATTTTGATTTTGAACTTATAAAAGTAGTAGTCGAGAGTTTTTTTTTACATAATCGTTTCTTTAAAGATTGAACCACTACTAAACGAAAGATCTCAAAATTTGATTTATTTTTGGAATCTAAAATTATATAATGTTACAGGTGAAATTTACATTGTTGAAAATTCCGTATAAAATTATAGATCTCGCTAAAATTGTCTGTTTCCAAATTGTCTTACTATAATAAATAGTGTATTGTATCAAACTCCATTTTATTAAGCTAAAGTCTTGCTGAATAAATACTGTTGTGAGTTCAACACTTTATTACGTGGCGTTCGCAGAGCCCCGTTAAATCTGTACAAAACGCAAACTGAAAGGTTATTTATTGCGGTCCGAATTGCAAAACTTTTCAAATACTAGTTGATTAATCTATATAAAAGAGCTTTGCCCCTTTGATTAATTCATTCTGGTTAAAAGCCAGTGGGGATAAAATGGTTTTTTATGGAAGATCGTTTTAGATGTTACAAATGGGTACGGTTCAGTCTCTGTTCTTTGTTGGGCATCAATTGTATTCTAATCTCTTATCATTATGTTTAACTTAAACAATGAGTTTCTAATTAACATAGTTGCATAGTAGTAACCACTGATTTTATTAAGGGCCTCGCGGAGGGCATCTTCTTTTAAACAGTCAGTGACTTCAGGTTCAGCTCGTTTTAGTACGGCTGTTCTTGTCTGATGTAAAATCTTTGATTCACAAATTTGTCTAGTAACCGCTGATTAGAAGAGATTAAGTAAAGTATAATTTAAAGAAAAATACAAATTCCTTCGAGCGGGTGGCCTGTGGTAAGACGCGATAATAATACCCTGGTGGTGGTAAGGCATTTGCTCGACTATAGTAGAATTATTTTGTCCGTGCAGTTTGAGTCATTAATACTCGGAGTATTTCGCTCTCTCTTCCACTCACGGGCCTTATGGGCGGGCATAGTGATTGCGCATTATTGTTGTCGATAAGCGTTATCGATAGTGTATTTGGTTTTGTAATTTTGTGGGTTAGTGATAAAAATGAAAGAAAAAAAATATAGATAAAATAATGTATGTATTAAAATAAGAATAATAATGATTTAAAATAAATTATTAATTAGGTATCTATATATTAAAAAACTATAAGTACAAAAGTTAAGAATGTAACAAGTTATATTAAACAGCAATATAAATATTTATATGTAAGTTTAAAATTAACAGCAAAAAAGATAATAATGATTTTATGAGAATGATAATCTCTCTTTGATAAGAATGAGTTTTTATCGATAATGGCGTTGCGCCCGCGCAACATGCTCACCGCCCTAGCCGGGCTGAGGCCGAGTTTGATTTATGACCCAAACTACACGCACAAAATAGTTCTACTATAGGTCTGGTCCAGAGTATGTCACCATAACAACGTTGAATTGTGTTCCGGCATCAGCGGCTAGATACTATTCTCCCTTCGCGGCTGATGGTGTTGCAAATTTTCAAATACGACAGCAGCCACTTTCTATTTGTTTAAAGTATAGGGTTATATAGGTATTATAATATGGTACAGAATACAAATATATTTCTTTAACAAAGTAGAATCAGAATTATAACTTATTGTTTTAGTTGTATACTGCATAATGGACTATGCAGATACAATAACAGTTGTTAATGAATGCCCCAAATACTATATTCAACTGCTAATGAGCCATTGTTGGTCCGAATGTTGTCCCCACAAATGCCTGTACTAATGGAAACAAGGACAAACATGCCTTTGTCCGGTATCGTTTTGGGAAAGTTGGGTCTTAAACGCTGTGAAAGTTTTGGATTGCCGAACTGAGTAAAGTCCTTTACTTAATGGCTTCGACTGCCGAGTAGTTTATGATTGCCTGGTAATTAACATTTTGTCAAACACATATTATGTTAATTACTGTTATTTTATTATTTTTATTGCGACGTTGGCAAATCGGCAGACGACAAACTCTTGGAAATATACAAATCTAATGTCTTAACTATTATATAATTAGCGTTCTTTATTGATTTGCTTTATTTATTCAATATATGTATATTTTTGTCTTATTTCTATGTCTATTATATATATATTTGCCATTTCAAAATTTCATTTATTTACTTTTTTATTCTAGTTAGTTTATATTGCAAAACCCACATGTTACACAATTTTTCTAATCCATCCTAAGGTTGTCTGGAAGAAATTGCTTCTAGTGTTATAACAGCACCTATTTTTTTCTGTAGTTTAACTTCTTGAATTGTATCTTATTGTTACGACATAAAGTATATTCTATTCTATTCCTGGACGCGGGCAAACAGATAGATGGCGCACTTAAATTGCTTACCAACGTCTACGGAATTTTGCATCACCAAAGGCAATGCCAATTGGGATTAGCAAAAAGCGTTATAAACGGGTAAACCAAATTGATATAATTTTGTTGAAAACCACGGCATTGAAAGATCACTACGGTATGCAATGACATTAAATTATTTATGTCTATATCACTTTGGTTAATTAGTTCAAATTGAACGACCCAATTGATTCGTGTAATATCGGATTTATTTAACTTAAATGCAACAGCCATACACAGAGTTCGCTTTATCTCCTAAACTATTCTGCAGTACCTCGTTTTGTTCTTATGATTTCACACCCCTCAAATGCTAACTTTACGAGGAGAACTAAGCGAGACATCGCACATATTAGCATATTGAACTTTTGTCTGACCATGTAGTTACTTCGTAAGTCGCGAGTCCCAGAGACAGGCGACTGGGATGTTCAAGTTTGCATACCTTCCACTTGAATGCGTACCTTCAGGAACTATTGCACGACTCGGAATAGTTGTTACAAGCAGTGCTGTAGATTGGATTGCCGTATTCTTCAAATTCACAACGTTTTATTCGAACGAGTACATTCCACTGGTGAAAATTTTTTGAAAGTCATATTGATTTAAAAGTTATGTCCACTTCCCCATGTGGAGTATACATGTAATTTACATGTCTACTTCCTACTATATGTAAATAGTTTTTGTATTTTCTATATGATTTGATCGTGTCGAAAATGATAGAATTGTTTTAGTCAAATGGTAAACATTTCATTCCAAAAATGTGGATTCGAACCCTTCCCTTACTACCGGGGCATTATTCACTGCTTCGGTAATTTTTTGGCCCAATGTAATTCGTGAAGGAAAAGTCATGAGGGAATTTCATATCGATATAAACAATGTGTGACACCCGCCGATCTCACTAGACAAGCGTGGCGGGCTAACCGCTCGTTCCCCTATGACGGGGGACGTCTGACACCAGCAGTGGGACATTTATGAGCTGATATTATTATGTGATTCAATGTTGATTTTCCCCAATCAACAAATATTTTCTGTGTTATCCAAATGAGTCACCAGTTTCTTACATAAATTCTTAAAATATTGTTACGAGTTGCGGGACTCGAATTAAAATGCCATTGTAATTATTACAGAGTTTATTAGAACTATACAAACACGTATAACACAGGTACAAATATAACCGAACGCAACAAATCCAAACGTAATGCAGAAGGTCGTAATTCAATAAAACGCGCAAAGTCCGTCACTAATAGATTCTCGAATGTACACACGTCTCGCCTTGGTCGTGGTTCTCGCTCGACTGCCCCCCTCTCTCCATCGGGCCCTGGTTTTATACCTCACAAATACAAATGTGCCCATATCGTAATCGACTAATCCGCCCACCTGGCTAATGATGCTAATGAGCGAGTACAATAGCACAATAGGCTACTCTCCATAATAACTGGTAAACGCATGCCAATAATTAAGTAAACAAAAGGAGACGATCATAAAAGGATTACGATTAGTTCAAATGCTGGCAGGTAATAAAATGCGCTTCTATAGATCTGTACATGGAATATGTCTTTGTCGGCGGCTAGGTTGTAACAATTTGTAAATTAACTAGAATTTAGTGTATATGTTACAGCCAAAGAAATAAATCCGGATATTATATATATTATATATGTATATATGTATTATAATGTCTACTCAATTTAGATAAAGTGATAATTGACACAGAATTAATCACGTTAACTAGCAATTTTATATAATATCTTGGAAGCCTTGGATAATGTAATAAAACGAGTAGGTATAGGTAAAGATTATAAAATTATGGGTGGGGGTACACGGCACATTTATTTATTATGCACAAATCCGAACTTTATTAATAAAGGTTAGAAGCGAAGCGGAGCACCCGCCTTAGCCTTCGTGGTTATTTTTTTTATAACCACCCAAAATTAATTTTATATCTCAAGTAATAAATAAATGTGCCATATATCTATACCGCATCCAAAATTATATTTCAATTTGCCCAAGAATTAAAATAACATTGTCATAGATAATAATTCTACGTTAATTAACATTGTTATAAAGTTATTTAACTTTAATTTATAAACTAAATTTAAAGCTCACTAGCCATAAAACAAAATTTAAAAAAAACACATAGTTCAATACAAGTATTTGGTATCACTCTTTAAAGACTACAATAATAAAATATTTAATTTAATACTTTGGCTAACTTCGACCCGCTATTATGAATATTATCCGGATAAAGTGATTAATTTATCACATTGTCTAGTCAATTTGGCTATTATATATAATGACCAGTCATTATATATAATAGCTATTTAATCACTATGGCTGTAACATATATTCTAAAACATACCAACCATATATATAAGAAGGTTTTGGAGTCTACAATGTTCACTTAAACTTAGTTTACATAAAGAATTTACTACTTAAAAGCAAATATATTAGCAAAGTTTCTTGGAGTAAAGTGCTTGCCACTCGAAACTAGCACCATAGTCTTAGGTAGATACTTTTAGTTCACATCTTCTAGTGCTCAAGTTGTTACTTAGCTCAGACTTAATTAAGAAAGTTTAAAAAATATTTCTTTTTTGTTAGTTTTTGCATAATCTTCAATATCTTCTTTATCATCTACATGCATATATTTAATTGCATTATGAAACCTTTTATAATTATGTTCGAGGACAAATTTAGTGTTCTTTACGACGTTCAAGTTTGTCTAACATATTAGGGTTTTATGGAGATAAGTTGCACTGTGAGTTTTAGTGTGTCTAGCTAGTCATTATTGTTTTAAAAATTAGTTTTGTTGTGCACTGTTTGCTACAACTTCATTAATTCTTCGACAAGTAACTGTATAATAATTATGTTTGTGTGCAGTGGGGGAATGAAAAATTTCGTCAGTTTTCAAATTCATTACGTTCGTACATACTTAACGTTCCGCGAGCACACGTTACCTTGTCACAGAACAGACTGTTCCACAGAAAATTATGTTTAACTGTTTGTTTGATACTAAAGTTTATAATTACATAGATCAAAGTTGTTTGGTTTTCTATATTGTCTAAGAAGATTGTTTAGAGATGTAAAACCTTTTTATTGGTTTTAATATTTATGATAAGCGTAGTGATTTCCAACTTAGCAATTTGCGTTTTTCATGTTTCTTTCTATACATACAAGTAAATAAAATTGAGTGCATGTTTGTGACATCAGAATGACAGCTGCTTACTAAATGCATATGAAAGTATATACGGTACCTATATCAAAAACTCAATTTGAAACATTCTTGTCTGTTTGGAAGTTACGGCTAATCTGTCAAACGACTGAACCGATTTTTACGGTACTTTCACTGGCAGATAGCTGATGTTCAAAATTCAAAACTCTACGAGGACGAAGTTGCGGGCACAGCTAGTATTTTATAAACAATATTTATAAAAATGTTGACAGTACTGTTTCTTTAACTCGTGCAAGCAAAAGTTGACTTTAAGATGACGAACATTTTGATTCCGTGAGTGTACTTTAAAAACGGGCCTCAGACAGACAAATATGAAGTGAAATATTCTGTAGCCAGACTTGTTATTGGGGAGTTTCTTGCCACTTCTCTTTACTAAATCATAACACGTCGTAAAGCGTATGTACAGGATAGGAAGTAGATGAATAGATGTAGTGGTTTTAGCTTATTTATGTGACCATCAAGCAATTTCTCGAGGGGAAATTAATTTGAAGAAAAAAAACTTGAATTTGAATAATAGTACGGTACGTATGTTCTTACTAGATTGTCGTGCAATTTATGTCGTGTGGGTGAAGGTGGTGTTAGATAAAATCCATTCGAGAATTTGTTGTAACTATAACGAGGCGTCATTAATGTATTTGATGAGATCAAGATTGTAGAGAATACACGTAAACAACCACAAGTGCTCTCAACAGTATTACAACGGATGTTGAACAGGGAGGAAGAATCTCGTCGATCGTGTTGTTGGAATTTAAGATAACGTGCTATTCCGACAGGAATTTGCTTCGATTGTGTTCAGTTAGTGCTAGAATTTAATACAAATTGTCTGGCGTATGCTGCGGTTACGTACCTCACGGGATCTTGTCTTACAGTTTCATAGCAATTTTAGCAAAAATCATTAAAAAGTTTCATTTCAAAGAAAAATGTAAAAACAGCATGTTCTTTAAAAGTTAGTGTTTCTGCTAGGTACCGTCTTAAAATAATATTCTTAAAAGCTTCTTCATTTTGAAGTATTTTCTTCAGTAATGTCATCCGAGTACTTTGATTTTAATGTTACTTTTGTAAAGAAATATGAAATCAATGTTTACTGCACTGGCGATCTCATTTCGAGAGCTAAGATTAAAAGCACGTTCAGTAAAGAACATTAATAGTTTGGAGTTTAGTAAAGCCATGCTAGAATTACTGTCTTGATTGTAACTCTTTGGGCCCGCTCGATCGGTGTAATAGACATAGACATATACAACACATATCAACAGTTCACCAAAACAAAAATTACAAAAATGCACAACAAGACAATAGTTACTTGGTAAAACAAAAGGCGGCCTTATGGCTGAAAGCGATCTCTTCCAGGAAACCTGACTCGAAGGAATTTCTTAAATTATCTGTATTTATGTAACAAAGAAAAAGGAAAAAATAAAAAGATATAAGTGACATAAATGGACAGAAGATTACAGTCTAAAGTATTGTAAACTAGCATATATATTATTGCGTAAGATTAACATAATGATTTCTGAGTGTACGGAGTAATACCACGCTCTCATAGAATATCGACGTGATACGGTTAACTTTGAAACTAATTGCCTATATCTCATACTACGAGAAAAGCCAGCCTTTATTAGACAGTAACTTTATTTCTGATGTTTCAAACATTTAGTAACCACTTTCCATCAGGTTAAAGAAAAAAGTAAGAGAGAAAGAAATTTATGTTTATGTGTCTGTGCAGTTCACACGCGGTATAAGTGAAACAAATTATGACAAGGGGTGGGAGGGATCCTAAATTTCGTGACGTCACATTTGATATATTATATCGTTATAATATATTTAAGCTATAAAACACGAAATTTGAAGTATTAACGGAAAACTCTTTTCCAACTCTATCTGTATAAGCATAGTGTTTCAATTATTAAATATAATGTATTCTATCTCATTTTCTCGCAGGCTTAGTCTTAAAGATTTATGTGTTTATCTTTTTTCGTGTCGCTTTTTCACAACGACACTAAAGAAGTTTCACTTAAAATCCAAACATTAATTTCACTTCCCTAGGCTTTATACAGTATTATTCGCTATTGTGTAAGCTGCAGTAGTGGAGACGAGATTATTAATAAGATTTTTGTCGACTCAAGCGGAAGGAATTAGTGTAATTTGTTTTACTTTTTCTGCTCTCACAGAAATTAGGGCACGTTGCGCCATTCCTGGGTACGAGCGACTAAATTAGCTCGATGCAAATTGAATGAATGGACATAGCGGAAAATTAAGCGTTAATTGGCTTTTTTATGGTAGTTAATCTTGTCGTAAATTAATATGTATCCAAATCCCAGACGAATGAATCAGCGAGGACTAGATTCATATAATTTGATCCCAAATTAACAAAAAAAAAATCAAATTAAATGCCACTGGAAGACGTTTTTTAAGGTCATAGTTGACTAGTTTTATATAATTTGATTCAAAATTAACAGTTTTGTTTCAAATTGAGTGCCACTGGAAAACATTTTTTAAGGTCAAAGTCATTAGTTGACCCGGCAAACTTCTTACCGCCTCAGAATCAATAAATAAAAAAGCTGAATGATAATTGCAGAATGGTACAACTTTAGTAAATAATGTGAACAAAACAACCGGAACAAACATCAAACGTTTGACATTCAAAACAAAAAAGTAGCTTCACTTTTAAATTTAATTTGATCTCTAAACGACAGGACGAACATCAAATGTTTGACAGGTAGGAATAGATAGATAGATAGATAACTCTTTATTGTACACCAATACAAACATGAACTTAAGACTAAAATTATATCTAGTTATGTACAAAGGGCGGTCTTATCGCTAAAAAGCGATCTCTTCCAGACAACCCCATAGTAGAGTAGAATAGTTTCTAAGGGAAAGCGAAATTGTTGTTTTTACTATATTCCAAGCATTTTTTAATATTTACTCATCTTTTAAACCTTCCCTGGACTTCCACAAATAATTCAAAACCAAAATTAGCCAAATCAGTCCAGCCGTTCTCGAGTTTTAGCGAGACAAACGAACAGCAATTGATGTTTATATGTATAGATATAATTTAGGAATAATATGGCCTATTCCTTCTATATCTTACTGTTCATTCGCTTCGCTTGCCTTACCATTGTTAGACATTGGCCCTAGCGGAAGACCAGCGCTGGTTGAGTCAACCAGCATCATGCTGAGTTAGGACCGATTTAGAACTTCATTTCCTAGGCGTGTTTTCTCATTTATAAGTATGTTTTATATGTAGTTCTGAATAAATATTTTTTCTTTCTTTCTTTCAAATTTGATATGACTTGTATGTAGCTTGTGTTTTAACCAGTATTAAGACAAATGAACGGTTGTTGAAAATGCTGTTTTAAACAACTGTTTTTCTTTTATTTCAAACATAAAGTATACTCAAGTATCTGTTGATGCGTTTTATCTTTCCAAAATAAAAACCAAGCCTACATCAAGTGGAACGCGATATGATCCTTTGCAAATTGTTTTACGTCACATCCGCATGTGTCTGTTTGCCATACTTATGCCAGCCTAGTACTTTTCACGAGCGTAGTCTGTTTTTATCACTTCCTCCGTCTAAAAACAAAAGTTTTATTCTCAGTAAAGTGTTTCTCGCAACGTAATTCCCCGGGAAGTATACGTTACTGCGTCACAGTAGAAAAGTTTTACGTCGGTTTTATGTTTGCTTACTAATAAAGAAGCAAGTGCTGAATCTGTATTCGTACATACCTAACATATTTGAGGCCGTCAGCCCTGAAGCGGCCTAACCCTCAATTTATTATTTTTTTCAATCTCAATTTATTCGGAGATAAATACTGAAAATTATGTAAAACTAAGGAAATGCAAAAAAAAAACTTTGGAACGCCATCTATTATCAAGTGACAAAACCAAATTCTTGCATTATATTTTAGCACGTTTTACATAATTTCCAGTATTTATCTCCGAATTTAATAAATTGAGGGTTAGGCCGCTTTAGCGCTGACGGCCTCATTTGTCATACATTTTTGCTGCCTTGGTAGTAAAATTTTTATGGTGAACATGTTTTTGTTATTTATTACTCCTAGACATACAGTTTTCCTTAAGCGCGCGAGTCTACAATGCCGCCGACGTACCACCACCACACCACAGGGTTCAGAGATTTGATCAAATCACTATATTTCTTCAGGGAGTCTCTAATAGGGATTTGATAAAATCTCGGTCTTTATCATTTCCCTGTGACATAATCGCTCCCTAAAGCACAGACTAATTAATTAAAAAGTTAATAATATATAGTATTTTGAACACCACCTAATCGAGGTACGTTATGAATTTAAATATCCCATACCAAAATCTTTTAAATCGGACCAAGTCATATTAATTTTATAAATATTTATTCATCACTTAAGAATATAGTGCAAACATAAATTGTTCAAGTCATAAGATTTCATCCTGATTTCTAAGTATTTATAGAGGGTAAGAATTAAAACGTATATTATATAATTATCAGTTTTCTCATTAAAATCAGAGGGAGATTATTAATTAAAATTAGAAGTACTTATGGAATATTCATTAAAGCTTCGAAAAGGTACTACTCAGAATTATGTGTCTCTGCGAGCATTAGTCAAATTAGGATGAGCCCAAGTTGCTTTAATATCTCATTATACTGTTAATTGTGATATTAATTTTAATTAAGTGCTTTAATGTTTCACAAATATGTTTTATACCACCAACATTTTGTTCTGATATGTCTATAATTAGTCTATTTTAAGTATGAAAGTTATGCGGGTGCGGGCCCGTAATTTTAATAATTCAATTGAAAACACCCCATATCTTAAAAAAGATTCAACGGATATTATCCACAGTGCGTTCATACAAACACGTTTTATTCGTTTTTGTCGTGTCTCATCAAATTTTTGCAGTGATCTTTCTCAGGCATTTAATGCGGACATACGCACGCTGTGGCTGCAGTTATTTTTGAGCATTCCAGTATAAATTTGTCGCGTTTATGACGTCAGTTAATCTGTCAATCAAATCTGTCCAATCATACAGAGTGTACAGGAAAAATTGATGCGCGGCGATGATCACGAAAAATTCTAATCGTGCATCAGTTTCACCCGTATGTATGAAGTCAATCCAAGGTCGAAAGCTACTTCCAACGTCGATTGATGCTAGACGCCGTGTTCAGCATCTGTGAGAGTACACGCCCTTAGTTGATGACACATCTGCCGAAGGTACGGTGCCGATACTTTGGCGACTGAACTATCAGTCTTAGTATTCGGTTGGCATGACACACCAAACGTACCGAACAGTTGGAATTGGTTACTATTATTATTATATTAGTTGGAAAAAGTAAGGTACGTAACTTTTCCCCAAATATCTTATGGAGGGTAGAGGTAAGAAGAACCATCTCTGTACGAGTACATGAAAAGTGTCCATCGAAATGCATTAAATTAGGGTTACGCCACTTTGGCATCAGGGTGAATTTTAAAGAAAGCGTTATAAATTATTAGAGTAGTATTATAGTGTTTTAGTTTTATAAAATAAAATATTACAAAATCACATAGCGTATTATTCAAAATTCACGAAATAAAATCGCTATTCACGTTTTCACATAACAATTCTTTAAGGCCATATTTAGTAAATTACTTTGTACTACGTAAATAGTTGACGTCTTATAACAGTGTACTGTTACCCACTACTCTAGTCGCCAAATATATTAATTTTTTAACTCGGCATACTTTGATTCGTCTACAACAGCTACATACATACCATACATACCCTTTGCCTACACCAGCGCTATTGTGGACAGTTTTTTTAACTGTTATTTACACCTTACAACTTGACCCTTCTTCAACTATTTTCCTATATGAGATGATTCTCCTTACCTCTATCCTCCGTAAAAATGTTGTATTATATCAACCTACCTATTCATTATTAAGAAGTGAAATTATGTGCTTTTAGATCCGCAAAAGTATAGGAGTTAATTTTTTAACTCGGCATGAAACATTTTATGTACATAAAATGTTTCAACTACTTTCGCCGAACTTTCGGTCTTGTAATGCGTCGCATGATGTGTTGATTGCTGTTAATAATAATAATAAATATGGTGTAGACAGGGATAATCGCCGGTCAGTGTCACGCCATATATTTACATTAAATTTGTCAAGGGGCCTCTACGTGTTGGCCTCCCCATGGCCCCACGCAAGCCCTCCAAAAGTCCGGGCCATTTTTATGGCCCGTGGTCTTGAAAGACATACATATATAATAATAAATCTTTATTGCCAAAAAAAATTGATACAATAACTTATAGAAGTCCCTAACTCCCGAGCTAGGCATGAAGCCTGTGTTTCGGGAATCAGTGCCCTCTCACATTAGTATTTAGTATTAAACACAAAAAATACAAATTGGTAACAGAGTTATTATGTCTAGTGAGTAAGCGTGTGGTGTAGATGTACGTGATCGTGCGTGTGTGTGTTGTTGTGCTGTTCAAAACATATTCAATGCTTTCTCATGGAAACAGGCGCTAGACGAAAGGTTCGGCCTTACGCCGAGCGCTACGTTGTTTCGCCTGATCATATGTTACTTATAAAACACTGCGAGCGTATTTAGCCGAACTTTCAGAGCTGTGATTTCGGCAGGGGACTTTAATTACATTTAAGTTACTGTTTGTGACGTGATGGAAATTCAGTACACGTAATCCTAACTTGTTTACTAGGACCGCACAAAGTAGCGGAAGCTTAAGTGCACTCCTCCCCAGTCGCTACTTAGATTAGCTTCCGTATTCCGTAATGCATGTTAGGACTTAAACCTGCTTTTAGGATGAACAAGATCTAGTACAAGTTAAGATAGGACACAAACACTTTAGCAACCTTTGTTACTGAGCTGCAATAATACTACGTCATGGTAGCGCCATGCTGGAATCGTTATCTTGATTCATAGAATCGGCTTGATCGATATGATGATACCACGTGCTCACAAACCACTTTAAATAACGAAAAGATCATTTGTGAAATTTACAATGCTAGAAACGAAACCTCGAGTCTCTTCGTTGCAGTGAGGTAGGCCGACGAAGGGGCACTCAAGCCCCTCACAGATGCCGTCAAATCAATAAGTGAAACGCCAGTCCATTTTTTTATTATTATGAGAGTGCAACAAACAATTATGGCCCACCATTTATTCGGAATAGTCAAAATAAAATTTCCTTCCCAAAAGCTTATCTAAGCCTTAAAAGCTTTCAGTGCTTTTGCCTGGAAACTAAATCCATGTGCAGACGTAAGTGTATTGTTATAATCTTCAACTGACAAAAGCTTGTATTCATTGGTAAAGAAATTATCCGATATATTTTGGTTTAAATGTATTGTTTTGTTTATGTTTTTTAATTGTGATGTGTTTGTTCTCTGAGCTTGCAGCATAGCTAGAAACAATCAAATACTAAAAATCATTTGTCTCTCTTTGTTTCATAGCTTTCTATTTAATTCAGAGTTCTTATATAAAGCTCCTGCTCCATCTTCTTTTGTATTAGTACTAATAACTGTGACCAAATGCGACTTACTTGTAGGGTTAATAAATAACGCGTTAAAGATTAGTTACATAAGTCTAACATGAGTAAATTGTTAATGTCATTGACAATGTACCTTTATACCTTTGATTACACCTGCGTAACACAGTCACTAACATTTTTCCAGGTGTTGCAGACGCCATAAGTGGAAATAATACTTTATGATATAATTGTTGAAAAAAACCGTTCGTTGTCTTAGTCATTTTTAGCTACAGGAACCTAAAACCGATCGACTTTGATATCGTCACGTAGTTTAAATAACTACATGAACTATTTATATTAAGTTTAAAAGTATATAATATCCAAATAAATCTCTCGAACTGTTTTAAGATCCATTATTACTAATGTTGACATTAATACTTAGTTCTCAACGAAGCATGTTTTCAGTTATAAAATAAGTAAGAATTTAAATTTATGCATGAATGTCTTCTTGGTAACAGTAAAACATAAATTGTAAGGAGATAAACATTATTATACACATCATTTACTCCAAAGGCTTTTTGTTGGTTCATGTTTAAGCTGTGTTAATAATATAATTACTACTAAAATTTCATGTATATGAAATAGAACTGTTATGGGTTGTACTATCCTAGTCGTTTTGCAGTCATTCATATAATTCAGATATAACAAATATCCTTTTATGCATGTTAAACAAACTACATCATAAAATACATCATAAAAACTTAATTTCCTACAGTGGTTACTTACATGCCATAACTGGTGTTTTGTTAACAAAATTATCTAACACATTTTATACAATGTTTGTTAATCGATTGCTTCCGAAATGTGGTTATATTTTTAAGTGCTCCTTTAAATGTAATTAAAATGAATATTTTAATTATTCAGGTGCTTTACGATGGAAAGCTGTCTTCGGCGATTGTTTTCATGTACAACCCAGTTGCGACAGATGGTCAACTTTGCCTGCAGTCAGCTCCAAAAGGAAACGTTTCTTACTTTGTTCACACACCCCATGCGCTAATGCTCCAGGTTTGTCAAACATCTCATTCAAACCTGCCAGGCGTTTATAAATGCCTGGTAGATTTGGATGTAAATTATCTGAGTTAAACCATGTGACTATAAAAATACACAGAAGAATGTTTGTTTGTTAGTTAGTTAGCATTAGCATTTAGGAGGGTAAAAATTGTACCAGGTAAGCATAAATAGACATGGACGATTTATGTGACAGATGACTGGAAAGAACGAACAAATTGTACCGATTGCAAATATAAATGGAAAAAGGACAAGAAAATATTCTTAAATTGTAAAGAAATTCTTAAAGAAAACTTTTAGAAATCATAGTAATTAAAACGCTATTCTCGTATTTTAGGTTATTATAACTGAAGCCCCTTGTAAATTGATTAAAAGTTAAAACCAATTAACAGATTCTTGGAAATCAATTCGTAATATCAATTTCTCTTAATCTAGATTGGATTTAGGATTGGAGTTATTATTAATTACATTAATTGTTGTTATTTTAGATAAAAGCGATTACTTTTTTGTTAAATAAATCGATATATTTTGCTTTTTTCCATCTATTTTAGATTAGGTTTCAGATGTGATTCCCTCCCTATTTTTATGCATTATAACAAACATATTGGGCAGACAGTTACGCTTGTACGTATTCAATGTACGACTTTGCGGCCGTCATAGTAACGTCCAGACTAGACTGAATAATGTAAAGCCCTTGACTGTAATTGTCAAGAAATTTGATATGGGAGACATGTAAAATCCTGTTTTGTAGTTTTTAATGTATTTAGAAAACCTTTATAAATAAAGAATAAAAGTTGGATCATCTGAAAAGCTGTAAATAAGTTATAGACAAACGGCCTTCATTTCACGTTTGTCTTTATAACGTAGATCGTGAACAACAAATACAAAAAAAAACTCATAATACAGAATTAAGTGCACAGTATAGTTAAATCTTACATTAAATAATTAAGAGAGACTTTATTTAAGAAGATAATATAATTATGTGTAAATATATACATGAATCATGTAAATTATAACAAAAAAATAAGTATTAATTTTCTATTTAAAAATTTTCAGGAAGTAAAAGCCGTAGTGACGCATTCGATCCACAGCGCCCTGAATTCAATTGGAGGGGTACAGGTGTTGTTCCCTTTGTTCGCACAACTCGACCTGCCACATGATGCGCCCGCGGCCGACCCCAAGCGAGATCCCTTACTATGGTATGTTGCCCTGGTACATTCATGCGTAATCAATTTTTGTAACCGTTGTAATTATTTCATTATCTTTTTTAAGGTTCTTCTTATCTTATCTTGCAAATTAATTTTAACTAACTTCCCGGTTTCCGATTGAGCTGAAATTTTGCACGCATATGTATATGGCGTGACAATGCAATAATATGGTACTATGGAGCTGATCTGATGATGGAGTCTGAAGGTGGTCATAGGAACTCCTGTACTAAACAAGATAGACCCGTCGTGGTTGGGCTCGTTTTACTTGTCTTGGCTAGCACTCTGCTGCTACATGATATGATATGATGATGGATCTCAAAAGCTTGTATTTAAAAACCTTTTTAAAAAAGCTTATACTTATAACTATTGATCAATCTTCACAAAATTTTATTTCTTATTACTTATGCTATATAGACATTGTAAATATATATATAATATATATATATATATATAAATAAATTCACGCTACTAGTCGTGATGTCGCCCGTCGTTAACTCAAAAGTCGTGGTCGTGCCGTAAATACAACAAACGGACTACTCTCGCTTTACACACAATACCGTCATCGTCATAACCATAAAATACCTTATACAAGTACGTCCTGAAATTAGACAACCCTGCCCTGCAGTAGGTCCTTTAATGGGGTCATATTTTATCATACAACGTCCACCATACGTCATAAACATGCGATAGTTTTATTTATGGGTAAACGTTTAAGGAGTGCACGTGTAGAGCATACAAAGTAGTTCAGTTTCATGGGGCAAAGTAAAATGCTCTTCAACGAAATCTCAGAAAATGGCTTACTATATGACGAAGAATTATCTAGACGACCGCACCGAAAGGGGTTTTAATGCGGTTCCTACTAGACTTTTTTAGTAATTATTCATACAATATGCTTTGCTGTTCAAAATACATAAAAAAATCACGCATGTATGTATTATACATAATAATGATGAAGAAGAAGATTGTAAACATTATTCATCTTTTTTCAATAATTCTTTTACTGTACAAGCTATCCGACTCTGGAATGTACTACCTGTTACTGTTAGACAAGCTAAATCATTGACAATATTTAACAACATGACTAAAAGCACTCACTACCTGCAACATAGAAATGTTTGATATTTTTCCATATATTTATTGTATGTAATATAAATAGGTGTATTTATATATGTCTATTAAGTATAATTTTACTTTCATAATATTTTACATACTTGTATGTTTATTGATGATTGAAATATAATGTAACTGCATATCCTATAATATTTATGTATACCACCTTTGACAAATATGTATAATCTGTTTTATTTCTGCCACGGGTTGTTTGGAAGAGATCGCTTCTTAGCGATAACACCGCCCATTGTGCACATTTAGAATATTTTTAGGCTTTTCTGTAATGGTGTATAATATAGAGTTCTCTATCTATCTATCTAAATAAATTATGTTGCTGGGAAGTTTGTTACGCCGCTTTTATTCTTTTAACAGTAACTAAAATTGCTTTAGAATCGTTAGTAAACTCATGGCTTTCAACAAATAATCTATAAGATTCCATTTTGAAAAAAAATATGTGTGTGTGCAGTTCACACGCGAACATAATTATATCTACAACACAGAGTAGAAAAGTGTGAACTGCACACACACCTATTTTCGCATTTCTATTCTGCATAAGACGTCTTTATTCTTTGGTATTTTGACCCTTATTCGTAATTATTTCGTTTGCCAGGTGGTAGCGCATTTGCCCGACTGGATGGCTACCACCCCTGGTTTAAAGTATGTCGCCATAACAGCCTTGAGTTGTGTTCCGGCACTACTGACCGAGTTCCAGTCTCCCTTAAGAGAGCAGCAGCATTTGTAGCACCTTTGGTGTTGCAAGTGTCCATAGGCGATGGTAACTGCTTTCCATCAAGTGGACCGTCTACCTGTCTGCTGAACTCCTGCAAAAAAAAAAAAAAAACTAAATTACACTATATCACTAGCATAAAGTTCAAAATGCAATGCACTGTTACGCACGTATGTGTGTTTAGGTATCTGTTGATCTACGTATAAAAGAATATCTGCCTCAAGTAATAGAGCTAAAATTCATTTGAAATGTGGTAAGTTTTGTTTAAAGCGAAAATTAATACTAACAGGTAAGATAAATGTGTTTTATTTTGAATTAAACAAGTTTGAATTTTATGTTTTTATCTCTTTTTAGTACTTTTTCGTTCTATCGAGTTTCAAATCACAGCGATTCTAAAGAAGTTTTACCTCAATGAATACATTATTTTCGCAGAAAATCTTAGTACTGGTTGCTATAGTAGTTTCACTTTGAATAAAGGACATGTGGAATGTCTCATGAGAGGAGTTTGCGTTGAGCGGAATAGTTTTGCAATAGTTGTTGGCATATTAGTCTCTAAACGGAATGAAGTTGCTCCAGAAATTTTGCTACTTTCGGCTCAGTACTTGGAAGTGCTATGGCCGTTCATTAATATTACTAGTGGGTTTGTATTAGTCGACTAAATGCACTTTCCCTGTCGGCTTGAGGGCGGCACTCGAAACTCGCTACCAACTAGACGCGGCTGGTTAATACCGAGTTGTAAACTAACTGCTGCCAAGTCCTAATTGCCTGGTGTCTAGTACGCTTAACCGGGTAGATTTATGAGCGAGGGTTTGTGGCGACAATTTATATTAGAATAGGGTTATGAAGGGTGGCTATTAAATTATCTGACGCGACATTAATTTGAAACAAGAAACTGTATTTTCTATTGCTAAAACCTTACAGCTATTAACGTGGAAACTTTTAAGCAAATTGGTCGTGATTGAATTATTATTATTACTAAAGTGTCTTGGTTTATATTTTTAAATGTATTTGAAAGGAATTGGAAACAGTTTTCACTTGAGATGATTGAAAAAAGTGAAAGAGGGCTGAGAAAGATTGTATTTTACTAGTACATGCCAGCGATATTTTGTTTGTGTGCTTTGACGAGGACTTCTCCGTGCAAGAACGGTAAAAGAATACAATTTCCTGCGTTGTGGCGGCCTGTCGTAAGAGGCGACAAAACAACCCATAGCCAGGTGGTAGGGCATTTCCCCGATTGGATGGATACCACCCCTAGTCTAGAGTATGTTGCCATAACAACTTTGAGTTGTGTTCCGGCATTAGTGGCCAGGTTCCAGTTCCTACTTCAGGGCTGGCAGCACACTGGTAGCACCTGTGGTATTGCTAATGTACATAGACGATGGTCACCACTTTCCATCACAGTTGGGCCGTCAGCCTGTCTGCTGTGCTTCAGCAATAAAGCAAGAAAAAAAGACTAACGTATTAGTGAATTTCAACAGCAGAGCACAACCACGTCACCGTCTTTTTTACTATATTCTTCTTATCCAACGGAAACGATGTCATCGGGATAAAAAGGTATCTAAATGTTGACCCGGAATACAAGCTAGCTCTGTTTCGAGTTTCATTTAAACCTGTTCAGTCATTTTCAAGCATTTTCAGCCATCTCTAACAGATTCCAGACGAAGGGTTAGGATCGAGAATGGTTCCTTGACGTCGTAAAGGATGGGCACCAATGGTCTCACAATTAGGGATTGCGAAGACCGCTCGGAGTGGGCAGTAAAAAGTAGGAAAACAGACCCCGGGCTTTTCGAAGCAGACACTCCGAAAGTAACCGGGTTTTAACGGGAGGATGATGATGACTAATTTCCCGGAAATGCTCTAACAGACAAATATAAATTCTAAAAAATGCATTTCAAGAATCTGCTGGTTTAGCCACAGATTTACTATATCATATTATAGATACATTATAATAATTAACTTCTCTAGACGATACTCAACATATTTATGTAACACTAACAAGAGTAATAACTGACTGGTGGAGAGGGAATAAATAATTAATTAAAGTAAATATATTTTTTATAATATTATATATTAATTTATTCTGAATATTTTTCTATAATACGACATATAGTATCTATATTTAAACTATTCCAATTCAAACTAAAATAAAATAACACCTATTTGTAGTGAACACTGACATATATAAGATCTCTTACTAATAGTTCTAATAAAATTGTTTTTTTTTAAATAAAATAGTAGCGTCCCCGGCAGACGTTGTCCTGCTCTGAAAATGTAGGACCCGATCCCAGCGCCACCTACCGGTTCCAATTGTAGATTTAAACCATCCGGGGACCCACTCAAACACACAAAAACAAAATCACCAAAATCGGTCCAGGTGATTAGGAGCATTCTAGAACCCGATCTCAGCGCCACCTACCGGTTCCAACGGGATAAGAAGTATCCTGTGTCCGTCTCCTGGTTCTAAGCTACCTCCCCCACCAATTTTCAGCCAAATCGGTACAGCCGTTCTTGAGTTGTGTAAATAGTGTAACTAACACGACTTTCTTTTATATATATAGATTATTCATAATGGTAATAATATTTGTACGCCGAACAAGCAGGAAACGTGGCGATCCTCATAACAATAATAATAAAGAAGCATCGAACGCTTGGCTAACAAGAGGTGAACTCTTCCCAGAGACAGAGAGTTTTATGATCGCCATTCAGGATCAAGTCATTGAAACCAAAAATTACCGCAAACATATCATCAAAAACCTAGCCGCTCACTACTGCAGAAAATGTAACAGCTCCCCAGAAACTATACAGCACATCATAGGCGCATGTAAATCAATAGTTGAGACAGACTACAAACATATACACGATCAAGTCACCAATATCATACTTCAAAAACTTGCACACAAATATAATCTCATCAACAACATAACATCATACTATAAATACAAACCTGAAACTGTACTAGAAAACTCTACTACTAAACTGTACTTTGACCGAGCCATACTGACTAACAGAACGATCCATTACAACAGACCTGACATAACCCTAATTAACAAAACCACTAAGACAGGTTATTTAATAGACATTGCCATACCTAATACACATAATATCAGAAAAATTGACAAAATACACCGAACTCAAAGACGAAATTACCCGCCTTTGGCACCTACAGAATGTAACAATTATTCCAGTCGTGCTCTCTGCTACGGGAGTCATACCAAAACTACACTGACGGACTCATAAACTGCATCAAAGTAGTAGACGACTTTGAAATAAATATTTTAACCAAGTATGCAAACTTTCTATACAGATTTAAATTGAAACCTCTAGATTGGTTCGTGAACTTTAAAACAGCGTAGGGTCATATCCTTAAGTTTAAGTTTGTGTACTGGAAAGGACCTTAAGACTTTTTTTGAAGAAAAAACAGAAATTTAAGGAAAATTGGTTTAATTAAAAAATTGGTTTTAACAATAGACACAAACTTTATGCAAGGGTTTATTTATGTTTTAATAAGGTGTATTACCTCCACGTGCCCTTATTACGGATTCTAATCGGTTCCGCATAGATTTTATTAGGGTTATTAAAAGATCTTGCGGAATATTGTCCCATTCTTCTGAAAGTGCTGTTCTTAGTGCTGCCACTGTCGTGGGAAAAGGGTTTCTCGCATATACAGCTCTTTTTTAAATTGTCCCAAACATGCTCAATGGGATTAAGATCCGGGCTGCGTGCTGGCCAATTCATTGTACGTATTCCAACCTCTTCGCAATATTGTCGAACTTGTGCAGCAGCGTGCGGCCGGGCATTATCCTGCATTAAAGTAAAATTTTCGCCTATGGATCCCATGTAAGGAACCACGTGATCTTCTAAGATCTCTGTTATGTAGCGATGTGCAGTCAAACCCCCTCTATTACCGTTTTGACGGACCATGTCTATGAACACAAGTTCTGTTCGCCCGTTCATCGATATGCCACCCCAGACCATACACGAACCGCCTCCAAAAGGAACACGCTCCTCAATGCAACTTTGAGCATATCGCTCCCCACGTCGACGATACTCTTCTGCGACCATCTGCACCATATAAACATGTCCTACACTCGTCCGTGAACAATACGGAGGTCCATTGCTCTTCTGTCCAATTCAGGTGATCACGCGCAAATCTTAAGCGAGCTTGTCTGTGAGCTACAGACAACTTTGGACCATTTGCTGGTCTAAAAGGGGTGATATCCGCGTCCTTTAACCTTCTTCTTATTGTTCGTGCACTCACGTTTACTCCACGCACTTCATTAAGCTCTGATTTGATGTTAACAGACGTGAGGAAACGATTTCGCAGGGAAGTTGTAACAATAAATCGGTCATCACGAGCGGTGGTTGCTCGAGTCCTGTGTCGCAGAGGGCATTAGTTGTAAGTGTCATCACTAGATGGCGCTATCTAATAAGGAAACACGCTATGTTTTGTAATACATATTTTGTTAACCTCCTTTGTACTTTTCATATAAACCAGTTCAGTTCAGTTCAATAAACCAGTTCACTCCAAGAAAGTGCTTTATTTAGTGCTAGTGCTTGTGCTTAGGTCATCTAGGACATAATTTGGTCCTACGGAGCCGGATATGAGTGTAGTGAAGTGAAGGGAAGTGCAGTGCAGTGTGCCCTGGTGGATTGCGGTGTGCCTCCCCCCCGGATTGCGGTGTGCCTCCCCCTCGGATTGCGGTGTGCCCCCCCCCGGATTGCGGTGTGTGCCCCCCTGGATTGTGGTGTTCCCCCCCTCTGGATTGCGGTGTGCCCCCTCCCCCCAGATTGCAGTGCGCCCCCCCCCCCGGATTGTAGTGCTCCCCGTTGGATTGCGGTGCGCCCCCCACCCCTGGATTGCAGTGCGCCCCCCCCTGGATCGCGGTGCGCCCCCCACCCCTGGACTGCGGTGCGCCCCTGCCCCTGGATTGCAGTGCGCCCCCCACAGCTTCTGGATTGCGGTGTCCGCCCCCTCTGTGAGATCGCAGCGCACTCCGCCCCCTGTTGGATTGCGGTGCGCCCCCCCCCCCCCCTACACTATTATAAGAGGGTGGACAGCGTTTTTAAAAAAGTACTTGTGATGTGAGGTCAATCTACCACGTTTTTAGGTCAATAAACTTAGATCAAACGTGTCTTAGTGAATGTGCAAACAAAAACTGTAAGTACAATTATTATACAAAAATATTTCTTCGAAGAAACCAACTCTAGAAGCATTACGAACTCTAAATTAGTGTAATTAGTTTATATTATATTAAAAAATTATAATAATAATATTATAGTTACTTTTTAAATTATAAGTTGAGCAAATATGGAAGGCTTAATAAATGTTCAAAAAAATATTCAAAAATCAATAGAAAGAGGATTAGTTACTTTTGAAAAGTGTTCCAAGGACAAACTTACGTATGAATATATTGAAAGTAGACTAGATAATTTAGAAAAGGATTGGGACCTATTTCGAAAAAATAATACTAGATTATATGAAATAAGCAATTCTGAGCTTTTGGCTAGTTCTATTTATGTTAATCAAGGAATATACGACCATACTGAAGATATTTACTTTAATTATAGAACAAATTTAAAAACTTTACTAAATAAATTAGCATCAGTTTCCACAAATTCAGTAGACTGCAATAAATGTACCAGTTCAGCACAAGCTGTGAAACTTCCAAAGATAATAATTCCTTTGTTTTCTGGAAAATATTCCGAATGGACAACATTTCGCGATTTATTTATAGCTTTAATTCACAATAATTCTTCACTAAATAATGTTCAAAAATTACATTATCTCAAGGCTCATTTAATTGGAGAAGCAGAGCAGTTAATTCGATACAGTTCTATAGCCGATGGGAATTATGATCATTGTTGGTCAATATTAGAAAACAGATACAACAACAAGCGTTATCAACTTAATTGTATTTTAGAAGGATTACTAAATCAGCCTCGTATCACTACAGAATGTTCAACTGCTCTCAAAGAATTACTTGATACCACCACTGACAGCTTAAATGCTCTTAAAAATTTAGGTATAGATGTGTCCACATGGGATCCTATTGTAATTCACATAATCTCTGCCAAACTTGATGATGAATCACATAAGCAATGGGAACTGACTGTTTCTAGCAATGGTTGCAATGATTTACCAACCTTCGAGAAGTTTAAGTTATTCCTAGAAAATCGATTCCGTGCCTTTGAATGTATGGAACCTAAGATATCACAGGTTTCCAATTTTAATTTTTCGCAAGTTGAAAATAATAGCAATTCTCTACCATGTGAATTCTGTTCCAAATTCCACAAATTGTGTTTCTGTAAAGTATTTTCTAAACAAAGTTTTGGCTTTCGTCTCGAATTTGTCTCAAAAAATAATTTATGTTTGAATTGTTTAGGTAGCAATCATACAGTTCAATTTTGTAAGAAAAATACAACATGCCGAATATGCAATGAAAGGCATCACACATTGTTGCATCCGAATAGTACAAAAGAAACAACATCAATAATATCACAGAACGAAATAGTTAGATAAATATAACAGTGGATTAGCCTATTTAAAATTAGGTATTTATAAGTATACGGTAACATAGAACGAAAGGCAAATACTACATTCTAAACAAAGAATTTCACCAATTTTCAAACATATCGTTTAAGTTCTCCCTCAATGTGGTATAGATGTAATTTAGATACTTAATGTTAATTTTGAACCCTTATTGCCGTCTTTTCAATAATTAATACATTAATTGATTGTCTGTTTGTTGTATTTATAATAATCGTTTGGCATGAACCTTCATAGATCTATTTCAAGTTCACTTCTTTACTTAACGGCATTGGTAGACAATTGTTTCTTTTTTACATTTTAATGGGTGTTTTGTCTTAATTTTAAAATATTGTTTGTATAGTATACCTAAATTAAGATCATTGTACAGATTTAGATATAAGTTAAGTCAAGATTTAAGAATAATTTTAGTAGTTGTGTTCTGTACGACATCACCACAAGACATGTTTGTTTAAGTACATTTTGTCACTAAATGTCCTTGGCGGGCCGCATGTCGCAGAGGGCATTAGTTGTAAGTGTCATCACTAGATGGCGCTATCTAATAAGGAAACACGCTATGTTTTGTAATACATATTTTGTTAACCTCCTTTGTACTTTCCATATAAACCAGTTCAGTTCAGTTCAATAAACCAGTTCACTCCAAGAAAGTGTTTTATTTAGTGCTAGTGCTTGTGCTTAGGTCATCTAGGACATCCTGCCTGTACCACGTCTACTTCTGTAAGAACCTGTCTCTACAAACCTTCTGTATATTCTAGAAACCGTAGACTGGTTTAAATTTAAATTTCTACCAATCGTTCGTTGATCCAAGCCCTCTCGCACCAATACTACAATTTGAGCCGCTTGTTCGGATGAAGTATCCATATTATGGTTCAAAAACTCTCGATGAGTTAAAAAACTAACCCAACAATTCTGGTGGTAACAATAATTCAATTGACAAAAGAACAAAAAATCAATGAGAATCAATTTAAAACTGTGCTATAAATGACACAAAAGGAACACGCTCCTCAATGCAACTTTGAGCATATCGCTCCCCACGTCGACGATAGACTCTTCTGCGACCATCTGCACCATATAAACATGTCCTACACTCGTCCGTGAACAATACGGAGGTCCATTGCTCTTCTGTCCAATTCAGGTGATCACGCGCAAATCTTAAGCGAGCTTGTCTGTGAGCTACAGACAACTTTGGACCATTTGCTGGTCTAAAAGGGGTGATATCCGCGTCCTTTAACATTCTTCTTATTGTTCGTGCACTCACGTTTACTCCACGCACTTCATTAAGCTCTGTTTTGATGTTAACAGACGTGAGGAAACGATTTCGCAGGGAAGTTGTAACAATAAATCGGTCATCACGAGCGGTGGTTGCTCGAGTCCTGCCTGTACCACGTCTCCTTCTGTAAGAACCTGTCTCCACAAACCTTCTGTATATTCTAGAAACCGTAGACTGGTTTAAATTTAAATTTCTACCAATCGTTCGTTGATCCAAGCCCTCTCGCACCAATACTACAATTTGAGCCGCTTGTTCGGACGAAGTATCCATATTATGGTTCAAAAACTCTCGATGAGTTAAAAAACTAACCCAACAATTCTGCTGGTAACAATAATTCAATTGACAAAAGAACAAAAAATCAATGAGAATCAATTTAAAACTTTGCTATAAATGACACGCAAATCTGATACTACGACTAAATTTTGTTTTCCCGGCTATATTCATTTGTTTTACTGCAGTTCTAATTTTAAATTTTCCTTTTTTTGAGATTAAGAGCCAGTCTCTCCATATTTATATAATTAAATCTAAAAAGTTTGCATACTTATTTAAAAAAATAATTTCAATGTAATCCTGAACTTTGATGCAGTTTATGAGTCCGTCAGTTTAATACATCAATCCCTAAAAGCTCTAGACCTACCAGCAAACTCTTACAATTTAATGCAAAAAGCAACAATACTAAATACATGTAGGATAGTAAGAAAATTCCTGCAAGGTGACGCCAATGATTTACTTGCTGTTGCTTGCACTACAACTTAGTCGTTACACTAATGTACACTTGGCTTAGGCCCGTGCCATTAGTTTATTTCCGGTTAGCCGAGATAAAATATATAAATCAATATAATAATAACAATAATGTTGGGGAAACCGAAGGGTTTGTCTGTGCAATTATGGACGAGGTTATCAAGACGAACAACTACCGGAGGTACATTCTGAAGGACGGCACGCTTGACATATGTCGGGCGTGTCACCACCCTGGTGAGTCCCTCAGACATATCACCTCCGGTTGTTCTCCGTCTTGCTAACAGCGAGTACTTGCACAGGCACAACCTAGTAGCCAGGATCATCCACCAGCAACTTGCTCCTAAATACGGACTTGTCTCGTCTGAGGTACCTTATTACCAATACAAGCCCGAGCCAGTTCTTGACAATGGTCAATATCTTCTCTACTGGGACTGATCAATTATTACAGATAGAGGACTATTGTCGCCAATAAGCCTGATATTGTGATAGTTGATCGGTCTGCGAGACGTGCTATAATTGTAGACGTCGCGATTCCCCATGATGGTAACCTCGTGAAAGCCGAGAAAGAAAAACAAATAAAGTATATTGATCTCACTCACGAGGTTACTGCCATGTGGATCTTGGACTCTACAATTATAGTACTGATAGTGGTGTCAGTGAATGGATTAATAGCGAAGAGCCTTGATCGACACCTTGAAAGGCTCTCGCTTGGTACCTGGGTGAAGGGTCGGATGCAGAAGGCAGCCCTGCAGGACACGGCCCGTATCGTGAGGAGGTTCCTGTCTCTGGAACATTAACCACCGGTAGCTTATACCCTAGGCCCTGCTGCCAGCGGACATCGGTTTTTTTACATTTTTTTTAATTAAATGTTTTTTTAAAATATATATTATGTATGTATATAAAGAAAAATGAAAATAATTTGAAAACAAATAAATATGTGAAATAATAATAATAATTCATTTATTTCAGAAATTGATTATTTCCATATTGTACAGTTTTTAACCGACTTTGAAAAAAGGAGGAGGTTCTCAATTCGTCGGAATCTTTTTTTTTTTTTGCTTTTTTTATGTATGTTCGCCGATTACTCCGTGATTTATGATCCGATTTACGTGATTCTTTTTTTGTTCGACGCGGAATAGCTTCCAATTGGTCCCCAAAAAATTTTACGTAGTTTGGCCCAGTAGTTTTCATTTTATGAACATTTTGGATGAAAAGAATTTCCTTTTCGTTCCATATGTACACCGATTACTCTGAGATTTATGATTCGATTTACGTGATTCTTTTTTTGTTCGACGCGGAATAGCTGCCATGTGCCAAATTTGACATAGTCTGGCCCAGTAGTTTTTATCTTACGAACATTTTTTTGTTCCCGTTTCTTGGGACCTATATTTTTTAAGAAGCGCGGCACGTTTCGTATGTCCACCCATACATAGCTAGACACTAAAAAGTAACAAATAAAAACTAAAACTTTCTTCTTTTAGATAAAAAAAAACTAAAAAAAACACGCTTTCATAAAAAATCCAACTAAAAAATAAAATTTAATAAATTTGGTTTCTGATAAATGGGGTCTTACCGTGGAGTGCAAAAAAGAAATAATTAATCAATTTGATTAAGTACAGTGTAAAAAAAAATTAATGTACATTAATGTAAAAAAGCGTGGGATGTATTATAATATCTTAAAAAGCGCTTTGAATACTATACATTTTATTTTCTGTTTTTTAGTTGGATTTTTTATGAAAGCGTGTTTTTTTTTGTTTTTTTTAAAACTATTAATTAATTGTCATTTTTTGGTTGAATTTTTTTTATGTTTTTAAATACAAGCTTTTGAGATCCTGCATATCATGTAGCAGCAGAGTGCTAGCCAAGACAAGTAAAACGAGCCCAAACACGACGGGTCTATCTTGTTTAGTACGGGAGTTCCTATGGCCACCTTCCCACTCCATCATCAGATCAGCTCCATGGTACTATATTATTGCATTGTCATCGACCTTTGACAGGTGTGCAAAGTTTGAATTAAATCTGATCGTTCAAAGTAGGACAAAATCGAGCTCAAAGGGGTCGGTTACAAACATACATACATACATACAGGTGAAGCTAATAAAAGTGTGTTAATAAAAACATCAAATTAGTTCACAACGATTAATACTACTAATTAATTAAACAAATACTAGGGCATTACACCCGCGTCACAATAGTTATTATATATATACCAAATGATTTCAATTATGGACTATTATGGACCCCGGCACTGGGCCGCGAGGCGGCAGAGAACAAACAAACTCACTCACACATTTAACTGGGTGTGCAGTTTGCACCCATTTCACAATGTCTTTATACCATATATTCCATGTTATTGTACATGAAATGATTTGATTGATTGATACAATTTATTGTGGAGTATAGTGGACTTAGAGAGAGAGAGAGACTTAGAGTTTAATTTAATCCAAACCGCCTTTTGAAAATTCCGTTATTAGATTTATAGTCTATGCCAATAAGCACAGGCAACATTGTTTATGGTTAATATTCAAGAAATTCCTGAAATACTTGTATTAATAACGTTGATCGTTTTGTTATAATTAAACGTAATTCTATTAGCGAGTAATTAATTCCTCCTGGTCGCTCAGGTTTCTTTTTAGTAAAATAAGTCTTCAAGCCCTCAAAGAAAATTATTTCTCTTTGAAGAGTAAATTTTCAACGCAACGGAACTACAAAATTATATTGAATAAATGAAAGAACATTTTAATTGATGATTTTGTAGCAATTTTAGCAAAGATGGAGCTTTTATGGTTTCGTCATGTCGGTTTTCGTATGTCACAGTATGTGAATGAAATTTGCCAGGTATGTTTTTTTTTTTATTGCAAGAGTTCAGCAGACAGGCAGATGGCCCACTTGATGGAAAGCGGTTACCGTCGCCTATGGACATTTGCAACACCAAAGGTGCTACAAATGCGCTGCTGCTCTCTTAAGGGAGACTGGAACCTGGTCACTAATACCGGAACACAACTCAAGGTTGTTATGGCGACATACTTTAGACCAGGGGTGGTAGCCATCCAGTCGGGCAAATACCCTACCACCTGGCTAGGCACCTGTTGTATTCTACAGGTTTCTGCACAGTTGTGTAATATCGCGAAACATTACATTTAAACTAAGGGGCCGCCATGCATGTAACATGAAGTTGATTTCTTTTTCAATAAACATATTTGACTCGAGTGTCGTTTTTCCGATCTTAAAAAATCTGACTGACGATATTAATTACTGGCTTTTTTGTTTTTGTGTGTAAATGGGAACATATTAGGTTCCAAAGTTGTGAAAATTGTGTGTTCTTCCTCTGTCTTTTCAACGATGAAGTGGACAATTGGTTAGAATAGTATCCATTTGATTAGATTTTGGGATATAAAATACTGAATTATTTTATTTTAAACTGGAATATATCCGTGACTTCCTCCACGCTTAACTTGAAAGTTCCGTGAGATTCCCGTGACACCAGGTGCCCATAGCATTTAAAAAAGAATGTAAGCTCTCGTTTTAGTGAAAACTATTTTGGAATAAGCTACTATAAACCGCTCCCGGGAAAATTCCCACGGGATTCGCAGAATAAAGAATCACATATTTTATTATATAATAATTTGTTTTGTCAGATCAATGAAAAAGTCACATTGGATTTTTTTTTATCAGGCCATTTCAAATTCAGAAAAAAAACAGAAAATTCCCGCGGGATTCCTAGGATAAAAATTAGATTTTAAGCCCAAGAATTTGCTGTCGATCAGCCAATGCCGCATCGAAATAGTCCTATTGGTTTTTACGTGACCCGAACAAACGGACGAACTGACAATCAGATAAACTGACAAGAAATCTAAAATAAATTGCATCATGTTCTCTGTCTTTTATATAGTCTTTTATATATGTTTATTTATGTTTCTTCTTAAGTGACAAAAACATTTATCCACTAGAGAAACCTTCATAGTCCGTGGACTAACACAAACTTGCCCGATTTTTGTAAATAAGAATAAATTATTTTAACTATATATTGTTAACATCAAACTATCGTTACTGTTGGAAGTTAATATATTCAAGTTTCATTGTACGACTTCGAGGGTAGAGCTTCATTATAATTTGCTTAGTAACCTCGTGATCTGCATGAGTCGAGATTTTGTACAGACGATTAAGCCGAATGAATTTTACGACGTAATTATGTCGGGTTTTGTGACTCTCTTTACGATCATGGTCGTGATTAAATATAGCTTTTCCTAATTTTATTTCTACTTAAGATTTTGTAGGATATAAGTAAAATAGTAAATGAGGCCGTTGGAACGTCTCCTGCCAGATTTCATTTCTAAATGTTCTATAAATTGTATTTTTCAGTTCTAAACTTCTCGGCTTCGTGTGCTCCCTGGTAGAGTCTTGCAGTACCGTTCAACAGCATATGCTGCAGTGTCGTGGGTTCCTAGTAATCTCGCATATGCTGCAACGGTGTAGTCGAGATCATCTGACGCCGGACACGCTGGCCTCGTTCTTGCATCTGACGAAACATCTTGTGACTTGTTGCTCTCCTAATTCCGATTTACTTCTAAAACAGGTACGCTATAATTAATTGTTTGTGGTTTACATATTTTGTACATAGTTTATTTTCCGATTTGTATCAATTTGAATAAAAAGGTGATTATATTTTTAATTGTTTTTAAATGTTAAAATTAGTATTTTAATTTATAACTTAATTATATTTGCAATAAATGTTTATTTCATATCAAATTTTAAATTGTAAAATACAAAATTCGTTAATGGTGAATGTTAAAATTTTCCTATGGAAATGACGGTAAACGGGTGGATTGGTTTCGCTTTTTTTATTTATAATTCGCTTGTTGCTTATCTGTCAATATGCTTACACATTTTCACCGTATATTTTTTTCATTTTATTAAATCATCCAAAAAATGTATAAAAGGAACAAAAACCTGTATTTTGTGGATTGCACTTGTCTTTTTTTATATTTCTGTGTTAAATATATAAAAAATGCTACAAGCTCAACTTTTGTAAATACTTATTTTATCTTCGATTGAAACGTCTCTCAAAAAATCGTCAGCTTGATCACCTCTGACTAAAATTATTAAGTCACAGAAAAGAGATGGCTCGAGGAATTAGCTATGTTTGTACATACATGTATCTTACTTAGTATAAAATAAACTCTGTTTCATATTCAAATATAACATCAAAACAGAGTGAAAACTTTATAGCGTCTTTGTTGCTTCCTTGTGTTACGTTTTCTCTGTGTCTAGCAAGATAAACAAGATAAATTTAAGCAAAATTTCTAAGAAGAAGAAAGTTATCTACTCTCCAAGTAAGGTGTTTCGATCGAAAAATGTGTAATATATTCGCACGTTCAATTTAAATATGAACCTGGATATTGTTCAATAATTTTCCGATGGTTGTTAGCGCATGCTCCTCTTGCTTCATCACTCTACCCCTCTCTACCCCGAAACAAATGTACTGCACTTCCCAGAAGCATTCAAAATTTCGGAATTAGATAAAATGTCCAATCAAAAGATGTTCATAAAACTTATTAGAAGGCTTGAAAATATTGTTTAGTCTAAATATAATAAATTCTGTTACAATTTTGGTTGAAATTAGGACTCCTTGATCAATATTGTTTTGTAGTAAAAATCGGCCTTAAATACAAGTCGTCGAGATAATAAGTTTTGTGAACTAAAGTTATCCCTTGTGTTACACTTCCCACAGTTTCGTAAAAGCTCTATGAAACATTTCCCCAACACTTAGAGCTGCGTACTGGAAAAGTTTCACAGATGGAGGCAACACGTAAATCAGCAATCACCATATTAGTTAATTAGCTCACAAGCAAGAACACAAAGGGTTAGTATTTTGCTATATAGCCTCTTGGGAAAACAATAGTGTTGCACAGATGCTTAACGACACACTACACCGTAGATTGTAATTTTTGGGTTGGGATTTCAAGCAATTGTTTGATGCAATAGGAACTACTCTATAAAATACTATATGTGATAATATATGTAACAACACTTAGAAGGTTTAACACGATAGCATGTTGATAAAGAATACGATGATTTTGATATACCTATGACTATTAATTTTATCTGCTATGGAACATAATTATAGACTGTTATAAGAAGTTATTCAAGCTGTAGCTGTAGCTTATTTTATGGTGGAGAGTAAATCTTGAAAAATAACGAACAAAAAGTTATTACACCTACTGTTTTAAGTTGTATAAGAGAAGATTGCAGCGAAGAATCCCAAAACTAAATTTCGATTCGATACTTTTGAACACTAATCAGTAAGTAAACTTACACAAATTATGACAATTACAGAAATAGATAACACTATTTCTGTAATTGTCATTGAAAACCAAAATAAACAGTTACCTAAAATCCATATTTGTTACACTGTGTTATAATATTATAATAAATAAATATTATAATGATATTATAGACGGATCTTCCAGGAAATCTAAAATTAAAGGATTTTTTAACATATCAGGCTATGGTGGTGCAATAAATAGGAATATTTAAGCAAATTTAGAAATTAAATACACATAGTCATAATATAAATTACACAACTTCTACACATGTTAATCTTTTTTAACAACTAATTACTAGGCTATCATAAAAAGCAAGAGTGCATAACGCTACCAACCATCGGACAGTAAAAAGACTATGCTAACCGCAGTCTTTCTGCCAATCTTTTCTGACATGGCAGCTCCTGGATCACATACTCTTCAACCCTGCCCTATGGATCCACACACCGGCAGCAGTGCAAGCGAGATTATACTGCTACCTGGCCACGGATTTTTTAGCCGACGCTCATATCTATGGCAGCGTGAGAAGAGTCAGCACAGTATTGCAGACAGTGCACACTTTGAAATTTTACTACTGGGTCGTTAATCCGAGAGCTAAGAGTGGTATCACTCCTAAAGGTCTTGGTAAGTACTACTCGAAAACTTAAATACTAACTGTTCTGATAACATTGTTGATCATTAACTTAAAAATAAATTGAGTTACGTCATAAAAAGTTCTCTTGACAGTAGTTTTTTTTAAAATACATTCTTACTAAATTTAGATGTTCCATTGGGGTATTATTACTATTACCCTCGCTTATAGATGTTTTGCAACACCAGAGGCGAAGCTAACGCGTAGCCAATCTTTGTGTTGGGGTAAAGTGGATGGAATAGGGAATGATACCAACCTCTCATCCAGAAGGGATCAAACATGAGCATTGGGATGCAGGATAACGAAGACGGGATAAGAGGAGGAGAAAGTGATCCAACTGAACTCATGACACACCATACGAAAGACGATTTGCTCATGGCTAACCATTTCACGCCGATATCCGGTGACAGCTTGGTATCACACCGATTGAGCTAACCCAGTTATTTGTAATCTACACCACCAGTGTGGCTTTATCACATCAAAAATGTGTGTAGGCATATATAAATTTGATGTCTAGACGTGCGACTTTAGCCGCAGAACTCCATATTACCTTCAGTAGTTGTAGTCTAATAAATTGATGGTTTCTATAAATACATATACCATTTTTTGATTTTCAGAGGGACCTCGACCGGCTCACAAAGATATTTTGACAATACGAGCGTACATTTTACTTTTTTTGAAACAACTCATCATGATCGGCAATGGTGTGAAAGAAGACGAACTACAATCCATACTAAACTATTTAACAACTATGCATGAGGTATGTTGCCCTGGTACTTTTATGACAAGTTTATACCAATTATTTTATTTGTGAATAATATATGAAAATTAACGTAGGTGTAAACAAGACGAAAGCTATGGTGTTTGAAAGAGATGACAGGATAACAATGTATATAACATGCAAACAGGAAATGAAAAACTTGAGCAAGTTAAAAAGTTTGTATACCTAGGATGCATGTTTACAAAAGATGGAAAGCATGAGAGTGATATTGAAGGGAGAGTAATAGCAGGGTAATAAAGGTGAAGCAAGCGCTCAACTCTTTTATGAACAGCCGGAAGATATCTGTAAGGGCTCGTCGGCTGTCCATCAAGGAGTGGCAGTAAAAGTTGGGTTGACAGAAGAAGCATGAAAGTAGGATAAACGCAGTTGAAATGAGAGCTTTGGGAAGTATATGTAAGGTTGATATAAGTTGTATGATAAGAAACAGTGTGATAAGGGATCATTGGGGATTGAAAGAGGATGTAGTGACACGAGTTGAAAAAGAAATGTTAAGCTGGTTTGCGCATGTAGAGAGAATGAAAGAGAGCAGAATCACAAAACAAGTATTTGACATTAATGTGAGTGGTAGAAATTGAAGATATTTTGATGAAAGGTCATCTGAAAAGCATTTTAAATATGCGTGTATGTATGAAGAGATTCATGAAAGTTGATACAGCGAAAAGTGTTTGTCAGGATCGTAGCAGGTGGAAATCCATCCGTTTCTGCTGACCGTAATGGGAAACAGGCGTGACGATATGTATGTAATATTTTTTGTTATTTTAGGACGAGAATTTACACGACGTTCTTCAGATGTTAATATCTTTGATGTCTGAACACCCAAGTTCTATGGTACCAGCTTTTGACGCCAAAGTAAGTTTAATTCATAAATCACGCTACTTGGTTGGTTCTTTCAATTTTTGCCTTCGGTCCCTAAAGTACGTCTAAAATCACAAAGTGCATAAATATTGTTATCTATCAATAATAATAGACATTTCAATGATCAACTATATTTTTCAGGGAGGAGTAAGGACAATCTTCAAACTTTTGTCTTCGGAAAGCCAATTGATAAGATTGCAAGCCTTGAAGTTATTGGGATTCTTTCTTAGCAGAAGCACACATAAGTATGTATTATTTTGACTACAGTAGGTACTAAAAGTTTATGTATTATGCAAAATTGAAATAGAGCTAGTAAGGACTTTTAATTTATGATTAGCTGTGCCAGCGAACCCTAAAAGGAAAAAAAGGTAGCCAAAGTTACTCCTTGTAACATCAGCTATCTGCCATTGAAAGTTCTGTCACAATCGGTCCAGCCGTTTCAGTGATTAGCTGGAACATCCAGACAGACGTGTAGACAAAAATATTCAAAATTGCATTTTCGGTCTCCTGGTCCGAATTACCCTCCCATATTTTTCAAATTCTTATTATGACATTAGACTTCAAATTTATTTATCTGTATACATTAAAGTTTAAAAAATATTTTTTAAATAATAATAGATTGATTGAAAAAATTATGAGAATGGGTGCTAGAGTGTATTACGGGTTTCTTGTTTTAACCGACTTCGAAAAAGGAGGAGGTTCGCAATTCGTCGGGATCTTTTTTTTTTGTGTTGCTTTTTTTTATGTATGTTCGCCGATTACTCCGTGATTTATGATCCGATTTACGTGATTCTGTTTTTGTTCGACGCGGAATAGCTTCCAATTGGTCCCCTAAAAATTTTACATAGTTTGGTCCAGTAGTTTTCATTTTATGAACATTTTTCATGGAAATAATTTTCACCTCGTTCCATATGTACACCGATTACTCCGTGATTTATGATCCGATTTACGTGATTCTTTTTTTGTTCGACGCGGAATAGCTTCTAATTGGTCCCCTAAAAATTTTACATAGTTTGGCCCAGTAGTTTTCATTTTACGTACATTTTTTTGTTCCCGGTTTTTGGAACCTATATTTTTTAAGAAGCGCGGCACCATTCGTAGGTCCTTCCATACATAGCTAGACACTAAAAAGTAACAAATAAAAAATAAAACTTCGTTTAAAAAAACCGACTTCAATAACTAAAAAACTAAAATGTATAAAATAACTTATTCCTAAAGCTATTATTATTAATATATATTATCTAAAACATCTTGAAGTCTGTGCAAAGTAAAACATAAAAATTACTATATTTTGAAAATTACTAAGCACCGACTTTAAGATGTCTTAGATAATATATATTAATAATAATAGCTTTAGGAATAAGTTATTTTATACATTTTAGTTTTTTAGTTTTTGAAGTCGGTTTTTTTAAACGAAGTTTTATTTTTTATTACTAACGTGATGATCATATCACATGTTGTGATATAAGTCCGATGAACCAAATCGAATGGAATCGATTTGGTTGAAAAACACAGAACTGTTAGAACACGACGATTCAATGATATTGAATGATTCAAGTTTTTGTTTATTCACCCGTTCCTATATGTAACCGACAGTTCATATGTCTTACTATCGGCATCTTACCAAGAGTTTATTTGGCTTATCTATATTAGTCTATACTAATATTATAAAGAAGTATAGTTTGTGAGTTTGGATGTTCGGGGTAATCTCCGGCACTACTGATCCGATATTGTAAATTCTTTCACCAGTAGAAAGCTACATTATTCCCAAATGACATAGATTATATTTGATCGCTGATTGTGATTAATAAATCAAAAAAGTAATAATGTATTACGCCCAGCGACCACTTCGCACGGGGACGTCTGTCAATTCCACACAAGAATTACGCACTTCCTCGTACGTGGCACTGCGAGTGGTTTCTGCGTTTGTGAATTAATTAAAGTTTACAAAGCTTAATTAAACCTCGATATACGTGTGTATGTGTGATTTTTTAATGGGCACGGGTTTGACATAAGCTTAACACAAGTAATGTCAAAATTCAACCGATGGTAGAGCAAGTGAATGAATAATAAGATATAGCAGGCGGCCATATACAAGTCACTTTGGTTGATTCATCCATTCATTCATCAAACACAGAAATGAAGTCTGATAACGGCGTTAGTATTCTTATTTCATAATTAATTTCGTTTTTTTTAGTTAGTGTGTATAAAAATTAGTTTATTATACTTTATATCCAGGGAATCCCACGGGAATTTCAAGTCAAGCGCGAACGAAGTCGCGGGCATATCCTAGTATTGTTATAAAATTTTGGAGCCTTAAAGCCATACATAACTTCACGTCAGGTCCCTTGCGGGGTAGGCACGAACAACAGAGCGCCATTTAGGCTTATTCTTACATACCTCACTTGCTTCTTTGACATTCATAGCTCTTGTCATGCACGCTCGTCTGTTTTTAAGGCTCCTGATATCACCTTCTGCTAGTACACGATCAATTTGATCATGGAAGGTGTGTCGTGGCCTTCCGCGACTTCTGCATCCATCCACTTTTGCATTGTATATCTGTTTAGTCATTCTTTCTTCATACATTCTTTCCACATGCCCGAACCACCGGAGCATTCCTTTCCTTACCTTCACCCCGACACTCTCTTTCAGACCAACTCTAATTAAATTTATATTACAGACGGAAATATGATGTGATGTCTCCGCATAACCTCTACACGTTACTGGCAACCCGCTTAGGGGCTTGCGGGGAGGGGCTCGCGTTGCCAGTCTACAACGCCCTCTACGAGTTGCTCACGGAACACGTGGGGCAACAGATATTGTATACGAGCCATCCCGAACCACAGGCGCATTTTCGACTCGAAAATCCAAGTGAGTACTATATTATTGTACTTTTTAATACCTCAAGAAGATCGCAGGTATTTTTATCTATACCAATAAATGATATTAAAGTGTTTATTTTTGATATTTAAAAAATACCGAAAGGATTTTGGCAGAATCAAGTAGGCCGTCTGCCTGTCTGCTGAACTCATGCAACAAAACAAAAAAATAATTTTATCCTAAATTGCTCTAAAGAGGCAAACTAATGAAGATGTTTAAAAAACACACAAACATATTTTAAGATATCCTATGTAGTTTATGTATTATTTAAAGATGCGAAAAAAATCGTAAAATAATAAGTACTGCTATCATATCCTCCATCTTATTTACCGGTGTTTTCCAAACATCAGTTACTAAATTCAGAACTAGATGGCACTATTTATTTTAATACAATCACAAAAGCTTATATCGAAATCGAATCTTATACGCAAGTTATTTTGAGATATATTTAATTACCAATTTAATACAAAAAATAAGTTTACTGGCAACTAATTTTTCAACTTGGGGCAACTATACTGAGATGGGGATTTGTCTTTAAATTATTCTTTGGCAAATGTCTGTGTCAGTTAACCTCGTGTAATATGAGTGTATTAAAAATATATACAGCTGCCTCTTCATCGCTGTTAAATTATAAGAACCAATAGTCCATTTTCAAGCATGACAACTAGCCATAATAGTATTAAAAAATTGTGACATCACACGGAAAAACAACAGTATTTTCTTAAGTATTTGCGACTAGTACCTGCGTGTCATTTATTAGATTTTTTACTTTTATTTCGAAATAAATATCAATAATAAACAAATGACTCGCTGGAAAAACAATTGTTATAAATATTCATCAGATACTTTAAGTTCTGTTTGAAAATATTACTTTTCATAAAAGGGTGGTAGTAAATATACTGTAATTTTGTTGCATACCCAAAAAAACTGCAGATATTGATTATTTGATATATGTCGTAAGATCACTAGGAAGTCGCCATGTTGAATAAACTCTCCTGAACAATATTAAAAATGTTGGCCATATTGCATTGCTCTACTTAAGGTTTCCAACTTTATTTAGCTGACAAATTGTGTGTGTGACTAGATTTAAATTTATAATTTTCTGATTGCAGTGATACTCAAAGTAGTGGCAACACTGATAAGGCAGTCGAAACAGACGGAGCAGCTGTTAGAGGTGAAAAAGTTGTTTTTATCGGACATGACACTTTTATGCAGCAATAACAGGGAGAACAGACGAACGGTGTTACAGATGTCGGTTTGGCAGGTACAATTAATTGTGTTCAAATCTATACTATTATAAAATTTGTTTTTTAGATTTTTTGTGTTTTTCTGTTTGTTCGGGATTCACTTAAAAACTACTGAGCCGATTTCGATGCGGTTTTCGCTGATCGATAGCACATTCCCGGACTTAACATTTGAGGTACACGGTTAGTATCTCGGGAATTTTCTTGGGTGCGATTTGAAGTCGCCCGTTTGAAGAAAAAATATGGATTCCGATGTAATAATTTCGCTGATCTTATTCTTCTTCTTTCTTGTAGTCTAAAATCTGTGATACCTACTTTATATCTCGGGAACTTCGCGGGGTTTTCCCGGGAATAATTTCAAGTTGTCAGGACACCGCGCACTAATCCTAGTTTTAAATAGATATATTAATTATTATCATACTATGAGGATATCAATGTTGACATTACATATTCTATGGAAAACTGGTGTTATTTTCCAATTAAGCAGTATTTTGTTTTCTTCTCTACCCCTAAAATAACTTAATATCAAATAAATTCTACCCTAAAATGTGTAGAATATTAAACAAGATTGCGCCAAGTACTAATTTACATTTCTATTATTTCGTTAACTTGTGTAACTAGCGAAACAGACAGAGCACCTGACAGTAATTTTTCGATTAAGTAATAAAATGTCTATCGAAACAACAAGAAAGACTTAACATGTACAAAAACGTATTAGTATCTAATTACTATGAAACTGGTTTTTGAGCCTTAGTCTGATCAGTTTTAGAATCCTATAAGAACAGAATATAATAGATGTTTTGTTACTACAGTTATGTTGTCTCCTTTGCATAAATTGTTGAAGAATGGTTTTCTAAATACAAATAATAATAACATATTTACAGGAATGGTTAATAGCAATGGCGTATATACACCCGAAGAACGCGGAAGAACAGAAAATATCCGATATGGTCTATTCTTTGTTCCGTATGTTGTTACATCACGCGATAAAGCACGAATATGGTGGTTGGAGAGTTTGGGTCGATACACTGGCCATTGTACATTCAAAGGTAATTAAAACTCTTTGTTAGTTATACCTCCCTGGTACATTATTAGGAAAGTGTATTATATTCAGCTCAAGAACACATCGTTAATATCCAATGTGCAGGTTTCACCACCTTTATTGTTTCTTACAATAAAAGAGACCTCTTTGACTCATACAACTCATATTAAATGGATCTGTTTAAGAAAAGGTGGAAGGGTATTTGCTCGTCAGGATGGCTACCACCCCTGGTCTAGAGTAGGCTGCCATAACAACCTTGAGATGTGTTTCCACATTAGTGGTCAGGTTCCAGTCTCCCTTAACGCAGCAGTGCATTTGTAGCACCTTTGGTTTTGCAAATGTCTATAGGCGATGGTAACTGCTTTTAATTGGGTGAGCCGTCTGCCTGTCTGCTGAAATCATACAATAAACAAAAGAAAACATCAATTAGTGATCACATAAAAAGCAATAATATCCAAACAAATAATCAGTAATATAAAAATTGCTTGTCAAAACATTATAGAAATATTATTTATTACCTTTCTATCTTTTCGCTTGTCTATGACACTTTGTATTTGTACTATATTTACATTTTATGCGTGTCTTAACATGTAACCTTACTGTAAAGTATTTTTTTAAAATCTTAAATTACAGGTATCATACGAAGAATTTAAACTTCAATTCGCTCAAATGTATGAGCATTATGAGCAAAGACGCGCCGACAACATCACCGATCCAGCTGAAAGACAACAACGTCCAATATCGACTATTTCAGGATGGGACCGTCATGCGGACACCCGTACCAAACCACGAGTTTTGACAGATACTGATGACAGTATAGAAAGCTCACCTGCTTCTATAAGAAAACAAAATGTGCTGAATCATGGCGCGCAAACAGAAATAGGCAAAGGTTTGTCACTCAGAGAAGTCGAAGCATGTAATTGTGCGAAACCAAAATCAGATAGTGATAAAGAAGAATCACGGACTAACCAACCTGTGTATAGTGAATTGTGTAAAGTGCATAGTCCTGTTAAACAGATTAATACCGAAGTGCCCAATACCGATGACGGTTGTGATAGTGTTAGATGTGAAAACGAAACAATCGAACATGCAATCGACGAAGGTGAAGATGAACCAAAATTGCTCAATGAAGATGTGCCGGATAGTGAATACGTTGAATCGATAATCAATGATATTAAACATGAGCCTGAATCTGGCCTTGGAACTTTGGAGAAGACAGACACACTTACACGACAAGGCAGTCTAGACTATATCCCTGTAAGAGATGTAGGCGACGGCATTATAAAAGACGATAATACAGATAAAAGTGAAGGGATACCTTCCAGTTTATCAGCGAGTGAAACAGCAAGCCCTGAACGAGTAGCAGAGTTAAACCTGGCAATTGAAAGGGAAGCTGAACTTTCAGATCCATCGGAGCTGTATCTAACACCAAGTGAGGCTACTAGTCCTAAGAAATTACAAGATAAGACTGAAATCTGCATCGACGATGTAGACGATAATGTTGAAACAGATGATCCTAAACATATTGCAGTAAACATTGTTAACGATGTTTTAAATATAGCCCTTGAGACAATCAGATCAAAAACAGATGATGATACTGATTCTGGTGCTATATCCGGGGAATTACAATCAGAAGGAAACACGCCAAACGGGCGTGAAGATTTTGAACAAGAAAATGAAGAAATCGTTAGTGAGAAACAAATTGCTGAAACTATTGCTAATGAATTAGTGGAAGACATAATGTTATCAGCCGTTAGACAAAGTGAAGAGAAAGTAGAGCCTAAGGAAGAAGTGACAGAAGATAATAGCCCACAGAGAGTCATACCCTCTGACCATCCTCATGAAGGATATGTTTTACCGTTAGATGGTGAATTCTTAGTCAATTCTAGAACAGAGGATATCGAAAAGTCCGAAACAACTGGTCAAGTTGCAGAAGAAAACGCGAAAAATGATGGTGAAAGAATCGATATGTCTTTACCACAGGAACAGAAGACAACACTCGAAATCCCACCAATCTCGACAATTAGTGAAAATATTTCGCTTGCAAACAAGACCGAACACAGCACTGATGAAGATAGAACTCGTGAAACCGAAAGAGATAAAAGACGTGTTAGTTTACCTGGGGATAACGAGATGAAACAAGACAGTACTAGAGAAGGTGTTGCGACTCAAGGCACAAACACTTCGACATCGCCTAAAAGGCCGCGCAGCGCCTCAACAAGCACACAAGTAGACTCAAATCATTTCGGTAAGTGATTTGAATAATGATTTTTTTTAAAGTATATGATCTATTTACAAGATTTTTTCCATAAACTTTATTACCTTAAAGGAATAATTGCAGTTATCGAAATAAAAATTGACCAATGCTTATGTCTGTTAAGTAGTAGTGTAGTGTTCTATTATAACGAAACAGTCACTTTCAAATTTATACAAAACTAACTAAAAAATAGTATTGTAATTTATCATAGTTCATATATTTATATATGTGTGACTTTGTTAATTCTGCCATTACTTTCAAATGAACTCTTGAATTAAAGTGACACCTTCATACTATAAATGCCAAAGTAGAGACTTTTTTCACTATAAATATTAAAATATAAGAATAGCTATAAAATATTTATCTTCTATCATTCTTTATTTATTTTAGAAACTAAGCGTCCATCGAAATGCTCCCGACCAATGTTCTCGCCGGGACCAACGCGTCCTCCTTTCCGCATACCGGAATTCCGCTGGTCATACATCCACCAAAGATTGTTGTCAGATGTGCTTTTCTCATTGGAAACTGATATACAAGTAAGACTTGCAAAACCTTTAAAATTCTCATTTTTTTTTAAACCACATAGATATAGCAAAATGTATGTGAAATCGGCCAATTACGGGCGTTACAGTAACATTCATGTGTTTTACTCAAAAATTGTACTACTGACATATTTAATCTTGAGAAATGTAACATTATGTTTTTCAAGTGTAAAATTGATAACTTTTCCAGGTTTGGCGTAGTCATTCAACTAAATCTGTAATAGATTTCGTGAACAGCAGTGAAAATGCTATTTTCGTGGTGAACACAGTGCATTTAATAAGTCAACTCGCTGACAACTTGATTATCGCGTGCGGTGGTCTGCTACCTCTTCTAGCATCAGCTACTTCACCTAATGTAAGCTCTTGGCTTTTTTGCTCGCCTAGTACAAGTTCATTGGTGCGTGAATTATCTGTTTTGCAAAACTTGAATTCGCCTCGACAGAAATTAGCGCCGAGTCTATGCACGGATCCAGTCAAGTGTCAATAATAATTTTTATGACTCCTTTATGTGTCGTGCGAAAGAGACAGCATGCGACTCCGGGTAGTAACCGAGTGAGAGAGCAAGTCTCAACTCTCTACGTATCACATCACACCATAGACATTTATAACTGTATCTTGTGCAATAATAACGTGTACGAACTTCACGCATGTATTTAAGCTTTGCTCGTACTCTAAAAGCTGAATTACAAATATGAACTTGGTTGCTATAATATAAATTACATACTATTGAATACAATGTAAGAAAACTTAACTTATTTGTATTGTATTCTACCCATAGTCCCTCAAGACTATAAGTAGAATACTGAGCCCAGATCACCGTCTTCTATGGGTAAGGTGCCCAGAAGGCTGGCTACGTTTCCTCGCTGGATCGCCAAGGTTGGTTGGTTGGTTGCTTCATTAAATGGACAAGCAGAATTGAAATGTATAATATCAGCATAACTACCATGTTTCATACAATTAAATCAATTTGACTTGATATCGACAATTAAAATTGATTTTTTCTAGAACGAGTTGGATGTAATCGAACCGACTCAAGGTATGCCGGTAGAAGTGGCGGTCACGTTCCTACAGCGTCTAGTCAGCATGGCTGACGTGTTGATATTCGCAAGTGCACTTAACTTTGCCGAGTTGGAAGCTGAAAAGAACATGTCCAGCGGTGGGATATTGAGGCAGTGTCTCCGGCTGGTAAGTGGGGAGAGGAAAACACTATACTGGAAAAGTATGAGAAAGTTGGTCATGTTACTTCTTTCATTAAGAGATACCGAGCTGACAAATAAAATATCTCTTGTTAGCTGGTAGAATATGTATTTAGTTAATTTCTTTTGTATATTTGTAGTTCGATGCATAACTATCTTTCTGAGATCTTATGAAATCATTACTATTAACTTATACGACAAAACAAATGTTAGTTAGTTAGATTTTTTTTGTAAGGCAGAGTTGTTATTAATATATTAAAATCAAATAAAAGAATAGTATGAATAGAACTTAATATTACAATTCTTCGTTGTATTTGTAGAAGTATTTTCCTATTAATTTTAAGTTTATTAACTATTTTCTATTTCGATGTCAAACTTGTTATGAAAAAGTCGCCTAAAAGTTTCACAGTGTTACTAAACTTAGAGTTTGACATCAACCTCCTATCACTTCTTAGTATCCTAGTAAACTGTCTTTTAGTTAATTAGCGTAGCAACATTACTCTGGTGTAGTGGCTAGTATTAGTACTAGCGAGCGTGTGTGTGTGTCTGTAGGTTTGCACGTGTGCGGTGCGCAATTGCTTGGAGTGCAAGGAACGACAGCGGTATGCCGCAGCGAGAGCGGCCGCGCGACAAGGCGAATCGCCGTCGCCAAAGGTAACAAACAAACGAAGTCTCTACATCAATATTGGATTAGGTTATGGATCTAAAAGACCTTTAATATTGAATGCTCACATATAAAAATAGAGTCACTTAAATTTTTACTCTTACATAAATTAATCAATAACAGTCTTTACCCGATGTAGAAGATTAAAAAGGCTTGGGATTAACAATCTGTCAAAATTTATCTGATATCAATAATTATTAATGATCATATTCAGTTACTATTATTACTATAATACACAAAACTTTAATATTTTACGGGGTAACCTTATAATTTGTTATGACATCCTGGTAGCTTAAATTAACTCTAACAACTATAAAATATACTAAAAGAAGTATTTATTATACTATCCAACTTTTACATTTCTGCTAAGCTAACCTTATATTCTAAACAATGAAAACTATTTTTCGCAAACATGTTATTTTTATAAGTAAAAATAGTATAGTTGGTATTTGAAAATTATCCACGTTTCTCTTCTGTACATTTTAATCTCTATTTTTTGGGGTCGTAGTAGTAAAACTGATATTTATACCAACTAATTTCAAATTAAACCCACCACGCACACATAAAACAGTATTCTTAAACACACACGCTGCATTACATTTTCTTAGAGCACTCTGATCTTTTGTTTATTTCGTTAGTAAATTTGGACGCATGCTATAAAACAGTACTATTAGAATTATGATCTTAATGAAAACTGTTACACGACAACTTTTTAAGCATGGTTCTAGAATATTTGGTTCATTTGGAAAAAAAGTACTATTTAATCTGTGGTAGCCTTTTACATTATTACCATATCGTTATTTTACACAGAATATAATATCTTGTTAACTATATATTATTTACCAATATGTAAATATCCATTGTAGAGCGTAGTAGCAAGCCTTGCTGATGCATCGAGTCCAGTCAAAGATCCAGAAAGGCTGCTTCAAGACATGGATGTAAACAGACTTCGAGCTGTTATCTATAGAGATGTGGTAAGTTCTGTTCCTGCTGATTAAAATTCTAAAAAACTTATTGATGTGTCTATTTAGATAGTAATAAATTTGGTGAATATAAATTGTACCTTTTAGGAAGAAACGAAGCAAGCGCAGTTCCTGTCTCTAGCAATCGTGTATTTTATCTCAGTATTGATGGTGTCCAAATACAGAGACATACTTGAACCGCCTGCGCACGTGCCACCGGAGTGTGCGCGTCGGACACATCATGCGCACGAACACCACGGTATGTATGCATGAACGCACGTATCACCACATTCAAAGAAACTTTCTCACAATTTGAGAATAAATTTACAAATAAACAACATCATGTGTACCGTTTTTTTATAGTTTCAACGTTTAAATGTTTCATGATTTCTTCATTTATACAAAACAAAACTGTATGAAAATTGTATCGTATAACTGTTTTCATAAATGTATGCAAAATTTATAACCTGTTAGTAACTGCTTAAAGAAACAAAATAAGGAATAATTTTCAGCACCTTAACAGCGCCATTAAATGGATTAAACACTGAAACTAATATAACTAAGGAAGTTACTGGTAAAGATAGAAATAGTGAAGTAGCAACATCTAGGAAACATGAGCACATTTTAATAAATGAAAAATCGAAAACAATATATACAATTAGTTGCAATTTAAACCCTTTCTACCTGATACCTTATACAATAGAGTTAAATTTTATCTATCTTCACAAGTAGATACACCTAAATTACGTATATATATATTTATTTATAGGATCATGTAAATACCTAGTTTGTTATTTCCAAGTAACCAACTTGTAGTGCGATGCACATGTATATGTTTACAGTAGAACTTCTACTATGTATCATATCTCAAATCTTCTTCTATCTACGTTTATTGGTTTATCTTATCGTAGTGACCTAACGGGTTTGTTTATTAGATTAACGGTCTTATTTATAGAGAGATAGACTAAGTGTGAACGCTTCTTTTTGATTTTTAAAGAAACGTTCAAATTTAACTTTACCCTCTATGAAAAAGACCGTTTATATTTGTATATCCTTATGCTCATTATTTTACAGCTTTTTTATATTACTGCTTCATCGCACTCGGTTATAAGACACCTATGAACTAATTAATATGAGTTATAAGAAAACCTTCACCATCATCAACAAACATTATTTGCAAATGTTGCACAAAGGAGAGTTGAATTCAAAAATATCTGCAGCTTAATTTTTTATATTATCAATTACCAGGACACCAAAATATTACAGCACGTTTTTGGATTCAACTTGAACTAGTGTTTTTGATTTTATAATTATCTTCGTATGCGGTGGTACGATACAGGATCTAAATAGACTTGTGTATCTGAAATGTGTCGTTTCTCCTTTTTTTTCACGCCGCTTGATATACGCGTCACGATTTGGGACACTGGTAAAATCGTCTACATTATACAACACTTGCGGCACTGCATTTTGGTATACATCAAATCGATCGTTCGATCTATGAATTTAAAATATGTTATTTTTTTAACTTAATTGTTATATTTATAAAATTGATCAAACGATTGAAATATACTCCTGATACACAAAACATTATTGTTTAATGTCATTCTCATTTTACTAAATTGATTTAATTCTTCTCGTAATACATATATTGTTGTTTGTGATTAAATATATTGCAAAACTTCTTTTATATATTACGTGATAACCTCTCCTCACTATTATTTGCTACAATAATTACGCCATATATCGTTTCTTTGGGTTTCTTCTCCACGCTTCCTTTCGCTATCCTCTGCGTGCGCACACCTTTTTCAAGCAGGCTCCCGTCCGCTGTTTCCGCAGTGGTCCCACCACGTGTATCCGCAGTTCCTGCCTGGTGGGCATCCAGCTCACCGCCATCCTCACACTCACTGCAAGCTCGATTGCAGCCAACACGTTAACATTAACACGCACGCACACACACGCATCGCTAGTTACCACCGCGCTCACGCAGGTAACGCGGCCAAACGACGACGTATGACTTTCGCATTGCAAAAAATCTTACGATGAACATGAATTCATAGAACTCCCTTTATTAGTTCTATACAATCGAATAAAGTAAATTACTATGCTAGTATTGTTAAGAACCATACTTAAGGAATAACAATGAAACGAAACTGGAACCTTGTGGAATACTCTTATGTAACACTGAAGGCACGAAGCAAAGTACAATAAACCATCATACAATAGAGTAACAACACTGTGTGCTTTAATATTAATGCTTCACGCTTTGATAAAAATATGATTTACTCTATTGTCTGTATAAAATTATTTTTTTTTAAATTGTAATGCGATCGTCTCAAATACTAAATGTGGTCGATGTTCGCGCGTATTGCTTTGATTTGTCTCATGTAACAAGAGTACAAACTATAACATTATTCAATATCGAGTACTCATCACAAGAAATAATAAAGTTAATAGCATAAGTTTAGAGGATAAAGTGAAATTTGCCACATTAGTACCTGTTTTACGGTAAATAGAAACATCCCAACGTTATCGTGTTAACAAGCCAAAGCAATGCAGAAGTAAATTGCACAGCTGAGGCACCGCTTTGATTTTGATTTCTTATTTTTCAGTTGCATCATCAATTTCAATAGATACTGATTGTACTTATATAATGAGTTCATAAATGCATGAATAATGTTAAATTTTTTCGATTGACAATGTTGTATTTTATAGTAACTAAGTGCTATTATATTGAGATTTTGTATCTTCTGACACAAACCACTTTATGTTTAACGTATTTCATCTAAGATCTTTGTCAAGTGGTATAATTTGCTATGATGCAGAATTTCCAGAGCGAATAAGACGTTAAGAAACAGTCCCCAAATCAATATAATCACCATTGTTAAGTATATCCGATATACCCGCTTTATAAAAGCAAGCTTATTCGATGTTGTCTGAGGATCCAAGTGCTATTACAAAAAGGTGTACTAACCGGTTTTTATTATTTTCCATAGAACACAACGGGGATGACGTAGAGTATGCGATGATTGTCGTTGATGAGAATAATTCTACTATTAACGAACTGGACTCCCCTTCTATGAAGGTAAGAATAAAAGTAAAATGTTTAAAACATAGTTAAAACTAAATACTGTTGTATAATTTATGAGTGTATTGGCATGAAATGTAATCCTTTCTCGTCTCCTATTTTTCTTTAATCTAGTAAATGTCTAGTTGAATTGTAAGTACTTTCCTGAATTTCTTATAAGGTCTATTGAATTTAGTGGATGGTTTTTAGTAATAGCTTTCTTGTCAATCGGCTTTCAAATCCTTAGGAATACTGATGAGATTTTTGAAATATTTTAATTTTAGCATGATTTCAAATCATGGTAGACTTAGATGTGTAGAAATTGTTAAGGATTCAAAATTATTCCAAATTTACTAATATATAGAAGTAAACCCTGCGATAGCGTTGAATGCATGCCATTCAATTTATCAACTACATTATAATTTAATTCGTATACTCCCAATAAATTTGTGTTTTTGGTATTTTTTGTTTGCTGTTTTACAAATTGGTTTACGTTTTCGATGTCGCTAATAACCATTGTAAGTCAAAATCATTATAAATGTGGACGATAATGTGTGACGTATGAACGCTTCATTATATTTGTTTTGTTTTGCTGTTGCAATAAAATAAAAAAGGAGACGGATGAGAAAGAAGAGGGTATCGCCAAAATAGAGACTACAACAGACGAATTGAAGCCAAACTCTGGAGAGAAAATCAAACCAAATGACAAACCTGAAGTATCGCCAACCTCAGATAAGGAAGAGCCCCTTTTCAAGTCAAGCCTACGTGTGAAAACTCAACCGAAACCAAAGGTTAGTTGGTAGGACTTTACTAGGGGAGGAAACATCAAAAGCTCTATCTCTTTCTATTAGTTTTGCGTCTTTGTCAACGTGATCTTTGAGGTCCTTTTGTACAACTTATTTTAAATTTTCATTAAGATGGATAATATTCCTTTTATGTAGCTAAATTAAATTGCTAATCTTTCAGTGGTATCACTTCATTTAAATCAGATTTTTTTTTTCTATTTTGTCAATTTGTATCTTTCAAATATTTACTATATGTACTTAATCTATGTCATTGTCTTTTTGAAAGCCTCCGACCGCAAGGTCTAAAACATTGTCCGAGATTACGGTGTCTGTGGTCAATTTGGTTTGTACACAAATATACTGGTTTAGTGTGAACATACACGAGTTTGAGCGTTGACACTTTTGGTTAATTGTGGAAGCCTAGTAGCTTTTGATGAATTTTAACAGAAAGAACCTGCTCTCTATTATTCAAAATATTACTAATAAGTTTCATTATCAATTGACGTCTCTAAAGATTATTTTGTAGCTTATTTTAATATTAAGAAAACGATGGAAATTTATCAAAAGTACCTAACTACACAAACCAAAACACAAAACACATAAGCTTGTCACATGGAATCTATGTTTATACATGTACAAAATAACACTAGGGGCTAGCAGCTACGCTCACAAATTATAAATCATGTGTAAGTATATAATTATATTATATTTACAAAATTGTTTTATATGAATACTAAGCACTAATCGCACATCAATTAAATATTTGAAAAGTTAATAAATGAATTATTATCAATAACAATTCATGTAAATAAAATAACGTACCAATTCAATAATATGAAGGTTATTTTTCTTATTTGATATGCAGTTCGTAAGTATCGTTAAGTATCGTATGCATATCGTTAAGTAATATATCTCTTTCTAACGTGTTTCGTGATTATTGTTTGTACAATATTTCCATGCATGGTTTTGTTTGCTTCGCTTGCTGTTTCACCTGAACTTTTAATAGCATGATTTACTAATTAGATTTTTTACTATCACCTGTAATAGATACCTTTCTATTTTTACACTCACTTAGTGTCACTTGTATTGATTTATCTAGTGAAAGTTAAAATTCTATGTTAAATATCCAAGGAATTACACATTATTGAATACAATGTAAGAAAACTTAACTTATTTGTATTGTATTCTACCCATAGTCCCTCAAGACTATAAGTAGAATACTGAGCCCAGATCACCGTCTTCTCTGGGTAAGGTGCCCAGAAGGCTGGCTACGTTTCCTCGCTGGATCGCCATATCCAAGGAATTATATATTATATACTTACTACCTATACAATAAATACTAAATATTATATCTCATTGTGCAAGTTTTCTTTAATGATAATTAAGTTGGATTTATAGAAAGTAATTTTAGCTTATTTTGTGAAAAATGTTTTGTAGTATGATTACTAGATATTAATGGTGATAAAATATTTTTACACAACTTAGATCTTATATTTTACAACGAGACCCAAGAAATAAATAAAATTATTAAAAAAATTATATAGCATTATGATTAATTTGCAAAAAGAAATATGCGAACAACGACCATTAATGTTTCTAATACGTACGTATACATAAGTGATCCAATTCTCCCAACAGAGCGTGGACTCTATAGAAGATGCTGGTTCATTCCATCTCAACTCAAACGAAACGACTAACAATGATCCGGAAACATCTAGTGAAATCGCATTGGATGATAACAAACATCCGGTAGGTGACATTAAATTACTTCCAGGACACGCTTGTAACACTTCTAACGTTGCAAATGGCCATAGGACTCGTTAGCTAATTTTCATCAGCTGTTCTGCTATACTTCAGTAAAAAATAGCAAATATCATAAAATTTTGCATGGTATTATGTGGTGATATGGTGGTGTGGTATTACATGGTGCTGTGGTGCTGTGTGTGTTTATCACAAGGGTAACACTTTGGGCCCACTGTATAAATTTAGTTGCCCATTCAAATGATGTACCAGGTAATGAGATTAATATTCTTATTTAACGAAGAATCTCTGTTTTTTGTGTCAATTTGTATCCTTAAGTTTATTTTTGATAAATCCATAAATAAAATATTGAATCCGTAATTTGCACAAAACTGATTAATTACTCATACTAAGTATTTTATATCTTTATTTTTATGGGAGTATAAAATTGGAGTTATTGAATTTCAGGTTAGTAATGATGAATCTTGGACTGATGTAAATTTAAATGAAGACGTTGAAAGAGGCCCAGCTACAATAACAGGAAGAACTAGAGACCATGAAGGGAATATCCATGAAGGTATATCTTGCCATGTTTTCATAACAATAACATGCTTAGATAAATACTTAAATGCATCATTGAAATTCGTATACGTGACTGAGATGAATACTATACATAATAAAGTTCACAAGGGGGTAAATACAGAGCTGAGAAGGTAGGGTGTTGCGCTCTCGCTGGGTTGCTATTAATTCGCTATTGTATGCGATGAATTCGCATAAATCTCACCGCATTACACATTAGCAGATCTAATAAACGCTTACATTGCGCAATTTCATGGAGTTAATTTTTCTCTATGCGCTTTTTACGCGTATTGTATATTCGTTTGAATGGTCTGGAAATAACTTATTCAAGCTATTTCTCATGGTTCTGGGTTAACACCATGTAGTTTTCTTTTAATCTGACAGAAACATTTGATGGGTTATTTATATTACCTCTTACTTGTTGTTTTAGATATGGATAAACAGATTCACATGAGAAACTCAGATTCCCATCATCATTTACAACAACGACATCAAAATAGGAGTTTGCAGGCGGCGCAGAGGCATCTGCACCCGGTAAGCGAACAAGTTTAGTTTTTGTGTCTTTTGCTGTCTCTTTACGCACAGTGAACGATCCCTTTAAAAGTAATAAAAGTCTATTATTGTCGTCTTTTAGCCACACAGCTCTAAAAAGTTACAAAGGCACCTTGTTCATATAAATTTAAGTTGAAAATATTTTAAAGCTTTTTCGGTGACATTTGTATTAGTATTGTTACATACCGACAAAGACCGCACAGCTGCATGTTGTAAAAACGAATTATTTTATTTACTTCGTATTTAAATTTTAAAAACATCTATTGTTATCGTACTTATTTTATGGCTGCAATTGGTGTCGAACGACTTAATCCTTGTTTTTATTGCATTGTGTCGAAGCTTGCCAGATGTGCGGGTTAACGCGGCCCCTTTTATATAGTTTAGTATAAAACAATGCCCGAACGGAGTGGTGGGGCAGTCAAACGACGATTAGCGACATAGTGACGGACTTTGCGCGTGTTGAATTGCATTGAATCGTGCAGGGTGAACTGGTTGCATCCGGTTTCATTTTGTACTTGTTTTATATGTGTTTGTACAGTTCTAATAAACTCTATAGTAATTCCAACGGCATTTATTTTAATTCGAATCCTGTAGCTCATAACAGTATTGACATGTAAAGAGTTTCTGAATAATTCGAGTGTCTACCTTGGTTAGCTTACTCTAGTTGCAGCTTTTGTCAACTTATCTCAAATATTATTATTTCCAGGACAACGAAACCCTAGCCGGTTTGAACGCAATGAACGCGTCAATGTCAGCTGACGGTGTTTCTAGGGAAGCCTCCTTGACCCATAAACTGGAAACAGCTTTGGGTCCGGTTTGTCCACTGCTCAGAGAGATCATGCTGGACTTCGCTCCGTTCCTCTCGAAGACTTTGGTCGGAAGCCATGGCCAGGAGCTGCTTATGGAGGGTAAAGGTATTCGGTTGTAAGCATGCGAGCTTAACTTGTTTGTGTTCCTCGGGCTATGTTTTGTCGTGGTGTTTTTTGTTTTCTCTACATTGCTTATTATTAGGTACATACTTCTTCGTGTGTATTATAGTATGTTTGTCTGTAATTCCTTAGATTTATCTTCAACTAGCAGTGCCAATGAAAATTCGTTTGCGTTGCCACAATGACGTGTTTGTTAGTGAATTTCAAAGGTGGCACTAAAAAAGAAGACCAATTAGCTATCTTTTCGGCCAACTGTTTCGTCTGTCTCAAGGAAAGAAAGTTTCATCTAAGGCCGATCAGTCGTTTCAATTAGACAAACAAATATTCTAAAAGATTCATTTTCGATAACTGCCGGTTGGGATTAATCTTCTTATATTTTTTTTACTTTTTACCTCATTGTACAACAAACTCGACCCAACAGGTTCACTTTATTATATAATTTACATTACTATCGCTTAAAGTTAAATTTGACATAAACTCCACACCAATTATATTAGTTCTCCGGTGTGAGGGGTTTTTCGCCTAAATTTTTGAAAAACCAAAATCAATTTATTGTCAGAAATTTCATACAGAAATAGTACTTACATAGGTTCCCGCACTAGGACTTCGCGGGATACCAAGTATGCGTGTGTAATTGACGTAAAATTGTTTGTGTTGAATTCACTAAGTTAAATTATGTGTACTTATGTGTGTGTGCTCGTGCCTGACTGAGTGGTTCTGTGGATTTTTTTTTGTAAAACTAAGCCAAGTATTAAAATATATCTAATAACCTGTGCCTACTTCGCTGGACTTCATTAAAAAGTACACATGCTCCCACGCATACACGCACGCGCGCACGCATATCAAGGTTTAATTAAGCTTTGTTACCTTTAATTAATTCACAAGCGCAGAAAGCACTGGCAGTGCCTCGTACGAGGATGTGCGCAATTCTTGCGTGAAACGTTATAGCTGAAACATATTTGACAGGCGTGCCCGTGCCCACTTCGCTGGGGGTCAAACATTTGTAATTTTTTGTTTTATAAATAACAATCGAATCGAATTTTCAAAATCGGTTCCGTAGTACCGGAGATTACCCCGAACATCCAATTCCTTCTCTTTCTTCAAATAAATTATTTGTTTCTTTCGTTTAGTTCTTTAGGTTGGCAACGCGTTGGTGACACGCCTGGTTTTGCAAACGTCCATAGGCGACGGTAACCGTTTTCTGGGACCAATTGCCTATTTCAGGCAATAAAATAAATGTCGTTAAAAAATAAAAAGTAATAGAAAGGTTACTAATATATAAAAAACGAGAATGTTAATTCCAATGACATGTTCAACAACGATTCATTCATTCATCATTCATCCTGATTCAAGCCTTAAGAACAGACGAGCGTGCATGACAAGAACTATGAATGTCAAAGAAGCAAGTGAGGTGTGTAAGAATAAGCCTAAATGGCGCTCTGTTGTTCGTGCCTACCCCGCAAGGGACCTGGCGTGAAGTAATGTATGTATGTATGTATGTTCAACAACCTAACCTGATATGTTTTCCTTTTCCAGGCTTACAAACCTTCAAATCTAGCACCTCGGTGGTAGAACTGGTGATGCTTCTGTGCTCCCAAGAGTGGCAGAACTCGTTGCAGAAGCACGCCGGATTGGCGTTCATCGAACTTATAAATGAGGGTAGATTGCTGTCGCACGCGATGAGAGACCACATCGTGAGGGTAGCCAATGAAGCAGAGTTCATCTTGAACAGGATGAGAGCAGATGATGTTTTGAAGCATGCTGATTTCGAGGTATATTTATATGTATGTCACTGAACTCCTCCTAAACAGGTGGACCAATTTTGATGAAATGTTTTATGTATGTTCAAGTGGATTCGACAATGGTTTAAATCCATAATTAGATCCAGTAGGTGGTGACTTAGATTTTATTTTTCGGAGCAGAACAGTTTACTAAACAATTTCGGGTTTTTCAGTGTTTGTGCGCCACGAGTAGTGCCGAGAGGGCCGAAGAGGAACGCACCTGCGAAAGACTGATCGCGGCCGCGAGAAGACGAGACCACGCGGCCGCGGCGAGACTTCTGGACAAGCTGAGGCATGCGGCCTCACATAGTGCACCTCAAGCTGGGTAATTTTTTTCATTTTTAATATTTTTTGGTGCCCAAAACAAGTAACAATCATTACAAATCCATACGACTAAAATATAAACAAAAATCTGGATTGAAATTTACAAATAAGTGCATATGTAACAGTGACGTACCTATTAAATTAAATATAACTAAATATTATAATTTGTTTGTATAATTGTTTTAGTGTAGTTTATTTTTAAATGTATTATATTTTATCATAATACTTGAGTTATTTATGAATTTTTAACGTCAATAATAATTTTGCATCTCAAATAACGCATTAAACCATTGGCTACATGTGTGTAATATGGTCAGGAACATTAAAATTATCCCACATGTAACAGGGGTATTGTAAACTAAAGCTTCAATGTAAGGATGTCGTTATTAGATTATTGTACTATACTCTTACTAGTTAGTCAACTTACTGATTAAATACTATTTGTGGGTAGTTGTTATTATTAATCGGTTCGCTCATCGTCGCTTAGATATACCACCAATCACACCTACTCATTACATAGATACAAAGTAGACACACAAGACTTGCTTAGGCGTGTTGCTGGCGAGTTTCTTACGTCGCTTCTTGTCTAACAGCTATAATACGTTGCAAAGTGGTAGTAAAGATAGACTAGGATCGCCTCAATAGTATCAGCCTATTGACTTAGCTCATTCGGCCTTTCATGGCTTAATACGATAGTTATTCACCCCCAGCGGTCGAGCCGAGGTCGAACCTCACAGAAGGTGCTTCCGCTGAACACCTCCCAAAGAGTCGGAAAGCCTAAAAAGCCCGGTACTATCACTGAAACAGCCAGCTGCGGCTACTCAGCTTGAACCCCCATAAAAAACAAACCATTGTCAATTCAACTTTGGTCCGATGCACATGTTATAATAGCAACGCTATGCAAATTATTATGGAACAAACTTAATCTACAAATTAATTGTACTCGAAATTTTAATTACCTGGACTAAAATGACACCTGAGATTGTCTTTATTTTATGTTGCAAGCTTAGAGCATAGTGTCTTAGTATAGCTCATTCATAAGTAAGTAGTGTGAGTTGAAGCAACAATTCATCACTGTTAGTTGCGTCCTATAGAATATTATAAAAATTAAAACTCTCCCGCAACTCATTTATAAATTAGTCATACTACAACACTTTGCTCCAAGTTAGCAATATATAAAAAAGTCAATCGCAGCTGTCATTTTTAACCGACTTCGAAAAAAGGAGGAGGTTCTCAATTCGTCGGGATCTTTTTTTTTGTGTTGCTTTTTTTATGTATGTTCGCTGATTACTCCGTGATTTATGATCCGATTTACGTGATTCTTTTGTTGTTCGACGCGGAATAGCTTCCAATTGGTCCCCTAAAAATTTTACATAGTTTGGTCCAGTAGTTTTCATTTTATGAACATTTTTCATGGAAATAATTTTCACTTTGTTCCATATGTACACCGATTACTCCGTGATTTATGATCCGATTTACGTGATTCTTTTTTTGTTCGACGCGGAATAGCTTCTAATTGGTCCCCTAAAATTTTTACATAGTTTGGCCCAGTAGTTTTCATTTTACGTACACTTTTTTGTTCCCGGTTTTTGGAACCTATATTTTTTAAGAAGCGCGGCACCATTCGTAGGTCCTCCCATACATAGCTAGACACTAAAAAGTAACAAATAAAAAACAAAACTTCGTTTAAAAAAACCGACTTCAAAAACTAAAAAACTAAAATGTATAAAATAACTTATTCCTAAAGCTATTATTCTTAATATATATTATCTAAAACATCTTGAAGTCGGTGCAAAGTAAAACATAAAAATTACTATATTTTGAAAATTACTAAGCACCGACTTTAAGATGTCTTAGATAATATATATTAATAATAATAGCTTTAGGAATAAGTTATTTTATACATTTTAGTTTTTTAGTTTTTGAAGTCGGTTTTTTTTAACGAAGTTTTATTTTTTTAGTCCAGGAAATTAAAAATCCTCCTATAAATAAGTCACTATATTTGTTATCTTTTAATGAAGAAAACTTACATGAACCAATCCTAATTTATTGATGGTTATGTTGAGTTCTACGTATAAACCCTTAACACTATAGGTGAAGAGTTAAATATTTTTTAAATTATTCTAGTATAACAACGCAATTTTGGAAATTGGACTCTTGGGAAGACGATGCAAGGCGACGCAGAAGACTAGTCCCGGACCCCAGGGGCCACAGGCACGCTGCTGCTGCTTTATCAAGATCACCTTCAGCTCCACCGCCCCATGATGCTATATTACAGGTAAAGCTTTTGTGGACCTTCCATACTCGCGAAAATATCGCGAGAAGAGAGAAATATTCCGCATTTCCGTTCCTTGTACATTTTTATATAACTGCTAGTGGGCCTAACAGACTTTGTCCTGCTCTGGAAAAATCAACGTCTAGAAATCAATTCCAACGCCACCTGTCGGATCAAATTGTGAATCTAAACCACACCGGGATCCATACGAACATACACAAAAATGTAATCAAAATCGGTCCAAGCGTTTAGGCAATGAGTTTTTACCTTTACCTCCACTTATTGATTGATACCACAAAGAGGTAAAACGTGTTGTATTTTGATCATCTCAATGTAATATCTATCACTGTGTTTTATAAAACCAAATGAATTTAAATATGTGTGTGTAACAACTATATAACTTTAGTTCTCCTCAACATTTTGCTCATAAAAGCTGTGATCTGTACTTATGACCGTATTATAGCGCCATCTATATTTTGTAAAAAATGTTATTTTGCACTCCTAAGACCTGACCTAAGAGTTTTTAGCGAGAACTGAAAGAGGACGTTGCACTGTGCAGATTGATTTTCTAAAAATGTGTGAAACTACTCTAAAATGAACAATAGTTTTTGGACATTGATAGTTTTTGTGTAGTAATTATGTGATTTTGTGAGAAATGTGAACTGTGTTGTCAAATGTGTCACAAGAACTCCGTTGGTTGGCGTCAGTCAAAACCCTAAAGTTCGGTTGAGCTACAAACCTGACCATAACGTCTAGAACGAGAACTATTTTTTTGCTTCTGGCAATATTATATTTATTATCTTCAGTGAATCATAAATAAAGCGATCAATCTGCGATGCGATCTTTAGATTCTATCTGCAATATAATGAAATGTAATTATATATAATAAGTAGATATTATATTGCATATATTTATGTTTACTATGTTTAAATATTTGCATATTATCACCATATCTTGTATATGTATATAACTTATGTGTATATGTGTATATATAGTATAGTTATATATTTATTATTAAAATTTAAGTAATCGTAAAATAATTATATATACCACCATCGCCACTCCCAATTGTATAATTCTTGCTACGGGGTTGTCTGGAAGAGATCGCTTTTTAGCGAAGACCACCTTTGTACCCAATTAGTAGTATTAGTAATAATAGTTCGTAAGTTTTCTGTAATGGTGTACAATAAAGTTTTATCCATCTATCTAAAGCGAATTTATCCATGCTATTTTAATTTTAACATTATTTCGAGTCTAAAATCCGTTAAAAAAAATTAAATACTCATGTGACAATATCAAGTTTCTCGTGAGCAGTGAGTTTTAAATTTACCAAGGATGTCTTAATGGAATTTAAAACAAAAATATTTCCGTTATGATTCAACGATATTTACCAAAGAACAACCGACATGATATGTTTGTAATGGTTAGTTTAACTTCTCTCTCATTCTCAAATAATTGTTCTATTAACTATGACAAAGTGTTAAAGCTGTTGCTAAAAAAAATTATAGTCATTATTATTAAAGTAAACATCGTAGGCGATGTTGACAAAATGCGTACTTCGAAACTAAAGCAACTTGATACTTGCAGGATATTTGATGTCGTACTAAAAATCACTAGTAAGTATCGAAATTACTCTTGACTTAATATTTGAGTTGCCAGAGTTATACTTTGCGAAAGTGGCGATTATTTTATTTTATATTATTTTCTACTTTATTTTGCCACCCAAAAAACTTATACATCAGAATAGCCTCTATGGGTTGCCAACAATAATATGGTTTACCGAAGATATTTGAATTATTGCAAGAGGCGCTCCGATAAGAATATCTATAATATTATAACATTCTAAACATGCGGTGACTGTACATTAAAGCTATTAAAAAAAACTGGAATAGACTATGTGAATGATGGAGATAACGATGCGATTTTTTTAGATTTCTTGTCTGTTTGTTCGGGATTAACATAAAAACTACTGGGTCGATTTCGATGCGGTTTTTGTTGATCGACCGCAAATTTTTAGACCTAAAATCTGCGCTCCTTTTCATGCCGCGAATTCCGCGGAAATTTTTCGGGGAATTATTTCAAATGGCCAGATTTTAAAAATGTCGAATTCTAATGTGGCTTTTTCACTGAATTTTTTGAAATAAAATCTGTAAAATATTTTATTCCGGGAATCCCGCGGGAATTTTCTCAGGAGTGGTTTGAAGTTGTTCGGGTGCATAAAAATAAGCTTATTCGTGTACACTTTTCACAATGCTTAAATTCTTATTTAAATACTGTGGTACTTTCTGTCCCGGGCATCGCGCGGGAATTTCAAGTCAAGCGTGGTCGAAGTCGCTGGCATATCCTAGTCGTTAATAAATATCGTGTTTTACCATTTTTATTTCAGGCCACTGAAGAGTTGCACGCTCGAATAGCGGCGGGGGGTGCGGGGCGCGGGGCGCAGTTGCCGACACCCGCCGCGGCGGAACTCCTCGACGACGCTGAGCTCCTGGTAGACGACAGGGAAATTGATGCAGACCTAACAGGTAATTAATTTTATTAACACACTAACTAGCTTTTTCCCGCGACTTCGCTCGCGTTATAAAGGACATTTATGTCATGAACTGGGCATTTTGAAGTTCCTAGAAATGTAATAAAACTTCGTATTAGCGATTTTAAGCGCGGTAATTGATTTGATGCTTATTATTCCGCCGTGTCGGAGACATTTCAGTAGCCGTGATCTCGGAACACAAAGATGTTAAGTGTCAATAAGTATTGTTAAAGTTTCCATTAGCCTACCGCCAACTTGTTTTAATTATTTAGTCTTAATTTTGTTTATGGTTATCATTCACTCTATTGGAGTTTAATCTAATTTACCTCCGCTTCGCAACATGTTCTGGCTTAAAGAGAATGTGCTAATTAGTGTTAATACTCTTAGAAATGTACTAATTGCTTCGAAGTACCTAATAATAAATACTCGTAACGCTATGTAACGAAGCGAAGGTTGTACTAACGATGAGATCAACTCATTAAAATGTTAGTATCATGTTGTTGCAGTAGCGATATATTTGTTAGTGAATTGGATCGATGGCGCCAATAAATCGCAGTCGGAGCGCTATATTTTCGGCTATATTCATCTATGCCTCGGGAATAGTACTTTTTTCTGGGTGAAGGGTACTTTACTATTTTATACTCCTGATAACGCGTACGCAAAATTTGGTGACGATCTGTTACATAGTTAGACTTGAAACCGTGACATACTCACATTGGCATTTTTTATATTAGTTAAGATTTTCCTTTAATATGAAATAATAGAAATTGAGGCTTTCTTCATTTCTACGTGACTTTGTGTAAGCAAACAATTAGAAATAACATTGAAAGCCCCTTCCAAAATCGTTACTGCAACTAATCAGCGACATATGTATTGCTCTAAGATAAAATCAGGCGTTTGATATTATATAATAAGCTTAGAGCGCAGCTTTGTAAGCTTCACAAGATTTTATTCACCTAGTATCTGTAATTTTCGGCAGATGACGTTAGTGGTGGCTTATGCTGTATTTTTATATTACTTTGCAAAATGTTATGTTATGGCTTATAAGACATTTAGAAATTAATTGAAATCTGAATTGATGATAAACCATCCATATTCATATGATGAACCATCTCATGCTTTGTGTGGTCATCTGTGGTTACTAGTCGCCTGTCAGTAGCTTTTTGGTTTTCAAGATCTCGTAACATCACCCTGGTCAAGCCAGCGGTTGAGGGGTGGGGGGGGGGGGGGTTTAACTATTTATTTATTTGAATTATAATAGATTTTATTTTAGATATCACGAAATGTCTTACGCAAGAAATAAGTGAATCGTGTTCTCTGACGTCCACATTTCATATAGATTAAGAAAGGTTGGTTATGTTACCATTTCTTCGTAGGTCCGGTGAACATAAGCACGAAAGCTAGGCTGGTGGCCCCGGGACTCGTGGCGCCCGGTACAGTCTCCTTGACCTCCACAGAGCTGTACTTCGAAGTGGATGAGGAGGATCCGGAGTACAAGAAAATCGACCCCGAGGTAAGTTCTATGATTTAACAAGAATCATTTGTCCATTACTTTTATGATTGTAACAATTTAGCGATTCTAAAGTGTTATATACTTTATGTAAATATGATTTTGTGACAACTGCCAACTGTCCAAGTGACGACAGTGGGTAGAAACGTTAACTGCAATGAAGCGAATAACTAATTAAAAGCCATTTTCTTTGATTCCTATTTCGACTTTCACCCACTTTTCATTAGCCATGATCACGGAAGACAAATTCAAAAGAATCACGCAAAATCAGTAAATACTATAGAATAATAATGAAAACTTTTAGGACCTTATCTTATTAAATTTATTAAAACCTTATCTTCTTTACCTTAAGAACAGACGAGCGTGCATGACAAGAGCTATGAATGTCAAAGAAGCAAGTGAGGTGTGTAAGAATAAGCCTAAATGGCGCTCGGTTGTTCGTGCCTACCCCGCAAGGGACCTGGCGTGAAGTTATGTATGTATGTATGTATCTATCTTCTTGATTACTTCCATTTACCGCAAACTCACAAACTTCCCACTCTTGGGCTTGGTACTCACATTTAAATAAAACTGTCAGTATACCACGCTTGTTCAAGGCGAATTGACGCTTTGAACAACAGTTGTAACAACAGTAAGGGTAATGATACAAAATCATGCAGGATTCGAACTCGCGCCTTTGAGTCTGGGATACAGGTGCGTCAACCACTAGACTGCCGCGCCTTGATACAGTTTTGCACAACTCATACTGTCAATCGGCAGTTTTCGTTTCCGCAGAAAAGTGCAGACGGTTTCTGACACATACATACATATTATCACGCCTTTTTCCCATGGGGGTAGGCAGAGACTATAGATCTCCACTTGCGACGATCCTGACAAACAACTTTCGCTTCATCTACTTTCCTCTTCATACATGCACGTTTTTGACACATAAACTATCTATACTCTGTTTTTTAGTTACCTGGACTAAAATGACATGTGGTCGACTTTTTTTTAAATCAAGTATAGGTTTGCGTTTGACCACTTTTTCACCTGATATTGAGTGATGACGCAGTCTAGGATGGAGTACGCTTACCTAGAAGATACCTATTCACTGGTGACTTGAAGACTTCAAGATCGTATTTGTCAGGAAAAACAGACTCTGGCAAATTATTCCACTCTTCGGCAGGCAGGAGCACATTCGGCACCAGGAAAGATGAAGCGAAACTCTTGGTTCTGACTGGTGGTGTTTCCACCATGTAACGGTGGTGCAAACGGGTCCGTCTGGTTGTCCGATGGTAAAAAAGGGACCTTTTTCATGTTGCAAGCTTGGAGCATAGTGTTGTAGTGTGGCTCGTTCATAATCGACTGTTTAAGAAAGGTCGATTGCAACTGTCATTTTAGTCCAGGTCATTAAAAATCAGAGTATAGATTGAATTTTATTCGCGAGCGGAAATGGTAGTGTTGCTTGCCACTTACTACCCGTGCGCAACAAATGTATTATTTTAATTTACTATTGTATCCACTTTACATGAGTATATACAATAATAGTAAGTAATACAATACAATAATAGTAAATGATCTTCGGCAAACCTGTTCCGCTTATACGATTCGTATACTGTCGCACACTACTAGAAATAGGTCTACTGTACAGGTACTATACTGGGAGGTATTATTAGTTGTGTAAAACTGTATAAATTGAAATTAATCACCGCGTGATATGAATTAGGAGGCTATAAAACAAACCATAAAAATGATTTAACACCATCAAACGCTCTAATATTAAACTAGTTTTGATAAATACATTACATTCGTAAATATATTTAATGATTTTCATGACTTATTAACTGAATATTATTATTTACGTTTTTTAACAGCTTAATAAAATATTTCGTCATAATATGCTTAATGGCGGTTTTAGTAGTAGTTCAAGTGTTTTTTAAAGAGGACTTATAATAGTGTGGTTGTCGTCATAGAAACTTTTAATTTCTATCTACTATTTAGTAATTTAGCACGTTCTCGCTTCATTCATTACGCGTAAAATAACTGCTTGAACGATTTTCATTCAATTAAATATTTCTTGTGGTTGGTAAAGAGAGATATGGTTTGTGTTTTATAACATATATATTAAAGAATGACATATTTTTTTCTTATTATTAACATGTATAATGTTAGGATGTGATCATCGAATGAACTGACGCTTCTATGACTATTATATTTAATCTATGCATACCAACTGGCCTGTGGTGATTATGGTGAACTGTGTACGTACCTTATAAATGTAACTAACCATTTTCGCTGCAATAAATTGAATTTGAATTTGTAATCGGCAAACAGGCAGACGACCCAGCTCATGGAAAGTGGTTACCGCCGTTTGTAAGCAAGCGAACGCGTTGCCAGCCTTTCGGGTATACGGGGATGAGATTGAGAGATCATACAGGAGGAACGGGATATAACGGATGAGATATGGGATTGGAATAGGCGGGGGGGGGGGGGGGGGGGTGAGATATTTGCAATTGGATAGGTGGTGAAGGAAGTGGGCCATCGGAACTCTCACTCATAGCATGAAACACGATTAGCTCAAGGCAAACCGTTTCACGTAGATATCCTGTGAGAGCCTGGTATCACACCGATCGAGCCAGCCCTAAGAACTGTAAACTTACCACGTACATTTTTTTAATTAATAATTATTACTGGTAAAATGAGTTTTGTCGCAGAAATGAAAGCTTCAAATAGGAAAATATACCTACGTGTACCCTTTTGAGTTATATATATGAAGATCAAATAAAACTTAAGACAGAGCATGACAAAATTGCTTTCAAATAAGGTGAGACGTGATTGCTTTGTCTCGTTATTTATTAACGTTTTTGTGTGTACAAGGAGTAGTGAAATGAAAATTATATCGACCTCATCTCTCGTATCTTTATGACTTAACCGCCTCTCACTTTAAAAAGTGAAACAACTTTTATTAACGTTGTGTTTGAGTCGAAAATTTATTGTTTTACATGCTGGACTAAGGACGTTACCGTATCGATGTTCGGATGATATCGATGTTAGGTATAGGCGTGTAATATAGTCGAGTAACCAAATATGAGGCACTTAGTTGCGCGGCACAATGCGACCCCGCGGCGCGCAGGCCTTACAGGCGCCACGGTAGTGATGTGTGTTTTATGATATAATTATCGACGACTATGTTTAGAGTTAAATCGATACGCAGATTGTCTATGTTGTATCTTTCGTACTGTTAGCTCTATTCGAGTAACGTGTTTTTGGTTTTCGAGATTTTAACTTTCCTTATTGCACTTGAATTGCACCAAGTTGGTTAAAAGACAGAGAACTGATTTTAAATGACATTGAATAAATTCAAGTTTATACTTGTATGCAATACTTTGGTTGATTCATCCAAATTGAAATACAGAAAACGTATCTTATAGCAGCTTTCATGCAACGAGCTCTTTTTATATAAATAAAAAGCAAGTTATGAATGAAAAGAAAATTTAATCATAATAAACTTCTATTTTCAGTAAAAAAGCTAGGTAATTAACATAAGAAATCTTGTTGTATCTTCGGTCTCAAATATGAAGTTATTTGTTTGTAAAGTTTCAACGTGACAAGTAGTAAATAAATTATTATATCATATTAAATTGATGTCGTATTAATAGTTATTAATTACCAAGGTACAATTTCAGTTCACCAGATAAAAGGTATCCGTAGGATAAAATACAACATAAAATAATGAAAGATTACAATTTCGTGAATAAAATACTTGAATTGTATTACTATAAATTAAATTGTAATTTAGTCGTATGCTTTTAGCTGATGACTGAAAAGTCGGCCCCAAGATGCATATATATATTTATTATATAATAACAAATATGTTGAAAACAGTACTAGTATTGTAGTAATATCGATATTATGATATTCATATTTCGTGCCTATTGAGTGAGTCGGCGTGTGGGGCATCATCTCGGTCTCGGACAGCGGTACAATGGCGCCCCGCTGCGCGCCGCGTGTCACCCGCGACAGGGGGCGGATAGGCAGGGGGGGCGCCGTGCAGGACACGGATGTGCGTGGTCTATAAACAATTCGAGGATAGTGCTCGCGTGATCGGTGACTACATTACTCTTTTGAGTTTATAATGTCCTGGTATTAGATACTATTAAATACTTATATCATAAAAGTAAATCTTAATTACTTATTATTATTATTTATTTAGATTTATGACTTGGCAGCTAGGCCTTTAAGCTAGATCTTAGTTTATAATATAGTTTCTTCATTTTCTTAAGCCTATATGTAGCACAGCTGAATAGGTAATCAGCTAGTGCCATTCAACGGAGTTCTTGTGACAACTCAAAAGGCCACATTTGACTATACAGTTCTATTTCTCACAAAACACATAATTACTACTCAAAAACTATCAATTCCCTACAACTATTGTTCATTTTAGAGTAATTTTACACATTTTTAGAAAATAAACTTGCACAGCACAACATCTCCTTTCAGTTCCCGCCAAAAACTCCCTTAATTACTTTAATATTTATAATCTTTTGTTGTAGTCTTTAAATATTTATTCCGACTGAAGTTTAATTTATTACGATAACTGATATCAAGATTTATGTACATGTTACTTACAAGATATGGGTCTTTATATTGGGTCACTAAAGTGATAGACCATAAAAGTCTTCGCTCGGCTAAAATGGGAATCTTGAGATGGATGTGTTGTAGTGTTACAAGAATGGATTATGTGGGAATTGAGTAGGTACGTAAGGGGATTTTTGAAAGTTGCATCCGTGACTGAAAAATTGAGAGTAAGCATCTCACCACAAGTACCTCAGTGGTAGTAAAAGCATGAGCAGGGATGAAAGTCACTTGACAAAAAGAAAGTAAAACTGAAAGATTGACGGGTACAAATGTAAAGGTAGAACAATAACGAGATGGATATTTGTATGAAGTATGACATCATGATTTGTGGTGTGACAGAGTAAGTATGTCAGAATGGAGGAGTATGGAAGGAAAATACATATTGTGCTGACCCCAAATAATTGGAAGAAAAGGCAGAGTCTGATATCAAGACTTGTAATATTAGTAATTCTAAATTTATCTACGTTCTTAGCAAAAGGGGTTACCTTAGATAATAAACTAGGTGTATTATTTAAGGTTTAATTTGAATAAATCATTACTCTTATACATTTATAGCTCTTGGTTACCAACTAGTCCATAACTGACAAGAATACTTGTCGCAATATTAATATAAATGCTGCAATACTCAATATTTACTTTTCGAGGATATCGGCCGAACGTGCCTGCGACTATATTATTGAATGATCAATTCAAGTTATAGTATTCGAGCGGTTTTATTCATCTTGCTCTGCTTAATATCTTAATTTCGAAACAAGTTATTTTGGGTCGTTGCTTGTTCTTCACCATCCATTTTACAACCTACAGAACTTTAATTTTTCATCTAATATTCTTTACATATTTTTCACTGCAAAGATTAAGCGAGATGAAATTAATGTGAAATTATTTTGTTATTCCTAAATAAACACATTTAATTTTCAATCATAAGTTGCAGATTTCGATTAGATGATACGTGAACAAAAATATTTAATTCTTTTATTTTGTTGATAAATAGGCGATTATTGTTTTATACACGACTACCGTAAAATTAAACAAATATATAACCTAAATAGAAACAAATCCAAAGTTATATATTATATGGCAGATCACTGCCAGCGGGAAACGTTCCCATAAGGCTCGCTGCATTACTACCACCTTCTATGGCAATGCTGATTCACTGGGCGAAATATGAGCCAGCCTACTACGATTACGGGTGTGTGTATCGGGGTGTCAAAGATTTTTTTACAAATGTTTTCAAGATACTCTTTACCGATGGACCTTACAAGTCCATTGTTTCAAACCCAAACGGCATAAATAATGTGACCTCTTCCGAAGGTTCCATATTTGGTCCGTAAATCGAATTTTGAAGTGAAACTTCTTTAAAATCCTTGTGATTTGTAACTCAATGAAACCTAAAAGCAAAAAATAGATAAACACATAAATATATAGGACTTATTTCACTTCCACTGCACACTTTTAAGATTATGCATTATGTTTAATAACATTTGACATACGTACATATTGTCTTGCCAGTTCCCAATTTTGGTAGGCACTAGTAGGTAGGTGGGTCGCTTCACTAACTTTTAATAATCTCTTTATTTATACACGTTTATCGAAAGTGCTTTTCACACGATCTTTCTCCAAAATATCTTCAATTTGATTATGTTGAGTACGTCGCGGTCTACCGGCACCGACTTTACTAGTTACGTTGCTGTTATATAGTGATATACTTGTTTTGCGATTCTGGTTTAATTCATTCTCTCTACATGCCTAAAGGACTTTTACATTCCTTTTTCAACGCTTGTCACTTCATGCTCTTTTAGTCCACACTCTTCCATATCATACTGTTCCTTATCATATCATCTGTTTACATCTGTTATTTTCTTGGTTACCTCACTGTCACTCGTGCATTGGGCCGCAACGCTATTATCGAAACTGTACCCGAGATATTATTTACTGCGACTAATTCAACCGATTTCAAAGATTGTAAATTGAATTCGTAATGGGGCATTTTATTTGTTTATGCTAATGTACCGTTTTAATTAACCGCGCTCCGTGTTCGGTGCCCGACGCCCGTGCGACCGGCACAAAAACTCTCCAAGCCGTCGGAATTCCGGCTATGCTTTTTGGTATAAACGACATCGATTTATTGGTGCATATTTCATAATTAAACTCCCTTGAAATTAATGTTTAATTTTTTATACTGTTTTTGTTGGTTTAATGGATATTATCTTTTTGTGGGTGGCAATATAAATAAAAAACGTGTTCGGTTATAGGCTAATAATGTAGATGAATCTAATTGATCTTGGTAAGGTATGCGGAGCAGCGGGGTGCCCCGTGATAGAGCTCTGGTGAAACACAGTGCGCGGGAGACGGTGGGCTATAGTCACTAAAGTTTCTTGGTAATGCATACATGATTACATCGGTTACCGGATCGTAAAGTCTCAGCACATTATCATCAAGCTTTTCCCTTCTCTCTATAAACTCAGTTAATGACACTTAGAGTATGTTAAGGTCTATGTTAAAGATTTTTCTGAGTCTGTATGAATAATATGATTTCTGGCGAATTAAACGGTCTCATAATCTTCGACTTTCGTACAATATTTAAGTTTTAAAACGGTAGGAATACTTAACAGTTCTGTGCTAAGGCAATTGCGTTTTATTTGAATGCAATCTTTCTGACCTTATGTGCATAATGTTACGATTGCCGCGTGCAAAAAGTGAAGGAAGGTGTCGCCTTTAAAACAACGGTACCTATTATTATTGCAAAATGTCACTGATTGATTCTATAAGTATTTTCTAAATATTATTGATTACTTGGTAAATTTGTTAAAAATAGGTTTACATATTCTCCTCTTAACAAATTTACGTTGCATTGGCACCTCAGCTGTTAAGTTATATTTAATCTTTTTGATACCACGTTTCCTTATATTCTTTTGTCCTCTCATATATGTCTTTTAATGGTGTATATAAGTTTATTAAATGCCTTAATATCATTCATTAATTAATAGTGTCTGTATTGCTCATTTTCAAACATTTATACATTCGACCACTGCCGATCCCGAAATTCTACAAAATTCCCAAAGTTGCTATAATCATGTAACATGCAAAATTATAATCTACATCGTTAAATCAGCATTTGAATTATTTTCAAATCAGTAGAAATATATTTAAGAATAATTTAAAAGTGTTATATTGTTTTATACTACAAAATTCCGGTTCTTAGAATCGATACCATAAGTTTACAATTCTGCTAATAATCGAAGTTGCAAATTTAAAATCTAAATCTAAATATCGGTGTCCCGCTGGGAGAACGTATTGGACCCAATTTTTTTGTCTGTTCGGTTAGCAAACAGTTAGCAGTCTTCCCACGTCAACAATGGTGAGGCCTCTTAAAGTGCATCATAAATAAATATATTACGTCACTGTGACAGGTCCGGCCCCACTTGACACGTGTCATGATACTCTTACAAATTATGACCCCCTGGTACGAAATTGTTATGAACCCTAGAAATTTGTGAATAAGGTTCTAATTCCAATAAAAACACTTGTTTGTTTTTACCTGTACGTCTTCTCTTGTTTCATTTTGATACTTTCGATTACAAAAATTGATAAAGATTTCTATTTTAGTAAAACTATGTGTGGGATATTACGTTATCATTAACGCTAGATGAAATTGGATCTCTGAACGTCATTATAGTTAGTTGAAAGTGTAAGAACATCAAAAAGCTATAAAACGTATACAACTCGCTTCTCACAGTATAATTTTCAACGGAAATGTTGTACATTATATGAATTAGTATTGAGAAAATTGTAAGCACAATCTGAATCTGATATAAAAGATATATAAATCGAACAAGTCATTAAGGCCAAAAATAGTGATTCATTCCAATGAGGCATTGTTAACTTTTAAAAAAACTAAATTGATAAAAAAAGAACTAAATTGATAAAAAAAATGTTTCGTATATGATTTTTTAACTGTTTATTTGCTTATTTGTTGTTTAATGGTGTTTGTGTAGACTATGAAGTATTGTTGATGACAAGTTTGTGTTTTAAGTATGAAATATTGTTGTGTTTATTTTCACAATTAAGATTATTTTTATTTTAGTTTTGTATGTCTCATTTCTATATAAATTTTAAGACAGTAATGAACACGTCTAATTTCGATTTTACAGTATCAATATAGATTCAGATAACATAAAAAGCTTCTTTAACTCATAAATTAACTATCGATGTATCGTTTTATTGTTTGTATCTACAACAATAGGACATCATTGTTATAGGCCGTTTGTCCGTCTGTCAGTGGCAATCCCGGTTTTATTTACAACCGGTGTGGGTGCACGTAGGAATTTAGGCGCCAGATGACGCGTCGATAAACCGTCACCCGCTGCGCGTCGCCCGATACTATCGATATGCGCGATGCACGGACTGATTACGGCGTCACGTCACTAGCTCGTTACCGATTTGACTTTTTCTATTTGGCATGTTGCGATTTATCGTCTTACTGCATTTGAATCGTACCCATTCTATGTCAAATTAAAATTAAAATTGAAAGTTTGTATTCAAAACAAGATGATGCCCGCGACTTCACTCTTTAATTTTTCGACATCAAAAGTATCTTATATGTTGACCAGGGATATAAGCTACCACCATACAATTTCATTTGAATCGGTCCAGTCGTTCCGGAGATTAGCTGGAACAAACAGACAGACAAACAGAAAAACAGACAAGCAGAGAAACAAAAAAATAAAAAATAAAATCTAAATTTGTTCTATTTAACTTCTTCTTCACACTCGGTTCTTAGCATTTTTTTTCATTGTACAAAAATTCCACCTCTACAGTTTTATTATATATATAGATAGATAAGTTCCACTGGAGAACACTTTTTGAAGGTCATACATGAAGTTAAAATTTGATTTTGCTTCCTATACAATGTAAACCGCTTCGCAACTTGTTATTGCTGTTGAGGAGAAGAAGCGGCAAGAAACTCCCCAGCAACACGTCTTGCTAAAAATTGTTTTTCTTTATATTTCTTATTCTATTTATTTATATCTCAAGTTCTTTTTTTTATGTGACCCATTCAGTCTTAAAAGTACCACGCTTGGTCACAGAGATGGAGGGTTTAGGTTTTTGTCACGTAGTCAATGTATGTACACGCACTTTCGAAGTCATGCCGTATTAAAATAGTGACAAATATGAGTCAAATTATTATTTTTAGAAGTGAAAACTTCTTCTGGGATGGAAAACCTCTTCGTTACGTAACGCGCTTAGGCGCCTGTCTGGCTTCCCTTTCTCTCACGGTTTTTTTTTGAGGCGAGGGAAAATGCTTAACCGATTTACGCACAATCTGGGCCGTTGCTAGAGGAACGACACGCGTCGGTCGGGGGCGATAACACTGCAGCAATAGTATGCTTTGTTTGCGCTCCGTCCGCGATGGCTTGACACAGAGGAGTGTGGAGACTCCGAGCGATGCCGTACGGGCGAGCAACCTCAATACCCACTAAAAACCCCTTCCTCCCTGTCGACCCTGCGCTTTTGTTTTGTGTTGGAAAGACTGAGATTTAGAACATAGTTACACCCAGTCGATCCAGCGCAATAAAGTGTCTGGAGTGTGCCCTGGGAGAACACACCCCACTTTGTTGTGCGGGGGGCAGATGAATCCTTTGCTCTCCTAGCAAGCTAAAGGCCCCCCCGCGGTAAACGGAACCTAACTCAGGGAGGGAAGTAATCCACGTACCTGCCTCTCCGGGTGCCAGCAGAAGGCCGGCGACCTGGAGAAGATGCATTAGTACGCGCTGCCGGACTCCTCTCCCTATCGCGTTCTGCGGCCTCCTTGAGTGACATTACTGCCTCACAAAAAGTAACCGCAGCCCCCCAGTTGTCGCTGCTCTGCAGCATGGCCTTGACCAGGTCGCAGAGCGAGGCGACCGGACCTACGTGCGTCTCAAGTTCGAAACGCTGCGGCGCCCATGCGGCGCACTCGACTAGCGTGTGTAACGCCGTGTCGGGCGCGCCGCACTGGCGGCAGTCCGGGGAAGGCAAGCAGCCCACAATTCACGCATATGGTAGCGGTAGGCAAGCTCCTGCTCTCTCACTCTAACCCACGCGCATTATACATAAAATTTAGGTAATAACCTAGGCTTTTCTCAAGTTAAACAATTTCAATATTAAATAGTTCAACTTAAATTAGTTAAGTTATCACTTCTGTCGGGCATCTCCTGACGCATACTTTTTTTAACTTTCTGTTTGCAAAAAATATTTAAAAACGTACTTATGAATGACTAGTGTAAACTGGGGAGAGATGGAGGGTCTTGGCATATACTACTTGTCGTCGCTGAGGAGGGAGAGGAGGCAAAAATGGGTCACATAGTATAGTTACATTGCCTAAGTAAACTCAATGATTCAACGGATGCGACTATTTTACACAAGGAGTCGTCCTTATATGTGTAAATTAATATGTGAAGCAAACACTTTCTACCACTTTTTACGAATATTGCGCGGACAGAGGTGTATGAAAATTCGCACACTTGTAGTTTATATAGGGAAGGAGTGCAGAATGCTAATATATTGTAGTATGTTTGAGAAAATATAATTTTAACATGGATGTGTCAGCACGCTTGGATTTCAATCTAGATGTAATAATTTACAAACTATGTTATATAAATGAATTACTGATCGTTATCTGTTGTGTTGTCCGAAAAAATAATAAATAAAATGGATTGTGACGGAGCAATCATAAAAACCGAAAAAGCACCACTATCTTTTGCGCCTGTGTTCGCCTATCCCAGGGTAATGACGACCCGTAATTTAAAACTTACTCTTCGCCGAATTTCATTTAAAGTGGTTCTGTAGTTTCACGTGAGGCTCGAACAAACGGATAGACAAAAAATGGGAATTGAATTAGCCCGTTTGTTTTGTTTCTCTTTTTTAAATTCATTGTTACAAACTGAACACCCCCACCCCAAAAGATTTTTCCTTTAGATGTTTATGTATTATTTTAATTCGATGTCTTGCAGGATTCAGAAGATATATTAAGAAATACTTCATAAAAACATAATATTACCAATACCCGTACATAAAAATAACTCGTTAGTAACCAAATAAATTAGTCACCAGGAGCAATAAAGCGTGCATATCACTCAGGACTAATTACCAGGGCTGCATTCCTCGCGGGGAGTTCGAAGCATTCCAAGCATCCGCTCGCGCTCCCGGGGGCGCCATCGAAGCCCTAATTGCGCCTGCCGGTGCCCTATAGACGGGACGGAACCGCGCCACTGTTCCTAATTGATCGCGTGTACAAAAAATACTAAGAAAAAGTAATCGACTCACATGTTCCTGGTTAGAAATAGGATGTGGGAATGTTATGACTCCCGGGTAGGTCCCTTGGGCTTAATTCGAATAATTCTTGTTACCTTTTTGTTCAAAATTTTGCCTCAATTGCATATCAGTTCCCACATACTCCTAATATGTCTAGTGTAAAAACAGTCAAGCTGATAATACTGCAGCTCAGTAAAGTAATTAAATATGCAGCACTAGGACGAACTCTGAAAATTATGCTGTTATTAATAAAATGATTTTAAAATAACAGTATCATAGTTAAATATTTTGATCGTAGGTTCATTCTAAATAAACAAAGTATCAACATGCAATTTTCTAGCATGAGGGTTATAATGTCGGCAAAAAATCGAAATAAAAAAATAATAATTCATCAAACCATTCGACATAATTTACCAAAATACACAAAAAAATTAATGTATTTTATGTTATTGTTCTTCCATTATGGGAGAGGACACTAGCCCCTATAATACAATGCAAACGAGTTTAGGAGCTAGTAGAATAAAAAAAATATCGTCTGATCAATGTACAAGTTTCAAATAAAATGATAAATATAAAGAATTGTTAACCGAAACCGCCGGTTACGGTTTTTAAGAATGTATATTATTATATTAATAATATACATTCTTAAAACCTAATTATAATGTATATTTTTTTTTAGTTTTGTTTATTTTCATCAGCTTTATTTAACCCCTGAAATGTCGGGCTTTATTTTATAAAATGGTAAGAGGTAAACAATAAAAAAATATTATTAAGAAAAAAAAAACAAATTCCTTTCCGTTAAATTTTTATTATATTTGACAGGAAACGTAAATTGTGGCAAAACTCGGGATTTTACCAGTGCCCAATAGTGGGCATGCCAAAACAGTTCACGACACGGACGGGTGTTACACCGACATTCCAGGATTTAATGTGTTTTACATCATAGATGATGAATGAAACACAATATCTATAAATGGATGAATTCCATGAAGGATAACATGATGATTTTTAGTATGACAGAAAAAGAAGACACTATGCCGACCCCAAATATTTGGGAGGAGGTAAAAAAAGAGACATACGCTACTCCAAATTCCAGTGAGAACCTCGTGACACGTTTTAGCGTTCTCGCGTGAATGTGAAGGACTGATAACAATGCTCTATCTCTTCCTTGCGCCCCTGTTACCCATTTAAACAAAATAACAGTGACCTTCGTTCCACAGTAATATCGATCCGTTTTAAAACTAAACCAGGCATAAAAACATCGCGACCACAGGCCTATCACGCAACCAAGTTTGCCAGTTTTGCAAAACGTAAACACCGCGCGGCCATTATTTTACCCCTACTTTATAACGGTTATGCACGCTATTGTATTGAAATAAGGTGCGATTATGTGTTTATGGTGTTTGTAAAAGCAATCGAGTTAACGCAATTCTATACTTATTAAATTAAAATTATTTATACCTGATTAGGTAGTTATGAAAGGTTTTTTAGCCATTTCATTTTGAAGAAAAATATCCGTGTAGGAACAGAGATAGAATAAAATTTCCTGCAGCCGGGCGGCCTGTCGTCAGAGGCGACAAAACAACCACCCACAGCCAGGTGGTAGGGTGTTTTCCTGTCTGGATGGCTACCAACCCTGGTCTAGAGTATGCCGCCATAACAACCTTGAGTTGTGTTTCAGAATTAGTTGCCAGGTTAGCAGACAGGCGGACAGCCCACCTGATGGAAAGCGGTTACCATCGCCTATGGACACTTCCAATACCAAAGGTGTTAAGCGCTGCTGCTCTATAAAGGGCGCGACTGGAACTTGGTCACTAATACCGAAACACAACTCAAGGTTGTGGGCGGTATATTCTAGACCAGGGGTGGTAGCCATCCAGACGGGCAAATCACCCTACCACTTGGCTGTGGGTGGTTGTTTTGTCGCCTCTGACGACAGGCCGCCCCAACGCAGAAAGTCCTGCACGGATAGCCTAGCAAGTAATTGGTGATTTGTCCGTGAAAAGCTACTTTACAAGCATCCTCACTAATCCACTGGCAGCCTGTCTTCAGTCGTCCTTATGAAGCTGTCACAGCATTAACTAAAATTATTACTTGCTCCCATGAATGAAAATAATTAAATTATTTAGACTAAACATTATAACCAATTATGAAGTTGACGATTTCGAACTTGTCAGTAGTACAAATTGGTCGTATTCACAGTTCGATGGTAGACCTCCACCGAATATCAATGCAAAAGTGAATTAGTGAAATATTCATACACTTCTGGCGCCTGCATGGCAACACGTATTTATGTGAACAAAAAAAGACAATAGCCAATAAACAACGAGCGTGCAATATCAAAATAAAGTCATCTTCGTACGTGATAGGAAAGTTTTGAATGTATAGCGGTCCGATTCACCAAATGTCATGCTAATTGTTCTTAGAAATCATATCGTGAATATGGGAACTGTCACTTCGCTCACGGTGGCATTCTTACGTGTTCAATTTCTTGTAATAATTGTCAAATGCACGTGTGTACCTGCTTCAAATTCATCGCTTTTCTGCTTCGCATATTCACGGAAGCCAATGTGTGCTATGAAAACTTAATCTAGCTAAATCCCGTTTAATATGTTAAGAGTAGTAGGAACGACAACCATCGAAGGAGGTGTACTGTAGATGTCTAGGCAGCATTTTAGTTATACTTAAACGAACAATTTTGCGAGAAAACGCGTGCATGCCTGAAGGCACGCAGCGGGTGGCCTTTCGCTTGCCCTAAGTACGTTTACCTGCAATTCAACATTGTTCGCCTGGTGGTTGATTGAATGATCCGCTTTGTTAAGGAAGCAAGCTGCTAGACAAGTCCATGATTACTTTTCCGCTCGTGAATTAATGGAGAAATGCACTACGAGTAATTCGGTGGAAGCCTCTCAATCACAAAACGTGTTCAACTTGTTTTCACATCATTAGGATGTAATTAAAAGTAGCCTAATTACGATACATTCCGGTAGCAACTGCTTTTATTCATTTTGCCCGAAAATCAATCGTGAGTTATATAATGAGTCTGTTTAAAATTCAAATGTACTAGGACGGCATAACTGACTCGGTCATCATCTATAATCCTTGCTCCTATATTCTATCTGTCATTAGTCATAATTAAAAATGGCTACCGTTACAGCTGTTTCGACTTGGAAGATAATAGAGGAGTTTTGAACAAATTAACAGTCTTGAATTAGCAATGGAATTGAATTTGCAAAATGCCACCTCCTCGTTTTTTATGAGATTCTATTTCGTATGAGTGCAAAATATTTGAACGACGTACAAATTAGATATCGTACGTTTTTATTATAAATATGTTTAGTCAGATTGAGAGCTGTTTAACATATTATTGTATTGAACAAACCCGTGGAGATTTTATGAGTCACAACTATGGAAATTATGATATTTTGATTTAGAGAACTGATTGGTTATGCGTTGTAGTTGTGACAACGAGCTTGGAGAGTTTTATAAACATGAGCACAATTAGGTGTTTGATATATGTAAACATGTAATTATGGTTTTGGAATCGTTCGATTATACAAATTATTATTTCAAAGTTTCAACACAAAGTGCAGTTAAATAAAATTGTTTTATCGTAGTTATCAATTGACGACTTCTGAGGTGTAAGTGTTGGCTCGTCTAGTTCCTCAGACGTCTCGGATTCAATTTTCGGCAGAGTAAATTTCTAAAACGTTCTGTTATTTATCCAGTTTGATCTGTGTGTTTGGGATTAATTCCAGAGTTTTCCGTTGTATATTTCTCATACTTATAGCGTACTAGCTTCTGCCCGCGACTTCGTCCCCATGGAAAGTTCTTTTAACTATCCCACGGGATCTCTTGAATTTTTCGGGATCAAAAGTATCCTATGTTACTTCTAATACCTCCAAGAATATGTGTACAAAGTTTCATGATGATCGGTTGAGTAGTTTTCGCGTGAAGACGTAACAAACAAACTTAAATTCACATTTATTATATTAGGTAGGTAGATATTGTTCTCAACTAGTACTAGACTAGACAGCCTCTGTGGTTGAACGAGCTAAGTCTTAACCGGCAGAACGCGATGGACGCAGAGATTCCGGGTTCGATTCCTAGCATGGTAAATTTCGGAAAAGAACTTGCTCCTATTTACTATGGTCTAAGTGTCTGGGATCGGCCCCAGAGTGGTCCGTTGTATATCACCCATGACACAAGCGTTACCTTGCTTTGCTTGGGGATATACAATGTGAGTGCTTATCTGCCCTTTATGATTATTATTATTACTAGTCTAAATAGAATGTCTTTGTCAGCTCCGCTTATTTGATCTTAAAATTGTAAGCAAATTTACAGTGATAAAGCTTAGAAATTACTTTCAACGAAATTTATTTTCATTAAGATCGGTGGAATCGTTTTAGAGATATCGGGTACTTTCGTATAATTACTATGTTATTATTCCGTTGCGAAATGTAAAGAAATACAGAACAAGCGTTCTCTAAGAACACTTCAATGCGCGTTTTTTATTCATAAATCGATTTTAATTGCTATATAAATCACCATCTATAAACATCACCTCATTTTAATATAAGTATACAAAGTTAAATAGTTACAAATGATTAGGTGTATATACTGTATTCAATTTAATAGGCCCCGAAGATAATATCTAATTCGATGTTTTTGAATGTATATAAATAAATATTGATGAAGAGTGTCGTAAAAATGCCACTTCTGTTACTTCCAAAAAACCTGTGCGAGCCAAGTAATTGGTAATTTATATGTAAAACGGTGCGCGGGCGCACGGACGCGTCAATCATGCGCACTGGTTGGGCCAGCGGGGAGCGGGGTAGTGCCATCTTTACTCTTCGATGGATTCGTAGCAGCGAGAGGTAGTGGTTAAATGATACATCAGGTGGCAGATAGTAGTATTCACTATCGAGTGCTGATATGAAGTGAAGTGAACTCATTGTTTTGCAAACGTTAACCTTAAGTACAAATATTAAAATAAGAAGAAAATCAATTTTTAGCTAGATGTGTTGCTGGGGAGTTTCTTGCCGCTTCTTCTCCATAACAGCAATAATTTGTTGCGAAGCAGTGTATATAGACCAGGAAGTAAAATTACATTCTAACTTAATTGTATGACCTTCAAAAATGACCTCCAAGGGAACTTATTTCGAATAAAATCTTTTGAATTTGAACCCTTCATCTCTTTTTTGCTTTACCTTTACACTTGTAGCCATTGATCTTTTAGTGAAACATACTATTTCTGACATGATTTTCATCCCTCCTCATTACGAACCCCAACCACTTTAGCCTTCCTCTTCATTTTTCATTCACGCATGGGTAAATCTCCTGAGTGGCATCATTGTCCACACTTTCACGTTTTCTTAAAGCTCGTGCTGAATTGATTAATGTTAAAAAAAATACAGAGGATACTTCATATAACGTTACTCGATTTAACGACAAATTCCTTTAAGCGTCGAAATCACTTTGCTTTGCTTGGTTTAGCTTGTCTTCCATACTTGTGGACTTCTCTCAATTTAACAAAAACTATATAACGCCATAAAATGCACAATCGATTCAGTGTCGTTATATAGAGTTTACTCTGTACCTGATACAGATAATGATACACGTGAATGGATGCGGGAGATTCAATCGGATACAACTTATAAAGATGCATGTTAACATTTTTCACGGCCAGGATTCGAACCTAAATGGTTGATGGGTTCAATGGAAATGAGACGCGATTGCTTTAACCATCGGTCCGCCGCGACTTTGTTTAATATCTTGTAAACATATTTAAAATAATTAATTACACAGGCGCCATTTTTATTGTACACCCGTTTTATGGGCCAACAATAAAAACTCTTATCTCGTCAGTATTGCCGTTTGATTGTTTTGTGTCGAACCCTTTTTGTTCTTAATAATTGAGAATAGAATTCAAGCCTTTTTGGCATGAGAAGAATTGCAGTTTTAAACGATTATTACACTACGCTGATTTATGGGTTTCTTTCTGTAAGTCAAGGTGAATTTAGAGTAGTGTGATAAGAATGATGAAATCTGAAGTAATAGCTAGGCCACTCCCATTCATTAAAGTGGTGTAATAAGGATTCTTCAGTTCGTGTTTATGTTACTGAACTACTTTTAAACCGATTTTGATGAAATGTTTTGTATGTGTTTGAGTGGGTCTCCGGATGGTTTAGATTAATAATTAGACCTAGTGGGTAGTGCTGGAATCGGGTCCCAGATTTTAATTTTTTCAATGCAGGACAACGTCTATCTGGGACCTCTACTTTTATAATAATAATATTTTCACGATCACCGACACACTTTTTCTGAGCAGTAAATAAATCTGTAATAATGGAATATGATACCGTAATTGAACCAGGAAACTTCGTATGCGTTGTATGTTGTCAAGGCCGTGTCTAAATCGGTAGTCGCAGTTTTCCCAGCGTGAAAAAAACTGGCTAACTTTGTTATTAGTTACATCTTTTTTACGTGATTATTCCAATTCACTTGCGTGTCGATCTACATATACAAAAGCCTATAAATTTATTTATTGCTGTACTAAAAATTACTTCCGATAATACTTAAATTGATATTGGAATAAACAGTAGGTATGTTGAAAATACAAAGTTAATATGCTTTACATTTTAAGTTTTCAAATTAAATGTATTTAAAATAAAAGATAACAGAATGTTATATTTTTTAAATTTAATGCACGTTTCAAAGAAAATGTGGCGTTGTGGTAAGATATATTCCGTCATTTAGATAAGTTGGACTGAATATACCAGTTTACATGTCGATATTTGTGTCGTTAAGCGACCGGGTTTTACATAAATGCATTTAAAAGGAGCTTATTATTGTCGATGGGCTCGCAAGGTGATTGCTCTGTTGGCCCACGTTGTATTTATACGATGCGACGCTATACAAGGCGGTCAAATGTTTTGAATTGTAGATAAAGCATTCCTGTGTGATCCCTCTATCTGTTTTTAATTTTGTACACCTAATAGGTAAACAACATGTGATATTTTATATGTCCTACCTAACATTTATAATGAGTGCCATTTTGTTAAGCAAATAAATTGACTCGATTTATTTGCTTAACAAAATTTAAACTTGACTCGATTTTTTGTCTATCCCTTTTTTATAGTAGTATAGGTTCGCGTTTGACTACGATCTCGCCATATGTGGAGTGAAGTGTAGTCTAGGATGGAGCACTCTTACCTAGAAGGTATACTCTTACCTAGGCTATACACACGGGACTTAAAGATCCCAGGTTATAAGTATCAGGAAAGATAGACTCCGACAATGACTGCCACTTTTCTGCGGTGCATATGATGAAGCTAGATGCAAAGCACTTCGTCGTTCTAGGCAGCTGCTGCCCTGCTCTTCTATTCCATTCTCTTGATCCCATACTGCCTATTCTATCCTATAAGCCACGGTAGGCGAAGATAATTACTGTTCAATAGATGGGTCGCTTGCCTGTTTACCAACTTCACAATAAGATAAATACAAAGCGTTGTCTGAGATTTAGATTCCTCGATAACAATAAATAATTTGTTAGTTTGACCTATTAATTTTAGTTATTACTTGAATACAGCAGACAGGTTAACGACCCACCTGATATATGCGAACCTGGAAAACAGAGGGACTGCATATATAATGGAAAGTGGTTATCGTCACACACACAGATGTTTGCTACACCAGGAACGAAGCTAACGCGTTGCCAACCTTTAGAGTGGAATAGAGAAAATAGCATAGGGAAGACGTAATAGACAGGCCAGGGCCGTCTCCCACCTGATGGAAAGCAGTTACCGTCGCCTATGGACATTTATAACACCGGAGGTGCTGCCGCTCTCTAAAGGGCGACTGGAACCGCCACTATTGCCGAAATATAATTCAAGGTTGTTATGGCGGCAAACTCTAGACCAAAGGTGGTAGCCATCCAGACGGCAATTACCCTATCTCCTGGCTGTAGGTTGTTTTTTTGCCTCTTACAACAGGTTGCCCGGCCGCAGGAAATTGTATTCTTTCTCCGTTGCTGCACCGATTATGCTTCTCGCTGTACAAAACACTATTAGCTAACCTACAACCTATTAGCACTGATATTCATTGAGAGCCTGGTATGATGCCGATCCAGCTGGATCTAAGGGCTGTAACCAAGATAATGATTCCAGTATAGCTCTACCAGGTTGGTTATTCCCAACATCAGAGGTTATGTGTTATGAACCTGGTGCGGCCTCGAAGCAATTTATAGACTACTACTAACTTCGTTAATTTTCGGACCCTTTCCGAAATCAACGTGGTGGTTGGATAAGAAAAAGAGAGTTGGAATCTCTAGCTAGGTAGGCCATGCACACTGTCTGTACCAGGTCTCATAATTATTCAGTGTAGTATAAATAAATGTTTGACATGAATTTTATTTATTTATTTATGTAAAACTCACAGCTAATTACATTATTGATTAGATAACTATCATTAACAAAAGAAAGCCAAAGACAGGTTTTTACGAGTAAGCTATGGGTTAAAAGTAACATGCAGACGTAGAAAGGCACCGAGATGCTTAGTCACTAAAAAATTAAAGACTTGACACCGCTTGGCTCTTGAAATACTGATTGCAAATGGGTCGATGTCATCGTATTTACTTACATTATTTAAATAATTACTTGCTCGCACTAAAAATGAGTTTTGTCTGTAATTAAAAGAACTTAAAGGTACATTTATGGGTTGATTAAATCGTATTAAAGTATTTAAGTTGACCTAGCAAATATCGGAGGAGATAATTTATGGCGTCAAATAGTATAGCCTAAACCATGTGGGACATAAAATATGGGTCTAAAACGACGACAGCTGGTGACGGCACTCGCCAATGTTTCGTCGTTATAAAGATAAGAATTGGAGCAATAATATGTTTATTCAATAATCGCTTTTATCAAAAATAACCGTTTCGATAATAGGGAAAACTGTTAAGGAATTTTGTATGTTTGTCTTGTCATTGAATAATGGCTGGTCATCGTGTTAAGTATAGGTGTTTCGTGAGCCATATGTGTAAGTATTGTTACGAGCTGCGGGACTCGAATTAAAATGACGTTGGAATTATTATAGAGTTTATTAGAACTATAAAAACACGTATAAGACAGGTACAAACATAACCGAACACAACAAATCCAAATGTAATGCAGAAGGTCGTAATACAATAAAACGCGCGAAGTCCGTCACTAATAGATTCCCGAATGTACACACGTCTCGCCTTGATCGTGGTTCTCGCTCGACTGCCCCCCTCCCATTATCAGGCCATCATTTTATACTGCACAAATGCAGTATGCACGCCCGGCAACGTGGACCGAATTTCCTAGAATCAGCTTGTACTTTATATACGCAAGCTCCTGTAAACAATAGAAAAATAGGTTGTTCTCTAGAAACGTATGCCAATAAATAAGTAAACAAAAGAAGACGATCATAAAAGAATTACAAGAGTTTCAATGTTATTAGTTTTTAGTTCAAATGCCAACGGGTAATAAATGTGCTTCTATAAATCTGTACGTGAAATTTGTCTTTGTCGGCGCCTAGGTTGTAACAGTATAAAAGATGCTTCATTGTTCAGAGCACTGGAAACCTTGTTCTTAGTCTATGGCATTTAGGACATAAGGGAGCAACTCGCACTGTGGGCATTTGGAATGAGCTCCCAGCCATGGTTTTCGCATACCGCTACAATATGGGGTTCGTTAAAAAGGGTGTCATAAATTTTTCGAGGCCGGCAGCGCGATGGTGACATCTCTGGTGTTGCAAACGTTCATAGGGGTCCGTAACCGCTTTCCATCAGGTGGGCCGTCTGTCTGTCTGCTGTACTCCAACTATTAAAAAAACTTCTTGTGGCACTCGGGGACTGCCGCGGTAAAGCTATTGCATAGCATTTTTTATCAACTTATGCAATTATAATTATTTATTTATTTTTATTTATGCAGAATACTGCATTCTATTTTCTTTGATATTAATTCAAGTTACACTTTTTGAGCGTGGTGACCGATAAGAAAACAAATCACCTATGTATACATATAGACCTACATGTATACTTACGGGGCGCACATGCGGTGAATGTGGCATTATAAAGATACCTATACACCTATATACTTTCTCACAAACAGCTGCTTACGTATTCATCCGATTTCGGAGCAGCTCGTCGTCCATAATTTGCAATACCTGACGTACCTCGAACCGCTACGAGAGCTCGCAGCTTACTGTGAGCACCGCACGCCTCCGCTCGCCGCGGCCGCCTCAGGCCCCCGTCACCGCGCATGGTAGGCGGAGTGGGAGGTGTGAGGTTTATTTTCGTTACGGAATTTCTTGATTCGGTCGCCGCGCTCAAAACGGCGATAAAAGCTATGCAATAGCTTAAAAAACTCTTAAATCAATACAAACTAAATTTTGGAAAATACCGCATGCTTTAAAAGTTCAAATTTCGCGATATATGTCACATCACGTAGATTTTGCAACAACGTTCCTATCTATATCTCTGTTATACGTTTTCCCTTGCAAGATCATTTTTGTACAACACGCACGATTTTTGCAATCAATTACATTATTTACTAGCTGTGATTTTTTCGCGGAATCCTTATAAATAATAAAATAAAGTAGCCTAAGTTACTCTTTATAATATCAGCTATCTGCCAGTGAAAGTCCCGTCAAAATAGGTCCAGCCGTTTCAGAGGTTACCTAGAACATCGAAACAGACAGACAAAAATTCTTAAAATTGCATACTCGGTCCAAATTATCCTAAATCCAAATAAAAGTTAAAAATACACATAACCACCTTAATCAAAAAACATAAAACAACTAAAGATATAACATGTTTTCTACAAAGACCCGATACATAATTTTTGTTTTACTTAGTTTTGAACTCGGTGAGTCTCATTGCTAAGGAAAATGTGAACTCCTTTTACTTGATATACGAAGACTAAGTAGAGAGACGGATAGACAGACTGACGGAAATTATGAATGAGCAACCTTTCGTTATTCTTGCCAAAATGATCATGGACTCCTAAAGTACTTAAAAAAGCTTTTGGTATAGCAAAACTATAAAAAATCACTGCCAAATAACATGTTTCATTGTGATAAAAAGTCGGCATATTATGCAAATATTAAGTACACTAAGAAAGACACTGAAAACGCATAACGTCGCCCCTTGTGTTATTAATTTATTTGTTGGTTTTTAACTAAAAGAATGTCTTGGCGTCGCCGCGGGGAATTCGACGTTTATACTTCTGCTAAGTTTAGGGTTCCACCTCTTACATACGATTTTGTTGGAACGATTTAATTGTATGTTATCGTCCAATTGTATAGTGCGAGTAAAACTAAAACGCCGCCCTGAAGTTTGTACACGTCATTGTGCAGAACAAAGGTGTGACACACAGACAGAGCTGAAAGAATAATGTGCTCTCTCTCCGCCGCGCCGCTATCCAAATCGCATGACATCTCTTTCTCACAATACACCATAAGGCTATACATTAACATTTGATTGTACCTACACAAACACGGAACTAACTTCACGCGGTAGTATAGCGCGTTTTAGTTTGGCGCATAACCGCTTGTGGTCTCACACATCCACATTAAAGCCGTGTACTCGCCTGCGAATTGTAACCGTTGCAGTTTCAGTAACCAAAAATCATAGTGTGAACGTGGTTCGCGAGCACAACGCAAACGGCTAACAGAGAGCCGGGGTTCAAAGGCCGCGGCAGTCGGCGTTGTCAAACGCACCGGTAAAATATCCCGAAAATGATTGCACGCAGTACGCTCTAGACACTCTAGAGTCACGTACACACTAGAATCTCGCTACTGTGTCTCAGCTCGCAGATGAGTATGTTGGCGGCCAAATGTGGCTCCTTTGTCAAATAAAGATCAATCAAGATCAATCAAATAAGGATCGCTTGCCTTCGTGAATTATAAGAACTTTGTTGATAGTCAAACCCACTGATACACTTTTTATCATGTTACAAAATACCAAAGACTACTAGATTTTATACGAGCGCAGCAAGTCATAACATCGAATCTTTAACGAGTCCGACAATGTATTAATTATTGTTCAAACAAGCATTAAAATTAGAATTATGATGCTATTTTAAAAATATGATGATAACAATATATTTTGACGCCTATTCCTATGAATATTGATTATAGAGTTTATTGTAAAACTAGCTATGTCAGCAAAACATCGTTCGCGTTGCCGTGACGCCGTTTGTTATTGGCAATTTTTTTGGTATATCTGTCCATCCCATGGAAATGAGGTTAATTATCGGTATAAAAGCATCCTAAGTATTGACCCGGAATATCAGCTCTGTATTAAGTTTCATTTAAATCAGTTCAGTAGTTTTCACGTAAATCTCTAACAGAGTGACAAATTACTTCCCCCTATTATATTATATATAGATAAGTCACGTACCAAATAACCTCCAATGCGATGTAAAATATTTTGTAATTTCTGTTTGTACTGAACACCTTTGCGCAATTCCTCTCTCACTTGATCAGATATTTTTTCGTCGAACGAGTTCAAAAGAATCCAAGAGGTATCCGTGGGTTTTATGATGGATGGCGGAGGCGCTGCAGGGGCGGGACTGGCGATTAAAAAACAATAACACGTAGTCGGCCGGTGTCCGCAACAATTTATGCTCGGCAACAGTCGTCTTTATAATGTCCAGGGTTGGATGCCAAGGAAAGTAGACCTTGGATCTGGGTGATATGGTTGATTCTTAAAGGTTTGTGACCTCCACCAATAGATCTGAAACAGTGTTATGCGGAAGATGTTTGATTTAAATCGCGAATATTTGATCAAACGTTTCCTAATGCTCATTCTTTTCTTATACCTAACCTGTCATTGGTAGAAAATCCAGCATCGCGTCGTTCTTATAGTCGACGATCCCATCCTAACAGGCGGTTTAGAACCGCTTAGCCTTCGGTCCCTCTGCGAATTTTACCGCCTGTATAACGGGGAGTGATCCGAGGAACTATTTGATCTGATGCCAACGCCTCACTTCTACAAGCACTGCCCTCGCCAGCGACGGAATATTCACCCCATTTTCTTGAGCTCTCACGCTGATCTACACAACGGTTCTCTAGAACATTTATTCCGCGTACAATAATGATCTGGAAGGAACTTCTTCTCTTTGCGCAGTGACATGGGGTTCTTTAAGTAGGGCGTTATAAAATTTCTTAGAGGTTGGCATTGCGTTGGCGACACACCCCTGGTGTTGCAAGCGTCCATAGGCGACGGTAACCACTTTCCATCAAGTGGTCAATCTGCCTGTTTGCCTACTTCAGGCAAGAAAAAAAAATGATATTACTTAACAGGTGGAATTCATATCAAATTTTAACTGGTAGGAAATTAAGCAATGGTAGTAATATTTAGGAGGTTCTAAGAGTTATATTCTGGCATCAGCGGTCATGTGACGCGCTTTATGTCGCTGAGCCAGTAATTATTTGGCTTGAGGGCCAATTTACAATTTTTTAACTACAGTGTAAGGTTTGTTTTTGAACATTATCTCTCCCGATCTCACACTTACCTGACCTGATTTTGAGATACCCAGTTTGTCGTTTTCGGTAAACCCAGACACCGGCAGTGAGTTCCACTTCTTTACGATGCGCTTAATGAAGATGGACGCGAAGCGCTTTGTTCATATAGGCGGTATGTCCAACATATATCGGTGCCGCAGACCAGTGCGTCTGGTTGTTTAATAATGGAGGGATACTGCGGGATAAGATTAAAAAGCTCCAATGCCTACCATACACACATACATACTAAATATACTTAACTTTGTGCATTTTCTTGTTTAACACCATCCAATATTGAAAACGTAAACCATAAACGGTTAATACGATTTTAATTGATGCGTTACACGTGCGTTTTGTTCAGAAACTTTTTCTTCGCGTGTTAATCTATGGATTTTGAAATGGTTCGAGAGCACGAGATTCTACAATATAAAAGTAGGGAATGTTTCTTTTATGGTTGTTCGTGAAGTTTGCGGGTTTGGAAATGCGTTTTGTTGGAATCGTATGTATGAGAGTTTTGGGAACAAGGGTTCTTCTTTAGACGATGTTCTAGCACCTTTTCTGACCCCTTGATAGTACAGGGACTCTAACGCACTTATACCGTTATTTTTATGGAGTACAGCAGACGGGCTGATGGCCCACCTGATGGAATGCGGTTACTGTAGTCTGTAGACACTTGAATTGTTTCTGCGCTGCGCGAATACATTTTTTACGGACAGTTTTATATAATACTAGCTCTACCCGGCAAACGTTGTCCGGCCTTTGAAAAATAAAAATTTAATACCCTATTACAGCGTCATCTACCAGGACCAAATGGTAATCTAAACTCGAATCAACTTGAACAGAGTAGAAAATTATTAAAGAACTTATATCGCTATTAAAAAATAAGGGTTAGTGGTAGAAAGGTGAAAATTTAGGGTTGTATGCAGTTTTCAATGCTCAATCATAGTAAAATATAAATAAGAAATTTTGACAAAAAATGTACTTAGAGGTGGGTCACCTTATAATTTAATGGTATGAAAAATAGACGTTGGCCGATTCTCAGATCTACCCGAAATGCACACAAAATTTCATACAAATCGGTTCATCCGTTTCGGAGGAGTTTGGTGACAAACACAGCCACATGAGGATTTTATATATTATATACAACACACTATATATCTTATAGATACTCTCGGTAATCTAGAACCCGATTCCAGCGCCAAGTATTTTGTTTAGATTGATGGGTTACATTATCGAAGTTTTATTAGGGATCCCTAATATTTATATAGCCTATATTAATCAGGGATAATTCAGTATTCGAATGGTGAAAGAATTTTTCAAATTGTTCTAGTAGTTTTTGAGTTTATTCGTCACAAACATACACAAAAATACAAGACTTTCCTCTTTATAATATTAGTGTAGATAATTCTCAGATTCAATTTATTGTACTATTTTCAAACTGTTATAAAAAGAAAAATGTTTAAAATCCACATGTCTTTATTTTCAGGTAAGCATGTTTGAATTTTTGGCCAGAATTCAACATTGTTCACATTGCACAGGTAAGTGGTTTGGATTTGCGTACACAATTAAACATTTAAATATAAACGAGACAATGCATATCTTTGACGCGAATTGTGGGATGGCTGTAAAACGGGATTATAATTCCTCGTGGTGAGTAAACAAACAATTCATTTGTCACTCCCTGAAGATATAATGTTGTTAAAACAAAATGAAATTATGTGCAGTCCATTGTTTTGTTAAGGAGAAGTTAGATTTAAACATTAGAACAGTGTTCCGCAAATTTTTTATGTTCTCGGTACATCTAGGAAAACGAATTTTTTGGAGGTACACCACAAATAAACAAATCATTTTTTAAGTGATAATAATCAGCATTTATTTATTAATCATCGAAACAATATTTATTATTCATCAACAAACCTAATGTTTAAATTGCAGCATAACCTTATTTTTCCGAGGCACACACGGTACATACTTACTTTGCTTAAATTGCGTAACACTGCAGTAGAACATATAAGCTATTCAAAAAAGTTTTTAAATACTAGATTTTGAGATCCTGGGTATCATGTAGCAGCAGACTGCTAGCCAAGACAAGTAAAACGAGCCCAAATACGACCGGTCTATCTAGTTTAGTACAAGAGTTCCTATGGTCACCTTCCGACTCCCTGCATCAGATCAGCTCCATGGTACCATATTACTGCATTGTCACGCGATATACATATTCGTGCAAAATTTCAGCTCATTCGGAAATCGGGAATTTGGTCAAATTTAACTTGCAAGATTCCACCCGAACTTACATACATCCATTGCAAGTAAATAGAAAGCTTGTAAAAAGTGATGGTAGGCCTCTGTAACTAACATTCACTGCTTACGGGAAGTATTTAACTTCTCGACTGTAAGTTATCATTCTGTTACCTCCAGTGCGGGAGTGAATTTTCTAAGTTCCCGTGTACCTAGTAACATATAATTTTATTACTAACTAGGGTATGTCCGCGACTATGTCCACGCTTGACTTGAAATTCCCGCGGGATTCCCGGGACACAAAGTAACGCAACATTTAAAAAAGAATGTAAGCTATAGTTTTAGTGAAAACTATGTCGGAATAAGCTAATATTTATACACCCGAATTCAAAAATCTGCAATCCGCTCCTGGGAAAATTCCCGCAGGATTCCCGATATAGAAAGTAGCGTACATTTTAAGTTTCAAAATTTGCTGTCGATGAGCGATTCGGTTGCGATGCGGTCGATGCGGTTTCTGCATCGAAATCGGCTCAGTAATTTTTACGTGAATCCCGAACAAAAAGACAAACCGACAAACAGATAAGAAATCTAAAAAATGCATCATTTTCTCCATCGTTTATATTATTATATTATTTTTAAATAGCTACAATGGACAGAGACGGCACGTTAAGAATTTTATAATTCTTCGAATATGTTTATTTAAGGTTAGGTATAATTTGTTTGACCTAATACAGGTAAAAATATTAATGAATGCATGTGACAAAGCTGTATGGATTTAGTTCCTTTGCTTGCCATTATGGCGTAACTGAACAAATATATTCATATATGCATAAAGTTTAATATTGATTTTTTATTTAATTTCTTGCTGCTTCACCTTAATCTTAACCTGCGAATGCGGCTGATAGACCTGCCGAGATAACCGCACCGAGTAATTAACCACTGACAATGCACCCTAAAAGCCCCGAATGAGTGGTGCATTTAAATGCTATAATGACGCCAAATCCGAGATACAGTATTTTTAAAATGCAATTTATTTCATTTCATTTAGCTTTTGTTTAAAGACGCGTGAAAGACGATTCCTACGTAACAATACTGCTGTTTTTAGCGGCCTTCGTGGCTGAGTGTGCTAATCCTTTCCTAACATACCTCGTTGCACCGCAGAAAGTTCCGAGTTATAATTTTTATTTTTTTATTGTATGACTTTAGCAGACAGGTAGACGACCCACTTGATGGACAGCGGTTACCATCGCCTATGGACATTTGAAACACCCAAAGTGCTACAAGTGCGCTGCTGCGCTCTTAAGGGAGACTGGAACCTGGTCACTAATGCCGGAACACAAATCAAGGTTATTATGGCGGCATACTCTAGACCAGGGGTGGTAGCAATCCAGTCGAGCAAATACCCTACTACCTAGCTTTGGGTTGTTTTGTCGCCGCTTACAACGGGCCGTCAGGCCGCAGGAAATTATATATTTACTATGGTCTGGGCGTCTGGGACCGCCCTAAAGTGCTCCATTGTATATACTTACTCATTACACAAGCATGACAAAAATATTTTATTCTTATTTTATATGATATATAAACTCTTTACAATCAATCAAGATTGAATTAAATAAGTAGGTATATTATCTTCGAGCTGAGATTTAAATCCAAAAAAGTACACACAATAAAGTTACAATGTAAACGATTATGTATAGTAAGTATTATAAAGTTATATTTTTAATCATTATAACTACAGGTTTAGAATGAGTTATACAGCTATTATTATAAAATATTGTACTCTGTTTTTTTTATTTTAATTTGTGACTTTTGAAATATATATGAAATGAAATAATATCCAAGTATGGAATTCCATTATAATTTTTTGTAGACATAAACTGTACTACTTGTTTGTTCTAGTTGTATTTTTTTTTTTGTGAGTCATATTTGTAAGTAGGGAAGAGCCTTGACAGACACCTTGAAAGGCTCTCTCTCGCTTGGTATCTGTGTGAAGGGTAGGATGCAGAATGCAGCCCGGCTGGACACTGCCCGTACCGTGAGGAGGTTCCTGTCTCTGCAGCCTTAACCACCGGTAGCTTGGACCCTAGGCCCTGCTGCCGGCGGACATCGATCTTCTTCATTTTTTTTTAGTATATGTTTATTTGTATATAGTATATATTTAAAAAAAAACAAGAATTTATGACCAAATAAATATGTGTAGATAATAATAATAAGGAGTGGCAAGTCACCGTCTGCCCATTTTTCCATGTTCCCCGAACATTGCGAAGGGCAGATGCTATAGTCCCCATATTCCCAGACCCTTAGTACCACTAGCAGTTCATCCCAATAGCCCGGTACTTTTTATTTTCATTTCTCACAATAGTCCTACACTGGTCGGGGCTTGTCCTTGTTTGTATTATTGTTTGTATATTATGTAGACAGGGATACTCACCGGTCAATGTCACACCACATTTACATTAAACTTGTGTAAACAGCCTTGCAGAGATTTGGGCAAGAGAGTACCAAATATACCTAATATTAACTATTTGGGCAGAGTTTCCACTTTACTACACAGTAAGCAATGAACACCGTCTACACACCTCACCGCCTTTTTATACGAAAATACTACGAAACCACCCTACAAAATAATAATATTACAACATATACACTACAACTATAAACAGCAATTATATCATAGTGTTGCCAGGATCATATTATTATCTATGACGATTGTCTATGTGATATCAGTATACTCTACGACTGCTGTGATGGACATCGCGTAACACTTGTCAAGGGGCCACTACGTGTTGGCCTTTTTTTTATTTCTAGGGATTAGACCAAAGCGACGAGAGGTGAGACCACGAATGGGCACCAGAGTCAAATCGCCAGCTTGTGTTGAGACTCGCCTACTTAATACTCCACTAAAACCACCCTCCTCCCATGTGCCTGCGCTTATGGCAGGAGGAGCGTGAGACTTAGAACGTAGTTACGCCCACGCTGATCCTAGCGCATCAGTGCTTGAGAATACGACGGGAAGCAGTACAAACTCACTTCGTCAACAGGCGTGAAGACTCCTCTGCTACCTACATGCTCCTTCCCATGACCACAGGCACGTGGTCTATAGAGACATATAATAATAATAATGATCAGCAGACAAACACACACACTTTGTATCCCCAAGTTAAGCAAGTTAAGCTTGTGTTATGGGTAATATACAACGGACCACTCTGGGGCTAAACAACATACATAACATTTTAGTTTTTCTGTACTTGGTTAAACCATAAAAAATGTTGTTAACAAACTATTAGTAAAAAAGCTATTTTAAAATAAATACTAACAAAACTGTAAACTATAACATGTTCTGAACACGGTATGATTACTGTAATCGCTATGATCGCGTCAGAAACCCGTATATCTTATGGAAATGATAGCTTGACAGGTCGCGGCCACGCTCAGTTTGTGAAGCTGTTGATTCGGCTCGATAGATATGAAATTATTATTTTGTTATGTTCTAGATGTACTGTACATTTATATGTTCAGTCAAAAAGTTAAATCTACATCCTACTCTATGTACACCGATTCGAAATATATATATATCATGACATGATAAGGACTGAATAAAAAACTTAACACGTAACATTCTGGGTAATCACAGTTGGCAAGCAATTAGATCGGGTCTGTATAGATAATCTCTATTAAAACTATCAATGAATATCTTATTCTTTAAAACGTATTATTAACTTAATTTTTTTGTAAATTAAATGACTTTCATGAAGTTGAAAAGGAGCTAACTCGGAATTTCCATTTCTGACAATTAAGTTTACGAATTACGCATTTTACTGAGGAATTGTCTAATATTCCTTGAACTTCTGATTTAAAGAGAAGTGGTAAAAAACTGCTCAGTAAGACGCCAAAATTTTATATTTTACTAGCTAACTCGTGCCCATTTCGCTGGGCATCAGAAGAAAATTATTAATCACAATCAAATATACCCTATGTGTCTCAGGAACAATGTAGCTTTCCACTGGTGAAAGAATTTCCAAAATCGGATTAGTAGATCCAGAGGTTACCCCCTACAACGTCACAAACTTATAAACTTTACCTCTTTATAATATTAGTATACGTGTACTTTTGCTTTCTTTTAAAATAAATATCTATAAACAAAATATTAACATTCTTATATGAATAGTTTAATACACTTTTTTATAATCTATTGGCTGACATTTTATGAGCAAAATTGTTAATGAAATAATTACATAAATATTTATATCAACTTGGTTAGGGTATTTTTATATAATAATTATAATTAATTTCAAAGAAACAAAGATATAACGAAACAAGAAAGGCATTATAGATTTCGTGTTGCCTGCGGCATCAGCAGTCTGTGGAGTAAAACCAGCTACTGCCAAACCACCTGTGTGGTCCTCGTGATAGTCGTACTATTGCCATAGTGTAAATAAGTTTAATAGTTAACTGTTGGTCCACTGATTTGTGTGTACAAGATGATTACAGGTATTTTATACCCTGTGATTGATGCGTTTGTACTACACACGAACCGTATTAAGCTGATATTATAGTTATTAAATACTGTTTCTATTTATGTGCGTGAAATAATGAGTTGGGTCGATTTTATGGTTTTTGAAAAATCTGAAGTTATCTGTGGCGAAGCCAAAGGACAAATAATGAGCCTTATTTCCATAGTGTGCTCATAATATTGTTACATACCGACAAAGAAATGCGCACACCCGGCTCTCGTAAAACGCAGATTATTACCTTTCCTGCATTCGGAGTTCTTTAGTTTACTTCGTGTTTAAAATTTGCAATTAACGAAAACATCCTATTGTTATCGTATGTTTTATGGCCGTCATTAGCGAACTAATCTTTGTTGTTATTGCATTGTGTCGAATCTTGTCAGATGTGCGGATTAACTCAGTGAACGCGGCCCCTTGTCGGTATTATACAGTTGAGTATAATTCAAATTCAAAAGTTTTTATTCAAAGTAAGTTCCACTGGAGAGTTATCACATAAATGTACAAGTATATAATAACAGCCCACAAATGTACCACTACTGGCCTCGGGCCTCCCAATATAGGGGGACGGACAGTATACCCGCCACGCTTGTCCAAGGCGGCTTGGTAGGTTTGACACATCGGTTATCTCGATATGAAAATTTCATCATGATGTTTTCCTTCACCGTTATTAGCACGTGGTAATTGTAACAATATGCACATTCGGTCAGAGAACAGCCCAAGTGGTGCATGTATTCCGGCCAATATCGAACCCGCACCCTTTGACTTTGGGACGCTAGCGCTAGCCATTACGCTACCACGACTTCTGTAAATTTATAAGTAGATAAACAGGAAATGACATAAAATAAATTATATATAGACATCAAAGTATATATTATATAAAGAAATGATGTAATTATAAATGTAATAGATATTATATGTTAGAAATAAGATTAAAGTAACAAAAGATTGTGTATTAGAAAGTAAGAAAATAATAAAACATAAAAGGATAAAGATAAATAAAAACTGCACCAACCAGAGTAAAAAATAAATTTTGTGATAGTAATATCACAAAAAAATACAAAAATGAAAATACATTGCCACACACATCGGTAATTAAATTAGTTTCAGAATATATAACTATAATAAACTTCAAAATTTTGTATAAAAAGGAAACTAAGAAATTTCGTAGCATAACACGATTCGCAATTTTGTCGAGAATAAGACTCCTGGTAAATTAGAGGCGTGTCACACATGCCCGCACGCACTCCACCGACTAATTTCATACGCATCAATTTCCTTAAGAAAATAATCAATTTCGCTCTTCAAAATTCGCCATAATTCATTGCGAACAATTATGCCAGTGCATAACATACTGTTTTCAGCGATATGGGAAGACAATTTTAATTTACAGTCATTTTCACCCTTACTGACAACATTTACAAGGAGATTTGTTCGCCACAACAGCAAATATATCTTTGTTTAAATTAGCGGTGGTTACAACTGTACAAGTTTCATCGTTCAGTTTGAATAGATGTTTTTGCTATTGTGATAGAGTTGAGTCTTTCGTGTTTTAGTAAAATTTTGTTTGCAAAAATACAACTAGCTGGTTGAGTACGTATTAACCTTGCACGCTTTTGGAATTTTTGACCGCTCACCTAATTGTAGGGTCTCAACGCCTTCGCATGAACGGAGAAAGGTTATTTGTAGGGCTGGCCATAAAATGATAGTGGTTTATAGGTAACACGTTACATAATCTAAAACAAAATCGCTTTCCGTGTTTGTATGTATATACGCTAACTGCTCCTAAACGCAAAGGATTTTTAGGCTTTTTTACCATCAGTTAGATAATTTTTAATTGAGTGTTTTTCTTTTTAATAGTCCGTACCCTTTTTACAATTTAATTTGGGAAAGAAATTAGAAATTATACACGCTTATTTGTTTTTTTTTGTTATTGTGTATGACATTTATCGATTGTATGTGTTGTGGTGTACCTTAATAATAACTTATTATATTAATATATTCTAATTTTAATACTAAATTTATACTATTGTGTACGTGCTGGTGTTGCGAGGAAGTGCATGTGCAGTGTGTGCCTTATGCCTATACCTATTTATATTATCCTAACTCGTGCCATGTGTGTTGTTTTTTCCGTTTCTGAGTCTGGGTTATTAATTTTTAGTTGTGTGTGTTGGTTAGTTTGTGAATCGTGAGTGTATTGCAATGTGGTGGTAGTGCGCGTTGGTGTGAGATGTGTTTAAGTTTTATTGAATTCAATGTTTATATACAAAAAACTTAATTACGTGTTTATGTAAGGAAAATAGAGCTACTTGTTAAGGGGTTTGACCCGCGACGTGGCCGAGAATAATCTAGTATTCTTTAAAAAAAAGTATTTACACTACTGCATCTGTGCAACATATAAAAGAGAAAATTGAAGCAATCACAAAAACACTAAAACCAATCATATTACGACCCATTGAGGTAGTTATTTGATCGTTGACCATGTCAGTTATTGGTATCGAGGGCCCTGGGATCGGTTCTTGGAAGAGTAAATTACAAAATCTATTACAAAATATACATATAATAACATACTATAAGCTTGACTTCCTAGAAAACCACATGATGTGCTATCCGGCTCATTATGCTTAATTAAGGTCGTTTAGTGCTACTCCATTTTATGAAACGTCCAAAGAACCAAAAATCGACTATTACACAATTTAGTTATCCTTTTAGTTTAACAACGAATACATACCTAATATGTAAACACTTAAATGACCGATACTTTAATTTCTACACCATGCGGTTTTATTATTTGTCTCGTAAAATATTTTCCTTACGACAAAACTACATGTAATAAAATATATGAGTTATAAATTAAAGATAAACAAAAAGGAAGTAACATTTAATATTACGTAATCGACAATACAATAAATCCTCCTAATTGATGCCTACACATAAAACAAACATCATTCATACAAACAATATAACACACTAATCAAATAATAACCTGTAATTAAAACTCAGATGTTTGAGGTATCAACCCGTACACTGTTATTGGGTCGGGCGTGTCCCGTGCAGTTTAAACTGTCGTCGATGTGTGTGGTTGCCCTAACTCACTGACGTCTTAAATTGAAAAATAAATACGCTCACTAGTGAGAACTTTTCAATTTTTACGTTGAAACCACTGATATAAGTATATAAAAACAGAAATCTCACGTAAAATTGATGTGTCAAAGTAGGTTTATTGAGATATTGGTTTTGCCTCTCCATGGCTTCAGATGTGATGGCACTTTAAAGATTGAATGGGATAGAATATTCCACTTAGAATCCTGATTAGAATAAATTGAAAATCCCGCTGCTTACAGGTAAAAAAATCATGCATGCTCAACTTTTGGGAACAGTCGGAAATGATATTTAATAAGTACATTAACTATTTATAGTTCGTAAGTATTTTATTTCTCAGTATATAGAAATCAGTCATTACGTTTCCTTAACTTTCTGTTAAAAATTAAATTGAACTATATTAAATTTCCGCATTTTATTTATAAGAAAACCGAGATTTATACCAATATTGGTCGCAGAGCCAGTAAACTAAAGATGTTGTGGGACGTCGTATTTGCTGCAAAAGCTGGCTGCCAAAAGCCCACGTTTCAAAATGTCTCTTGTGGTTTCTGTCTTACAGTTAATAGGAATTACTTGACGAAAACGACTGAAAAAATTGTATGTGTGCGTGCAATTCACACGCAGTAGAAGTGAAATAAACTGTGACAAGGTGTGTATGTGTGGTGGAAGGAATTCTAAATTTCAAGACGTCACATTTCATATATTATATTGTTACGACATATTTAAGCTTTGAAACACGAAATTTGAAGTATTAACAAAAAACTTCAAAGTATTTCCGACTCTGTCTCCGAGCATAATGTTTAAATGATTAAATACATATAATGTATTCTATGTCAGTCTCTCGTAGGCTTAGTCCTAAAGATTTACTTTTTAGTATCACTTTTTCGTTTCATATAGTTTCAAATCTTTTTTATTTTTTTAATGGAAAACAGTTACCATTGCAACACCAAAGGTGCTACAAATGCGCTGCTGCTTTCTTAAGGAGACTGGAACCTGGTCACTAATGCCGGAACACAACTCAACTCAAGGTTGTTATGACGACATACTTTAGACCAGGGGTGGTAGCCATCCAGTCGGGCATATGCCCTACCAACTGGTTGTGGGTTGCTTTGTCGCATCTTACTACATACAGGCTGCCCAGCCACTGGCAATTGTATTGTATCCGTAATTTTAAATTAATTAAAAACCATATCGTAATTATCTTTCTCCGTTCCTGCACGGATATAACGACACACGATTGCAGTATGGCAGTGGTAAACTGGTCTAAAAAGAATAATAGCTACTATAGTTATTGAGGTAGGCGTGTCCCGTTCAGTTTAATCTGTCGTCGATGTGTGTGGTTGCCCTAACTCAGTAGGGCCAGCGAAGCCTCACTGACGGGTTAAATTGAAAAATAAACACACTGACTGATGGGGCAACGAGCGGGTTGACGTGTGGAAAAGGTTGTTGACTTCAGTTTGTGCAACGTTTTGAAGTGAAATTAAATTGCATTGGCGAGATTTATTTGCTGGGATAATGTGGTAGTATGAAAAAGAGGTTGCTTCGTCATATTTTTCACTAGTTTTTCACACGGCACTCGTGTAAATTTTATTTTCATGTCAACAGAAGTATCGTGTTTGACGAAATAATATATGTCCCATATTAATTTCAGATGCACTAAGTATTTAGCAATTCGGTCTGCGTTAAATTAAACTGTGCATTATACAAGGTAATTTTTTTCACCTCTTAGCAATTACCTAAAAACCGAAACAATAATCAGTTTAAAATAATTAAGTGGTGCAAGTATAGAAGGAATACAATGTATAAATTAGAGTACACACAATAGCAAACAAGCATTACTTGCTTGCTCTGGACCAAGATACTGTTTGACCGACATTTTACTATGTATTGACAAGTCTTTATTTACATAGTATATACAGAAATAAATGTGTGGCTAGTTACGAATGCTTTCTAACTATATAAGGCGCAAGTATCTAGGCTAAAGATTCCCATTTCATTTATCGTATTACTCTACCCATATTTACAGTAGGGGTCCGAAAATCAGCGTAGTGTAATTACCACTTATATGCCTATTATATATTGTCTTTTTATTTTTAAACAAAAAGATTTACCCGTGTTTCCGGTATTTACTGTATCATCAAATTAAATAAAACAAATGTTCCATATTAATTAATTGTGTAGTGAGTAAAAAAATCTTTAGGCTCGTAAAGTATACTTAAAGAGCAGGCCTCGAGGCGCTGGGTACCAGGCTATCATAAACGCATAAGAGATTTATTGGATCCATTCCATTGTTTACACAAGCTTATTGCCCTCACGTCGTTACGGGGTATCATACAAACCAGTTATTAATTTCAACAATTTACTAAAGTTAATTAATAATCTGAAGTTTACTTTGAATAACTATTTATATGGGAGGCTGGTAATCGTCTACAATGGCGTTTATGGATTAAGCACTTAGAAATAGTGCTGTGTTATTGTTCATGGTTTCGTGTTATTAAACACGACATGTTAAATTGTTACTGGAACTATTAATTGTATATTTGATTTTTGTTAGTATAATTGAATATTGTGTGGTGATCATTATAGTTTTCTAATGAAATGATTCAACGTCATACTACTCTTTTTGTTATTGCGATACTGGCAAGCGGGCCCAGCTCATTGAAATTCGTTTTCTAAAACCCTTCGGTTTCTCTTCCTTTACCTTCTTCTAGGGACACGGGCCGCATCCAGCATCCATTGCCACGACCTCGGCGTCTTCATACTCTCAATGAGGAGAAGTGAGCGCAAGAGGAACACGCCCCCCCCCCCACCCCCTCCCTATCTCGATGGCATAACGGCTAGAGAGGCTCATCTATTTCATATATGTTGTATTATGTATGGTCTACACTGGCCCTTTGGCTCTGACGCGTCTTCCTTTATCGAGGACGGAGCATGCCGATACACTCTCGCACACGCTCCGCCGCTTCAAGTAGACTTACCTTTTGTCGCATAATGTTAAGTTAAACTTATTGCACTTGTTTAGTTTATTACCAGAGAGCAATAAAAATTTTTAATGATATAGTTTATTGTAACATCTTTTACAAATTGTATAAATAAAATTTCTTCAACGCTTTCTTATCGCCTAATGGGCCAATATAAATGAAGTTCAACGCGTTGTTTTCCAATAAATATATCGCAGCTCTTTTGTGTGGTATTCAATATCGCCGATATATTATCGCTTCGGCGGTGTTCGTTTTATCGCACCGCACTAAAAGCATCCATCCGTCCTCGTATTCGCGATTTACAGTGAAGGCTTACATGATCGTTGAATATAAATATGACGGCTCATTATCGTCCCACTGCTGGGCTCGGATCTATTCTAATTGCCTAAAGTAGGCAAACAAGCAGACGGCTCATCTGATGGAAAGTGGTTACCGTCGCCTATAGACGTTTGCAACACCAGGGGTGTCACCAACGCGTTGCCGATATCTAAGAAATTTTATAACGCCCTTCTTAAAGAACCCCATATCGTAGCGCAAAGAGAAAACCTCGCGGGAAGTTCCTTCCAGGTCATTGTTGTACGCGGAATAAATGTTATAGAGAACCGTTGCGTAGTTGAACGTGGGCGCTCAAGGAAATGGGGGTGAATATCCTGTCGCTGGCGAGGGGTGCGGTTGTAGAAATGAGGCGTTGGCACCAACAGTTCCTCGAACCATTCCCCGTTATACAGGCGGTAGAATCTCTCGATCTTTACAGGATAAAAGTACACCCACCACGCTTGTCCACGGCCAATTTGACACATCAGTCATATTGGTGTGTATTTTTCTTCACCATCAGTATTAATTGGAACAATATGCAAGTTAGTTCAGAAAACTAGGTGGTGCATGTTTTCCGGCCAAGATTCGAGCCCACATCATTTGAGATGTAAGAACATTATACGCTAGTTGCAACTAGACATCATAGCTTCATTAAATTCTTTTTAAGCCGAAATAAAGTATCCGGTCCATTTTCTTAAATCTACGACCTCGGATTACGTCAAGTTCATGCCTGCCTTTACCTTTTCTGCTATTATTTAGAAACAGCAAAAATGACTATTGTGTCTAATTATACCAATTATAGATAAAGCAACTGGTGTAAATAGTTGTAGTAGTAGTAGACACTGAAGGATGTTATATAATCATTATGCATTCAGCTGTATCAATACCACAAAAAGGCACATTGGGTCATTATCAAATTAAAGCAGCGATATGTATGTATATAATAAACACGTGTAGTTTGGTGTCGCTTAACAAATATTTACAACATCCTTCTTGCATTAACTTTTAAATATTACGACCTGCTACATAAACTAAATAGAAGTAAGAACTGAAGATTGAATTTAAAATCAATAAAATAGTCGTCATGTAAACCGTTGTACTGTATACTAATGCATTGGCATAATTTTATGTGCCGTGCACTCGCGGCCGCGAGACAAACCGACGACCGAGCGATAACATTGCTAATGAGACTTACCTGCCCTATCGCCATGCTCCATGCCACCTGCATACATATTCATGCATGTGCATGCATATTCCCGACTTTGCATACATTAACAATAATATACAATCAATATTGCACTGCATAATATATAAAATTATATTAAAACTTGGACAACATTGAAAATAATTATTATATTAAGTTGTATTGTGTCACGTAATAGTGTTACGCGTGACCAGGCTCGCATAGCTACTTAAGCGGTGGTAATTTGGGTGAAAAGTGATTAAAGTAATTGCCTCTATTTGAGTATGAGTAGGCCAGTGTTTGATGCGTTTTTAACAGCTCCACAGTTTTTATATAGCCTGGTGCTGGCGGTGTTATTGATATTAAAATGCGCCTAAAATCATCTGATTAGGCCTCATTGTTTTTAATGCTTGTTATGCCTATCATAACGTTTCTTGGGATATGTTAAATAGTTTTAATAGCTTGATCACATAATGGAATAAGTCCGGCAACTGCTTCTTAGTATAAACAGAGGTTACAATAATGTTTGTTCTTCTGCACTAGTGGCTCTTCCGAACACGCGGAATATACTTTTTCACACGAGTGTGGTTTATTAAAGTGCGAAATGTAGTGTACGCCAAAAAGGGTGCAAACGCGCAAAAAATCACTCTTACTCTGAATCCAGTCTTTGGATTCGAAGTGTACACGAGCGTATTTGTCACGAGATTTAATAGGGTAAATTATACCCTTGTTGATACCTAACTATTCCCAGATGATTAATACCCTATCATTCTTGTGTGACTACAAAATAAAATTATTAATATCTATACATTGAAGCTATTTATAAAAACAACTTGAATAGACTATATAAACGACGAAGAACATGATATATTTTTATAGATTCCTTCTGTTTGTCGGTTTGTCTGTTGGTTCGGGATTCACGTAAAAACTACTAAGCCGATTTCAATGCGGTTTCGCTGATCGACAGTAAATTTTATATAACAAAATATGTGATATTTTTTATCTCGGGAATCTCACGGGAATTTTTCGGCGACAGACAAGACAAGACAGACCGTCCGGCCGCAGGAATTCTTTCTCCGTTCCTGCACGGATAGTATTTTATTCTATAGATTCAAAATGAACGCAAACGAAGCCGCAGAAAAAGCTGTATTAGAAAATATTTCTTTAAGCGTTTTCCTTAAAGCATTATTACATCTATTGACCTCTATGCGCTTTGTTGCAACCAACTTCAATCGAATTACCATTTTAATATGCTTGTATTTACCAACAACCTTTACTATAAAGCTTGTTTATTTAAAATATGTAATCGTTGGGATAATCTCTTTGCTTGAGGAATTCCAAGATATACACGCAATGCAGATTGTTTCTATGTATATTTTCGACCATATGGTGTAATTTTCTTCATTTGAGTTTTACGTTGTCTCATATGCATTTAATTTATGATTATTATAAGACTTTAACTATTATTAATTAAATAAACAAAAGTTTAATTACCTATTCTACTAAGTCTTAAGCCTTATTTCCAGTTGTATCAGTTGAGCGGTTAGTTTACTTTGCGATGGCCGGGAGAAAACAAAGGGACGTAGAAGAAGAAACATGGGAATAGTAAGTTACCTCGGCACCAGTCCACCGTCATACTTCAATCGTCTGTCGTTTTATCCGTGCAGGAAGGGAGAAAGATAATTACGATATGGTTTTTAATTAATTTAAAATTACGAAGACAACACAATTTCCAGTGGCTGGGCAGCCTGTAGTAAGATGCGACAAAACAATCCACAGCCAGTTGGTAGGGCATATGCCCGACTAGATGGCTACCAGCCCTGGTCTAAAGTATGTCGCCATAACAACCTTGAGCTGTGTTCCGGCATTAGTGACCGGGTTCCAGTTTCCCTTAAGAGAGCAGCAGCGCATTTGTAGCACATTTGGTGTTGCAAATGTCCATAGGCGATGGTAACCGCTTGCGATCAAGTGGGCCGTCTGCCTGTCGGCTGAATTACTTCAATAAAAAAAAAGTTCGCTTTCGACCAAGATTCGAACCAGCGCCATTTTGAGCTTGGACTCAAGTCCGCTGACCACTACGATAGCTTTAACTACTTACTTAACTATTGTAAAATAAGCCTTATTTCAAGTCTAACCTTAAACTAAAATGATGAATGGGTTTTTAATAAAAAAAATGTTGCGGTGTATTTAAGATATCGTTTAGTTTATGTTAGATCATAATTGACACGGTCTTGTTGTCTAATGAGGCCATTTTCATGAATAATGCATAAATGAATTAAGAAGCTTTATTATTTTTTTAACAAAAGGTGTATGTTCAGTGTTTTTCATGCATTTTGTAGGGACATTAAACAAGCGGTAAAATATCGTATTCTGAAATAACAAATTCACTAAGTGACGATTTTCAATAGTCGTTTAATAACTGCCTAAGGAATAAAGTTATCGGACTGTGTTTCTGTCCAAGTAATGGCTATGGATTCATGAAAACTATCTAAGTAGGTAGAATTAAGAACTAACAAGTATTAGATGATTATGAATCAGATGAATAATTTTCCCCAATTTCTTTGAATTCACACCGCTTTCATCATTTTCAATATTATCTTTTTTTATTATTAACTAGTATTATATTAAACAGAACCGCAAAAGCTTGTGGATTGTTTGGAAATTATACCTTGAATAATGATTATCTAACCCTCAAAGCGGCAGATAAAGTTATTCCTCAGAAAGTTCAGTTATTCGTCGGACAAAGCCTAATTGACGATTGAAAAAGTCAATGTTATAATCGTCGAATAAACCCTATCTGATTGTTTATCTGATGATTAATAAATCGGCGCTAACTGTATATATGTGGCATGTAACAATTAATTCTAAAATAATTTTCATAAAAAAGGACGCCAAAGTATCCGTTAAAAAAAATATTTATACACTATTTGACTCGTTTAAGTTACGCCTTCGTCGTAACTTGCTATTCTCGGACAACTTCTATGAGCCTTCGGCGTTTTATAAGATGATAAACTTTCTCTAATTGACTTACTGTCAACCACCCTATTCCATTTTAGAAATTGCTTCAATATTTGATGTAAATATGGCAATAAGAATCTATCATAGCAACAAAACTACTTGTAAAATTCATGTTGTAAAAACAAATGGGTAGCAATTAGTCGACGTTGTACTTTGCTTTGTTTTATATATAATTATTTTTATAAAGCCATAAATTCTTTTACGTATCCCATAAATATTTTCTAAATAGTGTATACGAAAACATGTTTTGATAGGTCTCTCTACAATTAAATTGAACACCTTTCGTAGAAATGTGAAACCGAACGATTTTGATTTCCTGTTTGATTTTTGATTCCAATAATTGAAATAGCAATTACTATTAAGGCCATCTTACAAGCCATAAAACTAGTCACCGGAAAAGTGTAAGCGCTTTAATCGCTTTATTAAAAAAGCAGCCAAGTGGCTGTCAAAGCGCACAGTAAAGAGTTCCGTAATGGCGAACATACATAAATACATATTATCACGCCTATTTTCATATTTTTTATTGCACGAGCTTAGCAGGCAGGCGGACGGTCTAGCTGGTGGAAAACAGTTACCATCGTCTATTGTCATTTGTAATTTGTAACACCAAAGGTGTTACCAATGTGCTGCCGCTCTCTAAAGGCTACTGGCACCTGGCCACTGGTGCCGGAACACTCAAGCTTGTTATGGCAGCGTATTCTAGACCAGGAATGGTAGCCATCCAGACAGACAACGACCCTACCACCTGGCTATGGGTAGTTTTGTTGCCTCGTTCGACAGGCCGTCCAGCCGCAGGAAATTATCTTCCTTCTGCGTTCGATAATATTTGTCATGGATATCTCCAGCAGAGACGCTAAATTTCCTGTTGTCACGATCCTGACATACATCTTTCACTTCATCTGCTTCTGCTTCTTCTGCTGGATCTGTCTTCAAACTCTTGATTCATTGATTGACTTATGATACCTTTTACATGATTTCGTACTATTCCGGAATCCAATACAATTGCTTGATCCTCGGATATCTAGTAATTATAGGGCAAATTCTTATTTTAATCGTGTGTCAATTAACTATAATCTTTTAGCTGTTACACATGATATACATTTATTTAGATACAAAGTAAACCTTTCTACCACATTTTGTCTATCTATACCTATAGTAGAATTATTTTGTGCGTGCAGTTTGGGTCATAAATGAAACTCGGCCTCAACCCGGCCAGGGCGGTGAGCATGTTGCGCGACCGCAACGCCATTATCGATAAAAACTCATTCTTATCAAAGAAAGATTATCATTCTTATAAAAATAATTATTATCTTTTTTGCTGTTAATTTTAAACTTAGATATAAATATTTATATTTATTTTTAATATAACTTGTTACATTCTTAACTTTTGTACTTATAGTTTTTTAATACATAGATACCTAATTAATAATTTATTTTAAATCATTATTATTCTTATTTTAATACATACATTGTTTTATCTATTCTTTTTCTTTAATTTTTATCACTAACCCACAAAATGACAAAACCAAATACACTATCGATGACGCTTATCGACAACAATAATGCGCAATCACTATGCCCGCCCATAAGGCCCGTGAGTCGAAGAGAGCGAAATACTCCGATTATTTATGACTCAAACTGCACGGACAAAATAATTCTACTATAGTAGAGTAATCTACATAGACATTAACGGACAAACAGACGGGTGGAATAACTGTTTTACAACGATTCCATATTTGCCAAAATAGCTACAGATTGCTGAAAATAAATATTCTTTATATATTATATATTCCATTATGCTAATTTACATCTAGAAGTGAATCTATATGGAATCTGTATTCAAATTAACATAATATTCTTCAACTTCTACAAGTTTATATATCAAATACATCCGGAGGTTAAAATGTCAAATCTCTGTCAATTTCTGTTTATTTATGGCCGGTTCCTATCTATATCTCTCTAACGGTTCATTAGCCTTACCATCGATTAAAACTTAATGTAAACTTCATACAAGTAATGTTAATATTCTACCGATAATAAGGTAAGGGAATTGATAGTAAGTTATAGGTACCGGTCACTACTGTGATACTTTTTATTATAAACAAGTTCACAGTAATCCACAATTACGTTAAATATTAAGCAATGATAAGGTCGAGGGTACAGAGTGCTTATATAGAAAATAGGTCATCCATGCAGGAACGGAGAATGAACACAATTCTCCGTCGTAATAGGCGAGAAAATAACCCACAGTGAGGTAGGTTCCCGTAATCACCATGCCAGGCAGCATAATCTAGGTCCCCCTGATCTAGATTATGCCGCCATGACAACCTTGAGTTGTGTTTGTGTTGTGAGTCTCCCTTAAGAGAGCAGCAGCGCATTTCTACCACCTTTGGTGTTGCAAATCTCCATAGCCGATGATGAAATAAATACATGTCCTAAATTTGACGTGTATTTAAAATAAAATTCACGGATACGTTGTAGGAAATTCTATTCCCATTGCTTTTTTTATATTTTGAACTAGCGATCCGCTCCGACTTCGCACGGGTATCTAAGAAGAACTTTTCAAAAAGTTACATAAAGGTATTCATGCAGTATTTTTAAGATGAAGTCATTTATTTTGATAAGGATGATTACCAAGATACAAATAAAGAGCCTTTAGAGCAGATATATCAATTTATTTTTTTAAATAAAAGAACACTTATTGCGGCATAACTATAATAGTAAGACATAAGCTGTCGCGATACTTTTTCTAAATAATAATGTATTCTGCAGAGTCGTAGTACATTATTTTATGCTATCAATAATTTTCGCAGCGCACTCGATTTCAGGTATTTTTTTAACACCTTGGTTTACAGTATTGGAGTTTGAGTCAGGATCCCTAATTTTTTTGAAAATATAATATAGCCTCTGTCTCCCGGGGATAATGAAGCTTGCCAACAGTGAAAAATTTTTCAAATCGGTTTAGTAGTTTCGTAGCCTATTCAATGCAACAACAACAACAACCAACAATCAAATCTTTCCTCTTTATAATATTAATATAGACTAAAAAGCTCGCGTGTTTTATGGCCCACCGCCGACCTGTCAACTAGCACGGCACATTGTACGTATGTTTTGTAAGGTAAAAGGGGAATGATTGACCGCTTCCTCCTCGCAAACGGTCGCATTTTGATTCATGTCCTAGACCCCTTTTGTTTTATGTACGCCTGGTGTTCCGCTATGTCTACGTACTTTTTTGGGCATTTAATTTATGTTAATTTAATGAACGACCCCCTCAATTTTGATGTGGAGTCTTTTTAATTAATTGTAACATAAATTATGTGAAAAGTTGAATAATTGAATATGTTTTTGAAACTCATATCCGAGTAATGGGTTAAAAGACTTTATTTAATTAACGTCGACGTGAATTTATCATTAAAATTATAAAATATATTAATGTTTCTTAACAAAGATAGCTTTATTATATAATAAGAATAAGTACAGGAATGGAAGACAGTCCTTTACTTATAATGTAAGTTATTTATTGATAAACTAACCGCAGTTGTAAATTAGTGTTGTCAGGATCGATATATAGACCGCCTCTGTGGTTGAGCGGGCCTAAGCTTTTGCCGGCCTGCCTCACTGCAACACGGAGGTTCGATACCTGGAACAAATTTTGTCGGTTATTTACTCTGGTCTGGGTGTCTGGGATGGGCCCCAGAGTAGTCCGTTGTATATTACCCATAACACAAGTGTAACTTGCTTAATTTGGGGATATACATTATGTGTGTTTGTCTGCCGATTATTATTATTATATTTTTATTCACATATATATTTATTATCCAAATCTTTTACATTTTTTTTATAAATATCTTATAAAATATATATATACATTTATTTATAAAAAAAATATAAAAAACTGATCTTCGCCGGCAGTGGGGCCTCGGGTCCAGACTACCGGTGGTTAAGGCTCCAGACACAGGAATCTCCTCACAATACGGGCCGTGTCCAACAAAGCTGCCTTTTGCATCCGACCCTTCAACCAGATACCAAGCGAGAGCCTTTCAAGGTGGCGGTCAATATATTTTATTTCAATATAATTCAAGTTATATTTAATATTATTATATGATTGCATGTATAAGATTCAAAAATAAATCAAATCAAATTTCGATATTTCCTTTGTTGTACTATGACTCTAGAATAATAATAGCGACGGTGTCTGGGTTCATGGGGCGAAGCCCTTGCCGACTGAACTTACCGGAACGTAGAGGCGCCGGGTTCGATTCTTAGTAAATTTTGTAAACAAATCAGTTATTTACGGTGGTATGGGTGTTTGGGATCAGCCCCAGAGTGATCCGTTGTATACTCATATCCCTTTCGTAGAGAATTAGGCTGCCAAATCAACTGAGATAACTTTTATCATCTTAAAAAAACAATGAAGTGTCGTAGTCTGTACAGGCGTACAAACTAATGACGGCATAAGTTGTGTTATATTTTATTTATGATGATATTTAAGTACTTGATTAAGGAAGCTCTCAATTGCAGAACATTAATCATGATAAGCTAGGTAAATAGTTTCCATTGCAAGAAAAGCGCATGAACTAGTAACACGTGAGAACTCCCATTATTAGCCGCAATCGAATAGATTACCATTTTACAAAGTAACTTATTGAATTGAAATAAATTTTTCATAGACAGTTTCTTGCGGCATGATACAGTTATTACTACAGTGCATTTAGAGTGAACGCCGGACGGTAAATTCAAATAAAAAAGTTATAGTTTCAAATAAGTTCCACTGGAGAGAACTTCTTGAAGGTCATACATACATGTTAGTTAAAATTTAATTTTACTTCCTACTTAATCTATGTACACCGTTTCGCAACGTGTTATTGCTGTTAGGAAAAGAAGCGGCAAGAAACTCCCCAGCAACACGTCTAGCTAATAATTATTTTTCATGGGATAGGAGAAATTGCGTTAATAGAGAAATAAACATTGTGAGTATAAGATTATTTTTAAATACTTATATAAATAATTAAACATAATTTTATATGATTAAAATTAATTTTTATTTCGTAGGAAAGTTTACGATAACGCTACCATGTTAAGTTTTATTAATTTGACAGCCATACCGTCCTAATTAAAACAGAAAGACTATTTGAAGAAATAGTGACGCATTTACATTACTTACATATTTTATGATGTAAATAATATTTATAAAAAAAATGTGTGTGTGTTTGTGCAGTTCACACGTAGTAGAAGAGAAACATAGTGTGACAAGGGGTGGGAGGGATTTTAAGCTTAAAAAACGAAATTTGAAGTATTAACGAAAAATTTCAAACCATTTCCAACTCTGTCTGTATCAGGATAGTGTTTTAATGATTAAATATAATTTATCTATCTCTGATTTTGATTTTAGTACTATTGCACAATAAATGGACCAACTCTAATAGTTTGAATTATGACTAAAGCGGTTATCACGTCGCCAACCGGTCGCGGTCCACTGCTGGAAGTAGACCTACCGAAGTTCTTTTTTAAAAATATTATAGGTCCGCGTTTGACCACGATCTCGCCGGTGTGAAGCGGATATATGGTCTACAATGGAGGCACGAAGAAAGAATACAATTTACTGCGGAGAGGCCCCCTGTCGTAAGAGGCGACAAAACAACTCACAGCCAGGTTGTATGGTATTTGCTCGACTGGATGGTTACCACCCCTGGTCTAAAGTATGCCGCCATAACAACCTTGTGTTGTGTTCCGGCATTAGTGACCAGGTTTCAGTCTCCCTTAAGAGAGCAGCAGCGCATTTGTAGCACCTTTGGTTTTGCAAATCTCCATAGGCGATGGTAACCGCTTTCCATCAAGTGGGCCGTCTGCCTGTCTGCTGAACTCTCATGCAATAAAAAAACCCTGATTCTCAGAAAGCGTCCCGAAATCAGTGTAGTGTAACAACTGCTTTAACACTAGACTACCAACTTGAGAGTATCACAGCAGCCCATATTAGCCTACGCAAAAGGCTGAATTTTAAAACCTGACTCCAGTGTGGTTCTAAAACGGTCCATACCTAATTATAAGAGTACTGCCGTTTCGGTCTCGTACGTCGCTCTGTAGATATTTAAACTGTTATCAGCCGTTTTCGCAGAACCGACCTGTGGAGGCGACGATTAATGCCTTTTAAGGAGAAACTCGGGGTTGTCGCTCTCTTGCCAGTGGTGTTGCTACACAATCGAGACTCGAAATATTTTCATTTTTAATATTCTGAATTTCTGATTCTAATTAAATAAATACTACATTTATCTAATTTTTTTTTACAAAATAGTAACTCCAAATATATTAATTAGGTAAAAGACTGGGACATTATAAATTAATAAGATAAAGAAAAGTTAGCTTAGTTATATTTTATTCTACCTATAATACCTCAACACTATAAATAGAATTCTAAGCCTGAGGCACCGTCTTCTATAAGTAAGGTGCTTGGTAGAAGCTTGGCGACGATTCTTCGCAGAATTTTCATACGGTTCTATGGAATAGGTCAAAAATAACTTGATAAACCTGTTAGGCTATGTAAAGAAATAACTCCTAATTAAAGTTTCAAAATCTAACGATCTAATATTATAATCTCTAGAATAGTTTTAAAATTAGAACCTTTGCTATCCCTTTTTACAATTTGAGGTGCATATTTTAAATAATTGTTGTAATCTGGCATTGTTTATGTTTGACCAATTCTTCAAATTTTAAAAACATACATTCTCGCAGGCCATTCCTTAGGGTAAACCATGTTAGATTTTCTATTCTAGGGAATACAATGAAATTGTTGTTTAATAACTGATATTTATAGGATGCTTAATAATAAATTACTCTTTATGTAATTTGTGTCACTCCATTATAAAGTTCATTTAAAATAAGTTTCGAAAAGTCTCAATAGATTTCAATAATTTTTTTAAAGACTTGGCTTTCATATATGTTTTATTTCAATATCGATCTTGCAGGGTTCCGAAGATTAATTATATAATAATATATAATATAATAAAGACAAAGTAGCGAGCACGGCTAATTTTTTGATAATTGTAAACGTTAAAAACAAGATGAGCCTTTAAATAATGAGCGTGAGGCTCAAGACGTGCGCATCACTACGCGCTAAACGCGGGGTATTGTTTTTAAATCAAAGTGGATTTTACATGTATCTCTCACACTATATTATTCTGCTTCTCGGAAGCTTTGCGCTCCTAATTGCTGTTTAGGACGTGTTGTGAATTTTAACTTCTTTTTTTGCGTGAAATAGTTATCATCCAAACTCCTATCTATCACTTAATCTTTATTGCGTGCTTCATTGTTTTATCTTTGAAATGTACTCCTGTAAACATTGCTTCCCTGTTCCTTAAGAATTTAACTAATAAGTATGTATGTCATTCATTATATTACCAATATATTAAAGGAACTATCCTACTTTAGGCTCCCGTATTTCCCACTCATACAAGTTTTCATCATATTCCTTTTAGGTTTTGTAGTTTTTAATAATGGTCGAAATATGGCAATAGGCAATGGTCACTGTTTACTGCAATAAGTTAGATAAAATAGAATGAGCATTCTAGAGAACTGCAGCGTACTTAACTTTTGTAAAACAAAAAAATCAGGTTCAAAATACCGCCGATGGCAAATGGTGCTGTTCAGCTGTGAATTTCAAAACCTATCAACTGACGTTGTATTATAAAATAATGTTTGTGCATTCATTGTCTCTTTGCTAATAAATCATCTAAAGACTTTAAAACTATGATATTAGTCTCAATTAGCTTAAAAAAATTATTTTAAATGGCATATTGTTAAAGCCCGTGTGATTTTTGTGATCTGTTGTAGATTTTAGAATGCACTTGCCAGATGTTGAAGTTGTACAGCTGAGTAGTGGAATAAAAATAAATTTGAACTATCAATATTTAGGTTTAACAGTCCATTAAGTAACTCTGAGTAGATTGTACCGATAAATTAATCTTTAATTTCTGAAGCGGGCAAACGACTCACACGTACACGTTTGCAATACAGGGGGCGATGCCAACGCGTTGCTATCCTTGAAAGTGGGAAGAGATAGAAGTGATGGGCTGGAGGCGAATGAATCAGGGCTACTGAACTCATAGCACCGAATATGATTAGCTCCAGTTTACCCTTTTGATGTCGATATTCTGCGAGAGCGTAGTATCACACCGAGCGAGTTGGTCTTAAGCCCTCTTACACACCACGTTTTTATCAGGCGCCGTCGACGCGCGTCGCGCACAGCTGTAACGCGCTGCAAACGCGATATTATCTCAACCAATTTACCTATTCACATGTTCATAAAATTGTAGTATACAGACGACGACTTTTTCGCGTGCCGTCGTCGCTTTACTAGCGCAGAGTTACGCTGATACAAACGCGATGGCACAGCGCGTCTACACACACGTACAATCGCGTTTTAATCAGATACTCGCCGACAGTATTACGATGGCATCAATCGAAGCAATGCGCACGCACGTTTCCAGCGCGATATACGAGTATCCACGTGTGTGTAGCGCGTTTCTCGCGAGTTTGTATTGATGCAATCGCAAGTATCTGCCTTTTTCAAGTTTAGCGGCGCCGACAACACGCGATAGCGAAACGTTGTTTTTTTTATTGCAGGAGCTCAACAGACAGACGGCCCCATTGATTGAAATTCGTTACCATCGCCTATGGACATTTGTAACACCAAAGATGCTACAAATGCGCTGCTGCTCTCTTAAGGGAGACTGGAACCTGGTCACTAATGCCGGAACACAACTCAAGGTTGTTATGGCGACATACTTTAGACCAGGGGTGGTAGCCATCCAGTCGAGTAAATGTCCTACCACTTGGCTGTGGGTTCTTTTGTCGCCTCATACGACAGGTCACACGGCCGCAGGAAATTGTATTCTTTCTCCTTTCCTGCATGGATTCAATCTCAAGTAATCTGCCTTTTTCAAGTTTAGCGACGCTAATGGCGCCTTAAAAAAACGTGGTGTGTAAGAGCCCTAAGAGCTGTTATTAAGATAATGATTCAAGCATAGTACCACTAAGCCCTAAATGTTGTAGTTGTATCAAAGAAGAGTCAGTGATCAATTATGACAACTGAATACTCTCTGGTGCTGGTTTTAAACTTTAAGTAGCAATAGATATACGTCGAACACCGGGAGCGAGCCAATCAATCATTTCGGCTTCTGATGTGCCTCTTCCAAGATATTGATGTCCCCCTTTGAACTCCGTACAGACGTACTGCTGCTCGGTCAAAGAGATTTCCAATTTGTTATTTTAAATACGTAACTAACTAAATATATATATAAGTAACTTAACAAGTCATCTTGTAAGTGAATAATCAAAAGGTATAAGGAATTTATGGAGATATGTTGCAATAAGATTTTTTTTTACAAAGCTATGAGGCTGCGACTTTTTGTAAAATGTTAAGAAATTTTTAATGATTTCTTTAATATTGCATTTACAGATGTGATAATTAAAATCAATGCATCATCACTTTGATATATTTGAATAAATATTTTATTAATTTATAGATAAAAATATAATTATACTAGATAGATAACACTTTCTCATACACCAATACAATAATGAACTTAAAGACTAAAATTATATCTACAAAGGGCGGTCTTATCGCTAAAAAGCGATCTCCTCCAGACAACCCCGGGAATGAATTGAGATGATAATGGCGATGGTGGTATACGTGACATAGTACGAACTACTTACTTTTTAATAATAAATATGTAATGATATATATACTATTACAGTGAATAATTCTTTGACTACTAATTTTGAATTTAGAGCCATAATTAAGGCCAAGAAAATTACGTTAGGTACAAAATTAATTAGATATCCTGTAAGTTAATATTGGTTGTAATTAAAATGATGCTCAAGTTAAATACCTTACCAAAACGCTATATTAAAATAGTCGTTTTTATGAACGTCCATTTACTAAAGGGAATATTGAAACCGCTATTGTTTTAATTTATTACTCGCGTAAATAACTCTCGCGATTTTATGATCTCCTAGTACTTGAAATATAAATTGAAAATAAGATTAGAATATTATTTTATGTGTTCGGTCCTAATTGATTTAACTTGCGATCACAATAGGGTAATGAACACTCAGCCACACTCAGAGAACTTAAATAATGATTAAATCCAACTGAAAAGTATTTTTCTTTACTTTATTTAAATTATTGTAAGAAATGTTTACAATTATTTGAAATTACAGTGCCTGAAATTTCTTAAAAAATGGTAACGCACTGAACGCGTGAAGTAACTTTAAGTAGGTACTCATTCAATTATTGCCGACAGTTATGTGCTTTTACTTCTTCGTCTTCAGCCAGTCCCTGTCCACTGCTGGACGTAAGCCTCCCCAAATTTGCGCAGCATATGACGATCTCCCGTCATCCTTACCCAGCCATTGCGCAGGTCGTCAGTCCACCGAGCTGGAGGACGTCCTATGCTACGTTTCCTGAGACGTGGTCTCCACTCCAGGACACGCTTGCTCTATTAGCTGTTGGTCCTGCGTCAAACGTGACCGGCCCACTGCCACTTCAACTTGCTAATCTTGCGAGCTATGTCGGTTACATTCGTTCTCTTACGGATGTCCTCATTTCAGATTCTATCCATCAGAGAAACACCTAACATAGCTTGCTCCATAGCCCGTTGAGCGAGCGAATTTGTGGACCAGTCTCACCGCCAGTGTCCCTCGGAATTGTATGTCATAATGCATAGGACGCAATGCTTGAAGACTTTTTTCTTCAAGCATTTTACCTATTCAGTCTCAAAGAGCACTGATTTTATATATATAGGTATGTACAAATTTTACTTTTTTATTCTGTTTTTGGGGAGTTTATCCACATAGGTACGTCAAGCCAATGGTACCCTAAACTGTCTTACTCTACTTAAAGAATATTATAAAGAAAATGGCCACGGAAGAAAGAATCCAATCAAACCACCCAGCCGTCGAGATATAGGATCAGATATTTAGGTATGGGATCAGACAGAATGGTTATCGAAAATCATTCCTCTAAGTATAAGTGTAATATAAGTAGTGTAAGAAGTCAAAGAAAGTAAACTTACTTTCAAATCAAAACTAAAGAGTATCGCGATTGTATCGAATCGTCGCCTCCACAGGAATTCAGGCGAAGTCTGTCTGCGCACGCGCTCGTTTACCTCACTCCGCTGTCCTTATAAGGTGATTGGGGCAAGAAACCGCATTTGCGGTGCACCTTTGATATTTATAAAAGGTTGCATTTGTCCTATAATAGAGGTGCACCTATAAATGGAAGTTCATACGAATTAGAACACATTTTTTTATTGTCGTTTGCAACACGAGGAGTGAAGCCAACGTGTTTCCATCCATTAGGATGGCTTAAAGGGGATAGGATAGTAGGGATCGGCTCCAATAGAGCAGAAGAGGATGGCTGGCGGTCTCCTTCTTCTGTGACGTTATGTCCCAGAAGGAGACGGCCGAAAGTCTGCGGGAGGAGTACCAGCTAGCGGACGTCTAAGGCGTTATGATCTGTTTCTCTGAAAAGGCAAAGAAATGACATCCAAAATCAAGTTGCTACAATGTGTCACTTAGGTTGCGTTCCACTTGAATTGCCACATACTGTTTTGTTGAACTTTAATGTATGGGATCACTGGGTTAGAATTCTAGATTATATATTTGATTTCATTACAAGTATATAAGGCCTTAATAACGGAGATGAATATAATACTATAAAGCTTCCGTGAGATACGAATTTAAATTTTCCGCAGAGTTAAACCGCTTGGATTCTAGTAGCCTTAATGTGTTTTTTAACAAATAAATTAGCAAACACAATAATTAGTCACGGCACAAACACACAAATTACGATCACTAATTAGCTAATTACATACAATGGTCGCGCTGACAACGCTCACAATATGATTTATGCACCATTGTCCGGTCGGATTTCATATTTATAGTAAAACTAGTACTTAAACATGACTTTGCCCATGTGAGTTTAAAATTTGTACGCTGCGGTAACATTCAAAACTGCTGAGTTTTTAATGCTGAAGTACAGTACCTGTCGGAAAGTGTTTAATTTAATTTATTTAAGAAGCATAGAATAATTAATACTAGTGGTCGCCCGTGACCAAAATTCGACCAGCATTGTTATTTATTACACACTGTTAATTTGCCTTGAACAATAAACAAAAAAGTATATATGCGTGTGTGTCAAATATATGGTATTGTGTGTAATTTTTTTATATATTTAGTTAATGTATTTCTTATGCATAATTGTATGAAAATGTTCACCACTTTAATGTCGACTTTTGCTTGCACGAGTACAAGAAACAGTACCGCCAACATTTAAATAAATGTTACGTTTATAAAACACAGAAACGTGAAGAAAGAAAATTACCAATGACACTGACACTGAGATTAACAATAGTTTTAATCATCAGAAACAAAAAGGGTATAATCACTACGCTTATCATAAATATTACAAAACCAATAAAAAGGTTTCACATCTCTAAGCAATCTTTTTAGACAAAACAGAAAATCAAACAACTATGATCTAAGTAATTGATAACTTTATTGGGTAACAGTTAAACATATTTTTTTTTTAAATAATCTGTTCCGTTTAGTTTGAAAAGGTAAGATGTGCTCGCGTGACGTGAAATGAATTAATTTGAAAACTGGGGAACCTTTTCATCCCGCGACTGTACAATAAATGTTGAACAAAGGGCGGCCTTATCACTTAAAGCGATCTCTACCAAGCAACCGACTAAACTAAGGTAGATTTAAAACATGACAGTGACGTACTTACATGGGCTTTTAAAAAAGACATACTTTGAGAATTTGTACACCATATTTCCAGCAAACAAGGTTTGCAATCAGCTTATTGCTGTGCCGGAATTATTTCCGACACAACTGTGATTTTCAGTGAAAAACTACTTTTAGTGTGATACCAAAACGACCTAAAAACTTAATACACGTGTAAACGAATTTGTATATTTTATCCCTCATTGTAATTTTTAAAATAGAGTTATTATAATATAAATCTTGCTCACGAGAAAATGTAATTTCCAGAATCATAATTTTGGACTAGTGAATATAGGTCTACACACAGACAATTTACTATTGAGGTTCTATATGATTGTGGACATACATGCATATTATTCTATATAGTTTTTTGCGAAGCCCTGCGTTCATACACAAACCATGCCGACGCGAAAAGCGTGATGGTTAGCGCTCGCAGCGAACGGAGAGTAAAAAATCGATTAAATTAATACTATATCTTCGGATTTGATTTTCAAACCGCGAACAGAACTGAATGGAGACTGCTTTTGAAAGTTAAAAAATATATACGGGCTTATCAACTCCTAATGTATTATGTTTGCTTGGTACTCCATTAGCCAAATTAGTTACTTTTTATTACTTGTATGATAATTAATTTCAAAACTGCTTATCAAACTCGAAACTTCCTTTTTGAAGTTCATAAATTCTCTGTATTATCTTTGTTTACTATTCAGACACAATACACCTTTGGCTTTGTAGATAGTTGCCATTGGTGAACAAACTGGTAGATACCAAGGTGCCGTGTTTTTTCAGATACTTGAATGAAAGTCATTCCTTCCACTTCCACCTATAAGTTCCTGTGTCTACAATACTGTTACGAGTTGCTGGACTCGAAGTAAAATGCCGTTGGAATTATTATAGAGTTTATTAGAACTATAAAAACACGTATAACACAGGTACAAATATAACCGAATGCAACAAATCTAAACGCAATGGTCGTAATTTAATAAAACGCACAAAGTCCGACACTAATAGATTACCGAATGTACACAAGTCTTGCTTCCCTCGTGGTCATCCCTCGACTGCCTCATCCCTCAATCGAGGCATTGATTTATACTGCAGAGATGCAATATGTTTGCCCAGCCGCATGGACCGAATTTCCTAGAATCAGTTTGTACTTTAAATCCGTAACAACTGGCTAATAATGAGTCGACCGCAACGGCCACAAACGAGTACAATAAAACAAGGGAGGGATGTTCTCTAGAAAATTAGTAAACGCATGCCAATAGCACACATAATACAAAAGAAGTTCAAAATGCCGAAAGTTAATAAAATGTGTTTTACATGTATTCAGGTGTGAATTCGTTTTGTCGGCATCTAGGCGGCAACAACACTCTAATAATATAATTTAACGCACAGATTAGATCGTGCCATCTTGATACTGAAGCGTAATTTTCTTTTTGCTTGTTTATCCGACACGCGACATGTAATGACTGAATGGAAACAAAGTTTGTATTAATTATTATAGTTGCTTCCCAAAATAAACCATTAGACTCGAAGTGAACCGTGTCCATAACATCAGCATTATTCCAAATATTATTAGAATATAATCTATGATCCGGCCGATATAAGAATGTGTTTACGATTTGTGCTAAACTAATTTAGTTTACCGTAAATTATAAAATAATCAGTAAAGAATTATGTATACAAGTCGCGAAAACTTTAGAAAGTATTAATCAGTAAAGAAATCATATTTTTTATCGAAACTTGTTATTCTTTACGGTATTGTCCGCCATTATGTTTACGAATTCAGGAACCCATTGTAAGAGAGGAGGAACTTATAGTAAGTTTTTTCTTTTACTTCAAAAAAACCTCGGTTTCAATTCAGTTATTTATTTGTGATACCACTTTTTCAAGAAGAAAAAGGTCGAACTAAATAATTATATGATCCAAGTCGTGAAAGTTCAGTTGGTTGAAACAATCGATCCGCTTTCTGTCATACATACAAAAAAATCCAATGTTTTGACACTCGCGGTATGTGTGAATTACATGTCCAATCATCGCAACATGTGTAAGTCATGCATTAAACATGGCGGCGGGAGATTCGCATGCGCACCTAAAAAGTGCAGTCGAATTTTGATTTTCCGATCACTTTACTTTTATTGTTTTAACGATGTCAACACTGATATCAATTGTATTTTAATATAAAAAAGTAGTATTTTCCACGCTGCTCCGTTCGCCTAAACTTCGGAACAGTATTCTGTGGATCTTATTTTCTGGATGAGAAGTAAAAAGGAGACGGGGACTTAGGGCCAAAGAAATGTAATGAGTTGACATGGGCTTAAAAAACCGTTATATATTTCTATAGCAAAATGGAAAACATCGGCCCTAAATTCTATCTTCGAGAATAAAAATAAGAACACAAATAAAATCAACTATCGATTACCATAATCGGTTTAACTGAATGATATTTACCAAACCACTCAGACGGCCACTGTGGATGAGCGGGCTAAGCCTTTGACGGCTTACCTCACTGCAACGCAGAGGCTGCGGATTCGATTCCTGGTTTCCGTTTAAGAAATTTACCGTAATTTCGGATATGAATTTTCTCCCTTCTTTACTATAGTCTGGATGTCTGGAATCGACCCCAGAGTAGTCCGTTTTATATTAACAGTAATACAAGCGTAACTTGCTTAATTTGGGTATATACAGTATGTGTGTTTTTATGTCGATTATTGTATATTATTTATTATTAAAAATGTATGAAAACACACCACACGGTTAATTTATTCAACATAACTAACCTCGCTACAATTGTAAAAAATAATCCTTAATACTCGGATTTTTACAATCTGGGAGCATTCTTCCTAGATAGTTTTATATATATTGTACGCTTGCAATCTAGGCGTTATTAACTGTAAATTCGGAACGGGAATCTCACATTAATAGACTTTGCGCATTTTAGGTAATTACGAACAGTATAGAATGGCGCTATGTTCTCTCTGTACCCCGCAAGGGACCTGGCGTGAAGTTATGTATGTATATACGAACAGTACAATGTGGACAGTAAACAACAAAGTTAAGAAGAATATTAAAATATGTATTTTAGGATAAAATAAAATATCTTATACTAATACATAAAGCTGAAGAGTTTGTTTGTTTGATTAAACGCGCTAATCTCAGGGACTACTGGTGTAGCTGGTTCGTACTTTAGAATATATGTAATGATTACTAGGAAGCGAAAAGGTGATTTTAAGTTAAGAGAATGAAACGACGCCATTTAGTCAAACGGAAGAGAGATTTTTAATTTTTTTTCTAAATGACATTACATAAAGGAACATATGCACTCTCGCGGGAATCCAAAGCAGGCGCCAGATATTCGCGTCGGTAACAACTGGCCTGAATTGAAACATTCTTTCCGTGTTAGATAGCCCATTGATCGAGGAAGGCTATATATCATCACGCTAAGACCAATAGGAGCAGAACATCAATGAAGAATGTTTCAAAGCCCCCGACATTTTTTCGTTTTGAAAACAAATTCCACGCAAAGGACGTCGTGGGCACAGCTCGTATAATACATTATTGAGCATCATCACTCATATTCGCATGCAAAGTGATCCAAAATAGACTTCTGTCTATTCTGCTTCGCGACATGCGTCGTGCCGACAAGAGTTTTGGCATGCCCCGCCATTCTTTTCGACAGCAACCAATCGATTAGCCTTCGTTATTTGATCAAATAGACCTGTCGGTTGCTTTGTTGTGTCTGTCTGTCACTCTAACTAGTGTATTGACAGACAAATAGCAGCTTTGTCTGCGATGGACGGATCTAATACCAAATTCCTAGATGCACGGAAATGTTTGAACGATTTTACTCTAGTCGATAGTATTATTTCGATATAAATTACTTCACAAATTTGTTTGTTCCAGCTTCATATGAAATTAATATTTATTTTCTTTAATCTATATATTAATACGTGAAGCAAAAACTTTGTACCCCTTTTTACGAAAATTGCGCGGACGGAGGTGTATGAAATTTCGCACACTTATACTTTATGTAGAGGAGTGCAAAATGCTAATATTTTTTTCTAAATTATGCATAAAAAATGCATTAAATCAATTAAAAAAACATTACACACACTACCATATATTTGACACACATACGCATATAGGTATTCTCTTTTGTTTATTGTTCAAGTCAAATTGACAGTGTAGCCTTGGCGAAATCTGTGATTACAGTAGTTATAGTCTTTGACTTTAATTGTTATGGTCGAATTTCGAGCACTGGCGACCGCTAGTAGAAGTTAAAGCGAATGAAATTAACAATTATATTTAAAAATAAAAAAGTAATTTATAGACTATATACCAAATCCTTGTCAGAGAGAAGCGTGCCCAGAAGAAGACTTCTGCATTGCCACGCTGGCTAGCTTTTTGCTGTGCGAAGTATCAACCATTCACTGATTATCGTTAGCATCACAGTTTCATGCTTTATAAATTACTAGCTGTGCCCGTGACGTTGTCCGCGTGAAATTTGTTTTCAAAACCCCCTCGATTTTGAAACATTCTTCCTTGGTGTTCCGCTCCTTCGGTCTTAGCGTGATGATATATAGCCTATAGCCTTCCTCGATCCATGGGATATCTAAAACTGAAATAATGTTTCATGTCTAACCAGTAGTTCCTGAGATTAGCGCGTTCAATCAAACAAACGAACTCTTCAGCTTTGTATATTAGTAATAACATAATTTATGATGAGATTCTGTAAGTATTTTTTCGACAGCGGAGATTATACACGATACGAGCCATACAAGACTTAAAAATAAAGTGAGAGATTTAGTAAAAATATTTAAATAAATGTATATGCATGTATTACAAGAAACACGTCTTGGACATAATATAAAGTTTGTAACCATTGAGTATAAATTTTGTTTTTATTTTGATCCAAAAGATAAACTTTAAATCTAGCGAGGACGAAGTTTCAGGTACAAGAAGCAAATGAAAATTAAGAATTCTGACACAAATATTTAAAGAATTCGAACATTTACCAGTAAACGAATGTTATTTGAAAACATTTCTCGATGAAAGATTGTAAAGGAGATAACGCAGAGAGACTTTATGCAGTAGCTTCATTTAGCGATTAAACTCATATCTCCCTCATCTTGGAATCCTGGAATAGCCAATGAAATTTTACTGCCAAGGCACATAACTTGGACGAAAAAAACTAACTCGAAAACAAAAGCTAAAACATAGCCGTTTGTTTCAATAAAAAAATAAAAAAGAGTGAGTTGGTGTATATTGTTTTGAGTTCCGTAGAATAAGTTCACATTCCTATATAATTTTTTTGTATAAAATTCTTTTTACCAAACTAGATAGCGCTGTACAAAGTTGTATCGCGCAAACATTTTATTTATAATAAATGTTAATTTTGGCAGATCCTTGGTTTTTAAGGTAGTTCTCGGTTCGGTTTACGGTAACGGTTTTGTACTTAAGGAATCGTTTTGTTTGTACTTTTGTACAGTTGTAAAATCGTTAGCTAGGTCGGTTACACACACACACACACATCAGTTATGTCTATGTGCAAGTTTCATTACGTTGTTTTTCTTCGCCGTTGTTAGCACGTGGTAACTCTAACAATATACATATTAGGTCAGGAAACTGCCTAAACGGTGCATGCGTTGCAACCAGGATTGAAACCCGCGCCCTTTAAGATATATGTATAAGAAATCTTAATACATTTTCATTTTATACCGTGTACAATAATATTACCATTGTATGGCTACAAGACAAAAAACATATCCATTAAATTGGTGGTCACCGTAATATTGCTATATAAGCACGTACAAAGCGAAAAACACAAAGTGATTACTATTTAACCGCAGTACCCTGCAGATCCTCATTCAAATAAAAGAAGTCCAGAATATTCTCAATTTCGATCTTTATCTACAGCTCGCGTCGGCGAGTTTTCCGGGAGCGGACGGCCGTTCCGATTAAAACGTTGCATTTTTACCGAATACACCGTCCGCACAATATATCGTATCTTGGACACTCGATAAGATTTACTTTTACGAGTTTTCGGCCTTGGGCTGACCACAGAAGATTTATTTTAATTATTTCTCACGAAATAAATCCCTATTTATCCTTATTCATATTATAAATGCGAAAGTAGCTCTTGTCTGATTTGAAACTCAATATGTATACAATGTTTCACTTCAAAAAAAGGATGGATATATCAAAAGTGGCGGGATAATGGGAATAGGGGAAGAAGACAGTGGGCCATCGAATCTCTTACATACAGTACTAAACACGATTCTCTCAGGCTAACCCTTCACACCGATCTCGTATTTGTAGGCAATGGTCAATGTAGTAATGAAACCTTGTTCTTCCGTCTGTGTTTAGCTTTAATTTATAGTTGGATGTAGACGAGTTGGTCGTTCAAAGCCATAATGGTCACCAATAAGAATTGTGGAGTTAGTCGAGGGTCATGTACTGTTAATGTTATCTATTTGTGTCCGTTGTTGGAGATGGCTTCACAAATGGTTGTTGTTGTTTGCGATATGACTGAACATGAAGAACATGGACACGTGACGTTAATCGGTTGTAATTTATAGTTACGTTTCTTTCGATGTATCGTTTTCCGTTGTTAATGTGAGTAGCGACACTTGGGATCTGGCTCCGGGAGTCGAGGCAAAGCCTCCGTGCTTGCCTTAGCCAGCCGGCCAAGCTCCAGATATGGAAGTGATAAATGATATAACATCAGGAGTAGCTTCGGTGAAACTGTAGCCCACCTCTCTACACCCCTTAGCCATTCAGACCATGTTGCCCCTGTCTTCTACGGCATTTTCCGGGCCCATGTAGGGAATGGAGAATCACCGTCTGCCAATTTTTCTAATATTCCCAAACATTGCGACGGGCAGACGCCATAGTCCCTATATTCCTAGACCCCTAGTACCACTAGTAGTTCACCCCAATAGCCCGGTACTTTTTGTTCTCATTTCCTACACTTACCGGGGCCTGTCCTTGGGTGCCTTACTATATAATGTAGACAGGGATACTCGCCCATCAACGTCACGCCACATTAAATTTGTCAAGAGGATTTTACGTTTTTGTCTTCCCATGGCCCCACGCACCCCCTCCAAACGTCCGGGACATTTTTCCGAGGTCTTCAAAGACATACAAATTATTTATTCAATGAGTAAAAAGACCCAATTTTTTTAATTATTACATCCTTAAAACCTTGGTTAACATCACTTGACCTCACAGAGTGACTGATTGACTGACATACATAACAACAGCTCAAAATACTCGGGCTAGGACCGTGAAAACTTGTATGCAAGTCCTTTATGTACTCTAGGTGCCCATCAGAGGATTTTTGAAAGTTCAGCCCCGAAAGGTGTGAAAAAGGAGATGAAAGTTTACAAGCACTAAATGTTATGTACTTGCTTCTGATTAGAAATAAACGTACATGTGTATTGTCGTTTTTGGAAATTCAATCACTAAGCTAGTGAAAAAGATGGCACCTTTTAACTTTTTTTGACTACTGAAACTAAGGGCCGCGTTTCCAATCATCAGATAGAGTTATTAGTCTAATAAATTACATCCTAAATTAATTTAAAAGTGAAACCATTAAACGAAACTACTTTTTTAATTGTGCCATGTTATACTTTATTCTATGAATAACGTTTATCTGGTGAATGAAAATCGGCCCTTAGCTATTTTTAGTCTACGTGAGTGAAGCCGCTGGTAACAACTACTAGGCAGTAGAGCCTAAGTACCATTAGAATCTTCTACTGGTGAGTCCATCCCCTCCGCTGTCATCTTCAGGATAGACCTTTCACGTAACGTCAGATACATAATATAGAGTATGCTGTAATGTTCTACGTCCTTGTTAATTTCCTCCAGTGAAATAGATAAGATGAACTGCATTACTTCCATACAAAGCGCTGCTTGATTATAGTTTTTGCCCATGCAGATACATTGTAGAAAAAGAGACTAATACAGACTCGTCGTTTTAATTTAAAAGAAAACTTTAAATAATACAAAGTTAAGGACAATAGGAGTTTCTGAATGCCTGGAATATCATCACGCCTGTTTCTGAGAGTGGCAAAAAACAGGTGCGTCCTATAATCACTTTATCCGCGCGTTCCCAGACGGCGTCGGCACTTCACGTCGCTGGGATTCCTTTCGACTGCAGAAAAACACCTTTCTTCCCATTAATTGACTCAAAAGGCCGTGGACCAGTTCTTGGTTGGACTGTTTGTTGTGCTCATTGTGAAACTGCTTGATAAAGAAAATGTTAATATCAAGATTTATCGGTTGCATTGCAGCAACTAAATTCATTTATTTTTAAAGCTCAGCCTCATTTTTATCAAAATTGAAAGACAGAAATTAACCATCGATTTTCGGCATTAGTACAAGAGTCTTAATGCTCGAAGACAGTAAATTTTTGCTTTATTTTATAGAAAAAAGGGTATGTGTGCAATTCACTCATGGCAGACCTCAAAAATTATTTTCAATTTTAATGCATAATATTATATTTCGTATATTACATATTTAAGATCTATTATAACACAAATTATTCAGATTCCATGTTTTCATTTTGAACATATGACACGAGAGGTTTATGATAACTAAAATAGGAAACAAATGCTCCAGTTTCAATTTGATTTATGAACCAAAAAAGTTCAAAATGTTTCCAATTTTATCTATATGAGCATATTGTTTAAATGATTAAAGATCTGTTTTTAGTGTAGCTTTTTTTCGTTTCATCGAGTTTCAAATCACAACGATTCTAAAAAAGTTTCACTTCAAAAAGCTTCATCTTACAATAATTCTTTTTCATCAAATATTGTTTATAACTACATATTAAGGGATGTTGGCACTTGGAAAGTGGATTTATTATTGCTTATCCGACTTTGCCGGTATCTGTTTATCATTAACCTCAATACACTAAACGGTTCTACCTTTTTTCTCTTCCACTTTTTATTTGAGAGTCGTAATTTCGTATATATTTTATTCGGATGCGTATCGATTTATTTATCGTAACAATAAATCACCCGTATTGATCATTACCGATAATAATTTATAGTAGTCAGCTTCAGAGTATCGCAGGGATGACACATTCATTTTCAAGTTCATTTTGCTAACTAATCGTCCTATTTATTACATCGACTTGACTCGCAAGTTTTTTATTATAGTTGTCTGTCCTGTTTTATCGGTTTTGGATTATCTACTAACTTAAAAGCATCATAATTCTGATAATATTCCTCCAGTAAGACAATTGTCAGCAATGTATAAAATTTATAATTTTTCGACAGTAATTTTGATAATCCATTAAGTTCTAGATAGTACTGGCAATATTATATACAAGGCTCCATAAGGGCACTAAAAATTCTTCGGAGAATCTTCAGAAAACGCGACAAGAACGAATATTGAATTAGTTCGAACGTTTTTGGAAGTATCCAGAGCATCTATTACGTCTTATTAACGTTTAATATTAGTGTTTTTTCAACAATCCTTTCAGCTAATGTCTTATACTTACAAGGTTACATATGGACACTTCACGTTAAATCTTGCGATAATATTGAACTAATTGTCGCGGTCCCGCCAGTGTCTGGAGCGTCTTCACATTACGACTCTATCGAAAGATTTTTGTGTATAGTAAAATCTAGTAAAATAATGAACTTTTGGCGTAATGACAATGAAACCTTTTTTTTACGAAGTCAATACTAATGAAAGGTGTTAAATTAGCATTAGAGATTCAATAAATGTGTAAAAAACTGTTATTTCTTAATTAAAGCCTTTTAAAGCTTACGTCTGTGGCAACCCTAACTGACATGCTCTTCGGTGCGCCAAAACGATAAATCAAATTGTTGAAGCTGCGCGTGACCACATCTCAGTACATCAAGGTATATCTAATACTATACTTTCTATTTGTTTTAAGTGTATGCGAAGTTGCTCTTACTGGTTCTTTACATGATTTATGATTTTTCATAACGCCTTCAAAATGTTATTCATAGGTATATTGAATATAAATAATAAAGCTTATATAATATAAATAATAAATACCAATGGAATGAAGTACGAACCTATACTTATGTATAAAGAAAAATAAGACGCACCAGTGAAACTTCGTTCGCGTCGAAATCAAATTATGCCACCCGGAATACTGTTGTCATTGACATTCGTCTAATTTTGCAAATAAAAAGCAAATCGACAAGTGCAATACGAGAGAGTTGGGAGAAGAGTTAAGTAGAAGACAGTGACGAGTTTAGTTGAAAGTTTAGTAGAGACTTAGTGGTAAGTTTTTTTTTTTTTTTTTTTTCGTTCTCTCCGGGCTAACTAGATTGCCTGGGTTTTTTATCTTTTAGGGGTTTTTGTTTTCTCCCTTTTTATTTATTTTTACTCTTTTGGTCTATTTCTTTTTTGTTTTCTTTTCTTTTGTTTATTTCTCTTTTGTTTTAATCTTTATTTCAAAAAGTGGTCTAAATCTATTACATTCTTACGTTTCTATGTTACAATTTTACTTATATTATTATCTAAACGTTTTTACTAAAATATTCTGTTACATATTACTACATTTTCTGTCTTTCTAATGACAGGCACAATCTTGTTCTAGATCTTTTGCACTGCGGCAAGCTTCTTACATTTATTCTATATTATATGTGTACTGTTCTACAGCTTTCTTATTGTCTAATTTATATATCTATGATTATTTACTACATATTTTGTGTTTTTTATCTTTATTGTTTTGACTTACAGTCTATTGTTGCTAACTAAGGTTATCTGCGTTTTACACATATATATCTAAATATATGTTAAATTCGCTATTTATGTGCCTATTGTCTTATTTCTACTTATTACTTTTTTGACTATTCTAATACAATATCCTATAAATTCCTCTACATTCTTTTTGGACATCAGTTCTGTCATATTTTGATATTTAATTTCCAAACGAAGCTTGCTTTCGCATTCATACCTCTCCCGGGAAAATACCGGACACCAGAAAATGAGATGCGGGACATCCTCTTGCGTGCTGTTGTCGCAGATGCACGAGGGATTCTCTTTGCACCCGAACCGGTTCAGGTACTCCGAGAATCCCCCGTGCCCCGTAAACAGCTGGGTGTGCAGATTGGTTAAGCCAATCTGCCGAACTACCTTATAGGCCCGCGAGACTTCAGGGAAAAAGAGTTTCGTGACGGATGCCGTTGACTCCTGACAGTATCTCCGGTTCCATTCGTCAACCGTTCCCATGCGGAACTGTCGTTTGACGAAGGAAACCGGACACTTGTCATAAAGCGGCTTCACTTTCAGAAAAAGTGCCGCCGCTTTCGCTAACTCATCCGCCCGCTCGTTTTCTCTGACGTCAACGTGGGCCTTCACCCAGTTCAGGCTTATCTCCTTTCCATCAAGAATACACCGCCTAATATTCTCACGCGCTTCAAATGCTAGCGGATTCGCGGAACTCCAGCAGCACAGCGACTGCAACGCCGATCTGGAATCACTGTAAATGCCAAAGCTTCTTTCTGGACGCTTCCAAGCCGACGCCGTAGCCTCACGTATTGCCAGTAACTCTGCCTGGTAGACCGTGCAAAAGGACGCCAGCTTAATTTTTCGGCTAGTGGTCTCGACCTCATTATCCCAAAAGGATAATGAGGCTCCGACCTGGCCGTCGATTAAGCTGCCGTCCGTAAAGATACGCACCGCCTGGAGGCGTTGCGCATCCACCTGCTCCTGGTCCATCAGGCAGCCAAACTGTAACTCGATCTGTGAGGCCGGGTGAGTTGTGCTGGCGTAAGCAACTCGCATTTCCATCTCCCTGTCCCCAAGCATTGGCTGCTCTACCCCCCTCTTGGCCTCATATAAAGAAGCCACCTCCTTTATACGGAGGTCAAGGGGGAGCAGACCAGCCAACGCCATTGCTGAGTTTAGGGAGACGGTCTTATATGCACGACACATTTTCTGTGCAAATCCACGCTGGACCGTGTTTAGTTGCTTACGCACGCCCAACTTTGTGGCTGAAGGCGCCCAGACGCTCGCTGCATACAGGATTACTGGCTCCAGCACCGCTGTATACATAATCCTGACGACCTCAGGGTTAAGGCCCCAGGTGACTTTTGCGGCACGCGATAGCTGCTTGTATAAATTGATTGCTTAGTGGTAAGTTTAGTGGGCAGTTGAGTGAAGGAGGAGTTTGGCGTAACTTTAGAGGAGATCCAGAAGCGAGCTACGCGCGGTTAATTCGGAGGTGAGCACTACAGTAGCAGGATGTGGTCTACGCAATATCGCAGACGGTATTGTGAGTGAGACATCTTATCGTCGGGACAGTGCGTCGTTAGTTGTGCGTGTAGGGGCATCTCTGTGAAGAGGAATCACGCACGGCTGTGTAAGTTAATAAAAGCATTTAGATAAAAAAAAATGTGTGTCCTTCCAATCTTAATTGCGTACCCCCGCTCGCACGTAATAATATTAAAGATAACGTAATAAAGTTAACTTTTATGCATTAAACCAGAGCCAATTCTATACCTATTACCAAGGATTAGACATTCATTAAAATCAAAATATTTTTCGTATCAAAAATGCATCCATAAGTGCAAGTAAACAGACGCGCTCGAGAATATTAAGCGCGTTGTGTACTCAGCGGCAACCCACAAAGGGATTATTTGTGCGCTTGCCCGCGTTGATTTATCAATCAATTGGCCGGCATCGTTAGTACGCCGCGGGCTGCGCGGGCGCCGCTCTTTGTGGGCCGCGCGAATGCCGATGCACGCACGTATCGGGCTTATGCGTTATGGCCAAATTGATTATGTGCCAAACTTAAGACAATGGACGGACTTTGTTTGCTCTGTGGCGTATATAATTATGTTGAAGAATTAAAATAAGAGTAGTGGGTGACAGACAGAATGACTGACCTGCTATTGTTTTAATTGAAATTATATGTAAAGGAGAGTGGGGCTTTTGGGCCAAATCAAGTTTAAGATATGGCTTAAAAAAGCGTTATATTTTCATATTACAGAATTGAAAACATCATCATCTGAGCGTTAAATCCCGGTTGCGTTCGGAGCGTTCATTCCGACGCCCAGGGTCCGCTTTCCTACTTTTTCTACTCCACTTCGCGCGGTCTTCAGCATCCCCCGTTTTGAGACCATTGGCACGCATGTCATCCTTCACCACGTCAAGCTAGCATTTCTTAGGCCTTCCCCTTCGACCGGGACCTGGCGGAGGCGGCATGGCTAGACATTTGTTCCCCACGTAATTAGTCGGTCTGCGTAAAACGTGGCCGTACCAGCGTAAGCGACACTCTTGCAGTTTGTCTGCTATGTCACGGACATGAAGACTGCCACGGATGCGAGAGTTCCTGACCCGGTCTTTCCGCGTCACTCCACACATCCATCGCAGCATTTTCATCTCCGTGACACGCAGTTCTTGCTTGTGTCGCTCAAGTACTGGCCACGCTTCACTGCCATACAAAAGGACAGGTCTAATGATGGATTTATAGACCTGTCCTTTTAATTTGGCCGGCATTTTGGGGTCACAAATGACACCTGTCACCTCACACCACTTGGCCCAAGCTGCTGTGATACGGGCCTTGACGTCGAGGTCGATATCACCGGACGCGCTAAGGACAGATCAAGGACTTAAACTGATCCGTGCGCTCGACCGTACCTTCGCCTATGCGCACGGATGTGGGATCTGTAGTGTTGCAGGTCAAGTACTCAGTCTTCGCCACATTTAGTTTCAGACCGCCGTTCTCTAGCGACCTCTTCCACGCATTTACACGTCCCACGAGGCGCCCCTGTCCGAATCTGCCAGCGCGATATCGTCAGCATATGCGCATGAGCAACCATGGATGTTGCTCATGCGCATCTCTGATGCTGTTCGACACTTCGTGTAATATCACGCTGAATAGAAACGGACTAAGGACCGATCCCTGGTGCACGCCTACGGTAATGGGGAAGGGTGTGGTGTCGCCAACAGCGGTCCGAACTATGGAATCGGAATCACGGTACATATCCCGGACAATGTCAATATAGGTTTCTGGCACCCCTTTGGACCTCAGTACCCACCAGATCATCACGCGAGGAACACAGTCGAAGGCCTTCTGCAGATCCAAAAACAGGAAATGCAGAGGCGTATTCTTCGTCCTGTATTTCTCCATGATGATCCTTAGGGCAAAAACAGGGTCCATGGTTCCATGCCCAGGACGAAACCCATATTGACATCCCGAGACAGTGCACACCTGCCGGATCCGAGAGTCGATTATGCGCTCAAAGAGCTTCATGGTGTGGGACATTACAGAATTGAAAACTCAGCCCTAAATTCTAAAAAAATAAGATCACAAATAAATTAAGTTGTCGATAATCATAATCAATTTATGTAATTAAAAAAAACACGACTGCAGCACTGCACCTTGGTTATATTCGTACCTTGGAAACGAGGTCATTTATCGGGATAAGATATATCCTAAGTGTTTTTTTTAATAATCGTCAGACAGACACACATATTGTATATATCCCCAAATTAAGCAAGTTACACTTGTGTTACGGGTAATATAAAATGGACTACTTTAGGGCCGATCCTAGACACCCAGACTATAGTAAAAACGGAATAAATGTATTCAACATTTCATTTACTATGGCAGTGCAGCGTGGCCTTTACTTGAGCGACACAAGCAAGAGTTGCATGTCACCGAGATGAATATGGTGCGATGGATGTCTGGAGTGAAGTGGAAAGAGTGTAAAAATCGTCATCTTTTCTGCCCGTGATAGCAGACAAACTGCAAGAGTGTCGCTTGCGCTGGTGCGGCCAAGTTTTACGGAAACTGGCTAATTATGTGGGGAACAAATGTCCAGCCATGCCGCCTACGCCAGGTTAAACGCTCGAATGATCATGATGATGATGGAGTAAATGAATTTTAACAATTAATAATATGAAAACACTTAAACACACGATTAATATATTGAAAATAAATAACTAAACACTACAATTATAGAAAGCGTTTCAATTGACTTGACCTGACATCTATCTTATTACTCACTATTTTTTCAATATTTCAGTATGAAATTGCTGCTACTTGATCCATTACCTCTCTCAACATCATTACTTATGCAACAGCCCATAGTGTCTTAAGTCACAAATCATCGAAGCATCTCCCTCACCTATCCTTCCCATCCCTTCGTGTAATCACTTTAAGAGTGCACTCTGCAGACGTATAATCTCGTTATTTTCCCTCCGGGTCATTAGCCTCCCTACCCCTGTTTTAATCGAATTCCAATTTCATTAGTTATACCCCCTTTTGTCTGGTGTCTGTTATTTGTTCTATTATATGTTTGGGTTTGATGATATTCGAATTGTCTTTAATGTTGTTTCATTGTTGACTATAATTTGTGCCGCGGTTGCGTCGCTTGTGAAAGCGTAGGCAGTAGCTTTATTTTACTTACACGTAAACTTAATTTGAGTTTTTATATATCAAAGAAATTAAGTCCATATCTTATAGTCTACACAACTGTCCAGCAAAACATGAAGGCGAGTCGAAACCGACCTGATTTGAAGTAATACAATGAATGACAAATTGTTTATGATAACGTAGGTTTGTTAGTGAATTGAAAAAAACGCCATTGCAGCGCCATCTATTTTGCTAATCGGTCAATTCTAAGGAAAAGACTTCACTTATTGGGATGAAAATTATCCTAAGTTACACCCCGGGATATGAGCTAGCTGTACGTCAAGTGTCATTTAAATCCGTTCAGTTGTTTTCAAGTGATGCTCTAACAGACAGATATACAGAAAAACAGATAGACAAAAATTCTAGAAATTGCTTTTTCGGAATTACCGTCGCCTATGGACATTTACAACACCAGGGGCGATGTCAACGCATTACATGACACTAGGATCGGCTAGAGGGTATAGGATAGGGATGAATGGAATGTGAGCCACCGGAACTCTCTACCGTGCGTAATACCATTAGCTTAAAGCTAATCATTTGACACCGATCTTCTCCTTCTGCGAGCAGGCGGTTTCCGCAACTCGATAATATAGCGCCTCGTTTACTCCATCCAGCTCTTTTAAGAAGTCCACCAGTTTCTTGACGTTGCTGAAGCCTTCTCGGAGGCTACCTGGGGCGTCCAGATACTTCGCCTTGTATTGGGCCACATCTCCGCATTCAAGCAGAACATGGGTGGCTATTTTATCTGCCTCCAGGCAGGCTCTGCACAGGGAGTTGTCGCTGACACCTATATTGAAAAGATATTAAAAAAGCCATGTCCGGTGGCTGCACTAATAACTAGTAATTTGATACCGATATTCTGTGAAAATATGGTATCAAATCGTTCGAGCCGGTCCTAAGAGCCGTAATCGAGATGACTGAACGACATAAATTCGGATAACCTCATACTTTATATGTAAAATTGATGGTTGTAATCGATCATGTGAAGGCTTGAAAACTCATATCTTGTCTAAATACGACCAAATGTAGCAATGCAGATGGGATTGACAAACAATGTTTCAACCCAGTTGAGAGATATCAATAGTTACTCATTAAGGTACACTAATTTGAATATAAAGTTGTCTCATTTATTTGAGTTTTGTTCAGACTCTTACTTATTAGTATTTAATGTATCTAGATCTTTATCTATTTTTACCACATCAAATAATTTAATTGCAGTATCTATATCACCAGATTCGTAATATATAATAACCAATATTTTTACCTTCGATGACCTTTTTTGATTATAGCTACAGTACAGTGATTCCGAACTTACCCTTCCTGTACTTACTGAAAGTGTTGTTGAATTCAGCGTATGCTTCTAAAGTTAAGCGAGCACTTTGTTTTATGAGTACCGGACTCACCTCAGCTCAGCAGGCTCAGCAGCTCAAGACTCAAAGAATGCTTGCTCAAAGAGCTCAAAGGACTCAAAGGACTTACCAAAGAAGTGATCAAATATGAATTGGACAAGAATTACTTTTACAAGCAATCATCTTATAGGAAATTTATTGTATACATACATTCGACCGTTCCTCTTTTTCTGAGGGTAGCTACAAATTAGATTGTATTCGGAACGATTTCCGCTTGGTTGGCTCCCTCTTGTGACGCACTGTCGCTGCTCTGACATTAGTTTTCATTTGTTCCCCTTATTACATTACACGATTATTAGGTTAAGTTCTGCACTAAGTGCATGGTGATATTGTTTTTGTTTGTTATGCGTTCTGTGTTTTTTTTCTGAGTATGTTTTTAACGTTAAACATTATGTTTAGACCTAATAATATCAAGTTTTGATATCCTATTCCTTCCAGGCGAATGGAATTGAAATTTCTTTTAACACCATGAAATAGGTTTCATTGATTAAATGTAATAAATCAAATTATGAAGTTAATTTGTATGAGGGTTGATTATTAAATGTAAGAAGATATTCATAGTCAAGGAAAACCAAATACAGAAAAATGCGGCTCTTTTGTAATTTATTATTTCATTGAGCTACTTCCGCACTCAAAACTCGACGAGAAATTATAAATTTAATAATAGAAAATGTGACATATTGTTCTCCGGTATGTCGGTCCGAAGATTGTCGGTAATGCGTTGACAGTGCCCTAGTGTTGCAAACCTCCACTTTTCACCACTTTCCACCAAGTGGGCCGATGGCCTGTTTACTAATATTAGTCTAAGGCCTAAGGAAAATACGTAGGTATCCACCCCCCTCTTGATTTTGATAGTCATGAGAATCCAACTTTCCTACCCTCCCGATGAGTTTTGGGCGTGATGCATGTTAAAATCCCATTTCACGGACTAGGAGATCATGGATGTGCAAGAATCTTTGTCGGTGTGTCGGATGTGGTCGCGTGGCGGGCGGACCGGCACGTGTCAATTGCTCTCAAATTGCACGCTCCGGTGACACTTAACGCTAGTGTTGCTCGTAATTTAACAGCTCGTTGAATTGCTGTTGATTTATGATTGCCTAGTTATTAATCTATCCAACTAATGTGAAAGTGATTTTTTGTTTGTTCTTTCTTCATGGCGTAGGAAAAAAATTATCATCGTGATATATGACTTGTAACGGTATACATTAGTTAGTATTATACTACTAGTAACTGATATGGTTTTGACGGGATACACTTTTGACATTGCGCGAGTAAAGTCACGTGATCATTCCTAACATTGATATATACAATGTTTCTTTTATTTCTTTCTAAATGTTAGATAATGGGCGGTTACTGTTTTTTACTATAATTCGCTTGCATTACTATCGGTTGTAGTTTGACAAAACTTGTATGAATCTAATGTTAAATTTTAACCGATAGCAAGGCAAATGAACGGTAGGTTAGATATAGCAACTAATCTTAAATAGTATGTTGATGTTAATTTAAAAGCATTTCCTACATATCTATATATATATATATTGCTTAGGTGTCTAAGACATTTTTTTAATTGCTGGAGTACAGCAGACAGGCTGAAGGCGCAACTGTGATGGAAAGTGGTTACCGCTGCCTATAAACATTTGCAACACTAAAGGTGCTACCAATGTGCTGCTGGACTCGTAGATGGGGCTGGAATCTGGCCACTAATGCTGGAACACAACTCAGGTTCTTATGGTGGCATGCTCTAGACCATGGGTCGGCAACCTTTGTGTCTGAAGAGTCAAAAATACAATTTACGAAATTTCAAAGTTTTTATAGAGCCACAATTTTTTTCTTGCCAACAATAAATATTACATGCATAAATTAAATGTATCAAACACTTAATAAATAACAAACAAATCTATTTATTCATATATAAGTAGTGTTTTTCACAACAAAAAGATAATATTTATGTGACATTATTGATAATTACTTATTATTAAATAAAAAAATGAAAACAATTAACTTATTAACTTACAAGACTAACTTGTGCTTCAATAACAAACAATTGGGCAAACAAACTCAATGGAAACCATGTCTTATTTTACATATCGTGAGCTTCATAACATATAGGGGTAAACGCAAAATGCAATTTTTTGTTTACAAGAAATATGCATGTTACAATTTAGGAGGTCTCACCGTACTGGTGAGTGTGTACCTGAGAAGAAGGGTATTTTTTTTTATTTTTTTTTTATTGCAGGAGATCAACAGACAGGCAGACGGCCCACTTGATGGAAAGCGGTTACCATCGCCTATGGACATTTGCGACACCAAAGGTGCTACAAATGCGCTACTGCTCTCTTAAGAGGGACTGGATCCTGGTCACTAATGCCGGAACACAACACAAGGTTGTTATGACGGCATACTCTAGACCAGGGGTGGTCGCCATCCAGTCGAGCATATATATAATACCCTACCACCTGGCTGTGGGTTGTTTTGTCGCCTCTTACGACAGGCCGCCCGGCCGCAGGAAATTGTATTCTTTCTCCGTTCCTGCACGGATATAACGGGTATTCCGGATTTCAGCCTTTACGATCAACTACTTTTGTTTTATTCACAATTTAATGCATTGTGTAAAACTGCACTTTTGTCTGTACGCCCATTTGGTAAGAAGCTCTCGATGTACACCCAAAGAGCCACATGTGGCTCGCGAGCCGCAGGTTGCCGACCCCTGCTCAAGCCTAAGGATGGTAGCCATCTAGTGGGGCACCTACCACCTGGCTGTGGGTTGTTATGTCGCTTCTTACGACAAACCGCCTACACGCAGGAATTTGTGTTCTTTCTCCGTTCCTGCCCGGATAATTATGTGTGTTGTACCAAACATAATACAGAAAATTTAGATATATTTTATGCTATCTTGTAGTAGATGAATTAATATATAGTGGTTATTTAAAAAAAAAATAGAAAATATAAAAAATCCTCATTATAAATTGACGTTTACAAACGTCAAGTAAATGACATCATAAACAAAGTTTAACACTTCCTTACTCTATAGACTTGTGAAATATTTCCGCTCCCTCGGTCATATAGTTTATCCCGGTTTAACTTTAAATTTAATATAACTATGGGATTTTTTAAAATATCATAATAAATACTAACCGTGCCCGCCACTTCGTTCGCTTGTAATATATCTTATAGTAATATACCTATATAAAGCTGAAGAGTTTGTTTGATTGAACGCGCTAATTTCAGGAACTACTGGTCTGATTTGAAAAATTCTTTCAGTGTTAGATAGCCCATTTATCGAGAAAGGTTATAGGCTATATATCATCACGCTAAGACCAATAGGAGTGGAGCACTAATGAAGAATGTTTCAAAATCGTTTTTTTTTTTACTATTCTACAAGGACGAAGTCGCGGGCAGAAGCTAGTCTATTCATAATTCTGATCCATTCAAGATATCGAAACGTTATGAACTGTTATGAAGCCTATTCGAGACTGAAATTTCAGACAGACTTATCTGAAATCAGTTCTATAAATGTTAATCTATGGTTAGTTTTTCTTAAGGTATCATACAAATAGTGAATTAAATAAAATTGTCAACGATTATTTTCAAATCACAAAACCATCTCTTTTTTTATTGTAGAAGTTCAGCAGACAGGCACACGGCCCACTTGATTGAAAGCGGTTACCATCGCCTATGGACATTTGCAACACCAAAGGTACTACAAATGCGCTGCTGCTCTCTTAAGGGAGACTAGAACTTGGTCACTGCCGGAACACAACTCAAGGTTGTTATGGCGGCATACTCTACTGACGGGATGGCTACGACCCCCCTATTCTAGAGTGTGCCGCCATAGCAACCTAGAATTGTGTTCCAGTATTAGTAGCACCTTTGGTGTTACAAATGTCCATAGGCGATGGTAATCGCTTTCCATCAGGTAGGCCGCCTGCCTATCTTCTGAATTCAAGCAATACATCTTAACAATATATCTTACTTCAATCCCATTGTCAGAATGGCTCGTTATTACAATGAGGTGGCATGTAACAGCAAAGATATTGATATATTCGAACCAAACTTCAATAAATATTGAAAATTTTAAAAAAATATCCTCGACTCTTAGTATTATTTATAAAACAGATAATAGTAGTTATAATCCATTTAAGATAAACTTGTCAACAAACACTCATAATATTTAGTTATAAGTAAGTTATTTTCAGTCTATTTATAGTTTTTTATGTATGCACTTATTTGTGGATTGCAATCCAGATTTTTGTTTATATTTTAGTTTAGTATGATTTTGTAATGATTGTAATTTGTTTTGTGCATCAATAAAAAAAAAACAAAGAAAATTTTTGAATATAATATATATATGTCGGAGGGAAGCTATAATTGGATGGATTGTTGTTTGGATGTATAACGCACAATATCATTTGTTTACATTTTAATTACTTCTAAAATTCTTAATTTAATTTAATTTGATTTGTTAAATGTTTCTATAACTTAAAGATCGTTCTAATCTAATAAAAGTTATGAATATTGTAATTTAATAAACGACCAATCATAGCAGAGCATATGGCTCCGAGCGGGGTCAGACGCCCTCTATACTTGAGTAGTATCTACTTCGGTAGACGGAGGAGTTTTTGTGACACATTTGGTTGGTGGCAACAGGTCGAGTTGGACCTTTGAGAATTTTAAAGAAAGTATTGAAGTTGGAAGTATGAGCGGTGCCCTGAACCCGATGCTCGGTCTATACTATGTCAAAATGCTGTTCAAATCTTAATTAAAAGTGTATAAACCGTGGCCATCGTGTTTTATGCTCGCATTTTACCCTGATGACGCCCACTAAACCTGCAAGCAATAAAGAAGATATCAAGAGAAAGAGGCCTTCTCAGACATATATATATAAAGAGTTTGTTTAAAGACATATGTAAGAAACTCTTTGACACTACCCGTGATCAGAAGACTGGCTCATATTTTGCACAACAAATAAATATTGCCATACAGCGTGGTAATGCAGCCAGCCTTCTAGGTACGCTCCCTGTTGGCAGTGATCGGCTACATGATACATTTTAGGTTCAATGTCTTTGTTTTTTTATTGATGTACTTAATAATTAATGTAGTAGTGGAAGTTAAATCTACAGTATTAGTATATAACTGCTTCCCAACGTGTTTGTTATCACTGTAGTAAGGTGCGTCGTATCTGTTTAAAAAAAATGACAGGTGGTGTAACTCTTAAAACGAACGTCGTACACTAATCCTCTGGATTTACTCGGATATCAAGCCAAAATGATTTAAGAACGCCAGCTGTCTTCGCCTTAACTTGACGATATATATCATCATGTCTTTCTTATGTTTACATCTGTTTAAGATTTTATTATATCCGTTTATAATATTTTTCGGATGTATATAAAGTTATATTTCTATGATAGTTTTGTAGAAAAACTTTAAATTGGATAGATGTCTCTCTCCTCTTCTTATGTCCGGTTCCTATATTTTACTATTACTTCACTTGATTTACAGTCTCTAGAAATTTGATATTACTTGTATGGAGCGTTTGTCAAATTTTAACCGATAGATAAATGAGCCTTTGTTAAATTATAAGAACTATGAGTCGTTGCTGAGGGTCGTGCCTTTTAAGGGAGACAATAATTGCTCTCCTTCAACCTAATTGGTTTTGAACAAGATGCTGGACAATTTTTTTTAACATGACAGCATGGTCATGGTCAGCAACCTTGCCTTCGACTTTTCAGAAATTTGAAGTTTTAAATTATTCTCCTGAAATTTACCAAAACGTCGCATACACCAAATATCCTTTCAACCCTCGACATATTCATGTATTCTTAATTCCATTTGTATTTCACTAAATTAGTATTCAGTTTTAAAGATCTTCATTAATATAGCGAAACGAAAAAGAACCATTTCCACAAACACGCCATTAATTTGAGTTCTATTTAATTTGTAATCTTTCTTAATAGACCGACTGTACTCGTGAGCTAGAGAAGGACAGATACTCATTAAGTAGCTTCGTACATAAAGGGGGCGTGGCCTAAACCGCCCCAGGGGCCTATAGTGATGTGGTGTCAAACAAAATTTGTCGATGCTCTTTACTCGTAAGTCTCGAGTTTTATCGACTCAGTACGCAGATGAATGATAAAGGGCTCCGGGTGTAGTAAACGTTAAAATCTCAACGGGGCGCTCAGGGCGTGCAGCAGAAATCGCCCGTCTACCTTTAATAGAACAAGATTTTAATTAGAACTTAGTTGGTATTATTTATGATTGTGTAATGTTAATTTATTGGTGAATAATGTTCTTGAAACTTGATTATATCGCGGGATGAGCTCTGGGGGGCATTGAATTACATCCTCTGTATAGGCTAAAGGAATGTTAACATTTTTTTTAATCATTTAGGTAATTTAATCAGTAATTATACGTTTAAATTTTGATTGAGCACCCACTTTATAGCTTTTGCTACTGACACAAATTGACTAGTCGTTTGTGTTAGATAAGCATCGTAAACGGGTTTAGCGGTAATATAATTTGTTCAATTCGCTTCTTTACATTTAGAACATAAAAAATATTTTTCCTTCATAATAATAACTGTCTAAAATATTCAACTAGGGATAATAATAAATTCATTATTAGACTTTATTGATACTTTGCATTATTTGAAAAATAATTAGGTACCTATAATTAATATTGTTTATATACAACCTTGCTTTCTCTTACCCGTGAATTAGGTTTTATTTACAATTTTTGTCAAATATTGTGTAAATTAATAAATATAAAACATTTCTTTTAATATTTAACCCTCGATGTTTCTTATTTATTGCAAAAACCATGATATACCAAGCACCAAACTGATCTACTAAGAAAAAACAATATATGTTTATATGTATATTTTTGCTAAATCCATGCGAATTGGGTTAAATTTACATTTAGAAGGAATACTCTGATGAACTGTTAATAGTCAAACTATTTATTTGTTGCATAGACATACACAAATATATGTAACGTATTCGTAATTATATGCTCTTATGTATTTTTATAAGCATGTGTTAGAATCGTATTTATTATTGTAAAGTAACCATATGACGGAAGTAGTCAATAATCGGGTAGAGTATTCATTAATGTAGTAATCGGAAGTCGTATAACCAAGCCAACGGATATCGAAAATGGAGTAACCGGAAGTTGGAAGTTATACGGATGGCGGAAGTTGGTGTTACGACGGAAGTGAAGTGGCGCCAAAGTATTACAGGGTGGTGTCACTGCAGACGCACTACGAGGATATTATAAATACACGGTGTTCGGGCAGAGGGGGGCTAGTATTAAGCCGATAGTCAACATGTTTACACCTAATCGCGAAGCTGTGTTGGGCATGAGGCCCATTGTGGTCGATAATTACTGTTTAATAATGGCAGTATTCTTCAAGAGCAAATTGATGCTCGACACCTGACAAGCGTGGAGACAACTCTTGGAGTTGTCTTAATATTTGTGTATTATATTATTGTGCTGTATTTAATATTGTAATTGTAATAGTTATAGAGTAATAAACCTTTGATTAATATTTTTCAGATATTATTTTTATTTTGCTATCACATGCAATTAAACTAATAAACAAATCGAGGCTAATGGAAAAGTCTTTCTCCAACACATCAGTATCCGCGGTACGGAAAATTATTTTCCAGTGTGGGTGTCATGGAAAACAGTTTCCATTTCTGTTATGTTAGTAACACTATCGATAGTATAAATATAATTATTTTATTGGAAATAAATAAAAACCAAATTATAATTTAAATCGTTTAATTCATACTTTTTGTTCATCTGAAGATTCAAATGAGTAGATTCCTTAACACCTAATATCATTTTTAAATTCTTAAATGTATTCAATTTCAACTACATAGCTACTGATTACCTGTAATTTATTTGAAATGTAACTAATTGTAAACATTACTTGCTTTTGTTAAATATTTAGTTTATTATAACAATCAACTTTTAAAAATAATCCTTTTTGATTAATTAATTTATTATATGATATGAAAACACTCAAAGTGATAGTGATATGCGCAACGCATTTTTGTGTATTTTGTTGTTGTTTCTGTAATAAACATCGTATGTTTTTAATAGTTTTAGTTGAGGCAAAACTTATAGCAGAGGCTCTTTGTTTTATTTTATTTAATGGCTTTTACACGTATTAAGTATATTTGTACTATATTTTAAATAAGTTTTAAGTGACAAGCATGTAAACAGTGTTTTGAGAAATAAGTTGCAATTACTTACGTACTTCTTTTACGTATAAACTAGGCGATCATAATTTGTAGTCGTCATAATAATTCACGAAGGCAAAAAAATGAACACACAAAATATACTATAATAATATATAAAACTTTCACATGTACACCGTATATTTCGTTATATCTACAATGGAAACAACAATAGAAGATTGAGCTTGCAAATATAAAATGTGATTTCAAATTGTTTCCGATTTGAATTTGAAATATCAGACGCTATTTGCTTTCGGCGCCGTTCGTATTACGTCGGGTCTGGTGGGCGCTTGCGCACCAATGCGCTGAGCTAATCCACTACGCCGGCGCATGGTACAAGATTGAAAGGAATTTAAGGAAAATATACTGAACTTGGATGAGATCAAAGATTTGAAAATATTTTCTTGCTATGTAAATAGTACTAAAAAAAATCGAAGCTTGTAGATGTTTTGTTCTCATATATTATATGTTTGTATTACAATATATTATATCTTTTGAGGTTATATAAGTGCTACATAGCAATAAATTAAATAATATTTTTTTATGTTATTATCGTGCACGAGGTAAAACTACAAAAATATCTCCAGATGTTATAGTTACCGTGTTCTTTTAGAATAATAATATCAGACCAAACCAAAATGTCTTCTGGTTCAGTATTTCGGTGTTATTTTTCTGAAGGAACAGTTAAAACAGAACAGATAACTGTAACTATATCTACAATAGTACCTAGAGATTTTTCATACAGCTATATCAGTCTCATCTATGATGATTTGTTTGAGTTCTTTTAGTTACATATCCTGTCCCATGGGGACTGCAGTTCAAAGCTGAAACCTATGCTTGCATTATCTCCACGGTGATATAACCCGATCGCATATAAAATACCTAATTCCGCGTTTCTCTTACTATTCCCCTCGACTGTCATACTTAGATGTTTTAGGGGATACTGAGAAATTATCTGAAATAAGTTGTTAGGCTTGATAATATTGATTAAAAATAGGTACGAAAAGTTTATTTAATCAAAAAGACAATAAAAATAGTGATGTCAATTTACATTATATACAAAAACACAGACTTTCGCCTGCGTAATGGCAGCTTGTGTCTTTTGGAAGCAAGTTTAACACTTGAACCAAACGTGCTTTGATATCTTGATTACTGGTAACTTTGTCCGTGCTGACTTTTGTCTCCTTACTTTATCGACTCAACTATAGCACACACGATAATGTACAACCCTATTGTCGTTTACATTGACTCTTATGGATATATAAATTGTCATCATAATTAAGTATATTTATTTATGCTGGATACTGGTAACTTCTTATCGATTTATTAGTTTCAAACTGCTTTATTTATTTCTGCAGAAATTCAATTTTGTTTAATAATAGTTTAATGCTTATTTAGACCCAGTTTTAAAAGTTTCTAGTTAATAATGTAATTATATAGTACTTTTTTATTGAGGTGTAATCCGCTATGCCTTTTTCCCATACTTACACGTAAACTGTATTTAAAATTCGTTTACGATTAACGCAAGTTTTTCATTTTACCATCACATTATATTATTATAAGTCACCCACGTCACTCACCTTACATACGTCTAATACTAAATATCTAATATTCCTCTATAAACTGTAAATATAAAAGCTGTGTGTGTAAATAACAAAATATACGACTATAATTGGAAAACAAGTTTCATTCAATAGAATACCAAACAATTCTTTATACTTATATTCATCATACGTATAAATCTGGTATACTTAATATTTCAGCTTACTACAGCATAATAAACTTGTTCTTGCAAAGAGAGGGATGCATTATCGCACTATATACAAAAAATGGCCATTATCGCATATAGTACAATCGCACGCCTATCGAAGGCTTCGCACAAAGCAGTGCCGACGTAACAGCCTTTGAAGGAACATAACTTACGAAAGACGTGGGCTTAGTATAAGCGAGATTGACCAATTCCATATTTACCGTTTAATTTTTCGTTATATTTAATTGACCAATTTAATAAATTAGAAATACATATAGCCTAGCCTTAAACTTACAGAAACGTACTTTTACCTTCCTACACTAAAAATACTAAATCTATATCGAGTTAATAGTTAAAGAGAAATATGTTTTATTTCGAATTAAATTATGATGAACTTTATGTGTTTATCTCTTTTTAGTGTCCCTTTATCGTTTAATCGAGTTTCATATCACAATTCTAAAGTAGTTTTACTTCAAAAAATAAATTTTCTGAAGTGTGATGAAATCGGTTAAAAATATTAAGAAAAAAAATATTCGCTCTCGCTGCAACTGTCTCCACACCCGGATCAATATTCAGAATACCTAAACTCTTGAAACGTTAAAAGGGCACACAGAAACAAAACGAGCCCTTTCGACGGCCCTTTGAATCCAAATCCCCTCTTAAATCTCTATTGAGTATTGTTTGTCCTTTGCGATTGCCGTTTTTGGTACATTTTTTTCCTAACAAGCATTCGTAACGTAATACCTCATTGTTGTGTTATCCAAAAGGAATCTTGCGTCGGATAATCTTTTTGATATTGAAAAGTAAAAAAATCTCTAGTTTTTATTATAAAAAATCTTAACAGATATCGGGCTCTGCGATACTAACTGTCGTTAAGTATCCACTGAACCCATAATCCTTTTACACGACACTAATTTAGGGACTCGATACAAAGTAAGGTCATTGCGTAGCTATAAATTTAGAATCTATTTTTCTTATTATACCACCATGACCTTGAATAATTATCGTAAAGTCAGCATAAACTCAAAGGGTGCGGGTTCGATCCTGGCCGGAACGCATGCACAACTTAGGCAGTTTCTGACTTAATGTGCATATTGTTACAATTACCACGTGCTGCTAACAACGGTGAAGGACACAAGGAGCTAACATCAAGATAACCGGTGTGTCAAACCTGCCAAGTCGCCTTGGACAAACGTGGCGGGTATACTGTCCGTTCCCTAATAGTGGGAGACCCGAACACAGCAGTGGGACATTTATGGGCTATTATTATTATACTATATAATAGAGAGTAGTCTAGCCACTGATGCCGGAAGACAATTTAAGGTTATGGGGGCATAGTCTAAACCAGGAGTCGTAGCCATCCAGGCGGACAATGCCCTACCACGTAACTTTGGGTTGTGTTTTCGCTCCTTACTAGACGCCACCCGACCACAGAAGTTAGTTTCTTTGTTTTGTAGCAATCCAATAACTTTTCTAAAAAATTAATTAATCACATAAAAAAATGAAATATTTCAAGCAGACTAGTATAGTACTCGGCTTTAAGTATTGGATACTAAAATAATTGTGGTTGTGTTGAAATTAGAATAAAAAATCCAAAAACATGATCGATTATCAAAAATGTAAACACTATCATCACTCCTATCAACAAAATACAAAAAATAACACAAAGCCTTTTTATGAACTCCTCATGTTATTCATATATACCCTCAGCAACCACTAAGCGCCGTTGTCCTTTTGTCCAGCCGTCTGTCATAATCCCCTTTTCTGCCGCGGTGTGTTGACAGCCATTGTTGAGTGCGCCTGCGCAACTATTTTGTCGCTCTCCAATAATAAAAAACTGAATGCGAATCGTAAAGGGCTTTATAAAATTTAGTACTGAATAAAAAAGATTTTATTGAAGAGGTATTTTCAAAGTGCTCGTAAAAAGTTGATGACCGTTTTAATGATTATATAACTCGTTTGATGTACACCTAAGAGACACTTAAAATGATCTATATCTTCGAATATCCTGATAGTATGATTCCATTTAAGTGAAAGAGTATAAATGATTTATTTAAATTTTAAATAATGTTCATTATTGTTATCCTGTCCAAACAAATTAATTTGACATATCCATTCACCAAAAAAAACCAAAACGTCAGAATGAATAATCGTCTACATTTAAGAATATTGCCACGATAATTACGGGTTTTTGTACGATCGATGCCACTAATTTAATAACCTATCCTCCGAGTCGACGACACCCAGAGAGCACGGGCATAAAAATGTCGGGTCGGCGGTCCATCAATCATGGTCTCATATACCTGGACCCAAGATCGGACCGACCAGATAACCCTTCCTCAATGCGTAATACCATTAAAACAACGGTGACAATCCGACCAAAAAATAATTTTCAACAGCTCTTTATATCGATAAACTTTGGATGTCTCGTTAGAGCATTCCCATCTCTAATGCTTCGATATAGAACACGGTTTCGGTCGCGCTCCACGATTTTATGTCCGATGATTAAAAATGTGAGATGATGATCATTGCCAGGGATCCCACTGTGAAGGTTTGTTTAACCTCTTTGTTTTTCTTTATTCCCAGTCGTGGGTCCGTTTTAATTAATGCCCGTCACGTATTTTTTTTAATGTTGGTTTTTGGGCTAGTTTTTTTTTCTAATTTTATCTGCTGCGTTTTTTGAAATATGCCTTCGGGCTACGTGGTGTGTGACGCGATATCTACGATGCTATGTCCCCCTATTGTTTTCGATTTGATATATTTATGAGTCGTATTCTCGGGATTGGTGTTTGGTATGGTTTTTCGGTGTTTTTTGTATGCCAGTGAGTGGCCGCTGACGGGACACCGTTGATCATCGATTGTTCCGAATCTGTCCCGTTGACATTATTTATGTGGGTGACTGGGCAATGTCTAGAATGGCAGACTCTTATCTTGAATGAAGATTATATTCAGTAGTGAAGTTTGAATACTCAAAGGTTTTCAATGGATCGCCGCTGTTTTTATTTTAGTATATCCAATATCTTTATATAAAACCAATATTTTTAGCCGACTTTAAAAAAGAGGTTCTTGATTCGATCGTATTTTTTTTGTATGTTTGTTACACGATTTTTCCGTCGATTGTGGATCGATTTTCAATATTTTTTTTCGAAAGAATATATTCTTGATTTGGATCTATTGACACCAAGTAAAGATCTGATGAATGGGGATCCCAGGGAAATAGAGAGCAATCCTCGAATATTATACACCCCACAACGTGTTTTACATATTATAATATGTTTTTCTAAAGCTATTCATGTATTTGCCTAAGTGAAAAGTAGGAAACATATATTTTTTTAATTTTAACCCACATCAAAAGTAACTAAAAAGCAAAAAATGTTTTGAAGTCGATGCCAAATAAAACATAAAAAACAACAAATCGCAAAAAATTGTAATTTGTATATTAAAATTTTACTTTTCACCGACTTGAAGATGTAGAAAGTAATGGTTTTTGCTTTTTAGTTACTAATATGTTTTTTTACGAATTATCTTATGCCTATTGAATTCATTTACTTATATTTTATATATTTCTGATAATGCTGAAAGTGTTAGAGAACTCGTCAAAAATCATAACGATATTTAGAATATACAGTGAAACTTGGTTAAGTGGGACCTGGCTAAGTGAAAAACCTCCATAACTGGAACTCATGCTGAGGTCTTAACACTTTGGCACTGAATTACCCCTGTTAGTGGGACGAAGCAAACCTCTATATCTGGGATTCGTTCTTTCGATTTATCATCATAGTTACCTCTATAACTGAGACAGCGAGTGAATTTTATATGCATAGACATCTGTAACTGAGATAACATCGTTTTATATGTTTGTTTACTTACTTATTCTTATTCTACCCGCAATTTCCGCACTTAACTACGTATGTAATTTTGAGCCTCACTGACCTCCAAATTATAATACGTGTAAACGTGCTTGAATATTTTTGTTTATTACATTTGTATGATTACTATAACTGAATTAACCTGTATTCTGACCTCTATTAATGGAACCCTCTGTAAATGAGACGGATATTTATTTATACCCGGATATCTGAGACACTGGGTAAGTGGAATACCTCTATAAGTGAAACCACATAGAAGGTCCCTTGATGTCTCACTTAACCAGGTTTCACTGTATTTGCTCCTGAAATCCTAAATATTTTATATCAAGCCCTCTTAATTTTAAATGATGAAATGGTAAATTCTGGCTTAATTCAAATCAAGTTTTCATCGTCATATCGTCGGAATAATAAAAATCAAATAAATTACCGCGCTTAAAACAGTTAAAACCTAATTTTACAAAAAGGGTAATATCAAATAACTTAAATATAAGTGTGATAGGTTATGGGCGTACAGGCAAAAGTGCAGTTTAAAAGGGAATTTTTACATTTTTAATTTTAAATTTTTCCCTTTTTACACAAGGGAACAAAAGTGTGAATAAAACAAAACTAGTTGATTGTTTAAGGCTGCAATTTGGAATACCCTTCTTTTTAAGTACACTTGCATACTGGTAAGACTTTCTAACTTGTAGCATCCATAGATTTTGGTTAACAACAAAAAAATGGCATTTTTGAGTATACGCCTATTTGTTATGAAGCCTTCAATATGTACCAAGAAAATAGATTATGTATTGAGATAAGAATGTTATCCCCTTTAAAAATGTACCCAGATAGTTAAACTTTAACTAAACATCTAACGCTAGAGATACATCGTTTAAAGTCTTCGGTTCAAACTATTCAGTTATCTTAACATATATACAATCTAGTCGGATGCCACCTCGTTTGAACGGCACTCCGCTATCTGTTCCTATAGCAGGCTTAACAAACATGTTAATTATTTTAATTGGAGTTCTTTATCTATAGACTGACCACCATAAACCCACGACACACGTTTTATGAGCGGTTTTATATCTAAACTACCCGGCTACGAGCGTCAAGTCAATGGTTGGCTTGATGAGACTAGTCGTTAAACAGTTGTTAGTGCGATAGCAAAATTAATTGTTTACTACTTTAAAGTTGTGATAGCCTAGTATCTATATGTAGGTGTTATAAATGGAAAATAAATTTAAAAAATATTATTTATTTATTGTTCCACCCAGATTTGTTGATCTTTTTACCGTAACTACATTATCTATCTATAATATTGTTACTAGTTGCAGGATTCGAATTAAAATGCCGTTGGAATTATTATAGAGTTTATTAGAACTATACAAACACGTATAAGACAGGTACAAATATAACCGTACGTTATAAGTCCAAACGTAATGCCGAAGATCGTAATTCAAATATACGCGCAAAGTCCGTAAATAGGTTACCGAATGTACACAAGTCTTGCTTCGCTGGTGGTTATCGCTCGACACACTGATCTCTCCATTGGGGCATTGCTTTATACTGCACAGATGCAATATGTCTGCCCGACCGCGTGGACCGCCTTTCTTAGAATCAGTTTGCACTTTTAAATCAGAGACACCTGGCAGTGATCACAATACAACAATAGGCCGTAAAGGATTACAATACACAATAGGCTGTTTTTTTAAATCACAAAGTTTAAACACAAAGTAAACAAAAGAAGTCAAAATGCCGAAACGGTAATAAAATGTGTTTCTACAGGGCTGCAGGTGTGAATTTGTCTTTGTCGGCAGTTAGGTCGTTACAATATTATAAAATTACCATGTCTCTATACCAATGTAGTATGTCTGTAATGTACACGGTATTAGCTTCAATAAGCTATTACAAAAAAATAACTGGAATACACTATATAAATAAACGTTGGAGAAAACGATGCATTTTTATATTTCTTGTCTTTTCGTCTGTTCTTAGACTTAAAATCTGCGCTACTTTTTTTCCTGAGAATCCCGCGGGATTTTTTTGAGATCGATTTGAAATAGCCAGATTTAAAAAAATCGAATTCGAATGTGATTTTTTCACTCATCGATAACAAATTTGATGTAATAAAATGTATGATTTTCTTATCACGAGAATCCATCGGGGTTTTGCGGTTCCGTTTAAGTTTTATCCGTGCAGGAACGGAGAAAGAATACAATTTCCTGCGGCCGGGCGGCCTGTCGTAAGAGGCGACAAAACAATCCACAGCCCGGTGGTAGGGCATTTGCCCGGCTACCACCCCTGGTCTAAAGTATGTCGCCATAACAAGCTTGAGTTGTGTTCTGGCAGTAGCAACCAGGTTCCAGTCTCCCTTAAGAGAGCAAATGCCCATAGGCGATGGTAACCGCTTTCCATCAAGTGGGCCGTCTGCCTGTCTGCTGAACTCCTGCAATAAAAATAAATAAAAAAAAGTTGTTCAGGTGCATACAAATTAGCTTATTTCCACACAGTTTCCACTAAAACGACAGCTTACGTTGTTTTTTAAATGTTGGGATACTTTGTCCCAGGAATTGCAAGTCAAGCGGGGACGAAATCTCGAGCATATTCTAGTTTTGTATATAAATTAATACAATGTATTTCTAGTTATGGTCCGTAATTCTCTAATTTAGATACGAGACAGAACGGTACATGAAAAAATTACCCTGTTCAGATATTTATCCCTCACGGCTATGACAATGAATCGATCATCATGAATTTTGATATTATACGTACTTAGGATAACGGGGATGAAAAATAGGACAGCTTTCACCCCAGAAATTGGATTCTTTCCGAAGGATACCTACGAATCCGAAGTTCACTTACACGAGTCAATATGATTGAATCGAGTCGCATAGACACTTAACTCTAGTTAATAAAATTATGTTTCTCTTACAAACTTTCTAAAAAAATGTTTCTCGTTTCGTCAACGTAGGGCCTTGAAACTAGAGTCCGCGCCACAAAAGAAGTCCTACAGACGCGGCGGTGCAATCGCCGCAGCTACCAGAGTAATTACAGTGAAACTTGGTTAAGTGGGACCTGGATAAGTGAGAAACCACCATAACTGGAACTCATGTTGAGTTCCCAACACTGGAACAGTATTACCCCTGTTAGTGGGACGAAGCAAACCTCTATATCTGGGATTCGTTCTTTCGATTATAACTGAGACAGCGAGTGAATTTGATATGCATAGACCTTTGTAACTGAGATAACATCGTTTTGTTTGTTCACTTACTTATTCTTATTTACCCGCAATTTCCGCACTTACTACATAAGTAATTTTGAGCCTCAATGACCTCCAGTTTGTAATACTTGTAAACGTGCTTGAATATTTTTGTTTATTACATTTGTATGATTACTATAACTGAAATAACCTGTATTCTGACCACTATTAATGGAACCCTCTGTAAACGAGACAGATATTTATTTATACCCGGATATCTGAGACACTGGGTAAGTGGAATACCTCTATAAGTATAACCACATTGCAGGTCCCTTGATGTCTTCCTTAACCAGGTTTCGCTATATTTGCTATATAATAATTTAATAATTCGATCTAGGTGTAATAAATACAAAATATTCCATAATTAAAGCTACTTTACGAATATAATTATATGAAATAGCGGAGCTGCCGCTTTTACTTCCTTAATTTTTCCTGAGACTTCTTTTGCGGCGCGGACTCTACATTTTTTTTAATATTTTTTCGTCGTAATTGTTACATGTACTTGTTAATAATTTGAGAAAAAAATAATATCGCCAAAAAATATAGTTACAAGGTGCTGCACTAAAGCCGATTGACTAGTATATTATCTATGACTCACTGACTACGTGTGACGTGGATCGCAATATAAATAAATAACTAAAATATGTTTTTGTATCTTTGCAGGTAAGTAATTTGTGTAATTCGAGCCACCACCAGGCGAGCACAACTCACGTGTAAGTTACATTTTCGGAATCCGGGTTGGCCCCGATCGGAGATAACGAACACGTTCGTATGGGGTTTCACTTAGATCCCAGATAACTGAGACGCAGCGTAAGTGATAATATTACTTTCAGATAAGGAGCGCGGTGTTGCTTACATTCTTGGATTTCTGCGGCCCTGTTATTTGTAAAATATTACAAAGATATTTTTACTCAGCAATATTCAATAAAACTTAATTGTAACTACTGAACTGCCTTGAAAAATACTCGGTAATAAAATACAAATTTTAAAAAAAGTACTAATTACCTCTGTACTGTATGTACAATTAAAAATCAAGAAATCTAAATTAATACCCGTCCAGCCCACTAGTCCACTGACTGTCACAGGACTGCAGTATACATAGAAGGCTGGCTGTATTACCCCGTTGGAAACAAAGGCATGAATTGAAAATTAAATCTGAAATACTTCTTCTACAATCTAAATTCATAAAATCAAAAACAAACATTAAATTATTTTAAAGCTTTTATAGCTATAAAGGTCCAAATCATTGTAATGAAGTATTGAAGTAATTTGGATGGTCGTTATACGAATCTGCGATAGCCGCCGCTTTAGGCCCTCTGGGGTCTATCTCTGCTATCTTTCTGTTAATACATCGCAATGAAAATAACAATAGCCCCATAATAACAACTGGCCCCAGACTCAGTCTTTTGGTCTATACGCCCTCAAAATTTTGAAGGTGTAAGGGCAAGTGTAATTTTAATTATGGCTTAAACAAGAATGAATACTTCAATCGACTCACTAAAGACATGACGTCATAAGTTACTGTCTTCATAATATTTGTACAACATCTAGGTTCTTCATCACTCTAGCATCATTCTAGCTTCGGGGTTTTGTAAGATAATAAAAAGTCCCACACTTTGATCAAGTAAAAGGTCTTACAGTTCATTTGACTGTGAGCTATGTATGTATACTGGACTGGATGGCGACCACCCCTAGTCTAGAGTATGCCACCATAACAACCTTGAGGTGTGTTCCGGCATTAGTGACCAGGTTCCAGTTTCCCTTAAGAGAGCAGCAGCGCATTTATAGCACCTTTGGTGTTGCAAATGTTCATAGGATCATAGGCGATGGTAATTGCTTTCCATCAAGTGGGCTCCGTCTGCCTGTCTGCTGAACTACTACAATAAAAATAAAAATAAAGTATATATATAGCTATATTCTTTGACTATAAAATATTTATTCTGTAATCAGATTTTTTGCATTAAGTCAGTACATGTTTCAATGTTTTACATTTCCTTTCAATTATTTACTTCATTTCTACTACTGACAGAACTTCAAAATACATGTTTTGAATATAAGTATTCTTCTTTACAAATGAGGCTGAATTAAAAACAGAACATTAATTTTCACTCCAAAGAATAAAATTGATGTTATTTCTTAGACAATTATTTAATTAACAATTTTTAACAGCATCTAGTAATACGATATTTGTAAATTTTGCATAAATTTAAATAATGTACGTGTTTTTTTGTTTATAAGTAATATTGTATTTTTTCAATTATTAGACATTTACAAATGTACGCCTACTGAAGAGTTCCGTAAAGGCGATGAACTGTTTTTGTTATTTCGCTACTAAAACTTAATGGACGGTCTACAATCTCGCAAAATAAGAACCTAAATATCTGTTCCACATTCTCATGTAAATAAACTACATGAATCAATATTGATTTCGAAAATCGAGTAGCAGACCGATGTCAGTGGGGACTCCCAAGACTGACTGCATTGCCACGTTGTATAGCAATGCTAGTGCGTTGCCCGAGTTGTAACTAGCCTTTTGGTCGCGTGAGACGGTTAAAGTGGCCCATACACGATCCTGTATGCAGTCTTGCAGTGGGCGGAGCTTGCAGGACTTGAGAGGCATTCTATTCGGTGCTGCCGAACGTAATGAAGGCTGCAACAACAGTCACGGTCCTGCATTCCACAGCGGACTGCAATGGAGTACCGTGAAAGAGACCCTTGACAGACATTTCGCTGTCTCGATAGAGCTTGTGCGCCTTAGGCCCATGGTCCCAGGGTCATGACCCCAAAAGCCGCCAATATATTGAATATGGTGAACATTTCTTGAAACTGTTTCTTATTAATGGGCTGTAAATAATTTAATAATAAATAAACACGTATGTTACAAGACAAGTGCTGAAACTTACTTTCTTTGAAAGTATTATTATTTCAAGATCACAGCAAGATATTAGCCATCAAGGTAAAAAAAGTTAGATTAATCACATATGAAATTATTACAATAAACCTTTTAGAGTTTCACACTATTTGCGCCAAGAGTCTTCTGCTCCTCTATTCCAATGAATCATTCGGTCTATAGAATGAAATTAACATTTTGCAAAACATCTGCAATGGTTATACAAAAACGTATTAACTTTCAATCTCAGTCTGACAGGGACCGGTGATCTGGAAAATTGAAACAAGGGTGTAAGTAGTATTTATTTGCAAGCAAACAACGGACAAACACAGTTTTTACATGTATATGATCTCTATTGCACTAGCAATAAGTACTAGGATCCCATAGCTTGTGTATAGTAAAGAGATGCGTAGGGAGGCATCCCATGTGATTTGTAGGATTTAAGAGAGTTATTACGAAATAATGCTTTTGTTATCTTAGTAGGTAGGGACTCTTTTTTTCTTATTACTTATAAAGAAAAATCAATCAATTATGGACAGATATTTTTTTGAGTTTTTTGCAAGAAATTCAAGAGTATGTTGGCATTTTTTTTTCAAAAATATGTAAGTACCTATTATTATTAGTTAAAAACAACAATAATTGTATGATATTGCATGTTTAGCAAAAAGTGTGGCGAAGTTGGCGTCAATCAAAGAAGAGAAACACGGCTTATTGTGTTACATAGCTTCAGCTTACAATACCGTTGGAATTACTATAGAATTTATTAGAATTATACAAACACTATAACACAGGTACAAATACAACTGAACACAACCAGCGCAAACGTAATTTACGATTCAATAACACGCGCAAAGTCCGTCACTACACACGTCATGCCTCGCTCGTGTTATCGCTTTGACTGCCTCACCCCTGCGTTCGGGCATTGTTTTATACTAAACTATACAATATGTCTCGACACAATACTCGACCGCATAACAATAAATTCTAAGATTCACACCTGGCTAACATAAACATTACAATACACAATGGCCTATTTAACTAATTACAAATTTTAAACACAAATCAAACAAAAGAAGTCCAAATGCCGAAAAGGTAATAAACTCCAGGTGTGAATTAGTCTTTGTCGGTCGTAATAATAGCATGTTATAACAACAATTTTTTTTGTGAATAACATATTTTCTACTTTAAACTACGAGCATATAGCAACACTTAGCGAAATTGTTCATACCATAAATCATTACAAATTGGGAATAAAAAACGAATTTTTACACCCCTATGTGCCACAGACGCGGAGAAAATCGCAACACGATCGTAATTTGGGAGAATAATGATGTCATCAAACACTAATCCGAAAGCTTTCATGTGGATTAGACAACGCCAACTTTAAGTTTGCAGTCCAAAAAGTATAAAACACAGCAAAATAGCCCTTATTAAAGAGTTGTTTAAGAAGCTTCGATCACAAATGCAACTCATTTTGCAAATTCTCTTTGAAAAACTATCTAAGTATGGTAGGTAAGTCTTAAAAACATGAATGTATGAAGGGGTTATGTAGCTGTTTGAAGATTTTCGTCGAATTAAAGTGTAAAGAATATACAAACTATATCAGACCTTAACACAATGCCTTTAAGTTGGTTTTAGAAACACCAAGCGATGGAGAAGTTAAAGAACGTAGTTACCCTTCTTCTCAGTGTTTACCAATTGTAACATACCCCCTTCATCCACTCATATCTTCACTTGTTTGAATTATAAAAAAATACCAACTATTCAGTACAATATTTGAAAGATTTCATTTTAAACAGACTAATTTCAACCTTATCGTTGCAGTTACAAATTCTATTCTTCTTTAGAAACTAGACTAAGGTTAAAGCTTAGTCTCTATGGCAATTTTATAAATGTTCATTTTTGCCATCGCGAATATGAACCCTATCTCTATAAATATATGGTTGTTTTTGAATAGTACTGCTCTTATTAAGGATGGTAGTGCACCAGATCAGCGCAGCCGGTGTGCCGTCATGATACATTAAACATGTGATTTATATTTGGGAAACGGTAGAATCAAAACATTTGGGGAGATTGAGGTTACTCGTTTGGACATTCGTACTTGTTCTTTTTTTTAAAGTAGACTAGTAAGTTACTCGCGAATTTGTTCACATTTATTATTGACTTTTTGAAGATCAGTTCCAGTGAAACTTCGTTCGCGTTGTCATGGCGACGTATTTGGTAGAGGAAAACGCTACTGTCAGCGCCATTGATTTGGCTATATCTCGTCTATCCCACGGAAATGACGTCATTTGTCGGGATTAAAACTATCCTGGGTGTTGACCCGGGATAAAAGGTAGCTCTGTGCCGAATTTCATTTAAATCCGTTCAGTGATTCTCACGTGATGCCCTAACAGACAGAATGAAAAGAAACAAGTGGCACTTACGGAATCAACTCGTCCGAATTAACCCTCCTGATTTTCTTTCTCATTTTTAAATACATTGTATAAACTTCACCTTTATACAAATTTATCATAGTAGGTATATGTATATACAAATACATAGATCAAAGCTTCCATATTAATGTTCCACCTGTCATACTCAAGCCTATATATGAACTTGAGGAATCATGGGTTGCCTATACAAATTTTAATTCTCTATTTCATCCTTTCAAGATAGATGTATTTGATATAATCGTTTAGACAATATGAGAGATACATTTTGGGTATGTATCCTACTTACAACTAACCGTTTTCCTTTAAATTTTGGCATTTATGTACACAAAGACACTACAATTTTAATATTAGGTATTAGTTTAAAATACTAGGATATCATAAGTTATCAAAATCTTAAAGCTGCATTCAACATTATTCGTAGACATCTTCCACATTTCTGTACAACCACAAAAAATACAAATGACGAGTCACAAAACATCGATCTATCATTATTTAAACACCAAGGGGTCCATTTTGCACTAAGTGCATTTTAGTCCCTCCTCACCCCAAGGGTTAATTCACGAGAGTAATTTTATTGCGACGCACGGAAAGGGTTAAGTGAGGTGAACACTAAATCATGTTTTATGCTTTTTAATTTGTTTACAAAAAGCTTTGGGGGTTGGATTAGTTTTTGAGCAAATGAATTGGTGTTGAGCTAATTACAAATTCGAATACTATATAGATGTTATGCTTCTCTGGTACTTATGAATCCTTCTATACATATACAATTACTTGACCTGGCTGAGTTACTGATAGACATATCAAGCTTATAGTCCATACTACTGGGCCTAAGATCGTGATTTGCATGCGGTTCTTTGTTCACTATAGGTGTAGTGTGTCAGAGTGACAAAAGATTTTAGAAAATTCAATCCCTAAAAGGGTGAAAAAGGAAATGAAAGTTTGTAATGAAAATCCGCCATTTTTAAAATAAGAAGCACGATTTTATTACCTGCTGCTAGTAAGAAATAAATTTACATGTGTACCGGCGTTTTTTGAAATTCAACCTCTAAGGTTGAATTAAAAAGGTGTAAAAAGTATACCCAAACAATGACTCTTTTTAATCTACGCGAGCAAGGCCCCAAGTAACAACTAGTAGTTGATATAGTTTCGTTTTCGGAGGTTTTCACTTGAGTTGAACTTCTTCTGTGGTAGGCATATCCCAGTCTACACGAATACTAGGCGATAACCGCCCGCTTCGCGTGCCGTAAAATCTGTTGTTAGCTGACCCCTACTTAGCGAAAGGAAGGTCCATGCCAAATTTCAAGTCTATAGGTATAGGTATTATAGTTCCTGAGATCTCGTGATGAGTCACTATATACGTGGATTTCAATTATATGTATATAGTTTAAAAAGAGGAAAACATTGTATTCTTGTATGTTTGTAACGAATAAACTAAAAAATTGGACCGATTTTAAAAATTCTTTCACCACTAGAATTCTACATTATCCCAGATTTAAATAGGCTATATTTATTACTATAAAAATTAGAGATTCCTATTAGAACTTCAATAACACCCAAGGTGTAAAAAAATAGTATTTGAGTGGGTTCGGGGATGTTTTTGATTCACAGTTAGACCCGATAGGTGGCGCTGGAATCGGGTTTTAGATTTATTTTCAGGGCAGGACAACGTCTGCCGAAACCGCTAGTACTGAATATAACGGGTGTTTTTTATAGAGGTATAGAACTTTAAGTTGCAATAAAACAACGATGGATTATTCGATTGACATGAATTTTATTTATCCGAAAGATAATCTTGTGGCATTACATTTTAAATATGATTTCTGGCGTATGACTGCCACGGCTGGCGCGGATGTAGTTCAATCTGAACGTCCAATTTTCGATGACTTTTTCCAACATTTGTGGCCGTATATCGGCAATAACACGGCGAATGTTGTCTTCCAAATGGTCAAGCGTTTGTGGCTTATCCGCATAGACCAATGACTTTACATAGCCCCACAGAAAGTAGTCTAGCGGTGTTAAATCACAAGATCTTGGAGGCCAATTCACAGGTCCAAAACGTGAAATTAGGCGGTCACCAAACGTGTCTTTCAATAAATCGATTGTGGCACGAGCTGTGTGACATGTTGCGCCGTCTTGTTGAAACCACATCTCCTGGACATCATGGTTATTCAATTCAGGAATGAAAAAGGTAATAATCATGGCTCTATACCGATCACCATTGACTGTAACGTTCTGGCCATCATCGTTTTTGAAGAAGTACGGACCAATGATTCCACCAGCCCATAAAGCGCACCAAACAGTCAGTTTTTCTGGATGTAACGGTGTTTCGACATACACTTGAGGATTAGCTGCACTCCAAATGCGGCAGTTTTGTTTGTTGACGTGGCCATGCAACCAGAAGTGCGCTTCATCGCTAAACAAAATTCGCTTATGAAAATCGGGAACAGCGACAATCTCGTTTTGGGCCCATTCCACGAATTTACGCCTTACTTGATGATCGTTTGGCTTCAATTCTTGCACGAGTTGGATTTTGTAAGCACGCAAACCAAGATCCTTCCGCAAAATCTTCCATAAAGTGGATGGACACAGATCCAATTCCTGTGCTCGATGGCGGATGGACTCATTCGGGTCTTCCTCAATGCTACGCTCTACAGCAGCAATAGCTTCTTCTGTACGCACCGTACGGCGTCTCTGGGGATGCGAGTTATCAATAAGAGTAAACGTGGTGCGAAAACGTTCTATGGTTAATCGAATTAACTGCTCTGATGGACGATTTTGTCGACGATAAAATGGACGTAGTGCGCGATACGTATTCCGCACAGAACCATTATTTTCGAAATAAAATTGCACTATTTGCAAGCGTTGTTCAGGCGTGAGTCTATTCATGATGAATTGCCAAACCAAACTGAGAATAAATCACTTGACAGCTGTTAAATCGGTCACCATCTTGAACAGTAATGCCAACTTAAAGTTCTATACCTCTATAAAAAACACCCCATATTTATCATATATTTTCTATTCTATAATACAAACAGCAGATATACTACTTACTACTACTACACCAAAAATCATTTTGAAGATCATCGGTATCACTCATTAGAGTATAAAATATTAGCTCTACTTCAAATAAATCTTTATTTATTTCCTATAACTCGTTTTAACGACTGAACAGAAGCGGCTTTTAAAAATATCTCATCTCTCTACCCTCTTTAGGCAGGCTATTAAACAATTACCTAACGAACACCTGGTAGCCCAATCTATTAATACGTAAACAGTTTAAGATGCGCCCTTAATGTGCTCCTTCCATTAGCTAAAGTTGTAAATTATACCCACTTTAGATCTTTGCTACCCTAGTATTTATGCTGATGTACTTTGACTGATGATTTTACCGTACAAACTTTGATTTATGTATGAATGAGAAAGAATGGATAAAGTTTGATTCCAAAATTTACTTAAATTAATATTCATGTTTTAATATTCGAAATCATCAAAATCCGTTGATCCGTTTCGGAATCTATTCAAGAAAGACATTCAGATAAAAATTCTAAAACGCTTGTTTATGATGAGGCATCGTATTAGCAGTTTAAAATTTTAGTAATACATACATATTAAAATCACTGACAAATATTTTAAATATTTTCAATCAAAAAGTGAGAAAGAAATATAAAATATTGTACTTCTATTAGAAAATTTTGCTATTCATTTCAGGGCATTACAGTTATGATGATCACGTTAAAAATTAAATATATGAGTAGCTAGGTATCTTTAATATAATAAACGTGTAGATAGTTCGAGTTTGTACAATGCATTTAAAAAAGCAAAAAAAATCAGACGGGCTAATACGCACCAGCAGATAGTTAAAAACAACTTTTAGAGTTTTTGATTGGCCAGAGGAACACGCGAATACTACTGAACCGATTTAAATGAAACTCGTCAGATAGCTAGCTTACATCCCGGAACAATACTTAGGATCAGGCCTTTTTTGACAATTTTTTTTGGGGTACACTAGTTCACGAAAGTTGTAAGGTTATAATTTTTTGTTTGTAGCTCCACTCCAAAAAACCTATTACAAAAATTCATTTGTTTTGTAAAGGTTACCAAAATTGTTTTTTTTTTCATTTTTCGTTTTATAGCAATTTTTCGATATTTTCAAAATTTCCTTTAAGGGCACGGCGTGCCCCCACAAAAAAGCCCTACTTAGGATACCTTTTATTCCCATCAATGACGTCGTTTCCATGAGATAGACGAATACTGCCGACAAGACGGCGCTGCGCCTACTAACGAACACGTCGTCATGGCAACGCGTGAAGTTATTACTAAAGACAAATTTTCTAACTTTTATTCTAGAGAAATATCGTGAACAGTGTGTTGCAACAATCAACCGCTCTTTTTTTTTATTCAAAACATCTTCGAATACTGAAATATTCAAATTCAATTCTAAACATTAATAATTCACGTTTGCGAAAGCGGCAGTTAAAAAAGATGTTGCCCAAAATACCCATCTCTCTGATATTAAATTCAATACACTGATACTATTTTCGGTTGTGCCATGAATTGAATTTTTTATGTGGCGCGCGTGGATATGTGTCGTTTGTTTTCATTACGCACCCCTCTTGTAGAGACATTGGGCGTCTGCAGTATAACCGTACATTGTAAAGGCGATTTTATATTGAATACATGAAAATGGAAAAACATGCGAGGCGTTTCCGAGTTTTATTTATAAAATTTTTTTTTACTCAAATTCAAATTCAAAAGTTTTTATTCAAAATAAGTTCCACTGGAGAACACTTTTTGAAGGTCATACATATAGGTTAAAATTTAATTTTACTTCCTAGTCTATGTACACCGCTTCGCAACGTGTTATTGCTGTTAAGGAGAAGAAGCGGCAAGAAACTCCCCAGCAACACGTCTAGCTAAAAAAATGTTTTCTTTATATTTGTTGTTCTATTTTTTATATTTAAGTACTTTTTTTTAAAAAGATTTTATACAGAATTATGTTACAGAATAACTTTTGAAGAATTAATGGAGTTGTAGCAAACAGTGCATATTCAATAAGACAAAAGCGCAATAAAAGGATAGAAAATAATTATAGTTATAAATATAAAGACGTAACGTATTATATTTTTTTTGCAACATATCTCCATATATTCCTTACAAGTACGGCAAGATAAAAACGTTATACTCGTACAAAACACAGTATAAGAGGTTGGAGCGAGCTGTTATGTAAATGAAGTTTTGTCATTTAAATATTCTTCAATAGTGTAGTATCCCTTTTTAAGCAAGATACTTTTTATTTTAAATTTGAATTTAGTGAAGGGCAGATCTAACATTTCACTCGGAATCTTATTGAAGAAGCGTATACCAACCCCCAAGAAAGAAGACAATACTTTTTGTAATCTAAAAGATGGCAATATCAGTTTATTACAATGCCTGGTGTTGAAATCGTGAACATCCTTATACCGCTTGTAGGCACTCAAATTATTACGAATATAAATTATATTATTGAAAATATATTGGCAGGCGACCGTCATAATACCGATTTCCTTAAAGCGTTCCCTAAGAGACACCCGAGGGCCGAGGTTGTAAATTGACCTTACGGCTCTTTTTTGTAAAACAAATATAGTCTCCAAGTCAGCAGCGTTGCCCCAAAGTAAAATACCATAGAACATGACACTATGAAAATAACTAAAATAAACTAGTCTAGCAGTCTCTTCGTCAGTGAACTGCCTAACTCTTCTGACCGCATATGCAGCAGAACTAAGCTTTCCTGAGAGACTAGATATATGAGCGCCCCACTGGAGTTTCTGATCTAGGTTAATGCCTAAGAATACAGTTGAATCTACTAGGTTAAGTCTAGTGTCGTTAAGGGAAATATTAACATCGTATTCTTTTACATTGGGCATAACAAACTTAACACATTTAGTTTTATTCGGATTGAGTGATAAGTTATTTACGGTAAACCACTTAGATATTTGGGTTAAGGCGTTGTTTACGTCGTCAAAGTTCTGTTTATTTCTGTCTACTTTAAATATAAGTGACGTGTCATCAGCAAACAACACTACCTCACACATATCATTAATAAAATATGGCAAATCATTAATATATATCAAAAACAAGAAGGGACCTAGAATAGAGCCCTGGGGCACACCCATAGATATGCCAGTCTCACGAGATTTGATATTGTTAATTTCAACGCTTTGGGATCTATTGTTTAAGTAAGACGACAGAAGATTGAGAGAATCGCCATAAATACCGTAATAATTGAGCTTTTTCAGGAGGGTCACGTGTTCAACGCAATCGAATGCCTTGGACAGGTCACAGAATACACCAATGGCATTCTGTGACCCTTCCCAAGCACCATAAATGTGTTTTAGAAGCTCAACACCTGCATCGGTAGTGGAACGACCTTTGGTGAACCCGAACTGTTTAGTATGAATTAATTTATTAATATTAAAATGTGAGAGCAGTTGATTTAAAATTATTTTTTCGAAAACCTTGCTTAAGGTTGGTAAAATAGAAATTGGCCTAAAGTTGGAGGGGTCGTTTTTGTTTCCACTTTTAAATATAGGAATAACTTTGCTAACTTTCATTAAGTCAGGAAATACTCCTTTATCTACACATCGATTAAATATTTGTACTAGTGGTAGCGCAATAGTGCATATTAAGTCACTTAATACTTTTAAGGATATACCCCAAAAGTCAGCTGTGTTTTTAATATTTAACGATTTAAACGTTTTTACAATATCATCTGTATCTATATGATTAAATTTGAATGTGATATTACATCGATCAACGCACTGTGTCATCAGCAGCTCAGCTTCCAGTGGTGATGATGACAAAGAGCTAGTTATTAAAGTTGGTATATCCCTAAAGTATTCATTAAATGTTTGTGCAATTTCAAAGTTATTACTAATGGTGTTATTGTTGATTACAAGTTTAATTGCATCATCTCGACGTGAACTCTTGCCGGAAGCATCATTTATAACACTCCAAGTTGTCTTAATGATATTTGATGATTTTTTAATTCTGTTACTATAATATAGAGATTTGGCAGCGATGCACACTCTTTTAAAGGTCTTAGAGTACTTTTTAATATATTGAAGGAAGTCTGGATTTTGATTAAATTGTTTTTCACTGTATAATTCATACAGTTTCATTCGACTTTTATATATACCTTTCGTAGCCCAATCACTAAACTTAAGTTTATTACTTTTGTTGATTATTTTGGTTTTAAATGTGTTTTCAAATTCAGCTTGTATAATGTCGAAGAAATTACTATACAAGTTGTTTGGATCTTCGCTGCTGAGATCCAAAGTAGGAATTGTTTTGGATAAATTATCTTTAAAGGTTCTTAAGCGATAATTATTTACTGGCCTACAGGTTAATTTGGAATTGATTTTAATACTATCAAAAGGTATTGATATAAACTGGCCACAGTGATCCGACCGTAGTACATCTAAGACTGATTTGTCGATTATTTCGCAACTACAAAATATATTGTCCAAACAGGTTGCTGAATTAGCAGTTATACGCGTAGGTTCATTAAAGACATGTATAAGATTGAACGATTTGAAAAGATTAATGATCTTGGAACGAGTTGATGACGTTTCCAACAAATTAACATTAAAATCCCCACAAACTATAGGCAATTTATTAGTTTTATTTAATTTTCTTAATAAGTCCTCCATTGTGCTTTCAAATACATTATAATCTCCTGTGGGGGGTCGGTAGACGCAGACAATTACATAGCGCTCAAGCTCAATACAAGAAACCTCCACAGTCCGTTCAACAGAAAGGGACATAATGTCTCTACGCTCTTTACATTTTACATCATTTGCTACAAAGATAAGTGATCCGCCATGTATAGCGGACTTCCTTACAAATGCACTTATCACTGTATAATTCTCTATGAAGTTTATGACTTGAAAAGTTTTAAGCCAATGTTCTGTAATACATAGGACATGAACCTTATGTTCTTTTAAAAAGAGTTCAATTTCTAAATCTTTACCTGCTAAACCCTGTATATTTTGGTGAACTATATTTAAATTAGAAGTAGGTTTAGCGTTGGTCATATCTAGCAGTTTAAAGTGCTAGGACTTGCAGTAGAGTTAATATTAAAAACATTAATGTTATTATTAAAATTTATGTCATATATATCAGTTATATCATACATAACTTTGTCATGATTTTGTATATTAAATGCTAACAAAGTAGCTATACGTCTTCGTAACTTAAAAGGCAGATACATAGTATCTTTGTTTAGCCTAAATTTACTATTAGTAAATTTATTTAGTATTTACTCATTACTTTAATTAATTATTAAAGTCATATGAGTCAACCACCGCTTCCAAATCAATTTTAGTCACTGTTAAAAGAGAAGTAGCGGCGCAACAAACTCCCCAGCAACATATCTTACTTCATAATTATTACAATGTGTGTCTTTAAAGACCACGGATCATAAAAATGGCCCGGACTTTTGGAGGTCTTGCGTGGGGCCATGGGAAGGCGCCAACACGAAGAGGCCCCTTGACAAATTTAATCTAAATGTGGCGTGACACTGACCGGCGATTATCCCTGTCTACGCCATACAATAATGCACCCAAGGACAAGCCCCGGCCAGTGTAGGACTATTGTGGAAAATGAGAACAGAAAGTACCGGGCTATTGGGGTGAACTGCTAGTGGGGTCTGGGAATATGGGGACTATGGCGTCAGCCCGTCGCAATGTTCAGGGAACATGGAAAAATGGGCAGACGGTGACTCGCCACTACCTGCATGGGCCCCAAAAAATGTTCTAAAAGACAGGGGCACCATGGGTGTGAGTGGCTAAGGGGTGTAGAGAGGTGGGCTGCAGGTTCACCGAAGCCACTTCCGACGTGATGCCATTTGTCACTTCCACCCCTGGAGCTTGAGTCTTAGCTCAAGGCTAAGGTAAGCTCGGAGGCGGGGGCCTTGCCTTGGCCCCCGGAGTGAGGTACGAGGTGTTGCTACTCACCTAAGGCTTCGCCACAAAACCTCCCTGCGGGTTCATTATTATTACTACTATTCGTGTTTTTTAACGTAGTTTATACAAATGCAAGGTTTAACAAAGTAATTTATATGAATGATTGCTGAAAGCTTGGTGGCGACTTGACTTTCAACTACCCTATTTTTAACCGACTTCGAAAAAAGGAAGAGGTTCTCAATTCGTCGGGATCTTTTTTTTTGTTGCTTTTTTTTATGTATTTTCGCCGATTACTCTGTGATTTATGATCCGATTTATGTGATTCTTTTTTTGTTCGACGTGGAATAGCTTCCAATTGGTCCCTTAAAAATTTGACATAGTTTGGCCCAGTAGTTTTCATTTTACGAACATTTTTTTGTTCCCGGTTCTTGGGACGTATATTTTTTAAGAAGCGCGGCACCGTAGGTCCACCCATACATAGCTAGACACTAAAAAGTAACAAATAAAAAATAAAAACTTCGTTTAAAAACCGACTTCAAAAACTAAAATGTATAAAATAACTTATTTCTAAAGCTATTATTATTAATATATATTATCTAAAACATCTTGAAGTCGGTGCAAAGTAAAACATAATAAAAATTACTATATTTTGTAAATTACTAAGCACCGACTTTAAGATGTTTTAGATTATATATATTAATAATAATAGCTTTAGAAATGTTATTTTATACATTTTAGTTTTTTAGTTTTTGAAGTCGGTTTTTTTATTACATAAAACAACACGCCTTAAAACATAATGTTACAATGACATATTTTTGAAGTAATTCTAAAACATTTTATTTATTACTATTTAAGCTACCTAATAAATATTGTATTTATCAGGTTGTTGACTTGCTAAATTTAAAACGTCATAACGTACTACTCTTATACAGTATCAAGAAGATTGTAAATAAATTGGCCAAGTGCTATTTTTCCTTGACTAATTTCATCAATATACAGAAGTTTCGGAGAAAAGTAACTGTGATGTACAAAGGCAGACGAAAGGAGAACATAATTTCATAAGAGTTTCTTGCCAGAATGAGTGCGAAACTCTCGAATTATTAAAAAAAAAATACATGTGACTGTGAACAATTCCCTATGCTATGTATGACCCAAGTACTTTTATTTTGTTGCCTCAGAGCGTATGTGTATCGGTTGATTTGTATGTTATTATAACGTGGTTTGATTCGACGACGCTAATAGCGCTAAATATTTGAGATATTTGACAATAATCTTTATCTAAATACTGCATGAAGAATCTCCGCGTCGACTTTGAAAATTATGAGCTTCTTTATATTTTATGCACGCCTGGTGGTTGAACTTTTTTACGTCTCCATTTAATTGGTTGATGTATGGACTATGTGCATTGTGTTGACATAATTGTATGCAAAAATCTTATATTCACAAAAAATCGTTTTTGAAAAATACTACGTAAATACTTACGTGTTTCTTACCAACGTTTTATCTGTATGACCCAATTGTTTGTCGCACGGAAGTTTGGTGTTAGTTTGCCGGCATATCTATCTATAACATAAATTATAAGAAAGCTGTAAACGGGTCAAGTTTGTACAAGGAATTAAAAAAATAGAAAAATATTGCGGCAGTATTAGCATCGCGTGGCGTGGATGTAATGTAGCTTTAAACAAGCTTTGAACTGACCCTCTCAACTCCATCCAGTATCGCGCCGTTCGTATCATCGGCAATCTCATACTAATAGGTGGTTTAGAATCGCTTAGACATTGGAGAGACTGCGTCTCTCTCCGTACAACGCCTGTACAACGGGGAGTGTTTCGAGGAATTGTTAGATCTAGTGCCAACATCTCATTTTCACAATCGCACCTTTTGTCATCGACTGTATATTCACCCTCACTTTTTTGAGCGTGGGAAGCTCAAATATGCAATGGTTATTTAGAACACGTATTCCGCGTATAACAATGATCTAGAAGGAACTTTGCGCCGCAGTTCTCCTTCTGCGCTATGACATGAAGATCTTTAAGAAGAGCGCTATAAAAGTTCTTAGAGGTCAGCAACGCGTTAGCGACACACTTGAGGTTCCTCAAACGTCCTGCCTACTTCAGGCAATTAAAGAAAACAACTAGCTGCTATATACAATATATGGGCTCCGACGTGCCCAATATATTTCTCGCTTTACGGTCTTATTCATATTATATTAACTCAATATGAATAAGACGGTTAGACTTTCTTGTAATATGTGTCAAATACCAAATAAGGTATCTGAACAGACTGGACTGATAAAATTTTAACTACAAGGCGACTGCTTCGGAAAATAAAAATTGCTCTCTAATATTTTGCCTTACTTCCTTGACATGAACACCTGTCCACTCAGCTTCCCTAACAACGATAATAGCTTCTAATACTCTTAAGTGGTACTTGAGTGCGTGGTGTACGCCGTCGTTACACGCTTGACGTTGTGAAGTACACTTATTACTTAAACGAGCTACCGTTTTGTTTGGTATCTAATTCTTTAGATTTATTTTAGATCGTTTTCTATTCATTTTGTTTTTATCACGAAGTATCAGTAGGTAAACGAATTTAAATGATTTCAATACGTTCAACTGGATCACATTCGTGTGTTAGTAAAATTGTATTGTTTTTTAAGTATTGGTGTTTATTGATGTTGATAGTATAATTGCGTGGTGTACTGATGCAAGTGAATTATCTAATAGGGCAGTGGACGATCAAATCCACTGTGGTACTTTTTATCATCTTACAAAACGCCGCAGCCTTACAGATTATGTACGAATGTACAAAGTCATGATGTCATAAATTATGAGAAAAAGCGATGTAATTACTGATTGAACAATAATTAAAATAATTACTGTTCATATTGCCTTTTTCCTGCACCACCTATTTCGCCTGATTCAATATCTGTCATTTAGGTTGCCTGGAAGAGATCGCTTTGAGCGATAAGGCCGCCTGTTGTATTGCCTAGAAAATATTGTAAACATGGTCTGTTTTTCTAATTCTATATTTTGGTGTGCAATAAAGTGTTATCTATCTATCTAAAATAATATTAATACGAGAAGCAAAAACTTTGTGCCGCTTTTTACGAAAATTGCGCGGACGGAGGAGTATGAAATTTCGCACACTTATAGTTTATATACAGAAGGAGTGCTGTTTTTTTTTTAAATTAGGCATAAAAAATATAAATCAATAAAAAAACATTACACACATTATCACGTATTTGACACACACACACGTATAATTAATTATATACTCTTTTGTTTATTGATAAATTCAAATTAACAGTGTAGCCTTGGCGAAATCTGTGATTATAGAAGTATATATAGTCTTTGATAACAGAACCTTAATAATGTTCAAACTTATAATTTAAATTAGTTATTGTCGAATTTCGACCAATGGGCGACCACTAGTTAAATTAATTTAACAAGAAAGAAAAAAGTTTATTTACCAAAGGCGACACTTTTGTGTAAGCTACATATGTTTGATTGATGATATTCTGGTGTCTAATTAATTTTTTTAATGGATTGTTTGTTTAATTTTGATTATAATTGATTAAGCAATTTTTTTTTACTGCTATATGTTTGCATGCCTGGTGCGCAAAGACAAATATCGTGTAATGTCTTCGTCTAATCTACCATGTTTTGAATAAAAGTACTATTTATTGATCAGAGATATGAAAATGACTTAAAACAGTCGTTATATACATCTAATATTTGTAGTACCTATTCTTATTTATCGATAGTCATATCAATCGACATTAACGCTAGCGAAGCCGTAGGCAAAAACTAGTACAGTAGAATATCTTTAAATCGAACCTCGACTAGTCGAAAACCTGTCAATCTCGAAAAAAATTGTGTTCCATTTAAACCTCCAAGACCTCCGTTGCTCGAAATGTAGACCCTCTATAAGTCGAAATAATTCGTGAGTCCCTATAAGCAAATCCAGTACTAGTCCCTCTAAAGCTCGAAAAAATAAATTGTACCTCTGTATCTCGAACATCTAATATATAAAATTCTCGTGTCGCGGTGTCCGTAGTTAAACTCCTCCGAAACGGCTTGACCGATTCTCATGAAATTTTGTGTGCATAGTGGGTAGGTCTGAGAGTCGGACAACATCTATTTTTCATCCCCCTAAATTTTAAGGGTAGTCCACCCCAATTTTTTTTTTTAATTTTTAGAAAAAAAAAAATATGATACAGCATTAAAAATACATACAACCCTAAATTTTCAACCCTCTACGATCAACCCCTATTTTTTCGGGCAGGAGGACGTCTGCCGGGATAGCTCGTAGTAATATAAGATTTTACAACCTGTATAAATATAAATACAATATAAATCTTAACCTCTACAAGTCGAATATTTCCTTACAAAATTCGCTCAAGTCGAAATCCTCCATAAATTGAAAACTCCATAACTCGAATTTATAGGCGTCTCTCTTCAAGTTCGACTTACAGAGGTTTTACTGTATAAATAGAAATGCAACTTTTAAAATTTAGAAATATCAGTACTGCTAAGTGCTATAATCCCCATAGATTTGGACAACCCTAATTCCAGTGAGAGAGTTTCATGGCGGGCAAGTGGCGCCTACCCCCTACCGGGCTGCACCCGAGCACCCCCAATGACGTCAAAATAAAAGTATAGTTACTCCAATATTTTTTTTACGTGAAACCACATACATTATCCGTGGGAGAACTGACCCGGACTCGATTACTGTTTGACTAAAATTCCTGGACTGAAGAAGCGTAGTCACGCACTCCAAAAAAATATCGTTAGGTTTATTTAAATATTATTTAATTTTATTAATCAAATAAACTGAATTCGATCCAGAACCAAAAAAACATTCATAGACTACTCCAAACATGATGCCATCTCTCACCACGCGATATACTTCTACCCCCTCAACGAGAACAGAATCAATCTTAAAATTCCCCCTCTATATAGAAGTTTCACTTCAAAAACCGACTCTAAACCCATTAGATTATTATTTTTTCCCGTAGATTTCTTTTTCGACGTGTAGTTACTTAATACAACTAAGTTTCAACGGTTTGAAGCGCGGTAATTTATTTGAATTTTATTATTCCGACGTTTCAGTAGCCGTAGCTAATAGCTTTACACTAGCGTAGGGTAAATAAAACTTTAACAATACTCATTGACACTTGACATCTTTGTGTTTGATTTTCTTCAGACCTTCAAATGTAACAACTAAATCATTTTGTAGTCATGTAAGTAGATACTAGATCTTATACAATCACAAGCTTTCAGCGAAGGCAGAATTCACTATGTATTTGTTTGTGCAACGGTGGAGCTTAGAAAATACCATGGGAGCGATTCAGCTATTTTCGTCTCTATCCCTCGGGAATAATTCTTTTTTCTGGTTAAAAGGTATGTCCTATTCTATCGTGACAGCGTTACAAAGAGACAAACTCACATTAACATATATGATATTTAGTTAGGATTCAATGGCAAGACATTTTTTTAATAACTTCGTATGTAAATTACAGTAAAACTAGCTGTGCCCGCGACGTCGTCCGCGTGGAATTTATTTTCAAAACCCCCCGATTTTGAAATATACTTCATTGGTGCTCCGCTCTTATTGGTCTTAGCGTGATGATATATAGCCTATAAAAGAAAGAAAGAATTTTTCAATTCAGACCAGTAGTTCCTGAGATTAGCGCGTTCAAGCAAACAAAGAAACTTTTTATATATTAACTAGCGGCCTCGGCAGGCGTAGTTCTGCTCTGAAAAAATAAAAATGTAGGTCCCGATCCCAGCGCCACCTACCGGTTCCCCAATTGTAGACTTAAACCATCCGGGGACCCACTCAAACACACAAAAATAAAATTACCAAAATCGGGCCAGGTGATTAGGAGCATTCTAGAACCCGTTCTCAGCGCCACCTACCGTTTCCAACGGGATAAAAAGTATCCTATGTCCGTCTCCCTACCTCCCCACCAATTTTCAGCCAAATCGGTACAGCCGTTCTTGAGTTATAAATAGTGTAACTAACACGACTTTCTTCAAATCAAATTTATTTGTTTAAAACATGGTTAAACAGTTGGTATATATGTCACAGTGTACACATGTAATAATTCTTTTATATACATATAGATATAATATTTGATTAATTTTTTAATATGAATATATCCATACCACTGGAAACTTACACCGTCTATTACAATCCATTATTGTCGCATGCTATCGAGTCAACATTTGAGAAAAGTACATAGGAATGAATAATAATTGATATTAGCATATCTTCTCATTACGCCCACGGCTTGGGAGCTGAACGTTACCGACGTAACATGACAGATCGGGCAAATAGACAATGGCTACCAATGCTTCATTTCTTGTTTTCAACTCCTACGCATAATTTTTGATAATGTATAAACCAGTGGGTGCATCATTAACGCTTGGAATCATCATCATAATTCTGTTGCTAAATTCAGGTTGCGATTAGCGCGTACGATTCAAAGCACAAGTCTACTTCTTTACTATTTTGTCCTCTTCGCAGTGTCATGGGAATTCCTTATTGTCTAAGACAAGGTGTCGCGAGATGGCACAAAATCATTATTTGAATGCGAAAAAAAAAACACCTATCGTGATATCATTGGCATGCGATAGACTATGTGATAATAAATAAGTTTATTTATTTGCCATACTAATTAATTTAGGGTACTTTTGTTTTCTTAAAATACCTACAGTAGTGTTTACCTTAATAAAGACTAAAAAGAATGTAGTTTAGACATCTCTTGTTTTATTGGTTTTTAATAGAAGTATCTGACTTGAAGTAAGGTATCCACGAAATATCTTAAATGAATAAAACGCTTTGCCAATATACGTATTGAACATGCAATATGTGTGTATATTTATCTGTTTTACTGTGTTATCCCACACGCAGTCTAGCTAGTATTTCGTGCATCCAATCTTCTCGAACGTGGCATCTTTTGAAGAAAGGAAGAGTACCTAAGATTCAAGTATCGACCTTAACTTATTCGAACATAAATATATTTTTTTTACCAAAGATTTCTTTTGCTTCTTTCTGTACCATAACACACCATTTGCGATCTGCTGGGCGTTTAACCTCATTTCTTTGAACCGCTTCGCTCATGTTCGAAATGGTTCTCAAAAACGGTTCTCTGACGTTCTCTGGGGATATGGAGTGAACTCTCTGCTGAGATTTTCCCACGGCATTACAATATGGGGTTTTAAAAAAAACGTGTCGTAAAATTCCTTCAAGACCGATTGCACGCTAATAACCGCTTTCTATCAGGTGGGCCATTAGCATGTATAACGTATACTTATCCATCGTTAATACTCCACTTGTAAGAAAACGTATTCACTTAGCACACACTAATAAATCTGATTTGGAATCATTTTGCACTACATTATTTATTGTTTCATAGAAAGATATGCAAAGATATCTTTTTATTCTTTTTTATATATAGTAATTTTTTTATTTTTACATTTTACGTTTTGAGTTCTTTTAGAACTGGAGTTTATTTTATTAAATAATGTTTACTTACGTATATCTCGTAGATTTTTTTAATTAACATTAATATGATTAAGTTGATGAAGACATAAGACAGCGCTTCCAATTCTAGCTGAATCATATTAATAGATCACAAAAATAAACACTATCAAGAATGTATAAAATTGAAAAGGTAATATACTTTTAGAGATAAACTTTAAAGTCAAAAATAGATTTTTAATTAATAGTAGGTATCAGGAGTCAAATAAAAACATGCGGCCATTATAAGCGTAAATTAATTTTATAGGTAGGTATCAGAATGCTTGATTTCTACAAAATGTTCTTAGATAAGAGGAATTGAGAATTTGTCAATTTTAAATAGATATTTAAATTTATGTTTCGTGTTTTCTTAATAGTGAAACAATGTTGTATAAAAAAATATAATATTATTTTACAAGTACAAGTCTTAAGTAATCCACTAAAATACTTCGAGAGTAAATTGATATTGTTTTTTTTTAATGCAAAGATAGCAAACAGGCAGATGGCCTGCATGATGGTAAGATGTTATAGTCGCCTATAGACGTGTGCAACACCAAGGACAAGGCTAACGCATTGTTAGTCGTTAGGAGTGTGGGTTTAGAGATAATAGGATGGATAAACGGGATAGAAGGGTGAGATAGGGAAGATTATACATAAGTGGCTACTAGATTTTAAGTTGGAGATGTCAGAAGTGCCATAATAACAAGAGTTTTTACTAATTTGGGCTCCCGATTTTTCTATCTGTAGTTAAGTTTAATAGAGGGCCGTGGGGTCGTGAGGTCATGAGCCTCGAACATAATTTATCAAAACGACTGATTGACTCTTTTTTTTATAGCAGGAGTATAGCAGGCGGCCCCCCTGACACCCTCTTTAAGAACCCCATATTGTAGCGCTACTGAAAAATCACGGCTGGGAGCTCATTCCAAGTCCCCACGGTGTGCAAGAGAAACGTTCTAGAGAACACTTGCTTACCAGAACAAAGCGGCTCATGGAAGTCGGGATGAACGCCCAGAAGATGGCGTACGGTGCCATGTTAAAAAGAAGACGAAGCCACCATTTTGGGCAACCACTAGTTAATATTAATACGTGTGGCAAAAATACAGCAAAAATTTTGTACCCCTTTTTACGAAAATTGTGCAGACGGAGGAGTACAAAATTTCGCACACTTATACTTTATATAGAGAAGAAGCGACGAATGCTAATATTTTTTGAAACTTAGCTTAAAAAATACATTAAATCAATAAAAAAAACATTACACACGCTACCATGTATTTGACACACACGAATATATACTCTTTTGTTTATTGTTCTAGTGAAATTAACAACAGTGAACCCTTGGCGAAATCTGTGATTATAGAAGTACAGTACATACATACATACATACATAACTTCACGCCAGGTCCCTTGCGGGGTAGGCACGAACAACAGAGCGCCATACAGGCTTATTCTTACACACCTCACTTGCTTCTTTGACATTCATAGCTCTTGTCATGCACGCTCGTCTGTTCTTAAGGCTCCTGACATCACCTTCTGCTAATACACGATCAATTTGATCATGGAAGGTGTGTCGTGGCCTTCCGCGACTTCTGCATCCATCCACTTTTGCATTGTATATCTGTTTAGTCATTCTTTCATCATACATTCTTTCCACATGCCCGAACCACCGGAGCATTCCTTTCCTTACCTTCACCCCGACACTCTCTTTCAGACCAATTACATTAATTGATAAAATATACAAATTTTAGTGTCGGTGAAAGAAGAGGATATAAATTTTCACCGTAGTATATTTATAATTGCAAACTGACAAAACATTCAGTACTAAACGATTCATCAGCGTTGGACCGCTTCGTGAAGGTGTGAAACGTTTTAATTTTATTGGTTAATTAACAAGAGCCTTTTATAGGTTACAGTTGTAGCCGTTTGTTGATGGCCAAGTGAACCCGCTGTTTATCAACGTTCTGCGCTTATCGAGTTAATTTTTTTTAAGCTTTTAACTCGGTCCTCGCGTGCGCTTGTTATTTAAAATTATACAATTACTTTTACTATAATTGAAATTAGATTTGTTGTAATTTGAATTTTAAATGGATTACTAACGTTTTTAGTGTAGACTGAGCTTAATAAAGCGAGTGTTTTTCTACAATTATTATTTTGTACCGAAGCGTACGTATAAAATCGTTTAATGCAAAACGGTGTTATAGGAAATTTCAAATAATAAGTTATTATTGTATTGTTTAAGAAGCGTTATTGACCATACTGTTTCATCTGGAATAATGTTATAGTTATAGACCGTTTCACGCAGATGTAGAGGTGGGTTAACGCGTAATTTGTGATGCGATATTGTTATTAATGTTAGAAAGGAATGTAAGCTATCGTTTTATTGAAGTCAGAATAAGCTATTTTTTATGCACTCAAACAACTATAAACCGCTCCTGGGAAAATTCCCGCAGGATTCCCGGGATAGAAAATATCTCACATTTTATTACTTTAACTTTGCTATCGATCAGTAAAAATCAGATTAAAATTCGATGTTTTAATCTAACCTTTTTAAATAATGCCTAGAAAAATTCCCGCGGGATTCCCAGGATCAGAAGTAGAGCAGCGTAACTTTTACGTGAATCAGACGACGTGAATTACAAAATCAGACAATAAATCTAAATAAAATTGCATCATGTACTTCATTGTTTATCTAGACTATCCCAGTTGTTTTTTTAATAGCTTCAATATACAGACACGGTGTTTCGTAAGTTGCAACCACCCCAAATAGCCTTATCAACTTCACCATTCCCTAAAATTTCCACATTTGTCACTATAATCGCAAGTATCTGCCTCAACGTATGATGGAAAATCGTTTTATTTTGGGTAATTCACCCTATATATTTATAAAGTACAGCCTATGTGTTATCCAGATGTGTCAGCTATATTATTGTAAGGTTTCATCAAAATCCATTCAGTACTTTTTGCGTGCAAGAGTAACAAACATACATCAATACATTATTACAAACTTTCGTAATATTAGTAGGATAAACGTCCTAACTAATTTAATATTTGGTTGAATGTTAAAACCGAGGACTAACAAATACATTATAGTAGCCCAATGCTATACCGACATTTATAGCGTGTGTATATAAATAAAAAACACAACAATACACTTAATTTTAACAAAAAATAATACATACAGCAATAATAATTACGACTACTAATAATACTTAACTCATACAAGAAGAATTTCTAAATGACTAGTGGAGACAAGATGCATGACTCACATATTCTGAGCATTGTTTATTGACTCTTAAGTTTATATTAAAATTTAATAATGCATTTTTTTACTATGTTAAATTAATATTTATCTTTTAAAATTAAAATTCCTTCGGCTATAATTTGACTCCTTGACTTAAGGTAGGTAGGTACCTATTAAAAATTCTATTATAAAAACCGAAGTCGTTATTCAAATTTGGAATAAAATAAACATAAACCGCATTCTTTTTTTAAATAAGCGACTTATATTTCGATCATGCGCAAACGCAGTGACGAACTCACGTGCCTTTTAATTATTTCTACCCGTCAAAATGTTTGATTTATTCACTTTATTACCTAGTTTTTGTATTCCCGACGCATCTATATAGTTTTAAAAGTTTTTCACCGACAAAAGGGACGGTTTTGTGTGCGATATGAATTATTCCATTAGTGTGCCCTCATAATAAGGCCGCGCGCATTTCAGCATGTGCCTTTGTTAAGGTGGTGTTACATTTAGGCCTAAATTTATAAATAGTGAGTAAATATTTTAGTATCTAAAGCAAGTTTTCCTTTGATTACTCCAAATGATTGGGAACACGTAGAAAGAAAGAAAACGAATATTATATCTATATCAGATATATTATCTTAAATTAAATTTTATACGCTGACCAAGCATACACGTCATACTCCTCTACATATACCTTCTCATGGAACGAATTATGCCAGCAATAGCATATTTCCTCGAATTCCTAAGGCTTATAATACCAAATTGAGTGATATTGACTTGTTTCATTCCTCTAAGCCTGTATTCAAGAGTTTAATCTTCAAAACAATTGTTGAAACCGATACCACCACATCATATGAAAACTAACAATATATCTAAGTAATATGTTTAGTTAATATCAATATGTTTTTTATTATATCTAAATGATATTGTATAATATATATATGTATCTATCGACGTATTGTATTTAGATTGCTTTTAATTATTATGTATGTATGTATGTGTGTATGTATATACTTATTTCACTTAGTTATAAATTTATTGCATTTTTAAACTTTAGTTCGCTCGTTTGCTCACAAATAAATTAAGAAAAACCTGTTATCAACCCTACATTATAATTTTTTGTTATTGTTTGTATTATTGATATGTGCTGTTGGTTTTTTTTCAATAAATAAATAAAAAAGTATTGCATAATGAATTGCATGCTAAAAACCGGTATTTAGTTATTATTATTTAGGTTTATGGCTTGGCAGCTAGGCCTTTAAGCCAGATCTTAGTTTACAATATAGTTTCTTCATTTTCTTAAGCCTATGTGTAGCACAGCTGAACTGTAGGTAATCAGCTAGTGCCATTCAACGGAGTTCTTGTGACAACTCAAAAGGCCACATTTGACTATACAGTTCACATTTCTCACAAAACACATAATTACTACTCAAAAACTATCAATATCCTACAACTATTGTTCATTTTAGAGTAATTTTACACATTTTTAGAAAATAAAACTGCACAGCAACGTCTCCTTTCAGTTCCCGCCAAAAACTCCGGTATTTAGTTAATTATATGTGAACCCGTATTATCCGACCTATACATGATAAATATTTCAAGTGACATTACAGAAATCGATTATTACAAGCTAGCTTCTTTTTTTAAAAATCAGCTAATTCAATACCATAACTAGATATAATTTAGTCTTAAGTTCATGTTTGTATTGGTGTACAATAAAGAGTTATCTATCTATCTATCTATCTACCTGGCCAGAGTAAATAATTTTTCAAAAATCTAGCGATGACGCATTCGTTTTCATCAGAATTGACCCCAGAAACTATTTGATTAATTTTCGCTGCTTCTTTTAATTTAGGATTTGAACATAGAGGCCCTAATAAATAAAAAAACATTATGTGTACTTTAATTACCTACTTTAATTTCAATTACCAGATAAAAATTATTCATAGAATAAAGTACAACATGGGAAAATTAAAAAGTCAGTTGTGTGTGTTAAAGCAGTTGAATTGTTTCACTTTTGAATTCACTCAGTTTATCGTGTATTCGACTGATAACTTTTATCTGATGGTTGAAAAATCAGTCCTTAATGTAAGTAAACACAGGAGCCAATAAACTAACTAGTTAGGTTTGTCACAAACGGCGCGATATGGATAGTATCACAATAAGAGAGCAAATTATGTCAACGGTCGATATTAATAAATGTGGGTAGATGTAAGTACTTGTATTGACTAGTATAACGGCTCCTTTAGTAAATAATTACGCCGGAAGCCGCCATTAACGCACTCCACTTAATATAAATCATCCACTTAACACGTTATGCTTTTTTCTTTCACTGGAAAACGTAGTGACAATATCATCTAAATATACCAGGAACGCATAAAAAGTTTAAAAGTTTATTTTGGTGTGCGACGATGAGAAAGTACGCTCGGGGTTGTGAAGTACGACCCAAGTCGCATCGTTGGACATCAGCCGTCCATCATAGCATCTCGCGTCTCGCTCGCACTCATAACATATAAGTAGATGTCCCCCTCTATCATCAAACCAAGCGTGAATAGCCTGAAACAATTACGTGTGTGTTTATTTTCGAAATTCAAAACTTTTGGAAAATAGAAAGATGCAATTATGTGTTTTTAATTTTTTTATCTTTGGATTAAGACCGTAGGGTTGTGACATATTTTATATAATAGGTAAAATAAATATAAAATAGTAGATATTAAAATTGTGGTGGCCGTCTGCCTGTCTACTGAAGTCTGCAATAAAAATAAATTAAAATTTGTCAGATCAAGCTTAAAAGAATTGAAAACAATTTTTTGTCTTTCCGCACCCCACCCGATCGAAGAATTGCGCACATCCTCGTACAAATCACTGCGAGTGCTTTCCGCGTTTGTGAATTGACTTAAGGTTACAAAACTTAATTACACTTTGATTTGCGTACGCGCCTGCAGGCGTGTGTGCGTACGTGCGGGCGTTTTTGCGTGCGTGCGTGCTTTTGTATTTTCAATGCCGCCCAGCGAAGTGAGCAGGGGTCATCTAATTTATATAATTATATTGTTGTTGGACGGTTGAACGTACAGCGTTTTGCTGACGCTGCGGCCTACTTTAGGTTAATTTAGTATTATTATATTACTATAAATAACGCTCACAAATATGTTGTGATCGAGTGTTGCTATCATGTTGCTTTCAAGTCCCTACGAGATGCTATTAGTCGTAATATGCGACTTCAACTTCCACTAAATTGAACCCAAGGATCAACATCCAAGCTCAACTTGGTACGAGCTTAAATTCCTGTAAGTAACGAGGTGTATTTTCTTCACTCTCCTTTAAGAAAGCACCAGCATCACCAACTACTGCCAGAATTCACCAATACAAGAGCAAGTGTACAAAGTAGTACAAACAGATGTTAGTGCCATCCTTGTTTCGTTTCTCAAAACGAGATATCCCTTGTTTTTGCCTTAATTTCTGCCTATTTTTGTTTTGCTTCGATATTGAAAAATGTCGTCGGATGCATCACGGTGCATCGATGAACATTTTTTCCCTTTTTTGCATTCGAATGACACAGAAAAGCTTTTTGTGTGACGGGTGTTATCGTGAGAGATACCGTACAAAAAATATATGTGATTTTTTTGTTTGTTTTTCGTTTCGCTCCGTTGCGAAACGTTCGCGAGCCGCTGACCACTTTTGTATTCAAATTGTTTGCGAAAACTTGTCTTAGCAATAAATTTGAAGGCGTTTGTTTTTATTTGTTATAACTGTTTACAGTGAGAATCGGGTAAGTGCGTGTCGGTCTTCAGATGATGATAAGTTCTGTGTACGTCTACCGTTTTCGTCATTTGGATACAAAGCCGCTATATATTTTTTTATTGTCTCATAGCTCAAAAATCATTTATTATAATTATCTTGAGTATAACCATTTTTATTAGGTTTTTTTAACTTATATTTTAAAGTTATAAGAGGAGGAGACAGTTTTTACGAATTTGGAACTTAATTCTCGCCACCTATTGGTTGAAATAAAAAGACAACTTCAAAACTGTTATTCAAACTAAATTTCACTGGAGAACCGTTTTTTAAGATATCATTAACGAATATCTTCGTCATCTTACAATTATTATTACTTTGTTTGAATTTGTTGGTCAAAACTGAATACTGTAGCTATTTTTTTAAACAATAGGCAGTAAACACACATATTGTCACGCTTGTGTTATAGTAATATATAACGGCCTACTCTGGGACCGATCCCAGACACCCAGATGGAGAATTCACGGAGAAACTCCGAACCCGGAACTTTTGCATTGTAGTAACGTAAGCCGGCAAAGACCTTAGCCCGCTCATCCATAGAAGCCCTCAAATTATATATTCATACTTACCTACATATATAGATAGATAGATAGATAACACTTCACACCGAAATATAGAATTAGAGAAACAGACCATATTTACAATATTTTCTATATATATTACATTCATGTTACAATTATTTTTGTCATGTGTCATTTATTATTAGTTATCTTTAAATTCAATACAATTTTGACCAATATCACAATATATATTAGTTAAAAGACATTGCTAAATTCTATTGACGTCATTCCAATATCGTCAGTGTAATCATTCATCTATAAGAATAACATACAAATTATTAGTTAATAAAAGGAAGGTATAATAGTATAATAGTATCTTTGTGTAAAATCAAACATTATTCTTTATCAACAAATAACTATAATAATAACTTGAAAGGCGGTCCGTTTTTAACTAAAAACTGAAAGGATTACGCACGAATGAGCATTGGGTGGAGTTCCACTAAGAGAGTGTTATAAAGTCGCCTCGTTGTTAATTAATGGGTATGTCGAATAAATTTAGCTAATATATAGCTACAACTAAAATATAAGAATATTCTACAAAATGTGAATTCATTTTTTTTTAAATATCGAAGTCTAGATAGTCTTAATACTTATACTTCACATTTAGGTCTAAGATAAATCATTTGACTAATAATAAAATTATCCATGTCTATCTTGTCCATCACAATATTAATCATTGATTTTAATTTCATGTCTTTTGCTAAGAAATTTTATGAAGCGTGCTAAAATATTTCGTCAAATCCCTTAGTACTTCACGAATAACATAAAATGGCGATGAATTGAATATCTTGTTTATCTTAATTTTTTCTGTTGCCCTTTTAACTAGCTCGTTCGTTCTCCAAACTACTATTAACTGACATGTTATGACAAAGAAGACTACTTTGTATTTGAGCGTGACGGTCATGCGAGTTCAGTGCTTTGGTCCCCATACCAAAACTGCCCAACGTGCCTAAAGAAGTTTTCCCATGAATATAATGATGACGATAGTTTAAAGATAGAAAGAGATAATACTAATTAAATATAAAAATATGAACTCGTAAAATTATGTAGATAACCACCACCTGCAACAACAAATTGCAAATCTGCAAATATCTTGTTTTTTTAAATCGCATGAGTTCATCAGACAGGCAGACGGCCCACTTGATGGAAAGCGGCTACCATCGCCTATGGTATACATTTGCAACACCAAAGGTGCTACAAATGCGCTGCTGCTCTCTTAAGGGAGACTGGAAACTGCTTACTTATGCCAGAAACACAACTCAAGGTTGTTATGGCGACATACTTTAAATCAGGGGTGATAGCCATCCAGTCGGGCAAATGCCCTACTGCCTGGCCGCCCGGCCGCAGGAAACTGTATTCTTTGTCCGTTCCTGCACGGATAAAACGTTGTTTTACTTATTCCGCTCCGCTAATGAAAGTGCTCTCCGCTACCCGCTGTCACTGGTCCGCGCACCCGTCTCGACGAATTATACGCACGGACGGACGTACTGTTCGGATGAATTATTAAATATTAAACTGGCGATATGCACCGACTCGACGTACAGCGTACGGTGTTTGGTTACCTTTATTTATCTATTTGTGTGGTACACTCGATCTTTATAGCTCAGTTGGTTCTGTTTGATGCTTTTTCATTTGAACATATCAGCTGCTTACTTACCTTATGTAGATAGAATTAAGTAAATGACTATAGACAGTAGGTATTACAGTGATCTCCTAATACCATTATACTCTCTGCGTGCAGGAACGGAAAATGAATACAATTTCCAGCGGCCGGGTGGCCTATCGTAAGAGGCGACAAAACAACCCACAGCCAGATGGTAGGGCGTTTGTCCCACTGGATGCCTACCACCCCTGGTCTAGAGTATGCCGCCATAACAACCTTGAGTAGTATTCCGGCATCAGTGGCCAGGTTGGAACCTGGCCACTCATACAAGATATAGGTATCTTTGGGACACCTGGTTGGAACGTTAGTTTTTTTGCATAATTTTTGTTCCATTTTGTAACATTACCTTTTTTTACTATTTTTTTAGCATAAAAATATGACTACAGACTAAAAACAAAAAATAAATATTTAACCCACTTCTTTCTACATCTTGAAGTCGGTGCCAAGGAGAAAATAAACAAAACAAAAACAAATTGGCAATATATAGTAATTTTTATATTTATAGACGAATAGAGAACCTCCTCCTTTTGGAAGTCGGTTAAAAATGCCCTAGTGCAAATCTAACAATATTTGACCTGCATAAATAAGCGTATGGAAATAACTCCCCGCTTATAGGTGTCACACTTATTATAATAATCTCAATGTCTAGACGGCACAATGTATTCTAGTATTTGTAATACAATGACTGAACGCCAAATCAGTCTAGATTGTATCCACGCCTCAAGGGCCTAAACACATGAACGCGATGCGGCGACGTGCCGCAACGCTTTGCGGCGCGGCGGCGCAAAGCCTCATGCCGTCGTAGAATGAAGTGACCATTTTCAACCACCAAGTTTCGACCAAATGTCAGAATAACAAAAATCAAATAAATTACCACGCTTAAAACCGTTAAAACGTACTTTTAATATGTGTGCAAGTCGCGAAATCTTAAGAAAACATTATGTGACCATCTTTCTTTGATTCGTGAACATTGCTGGATGTGTCCTTGCCGTGGATCGTAATAAGCGTATTGCTCTTTTAGTTATTAATCAGTATCTTTTTTGCTGTAATTATCATAAATGACCTCACAACCGCTTTTCAACGCCTCTTGTTTTACAAATTTTTAGAATTTACTCATTAAGAATGGATTTTCAGATAAGGCCCCCGATATGGAAATGTTAAGAAGGACTGATATAATAACAGCTTGACGTTGCTTAAAATTATTATACGTTTTGAACTTTAATACAATGATATAAGATCTAAAATAATATCCATCAATGTAAGATACGGTGTTTTTAAATTGGAAGGTCTTGTAACCACCCTTATTCGGCCGCAGCATTGCTTATTCAAATACAATCGTACTCAAAGAGTAAATTTTAGTCGTGCGTTGGAGCAGGTTTTTTTTTCTAAGCCTCGTCACTAGTACACATACATGTACACATCTCTACATCTCCACAAATCTGGGCGTTCTTCAATCAAATATATTAACAAACTAGCTAACCCGGCAAACTTCGTACCGCCTCAGAATCAATAAATAAAAAACGTTGATTTCTGAACGACGGGACGAACATCAAATATTTGATAGGTAGGAACAGTTTCTAAGGGAAAGCGAAATTGTCGTTTTACTGTGTTCAAAGCATTTTTTTGCATATTATCTCACCTTTTAAATCTTTCCTGGACTTCCACAAATAACTCAAAACCATAATTAGCCAAATTAGTCCAGCGGTTTTCGAATTTTAGCAAGACAAAAGAACAGCAATTGATTTTTATCTATATATATCTACATCCACTCCTGACGTTTTCATTTTTATACTGCTACCGTGTTGGCGCGTAATCTTTCCAAGCATCCTACAGACAAACGGACTTTGAAGTTGAATGAGCGGCGCGTTGCACGCAAACGCAAATTTCTGCGTTGCGGCGAGTGGCGCCGCCGATTTCGGCCGTGCGTTACCGCACGCGGTTGTGTGTTTAGGCCCTAACAGAGATTTATAGCAAGAAAGAAAAATTGAAACGAAAAGGTATCAAAACTATTTTTGCTTGACTAAGTAATACCCTTATAAATACCAAATCACTTATTTGAATATGTTCCAGACAGATTGAAAAACAAATTTACTTGTACGGAAGTTTATCTATGTATAATAAAACTTTAGAGGAGTGGTGTTTGTACAATGAAGTAAATAAAACAAAAAAAAAACAAGACCGCTTACTAGGACTCATGCTGATATTAGACGGATCCAACTGAATGATTTTGGTTGAAACACACAGACCGAGAGGACATAACTATATCCAATAACATTGAATGATTATGTTTATGTTTATATGAATCACTTTGGTTGATACATACAAATTGAAAGACATAAATGAAACTGAGTAATTTTTGAAATATGAGATATTATTTAGAATAAATAATTTAATTTCTATCCGTGCAGGAATGGAGGAAGCAGTATTGTCGTTTAATTATTTGTTAAAACACTTTTTATTATTTTACTTATTATATTTATTTTAATATTATGTGTACAGTAATTAGCTCTTAATTATTAATTTAACATGAATCTTATAATTAACAATCGTTGATGGGTCTCTCTGTTCGTTCGTAGAAGGGGGCGAGGAGGTAGGCGATAAGTCATCTGTCATAGCTGTCAAACAATATTGACATTGACGTTTTATTGTACAGATTAAATACTGTTAGTAAAGAAGTGTACTAGAATACTGATCCTGGTACCAAGTGGCATGTCTCAAGAGGCGTCAAAGCAACTTACAGCCAGTGGGAAAACCATTCTTCCGTCTTTACGACTACCACACCTGTTCTAGAATATGTCGCCATGACAACCTTGGCTTTTCTTCTGCCATTAATAGCCTTAAAAAAATATTATTACAAGAAATTAAACTAAAGGACGTTTGTTACCTCCACGGAACCCATCATTGAACGTGGGCTACCAAACATTATCCAGTTTATTATTAAGCCTTGAATAATCATGGTGGGCATATTCCAGATTTCACACTATACTCGAACATAATGGAATAAACATGACCAACCGCGGCCATATTGAATTATTCATCCGGCAAATTGTAATATAATACGGATTACACTGAAATTTGTCGTCTTAAGTATGCGCACACGCATCCTTTGTGCACAGAATATACAGAATGTTCATTTCATTCGATACGCTGAAACAGACTTCTACATGTTTGTGTTATGAAATTGTATATACTTCATAACTTAGTAGATATATTCTGGGTAAAAATATATAAATTCTAAATTATCTACACTCTAAATTTAAAAAATTTTCGTTAAAAAATCTAAAACTATACAAAATCATCTATCAATTTGTAGCGAACAAACTCAAAAATAACTGGACCGATTTCAAACATTCTTTCACCATACGAATGCTACATTGATATAGATTATATAAAAAATACAAATCGTTACTATAACTTCAATAATGTAACTTGTTATAACTGCTACTGAAGTCAAGTTGGATAAAACATTGCGTATTGTAACATGGCGCTGGAATCGGGTACTAGATTTTTATTTTTTCAGGGCAAGACAACTTCTGCCTGAACGTTAGTTATTTAAAAATAGATAAACATTATTATGATTTAGTTACTTTTTGTATTTCTAGTAAATATTTTAAAAAGCTGTCAATCGTAAGACTGCATTATTAAAAAATTGTATCTGAGTGTGAAGGTCACGCGAGTTCAGTGCTTTTACCTATCCCAAAAGAGCCCAAAGTGCCTATAGTTTTCATTTCAATTGTCGTTAATCATATCTTATTACTATTATTATTATTAAAGAGTATATTTTAAAATTAGGTTAATCTTTATTGTGATCACATAATCTAATCGATTTTCCAGGCTTTTTCAAATTTTAATACAAAGCTAATATCACCCCACGAAAGTATCAGTTTGATTCGCTTGTACAAGGCGAACTAGCAGATTCCACACATCGATAATTTCGATGCGCATTTTCTAATTTTCCTACGTCAATAAATACCCGATGTATGAAGACAATATGTACATTCGGACCTACGTCATTTAAAACTCAATTCACTACGACTTAAGATTAATTCAAAAAAAAAATTGAATACAGAAAGTAATATTGTTTGGTGTTTACTTCTTGTATAAAACCTACTAACGTTTGAGGCTTCTGTTTTTATTATGTGTTTTACGATTCGGTTTAAATGAAAACTTTGCACTTGTTATCCATGGAATCGGATTAAAATGTTCGTAACTTAACTATAACTTATTGTGGCCTCTGTTGAAGTTACTATGGGAAATTTACTAACTAGATGCTATAGTGTTTTACAACTATGCGCATATTGTTAAAGCCTTAGGCATGAAGTTTGTTCTTTTAATTATCAACAACTAACTGGGATTAAGTTGGAAATATATATGACTGAGAATTCGGTATATAATGAATTATAATATGATTAACGAATAACAAATGAAAAAATTGAACTATTGTCATTTTTGATTCATTTGTTGTAATTATAAATTTTATTTATGTCATTGCAAAATCCGCTCTAAATTATATTTTATACAGTACACTAGCAGCCACCCGTAGCTTTGTCTCGTCGGCGATTTGTGCTTTATCACTTCTACCTTCAGTCCGCGCACCCGGCTGTGACGCGTATTCACCTCGCTCCACACTCCACCCCACTGCAGCTGGGTGTCATGACATACTTCTCAGCGGCGGCGTTTCTTTTGCAATATATCCCTCGATAATATCATTGTTTTTCTCGTTTAAAGATTTCTGTCCTTTTCTGTACCTTGACAATCATGCAAAAGGAGACGGGCTCTACCTGAATTAGTATCTTCTTGGTAAGCTTGCTCCATCTTAGACCATATCATCGCTCCACATCGGGCGAGATCATGGTCAAACGCAGGGACGTAACAACCTTCGTATCAGCCGTATCAATGATACGGGGCCCCGGGCTACAAGTTTCACTTTAAAAATATCAACATAATAAAAATAAATTTTAAAATCACTCTCATTTTTTCACAGTCTGAGCCTAACAGTGCATGATAGCGTATCAGTCACCTTTCATGATGATCGATCCGAATGATGGAATAATTTGCCGGAGTCTGTTTTCCTGACAAATACAATCTTGAAGTCTTCAAGAAAGGGCGCGTTCCCACTTTGTCGTGACGACAGATAATCTTGTAGGTTTAAGTGTCGTGGGTTATATGTTTAAATGGAGGTGTTCACATATAGAACGACACGACTTACTGTCGTCTACGACATTTTTTGGAGTGACGACAGATTGTCATGACAGTGGGAACCGCTAGGACGACAGTCGTAAAACGATAAAAAATCGTTTGGCTAAATCGTGACGGCCAATCTATCGTAGCCACGATAAAAATATCGTCTCGTCATTTAGACGTGTTTTCCCTTCCCCTTCGCTAATGATGTGTAAACGACAAAGCGACTGACTGCCTTGGAACGCTAAAATGTCGTCGCGATCCAATGGGAACAGCTAGATACGGTCTCTAAACGATAAAAAAATTTGACGACAAACAATCGTTATAATGGAAATAGCTAGAGAAGACAGACGTCCAACGATAAATTAATCGTTACGACATAGTGGGAACGCGCCCTAACGAGTGAAAAGATATCTTCTAGGTAAGCGTGCTTCATCCTAGACTGCGTCATCACCCAACATCAGGTGAGACAGTGGTCAAACGCAAACCTATACATCCATATAAAATAAGATCAAATGGTTGAGACGTATTAGTGTGACAAACAAACACACATTCGCACTTATAATATTAAATTAGGATTCAAATGATTAACCAGCATGTATTTTTTCCTACAAATGACCACCCAATGATACCGTTGGTAGCTTGAAGTGTGTTTTTATTTCTAGTCACGTAGAATATTTCTCGATTATTTTATACTCCTTTCATATACTTCAATTATCATATCGTATTGACGCTTGTATCACGTGCTGTATAACTGTGATTCGGGAATGATATTTCAAAGGCGATTTCACACTAATACAATGGAGAAATAATCCTAACCCCACATCTTTACTAATATTATAAATATGAAAGATTTGTATTTTTGTTATTGGGTGTTTCTCTTACGGATATAATTATTCTAGCAACAAACACACGAGTCATGGATACGGTGGGAAACCAAAAGCAGTGCCTAATGCCGCCTGCTAGTGTGCGTGTATGACTCTTGTACCTCCTCCTCCACACTTGTCCTTTGTGTTACCTCCTCCTCTAAGGGAAGAGGCCTAACTCTACCCACTAACCTACCTGCGTCCCGTCGAGAGATTGCACATAGTGAGAGAGTCACAGATTATACGACAAGGTTAGTCCACTGTCACGCCCTAAGCCCAGGGAAGCAAGGCCGTACCACTACTTATAATAGAGGTGATTCCACTGATAGCCCCGTGAACAATGGTCCTCTACCACATTCCATCCTGTGGCCTTATGCCAGGGCTTTTTTTTATTAACTCAGGGGGAATGTCTTTTCATGTCACACACACACGGGTATGCATACAGGGGAAGACCAAAAGTGCCGCCTAGTGCCGCGCGCTTCGTGTGCGTGTGGGTCTCGTGCACCAAACGGAAAAGAGGGAGGCCGAACAAACTACCCACTAAACCTACCTGGGTCCCTATGAGAGCATATATATCTAGAATGCCGGGGATGTATAACGTAGTTAAACTCTTCCGACATCCCAGTGCACCGATTTGGTACTAAGCTAAGGGAAGCAAGGTCGTACCACTACGTTACAATAGAGGTGATTCCACTGTTACCTCCGCAACCAATGTTTAGTGTGCACCCACCCTAATCGCGTTTCAATGGCGCCAACGAACGGCGCCCGTAGCCATACTCTTGCGCATACAAAATTAAACTAATAAGCCATATTAATAAAAGAAGATGCACTTTGAATTGATAACGAAGTGAACAGTGAATATTGAACATTTGGGAATGTTACGCCTATGCATTTGTCAACCACAATTAACTGAATTCAAATATGAATACTATAATTCCATGAAATATTCGTTATATTAATGTGTTTACATTAAAGCATTATTTTTGAAGTATGTGACTATATGATGGTGTAGCTAACGAAAGATGGGAGAGAGAACTTTTTCTGACATTGCAGAAATATGTAACTGATATTCTCAAGACTATAATTATAATAAAATGAAATAGAATATTATATATATCATAAATTGTCACATACATATAATTAAAGATTACAATATAGGCGCTTTATAATGTTGCCTGGCCATTATATAATGCTAGTGGTCGCCCGTGGTCGAAATTCGAACATAATAATTAATTTAAATTATAAGTTTGAACATTATTACGGTTCTGTTGTCAAAGTCTATACTTCTATAATCATAGATTTAGCCAAGGCTACACTGTTAATTTGACTATAACAATAAATAAAAGAGTATATATGCGTATGAGTGTCAAATACATGGTAGTGTGTGTAATGTTTTTTTATTGATTTAATATATTTTTTATGCATAATTTAAAAAATATATTAGAATTCTGCACTCCTTCTTTATATGAACTATATGTGTACGAAATTTCATACTCCTCCGACCGCGCAATTTTCGTAAATAGGGGTACAAAATTTTGCTGTTGCTTTGTTTTTGCTTCACGTATTAATATATAGATTATTGTTCTCATAACATTAAATTTACATGTACAATCATTATACGTTCACTATAAGGCCATAAAGATAATACCTACACAATACAGAAGTGATGTTCTGATCAATTTAAGACATATTAGTGTTGGTTCTATCTATCTATAATATAAGCAATTAATCTGTAGAGATAAAACCGGGGCCAAATTCGGTTCAACGGGTTCTGAAAAAACTATTTTTGGAATGTATGGTATCTGTCAGAGCATCACATGGAAATTACTGAATGGATTTAAGTGAAATTTGACACAGCTAGTTTATACTCCGGAGCAATACTCAGGATATCCCGATCAATTACATCGTTTGCTAATATTAAAAAAGGGAGGAGGCCTGGGTCCCGAGTTTGTAACTCAAAACTTTTGTGGTTTTGGTAGTCTGTAAACCATCTTGAAACAATCTTGATTTAACCGAGTATAATTTAAAATATTTTTTAAAGACTACGGATATTATTTTGACTACCATCGACATTCGATTGAATGTTGACTCGCACTGGTATGGCTTTTTGTGAATGTTACAAACTTGAAGCCCTAGGCTCAGGTATGTATAATTATCACGATTATATGAATGAATGAATGAATGAATGAAAACACTTTATTGTTCACCAATAATTAAAACTATGTTCTTAAAACTAAGTACAATATACATGTTGAACAAAGGGCGGCCTTATCGCTTAAAGCGATCTCTTCCAGGCAACTCCCTAAACTAAGGAAAACATTAAGACAACAGTGGCGGTGAAAACAATAAATAATAAGAAACATACCAAGAGTAAGTAAATAAATAAATAATAATATACTTTATATACTATACAAAAATAAGACATATCATACTATATATAAGATCAGCAGCATGTAGTATATGCCGACGTTCTGAATCTCTTTCAAAAGACACTACACTTGCGATTTATTTAAGATCAGTGGTCCCGGCAGACGTTGTCCTGCCTTGACAAAATATGCCTAGCCTATGTTACTCAGGCATAATGTACCATTCTAATGGTGAAACAATTTTTTAAATTGGTCCAGTAGTTTTTGAGATTAGTCGTTACAAACACACAAAAATACAATTCTTTCCTCATTGTAATATTATTTATTATTAGTGTTAGTACAGATATTTCTCGCTCAGACTATATTCAGTTCACAGTTTACAATACAAAAACAGACAAGTATTATTCAATATATAAAGGGCCTTATAGGCACTGCCTACGTGGAATAGTATCGGGTTACGCGTCAATATTTTAGACCGCCATTCCCGAGCCCGAGCTACAAACTCACAATGTTGTTTGTTCCTTTGATACCAAATGTGTATTGAGGGTGAAAACCTATTTGTTTTAAGTTACGTTTTGTGATCTATTCAACATCATAGCCGTTTTACATTCTTGTCTGGGAAAATATAAAAATCTATATATATACTTACTTCTTTATAAAAAAAATATATTCTACATCTGTCTGTATATCCGCTAACTGCTCCTAAACCACACAACGGATTATAAAGCGTTTTTCACCATTAGTAGATAATGTTTGCGTATTCTACCGACTGTGTCACGGGGAATGTTCCGAAGAACTGTTTAGAAAGGTGCCTTCGTCCTCTTTCTACCATCGCACCGCTCGCCATTGGTTGGGGGTTCACCCCCACTTCCTTGAGCCGCTTCGCTTATGTACGCAACGGTTCTGTAGAACGTTTCTCTAGCGTACCGTGTAGATTTGGAATGAGCTCTCAGCTGAGGTTTTCCCACAGCGCTACGATATGGAGTTTTTCAAGAAGAGTGTAATACAATTTCTCCGAGGCCGACAGCGCGTTTGTGACATCTCTGATGTTGCAAACGTCCGTAGGCGACGGTAACCGCTTTCCACCAGGTGGGCCGTTAGCCTGTTTGCTGTACTCCATGTATAAAAATAAATGTTTCACAGGTTTCTATACATATAATAAAGACAAGTGAAAGTAATGAAAGAGCCGCATCCAAGTAGTCAAAGAGGCGCGGTTTGTCGACCACTGTTATAGGGGCTTGTGCAAGGCGGGTTCACAAGTTTGATACATCTCTTATCTCTATATGCAGGTTCTATCACAATCTTTTCTTTTTCCGTTATCACGTGGTAATTGAAACAATACGCATATTAGGTCAAACACTGCCTAAGCGGTTAAACTCTAGCGTAAGGTTTTTAACCCTTCGGTACATGTATAGCGCTTATATAATTAAAAAATATATATGCTTATTAGCTAGTACCCCTGGCTTCGCTCGCGTAGATTATAAATTGTCATAATTTGAGTACTCAAAAAAAGTTCAAAAGTAGCACCTTTTTTTTCAAGCTCAAAAGTGGCACATTAGGAGTGCAATTTCCAAAAACGCCTTTTACGTGTCCATTTATTTCTAACTAGCAGCAGGTACTTACATAAAATGTCGTGCTTCTGGCTTAGAAAATTACAGAATTTCATCCCCATCCCCCTTTTCAGCCCCTTTAGGGGTTAAAAAATGTTCTCTAGTGGAACTTACTTTGAATACAAACTGTTGAATTTGAATACTCTGAAGAAAAATCCTACGTACCTACTTTAATGTGTCAACCTTCTTTGCTCTATGGCAGTAAAATAATTGTAGCTGTACTAAAGTAATTCACGCACTACGTTTTAGTACAGAAACATAAGGCTATTGTCACCCACGCTGTTGTTTGTTCATAGTTTTAAGATCCGAATAAAGGTTAGGTTTAAAAGGATCGTCAGTAAGACAAGCAGAATGTATAGTATGCGTGGGTACAAACAAGTAATGCAACTCCTTAAATTTATGTAAGCTTGGTGTGTGGTTCTGATACATTTCTGTATAGGCTTTGATATTTGTTCAGGAAACTTGCAGATTTGCTTGTTTCAAATTGGACCGAACCGCAAATAATATTATTAAATAATGAGTCATCGATACCAAACTGGTATTGATACCTATTGTTACGAGTTGCAGGACTCGAATTAAAATGCCGTTGGAATTATTATAGAGTTTATTAGAACTATACAAACACGTATAACACGGGCACAAATATAACTGAATACAACCAGTCCTAACGTAAAGCACAATTAAATAACATACGCAAAGTAGGTACGTCACTAAATAGATTACCGAATGAACACAAGTGTTGCTCCGCTTGTAGTTATCGCTCGACTGCTGATCTCTCCATTGGAGCATTGCTTTATACTGCACAAATACAATTTGTCTCTCGGCCGCGTGGACTGAATTTCTTAGAATCACATCTGGCTAATGACTACCATAAAAATATATGTTATTGTTGGCGGCAATTAACACATCTCCTCCCTCCTTAACACATCCCCTATCTCGCCTATAGACAACATATCTATTGTCAAAGAGTTCATATAATATAGTATCATTAAGCCATGTTTCACTTAAGACTACAATGTCATAGTTATTACTTGCAACATTACAGTAGAATGTGTGAGCTTTAGTCCTGAGCCGTCTAGTGTTCTGATAATATAATTTTAATGTAAAGAATTTTCTTTTTTTATTAAAGTATTAATCATTAGTTGTTGAGTATAGAGAAAGACAAAAGAAGAAGTCGGCACTAAAGCTCAAACCATTTTAGCAATACTGTCAGAGTTTTTAATGTAGATGTACTTCGATTCTTCGTTTTTTCTGGTAAAGATCTTTCCCTTTCTAACCCATACGAATCTGTAATTCTTAGCCTTGGCTTGATGTCTAATGGTTGCGTGCATGGAGATCCTTATTTGCTGGTGATAGGTGTTCCATGACGAAAATACGTTCCTTCTTTGCTGCAAGTCCGAATTGGGAACTATCCAGTCCATTTTCCTTATGGGATTTGTTGTATCCGATAAATTATTATAAATTATAAATAAATAATAAAATAATAAATCGGCAGACAAACATACAGTGTATGTGACACTGTATATTCCCAAATTAATCAAGTTACGCTTGTGTTATTATACCACGGACCACTATGGGGCCGATCCAAGACACCCAGACTATAGTAAATAACGGCGAAAATTCCATTCCGAAATTTACCATATCGGGAATCGAACTCGGAGTCTCTGCGTTGCAGTGAGGAAAGCCGGCAAAGGCTTAGCCCGCTCAACCACAGAGGCTGTCAAATATAGTGTTACGAGATACAGGACTCGAATTAAAATGCCGTTGGAATTACTATAGAATTTATTAGAACTATACAAACACGTATAACATAGGTACAAATATAACTAGACACTACCAGTACAAACTGCACGATTCAATAACACGCGCAAAGTCCGTCACTATATCACTCGTCGAAATGTAAGTCTTGCTCGTATCGTAATCCTCGCTTGACTGCCCTACCCCTCCGTTCGGGCATTGTTTTATAGTAAACTGTACAAGACAACAATCGACTGCGTGTACAGAGTTTTCCAAGAAAACGTAATCTGAACACCTGGTTAATTATTGCTGCGAACGGCCATAAACGAAAACAATAACAATAGGCTATTGTCTAATTGCAAATTTTAAACACAAAGTAAACAAGAGAAGTCCAAATGTGGGAAGGGTAATAATAAACCAGGTGCGCATTTCTTTGTCGGTATGTAACAATAGTATAATGTACTCCATATACGATTATATTAATTGTATTATCCATCTCAACTCAGGAATTCAAAAATGAGTCATTAGTATAAAATGCTGAGCGATTTTTTTCAAATTGGTTGAACAGTTACACTGTTCAAAGAAAATCGCTTGAAAGGCGCCGAAATGAAATGTCAATATTCAATGATAATGCATTTTTCAATTATTTGCTTACATGAATCACTTTGGTTGTTTCATCCAAAATGAAAGGCAGATTGGAACGTGTAATATCTGTTCTAGTCCATATCAAAGATGAATGATTCATTCGTATAACTCTGCTGACTTTTGGCGGTTAATAAATAATATGATTTTACCGTTACACTAGTGCGAACGATGCTTATCTTTACATTACAAATAAAATGTAATTACTTTCTGCTTGGAAGTGTTTCTTGTTACTTATTTTTCTTCATTCTGAATAGTATTCAAATTTTATCGTTTTTTATTTTAGTGTTTATATTTGTTAGGGTTTTTTATCTGTATGTATTAGTTTAAATTTGTATGTATAATTTATTTTAAGACTAACATTTTAATTAGGTTTGGATATTTGTAATCATTATATTAATATGTGAAGCAAAAACTTTGTACTCTTTTTATGCAAATTGCGCGGACGGAGAAGTATGAAACTTCGCACACTTATAGTTTATATAGAGAAGGAGTGCAGAATGCTAATATTTTTTTAAATTATGCATAAAAATACATTAAATCAATAAAAAACATTACACACACTACCGTGTAGTGTTTGTTTTGACACACACGCATATATTATACTCTTTACTTTATTGTTAAAGTCAAATTAACAGTGTACAGCCTTGGCGAAATCAGTGATTATAGAAGTATATATAGTCTTTGATAACAGAAACTTAATAATGTTAAAACATAATGTAAATTAATTATTAGGGTCTAATTTTGACCACAGGCGACGTTAATTCAAATAATGAAGGTAGGGTCAGAACAATAAGCAGAAAAATAATAATAATACTATGTGGCGATAGCATGTCAACATTTTAAAATAAATACAAGAATGATATTTAAAAGTAGTCTGCCAAAAAGTCTCTAATGGAATAAAAATAAGCTTTTTTCAGTAGTGTTTGGACTTAATACAGTTGCATCAGAGAGCGACAACTTTGATGCGGTGCTCTCATGGTTAATTCCACCTTTGCTTCGCTAGATGACGTTACGAGTACTTATCATTAGGTACTTCAAGTAAGAATTAAATTCGACGCCTAAGAATTTTAAAATACCACTTCATGAAATACATGTTTCTATTCTCAGTATTTTCTTAAGTTTTCTCTAAATGAAAATCAACTAATAATACTACGCTTAAAATCGTTAAAACATAGCGTTATAAGTTATATCTATCCTTTTTCAACACGCGCAAAGCCTCGGGCAGAAGTTAGTTAGTTTATATTGATTAACCGACTTCGAAAAAAGGAGGAGGTTCTCAATTCGTCGGGATCTTTTTTTTTTTTTTGGTTGCTTTTTTTTATGTATGTTCGCCGATTACTCCGTCATTTATGATCCGATTTACGTGATTCTTTTTTTTTTCGACGCGGAATAGCTTCCAATTGGTCCCCTAAAAATTTTACATAGTTTGGCCCAGTAGTTTTCATTTTATGAACATTTTTCATGGAAATAATTTTTACTCCGTTCCATATGTACACCGATTACTCTGAGATTTATGATTCGATTTACGTGATTCTTTTTTTGTTCGACGCGGAATAGCTGCCATGTGGTCCCCTAAAAATTTGACATAGTTTGGCCCAGTAGTTTTCATTTTACGAACATTTTTTTGTTCCCGGTTCTTGGGACCTATATTTTTTTAGAAGCGCGGCACCATTCGTAGGTCCACCCATACATAGCTAGACACTAAAAAGTAACAAATAAAATTTTAAAACTTCGTTTAAAAAAACCGACTTCAAAAACTAAAATGTATAAAATAACTTATTTCTTAAGCTATTATTATTAATATATATTATCTAAAACATCTTGAAGCCGGTGCAAAGTAAAACATAAAAATTACTATATTTTGAAAATTACTAAGCACCTACTTTAAGATGTTTTAGATACTATATATTAATAATAATAGCTTAAGAAATAAGTTATTTTATACATTTTAGTTTTTCATGAGAACGAAAGTGACTAAATATAATTCAAATAACATTTTATAATACTAAACGTAAATTATGATAATATACGTAAATTAAAATTAAATATTATATGAAAAATTGCAAATGATGTACGGATGCTAAATCATCGTCCGTGAAATTAATAAAAAATAGCATTAAAATCCAATTATTCGTGTATTTCGAAACACTTAAATGTTTTTAATTATTTATTTAATGAATTTCATTTAAATTAATTCAAATTGTGCCTTTTAATTAATATTAATTGACAATAGATTATTCTTGAAAAACTGTTGTACAGTTTTTGATATTCGGTAGCTTCTTTGTTTACTATTGTATATAAGTTGTACTTCAATGTTTTTTTTTTAAATTAATTGCCGCATTTAAAGTTGCTTAAATGCCCACTAATCTGAAAACGTAACAAAGTCGTAGAACTAATTTTCTTTGAGCTCTCTAAGTGTGACAATAAATTGCGCATCAAAAGCTGTTTTTTCTTAGAGATTTGTTTGGTAAAAATATTATCCAATTGTATATTTAAATGTTTAATATAAAACGTTTCCTTAAGTTGACCAAAATATTTAAAACTTATTAAATAGTGTAATTGATTACAAAAATCTTGTGTGCATTGTACCATAGTTAGCTTCCAAGGAAAAATAATGTATAAAGATATACACGTTGTACTGAAATTATTTATTTTTATAGACTAATTACTGCGCTCAGATAATGATCTACTACTATTCTTAAATAGTAACGAAAGGCTTAGATTTTTTAATCTTAAAACTTAGGTTTTATTTTTCGTATGAGTAGATAGATACCTTAATAGAAAAAGAAAGTTGTAGAGCTAATTTTCTTCAAGCTCTCTGAGTGTGTCACTAAATTCCATATAATAATTATCCATCCATTCATCAAATAAATTATTACATGTAAAAGACTGCTTAGTGGACTATAATACAGGTAGGAACAAACACTAGGAAGGAATATAATTAAGATTGCAAAATTTACCTTTAATGGGCTGGCTGGGGATAATTATGTTTTCCTTATTGATTGCAACTTAGTTACTAATAGTATATACAGTATTTTCTTAAGTTTTCGCGACTAAATGAAATGAAATGAATGAAATGAAATATTTATTCTTGCATAAATGTAGTTTTACAGATGGTATTTCTATGAATACATGGTTCAGTACATTTTACCAGTTTCATTGGTGTGCAAGTAAGCAGGATCTTAATCGTCATTATTTAATTAGTTATTTATTTTGTTAAGTACCTTTTGTCCAACTAGTGTACTTAATTTTTAGAGGTAGGCATGTTGCTGAAGAGTTCCTTGCGCCGCTTCTTCTCTTCAAACCACAACATGTTGCGGAGCGATGGTAAAATAGATTAGGCTCCCATGTAGTAAATAACAACCATAAACAAAAAATAAAGAATAAATTTAATTAAGAAAAAAAAGTAAGTTTGAGGTAGGTAAGAACTTTACCATTACTCATTAACACTTGACAGCTTTGTCTTCCGTCATCACTGCTATTGAAAAGTGGCCGAAACATCTAAATCCAAATCAAATAAATAAAGTGCAGTGCTGAAAACCGTTAAAACTGTGAGTATATTTTTTTAATATTACAAAATAGTAAATTATGAGGAGGCCTTACTTAACAACGCTGGGGGCTAAGAAGACGAGCTTAATAAATAAGAAAGCTTTTCGTTGTTACAAGACATATTTCCAAGTGTCACTGATGGTACAAACAACTTACAAATTCAGCAACGCATACCAAAATATTACATTCAAATTTAATACATATGTAGAAAGTTCACTGAAACGTCACTGTCATACTGTCAAGAGTGATATGTTGTCAACGTCTCTCTCGCGGAGCGTCGTGGCTAAGGAAGCGAGTTCACAGAAGTTACAATTGGAAAGAAAACGGACCAAAATTTTTTTTGTGCTGCAATTGCCAATAACCCACGTACCTGACATTCTCTGTTACTGTGACATTGGCCGAATCAGCGCCCGTAGCGCTAGAGCCAAATCGCCGAAAATATAATAGAATAGGAAGCGAGGTGGCCGTAGGAAGGATGAAATAACCTTTTCTAGAGAATGGTTGCCAGCGCACCAAGTCAATCCACCAATCAATGTGAATTATAACGTGATCAGTGTTAATATCACGAGAGATGATTGTAATTTAAGCAATAGAACATTACATTGGTAAAGATCACAAAAGATGTTAATTTCATAAATATACCCACATACATCATGTCATGATGGATAGCTAAGTCGTGGTAGCGTAACGACTAGCGCACGCGTCCCAAACTCACAGGGCGCGGGTTCGATCCCGGCCGGAACGCATGCACCACTTAGTCAGTTTTCTGATCTAATGTGCATATTGTTACAATTACCACGTGCTTACAACGGTGAAGGAAAACATCGTGATGCAACCTGCACATCGAGATAACCGATGTGTCAAACCTGCCAAGTCGCCTTGGACAAGCGTGTCGGGTATACTGTCCGTTCGCCCTATAATGGGAGGCCCGAGCCCAGCGGTGGGACATTTGTGGGCTGATATTATTATTTATTAAATCATATTACGCCATGATGAATTCTGATGAATAAAGCTTTCCTGGGCTTATACGGTTCCGACGAGCTTCTACAAAGGTACAAATGCGATGGGCGGACAGAACATGCGGGCGTTTAACCGAACAAATATTGTTTGTCGTAATGAGGAGGCGATAGGAGGTGTAACGGGCGCGCGGGCCGACGCTCAACATACGCACAAAAAACGCGCGTAGGCCCATTCTTCACGGCCACATCCAAATTAATGGTGATATCTGATCAATTGAAATTAAACGACTCGACACGCCCAAGGACGGAAAGGGTGGCGCTGTGTGCAGTTCGTGAATTTCTTGGGCTCATATGTAACTGTATTTTTTTATAGCGTGTCGTCTTCAGCATCGCTGGTGGTTGTCTTGTAGAATGACATGTTAGTATTGTGGCGGATAGAGACAGGTGCAATTCAGCAAAACTGTAATGTGCGACTGTTCACGGTACTGTCGTTAGTCGTCTTGCATCAACTTTCAGAGTTGGTTCTGTATTAAATTCAAAAGTTTTTATTCAAAATAAGTACCACTGGAGAACACTTTTTGAAAGTCATGCATATAAGTTAACATTTACTTTTACTTCCTATTCTATGTACACCGCTTCGGAGCGTTTAATTATTTAATTAAAGAAACTCCCCAGCAACATGTCTAGCTAAAAATTGATTTTGTTTATATTTCTTATTCTAATATTTTATTAAGTTTTCGCGACTTGTATACACATTAAAACTACGTTTTAATGGTTTTAAGCGCGGTAATTTATTTGATTTTTGTTATCCCGACGTTTCGGACACTTTTCAGTGCCCGTGATCACGGAAGACAAAGATGTCAAGCGTCAATGAGTATTGTTAAATATCTTTGACAAAATGTAGTTTATTTCTCATTCTATTTATATCTCAAGTTCTTTATATATTAGTATCGTGTAATAACGTTATAATTTAAAGTAATTTAATTTACTAAGAACTTTATTTAATTTTATCTCCATCTGCGAATTAGTGGAGTCAGAACAGACCAACCATAAATAGTACCTCGATAGTATTCTGAATCTAATTCAACTAACGATCACTGTAAATAATTATATAAAACACTAGCTGTACCGGCAGATATCGTCCTGCCCGAACAAATAGGGGTTGATCGTAGAGGGTTGAAAATTTAGGGTTGTATGTATTTTTAATGCTGTATCATAAAAAAATAAAAAATGTATCTAAAAATAAAAATAAAAATTTAGGTGTGGACTACCCTTAACATTTAGGGGGATGAAAAATAGATGTACGATTCTCAAACCTACATAATATGCACACAAAATTTCATGAGAATCGGTCAAGCCGTTTCGGAGGAGTTTAACTACAAACACCGCGACATGAGAATTTTATATATTAGATGTACATTTTCCCTAACTTACGATAGAATAATTTACAACGTGATAATTCTTCCACCGACATATTCAAATTACTATATAACCATAAAAGTGTCTTCGCCTAACTTAAATCATGTTTAAAAAGTTTATTTAGGTTTTATGTACTTGAAACAAACTCAAATTAATTGCAATTAAAATAATAACTGTAATGACAACAACGATAAAATAATGAAAATTATAATAACAATAATGAGAATAACAATAATAACGCGAGTAGCAATAATAATAACAGTAATATTTTTAATAATTATGTAACGATATATGTAGATAGATATAGCGTTGATCTAATAGATCGACATTTTTGCTGAGCTTGATCCAACTTTTAGGATTTAATATGTATATCTCCTGATACTTTGTGGTTGTGTTGTGTTATTTTTAATATGCTTTGTTTATTACTTTTAATGTGTTTAGTTTACTTGTTTATGTCCTAAAAATAAAACTGTTTCCTTTCTTTCTTTCTTTATTTGTTCACGTAGCATATCCTCCGTCTATACTTTTATTAATGCGTGTGAGGGCATTACATGTAATGGTAATTGAACGATTGAGTGTCGTAGCCTCAAGAACTGGCCACCCACCGCCCTCCGTTCTTCGATTAAATCATGATTCTTATTGTATTAGTTTATTTACATAAATACTTTATGATATCCCCTTGTCATACAATATTTATATTAATACGTGTTTCAATAATCGATTGTTCGAAATGCACTTTTTTATGGAGAAAACAATGGGGTGCACCGTGGTTTGTTTTTATAATGGTCTCTACGCTTGTAAAATGACATTTGACTCTAAGCGGACTTTTGTGGTAAATAGGTAAAATTGAATCCTCTCGTCTCGTGTTTAGTGCTTTTGAGAATATATGGCTGGATATATATATAAATAAATACATATTTACACGACGAATTGAGCCTCCTTATTTTTTTAGTCAGTTATTGGTATAGGGTTTACGGGACAAAATAGTATGGGGGCCATTGACCTAAAGTGTCCTAAGGTGCTTAGGTGGCCTCTAGTCGTTGGTGAAAACAAAATGGCTGCTAAGTGTCACCTAACAATGACCGGAGTCTGTATCTTACTATCCTTACACTTGCCCTACCATGGGTTGAATTTGGACATTACTTGTATGCAGCTTACCTATGTCAAATTTTAACCGATAGTAAGGCAAATGAACGGTCTCCGAAATAAAGAAACTGGTCCTAGACCTGCTTAGTTGGGCCTTATCTTCTGTGGGTAGTTGGTGAAAATGGGCATAAGTACAGCTGATTTGGTTCAATGACATGACGCAGCACAGCGAATGCACCGATTTAGGAGATTCTTAGAAACCAAACGTCAGAAAAATACCTGTTACAACATACTGCGAAAAAAGACTATCGAGTTAAGTCACACGAGATTCCTAGTGATAATAAACTTCTAATGATGTGTTTATATATTCGACGTCTTCTACGGTTAAGTGGGCTCAGCATTTGCCGGCTTTATTGCAATGCAAAGACTCTAGCAGCGGCGTAGCTACCGCCGTATCAGCCATATCAATGATACGGGGAAAATGTGTGAGCATAAATTCTTAAAATCTTATCTACAATCTTTTATAGATTAATACCATTGTTGAGAATAACTACTAGGCCAACAGAAACGACTACCAGACTTGTGATTTATGTCTCTAGAGACAGAAAATCTAGAAAAACTGAAATCGTCCTCAGGTATGGATGATTTGATAAATAAGTTTGACGAAATAAAGCGAGAAAAGTGCATCTGTTATTTGAATTGTTTGTCTAACTTAGCTCCTAGAAGCATTAAGTATAAGTAATAACTTTATTCAATTTATAATTATTTTAATTCAATTCGACCATTTTTTGTTTATTTTGTAAACAATCCCCTTCCCTTCGGCCATCCAATACATTTTGATACAGGGCCCTTCTAAGGCAAGCTACGCCACTGGACTCTAGGTTCGATTCCTGGCATATAAAATTTCTTAAACGATCTTTCCGTTATATACTATAGTCTAAGCGCCTGGGATCAGCCCCAGAGTGGTCCGTTGTATAACACAAGTGTAACTTGTTAGTTGTAGTGTACTTAGTTTATGCATGTAATGCGCGTCTCTGCCGAATTATTATTAAAACAAAAACAAAATATTGAAGTATACTATTAAGTTACTGGATTATATCTCATACACCAGCTTCTGCCCGTGACTTCTTCCGCGTGGAATAGTTTAAAAAAAGTAAATAAAAAAGCCCGATTTTGAAACATTGTTCATTGGTGCTCCGCTCCTATTGGTATTAGCGTGATGATATTATATATAAATGGGCTATCTAACACTAAAAGAATTTGCAAATCAGACCAGTAGTTTCTGAGATTAGCGCGTTCAAGCAAACAAACAAACAAACTCTTCAGCTTTATGTATTAGTATAAGATTTCATTATTAGAATGAAAGTTCGTTACAAATTGACGATTTAATTTCGGCCTAAACGACTATAACGCTTATAGGAGAGAATTTACAAGTCGAAATTTTACGTCTCATATATGATGTGCTTATGTGTAATTTTGTTTATCGCTGCTTGAAAATTGAATTCTAATGGCATAATATATCATTATATAAAGTGTCTTTATTCATGATAGGCTAAAAGCAAAACAGCCCCTGTATAAAATTCAAATTTTAAAATATATACAGATCAGGCAATTTTTGACAGTATAAATTCAGAATTGTATTTCAAAACGTATTAAAAAATATCATTCATTTAAATTAACTTCTCTCATATTCTCTAACTTTCAAGATATATAATTTTCATTTTAATTTGGAAATAAATGATCTAACTGGCGGGTTTGCTTTTAGTTCCCCCAATTCTCCCATGACATTTGAAGTGCGTATGATGACGTAGTAAGTAAAGCAAGTAAGGCTGGGTGGGTGCAGCGTTAGAAAATCAAAGCAAAGTGTTATAATTTCAATTCATTTATTTTTAACTATAGATTATACACCTACTTTAAAAGATTTCTCAGTCAAATAAATACAAGGTGTTCTTTTTAATTTAAAATTAAATATTTTATCACTAAAAATTGTACAACGAGTAAGCTATTTACATTATATCACAAGTAATAATATATTTAGTAAAACGACCGTACCTATATAATTAGTAGGTAAATACATATCACTTCTACTTACAGTCTGTCCGATCCTTATGGAATCAACGAATAACAATTCACAAACCGAATAACGTATACTTGATCACCTTTAAGTCTATTATTTCCGGCACATTCTCATAGGACACACATTACCTCTTATATCTATTATGAATAACATTGAGGATCTACTCTGAGACAACATTGAATCTCACTCACGCACTATACGAGTCTTTAGGCCGTTCACAGTTTCTCGAACGCTCTAGAATTGGTCAACATTTCCCTAGTAAGCCGCCACACTTGCTTCGCAGCGTTGTCAAGGGCCGTCGGTGATTTCCCTTTGAACAAGTCCACATGTGGAAGGAAATAATGCGGACACCTACGGCACTGCAGTGACGATATCAGCTGTAGGAAGATGCCGTTAATTCTGTCCCCAATTGCGGTCTCATCCCATTCGTGCTCCCGTGGGTGCTTCTCGCATTCATACAAAAGAAGCGTCTTCATGTGATAACCCGTTACGGGGTTCCCTGGCAAATCTAAATGTCTGTCTCTAATTGTTTTGAGAATATTTAAACATTTCCGCCGGCAGCCACCCTGCAGCAAACGGTTTTCAGCCTCGAAAAAACTTAACACCCACGCGTCTCCTTCCATTGCCGAGTTCTTGCCTTGTAAGGCGAGACATTCCTTTGAAAGCAAGTCGAAACCCTCAGTTTTAACTTCGGCGACTATGTTTGGATGCGGCCAAGGTATCGCCGGGAGAGGCCAATGCGCCGCCGATCTCGGCCAAAGTCCGGCGCACTTGAACGCTGGCGTGATTTGGACAATATATCGCTCCCGAATCCTCAGCTTCACCTCAGTGGTTTCAGCGATCATTTTGACACAATCTCTGTACGAGCATTTGTCGCAAGCTTGAGCGACTAGAGTTTGGAATCGTGACCGAATTTTCCTCGCTGATAAATAACCGGAGGCAGTGATGAACTCAACCCAGAGGGACATGGAGCGCTTCCTGCCGTCGCTCAATTTCAACACAGCACAACCTGGCAGAGAACCGTCGTCGACAAAATTTAAGACTCCCATTTGATTCAGATAAATGACAATTTCAAACTCATGCGGCGATATCACCTCCAAACCATCGAATCGTCCGTTGTAATCCGTAAGTGATGAAATGAATCTCGGCTCCTGCAGTTCCACTTCCTTGAGTACATCCTGCACTATCCTGCAGACTTCGTGTATGGTTTTAGCGATTTGCGCCTTCCTGTTGGCGACACGCTCGTTGTAATACTTGTTCATCTGGTAGACTAGTTTCGATTGGGCCGCCATCATCTCAGGGGGTACGAGCATGGTGGCGATCAGTTTGCGCCTCTACGCAGAGTGCATGGTATGGCTGCGCGGTGTACGCACGCGCACAGCACGCGGTCCTTTGCCGACTGAGCCATGTCGGATTACCCGGTGACAGAGGCCGGATTACGCCCATGGGTTCACGCTCCAGCGAATGAGGTGTGTCGGCTGTGTCTCGCTCGCACTTATTGTCGCTTTTGGCGGGTGGGAGTGTGGCGACGATATCTGATGACGGTTGCGCTCGAGCGCTCGCTCGCCCGGAGTATTGATCCGTGGGTAGCCCCGCCTCTCCCCGGCCTGTAGGTACGCCGATGGTGTTGGTTTGCCGGCGACTCGAGGTGTAAGTAATTACATGAGCGCGACCATGGGCCGCCTGTTAATTCGGTAGCTATAACAAGTTTGACTCTATTAATGACGGGATATTTTTTGCCCGCCTCGTTGGTATATTAGTGCCCATCTAATTGGGGATTTAATTTTGATTTTGGTTATGCTCTTTATCGTTGTAATTAAATGGACAACATGATTTTTTAACTAATGATGTTGCTGATATGTTTAGGTAATTTAACTTGATTATTAAATTTTAGCGTGTTTTGTAAGGATATTAGATTTCATATTTTTTTATATTGATAGTTTAATTAATCATTTCCTGTTTTTGTAAAAAAACCTCCCTTAGATTAATTTCTTGTAAATGATTATTTTTGTGGGTATTTGAATGTTTGTCATATTTATTATTGATGTAAAGTAGAAAAAGACAAAGATAGAGATTTAATGATTTTGAAATAATTTAATGGGTAGAGTGAATTATTAATAACAAAAGACTCGTGCATGTAAAAGATGTTTCAGAAAAGTTGTCCTCAAATGCTTTTTTAAGATGAGCCAAGTAATATAATTAGTTAAATAGTTTTTTTTAAACACAATTGTTTATATTATATTGTAAATTTTGATATTAGGCCCATGTATAGAAGAACTGATAAAAAAATTGAGGAACATATTTAAGGATTTTTTTCTTTAACATTTGGAAAATTATAAGTATTACATATAAGAACAAATTGAGCAAATATATACGTAGTATGCATCATTGATGCCTACTAAAAAAATCGTCAAGTGCATTTCATTCCACGCATAATGCAGAATTCTTAGCAGTAAACAACGATCATTGTCTTATTGATTTAACTACACAATCCTACGAACCATTTATCGAATGAATAATACTAATACACTATAGGTACCTACATAAAAGTTAAAAATTAATCCAACTTCCCGCTTCGCAACGTGTTATCGTTATTTAAGGAGAAGCGACAAGAAAATATGTGCGCAACTCTTAAAAGTATCCTAGTATTAAATACGCACCAGGACATCACAAACCTGAACTATTGTTATTATCCAATTGATACTGGCTGAAATACATCTTAGCATTGCTCAATAAACATAGCCTTCGAATACCAATCGTCTTCCACATGCCGAGTTAGGTGAGAAATCCAAGTTTAGACATACACCGCTCGTTCTATTTCGGTCCCTGTGGCGATTGATGCGACGGCCGAGCGTGATGGATGGACCGACGCGTCTTGATTTACGTCCAGACAGGCTCTCGCGATTCATGGGCGCCTGGTAACACGGGGGGATAGTTTCGGGACGCTGTAAAGGAAATAAACATAAATAAAACTTACACACGCCGGTTTGTATCTTATTTATATTAATTAACATTGAAATATTTCATCTCTTATGACGGCTGGAGGAAGATGAGCGGTTTGTTATTTCTGATTTGACTATCGTGGTTTGCTTTTATGTTGGAATAGTGAAATTAATATCAGCGAGTATATAGATACGTTGAATTTATCTGTAAATAGCCTTCAGACTAATAAACACTGTTACATTGATTGTTAGTTTAATGTCGATGAATGTCATGCATGTTAAGTAGACTATACTCCAATCCTATCAAGAAAAGAAAAAGTGAAACCATGAATTGCACACAACAAGATAAGTTGTTGTTGCAGTACAAAATTTTAGTATGTCTTGTCATTATTATAACAATAATAATATTCTTCTTTCCTCTTAATGTGTGATTTGTCTTACTGAGCATGCACTATTTGCTAGAACTCCATTAATTCTTCGAAAAGTTATTCTGTAACATACTTCTAAAAACTTAAATAAAAGAACTTGAGATATAAATAGAATAAGAAATATAAAGAAAATAAATTTTTAGCTAGACGTGTTGCTGGGGAGTTTCTTGCCGCTTCTTCTCCTTAACAGCAATAACACGTTGCGAAGCGGTGTACTACATAGAATAGGAAGTAAAATTAAATTTTAACTTGTTTGTATAACCTTCGAAAAGTGTTCTCCAGTGGAACTTATTTTGAATAAAAACCACTAAACGTTTGTTTCTTTCTTAGAAACAAACAAAAAAATAATAATAACATCAATATGATCTTAATACTAAAGAGGATCAAAAGGTTTTACGTTTAATTGTCTCCATACTGTAATACCTAATGTTGATATTAGACGGATCAACCAAATTGAATAAATATGGTTGAAAGGCTGACAGGATACAACGTTATTCATTGGCATTGAATGATTCACGTTTATCTATATAAAGATCATTTTGGTTGTTTCATCGAAATTAAAATACATAATGATCTGTCTAATACAAACTTCAGACAAATTAAATGAAAGACAATTTACAATATCCTACAACGTGGGCTGTGCGCTGCTAATTATCTGTTCACTGTGTGAACTCATAAAAAGGCGGTAGATTCTGATTTATTTAGAAAAGACGCGCTAAAAATAAGGTGAAAATAAATTCCTTTATTACTATAAATAACTATTTTTACCTAAGAAAAAATGAAAAAATCTGGAAAAAGATGGAGGAGGCCTTCACCCGAAGAGAGGTCCAAAATCAAGACTTACCAAAAATTACTAACATAATACTAACTTGAATAACTTCAAATATATACTTAAACACAGAATCATCACAACTAACATCTAACAAACCACTAACAAGCTATATTTATGTTCATGAAAACTTCTTGTGAAAAGATTTTGGAAATAAAGGCTTTATTATTATTAATTTATCTATTTATTAATTATGTCAATATTTCCGTGAAGTCTATCAAATCTAATTTCGTAAAGGACTAAAAATGTATAGAGGCGTTAGATTTAGCGTCGAAAGCGCTAAGTTAGCAACAGTGCAATCATTAACAAGCAGGACTCTAAATTACATCATTGGTACAAAACCACTAAGCTATATTACTAGACCTGCTCTCTTCACTTGTTTACTTTAACAAGTTAGCTTTTACTTATTTAACTAATATCTAAAACCTTATATACCTACGTTCACGATATTGGTTCCAAAATCATATACCTACCTATAGTTTCCTTGAACATTTTAATTCATAACAATAAGAAACTGTCGAAAAAACAACTCTTAAATCGCATTTTTTTTCCCTGGTTTATTATTTACAACCGCCGTCGGCGCGCATGCGCTGCTCTTTCAAGATGGCGTCCGGTAAGCCCCGCCCGCTTCCGCCGGACGTCCGATACAAAGCCAACCCCTATTAACCTACCCCTTTTTGATAAATATCGCTATTATCATATTGTTTGGTGACATTTATTGTCATTTTTATGATTATTGGAAATTGAAAAAATCCTTTTGCATAATTATTACGAGTTCTTATACATTACATATTTTTGTAGGTTTATATTAATGAGTAACTTTATATTAGATTTTATATTATGAAAATTAAGTAATTCGTCTTAGTAATTAATCACAAATAATTTAAAAAAAAACATTTAAAGGATATTTTTTATTTTCATTTAATGTTATCGGGACTGGAAAAGTAAACAAAATTGCATAAGTCATAGTCATCATAAGTCTAAGGGAACTATTTCTAATTCAGCTTGCAAGATTTGATCTAAACAAAGTAATCTTAGATAAAAAAATCAAAGCTCGTATAAATAAAAATAATTTTGAAACTTAAAAAATTGTTAGCTAACACATGAGTTCCAAATCACCGTGTATTAAGAAAGTTCTCAAAGGGCTGGTCGCGTTTTCACGATTGCGGCAACGCTTGTGCGTCGACCCAAACACAGGCCAGCCTTGATCACTCACTTGAGACATGCTTGATAAGTCTCGATAAAGGTGACCTTCAAACAGGCGACAAATACTTATTCTATTAACAGATATGATTTTCCTATACATAAGTCTTGCATGTATGTAATAATTTTTGTGGCCATAATAAAAGCTTTACTTGATACTTTATAGTTTTCAGATATATATCTGTGAGTGGAATTTACTAACTTGTCGACTAAGTTATACGATTTATAATGTTTTTGAAAGCTTAATATTTGCTTAATGATTTCTATGGATTTATAACTTAATAATATAATATATATGCGTCAAAATGTTATAACTTGTAATACAACATCATTTTCGTCTTGGTTATTAAACAGTTTACATATTAATTATAAAAAGACGTGGGAAGATGGACTCAAATGACAAGTGTATAAAATTTGATATATTTATAGGTATCTATAAATAAAGTTGAAGTAGCTATCTGTCTGTAATTTCACTGTGATCAGATAACTGTGTATTGTGACAGTAAAACAAGCAAGCAGTTGATTAAACACTAGAGTTTTATCAATTATTTTGACCTCTGTTCTTGGAGCACACACACACACAACACACACATGGCACTAGTATAGTAATATATATAGGTAGGATAATATATATAGGTATAGACATAAGGCACACATTGCACATGCACTTCCACACAACACCAGCATGTAACAGATACACTCTACATTAGTATAAGTGTAGTATTTACATTAAAATAAATTAATATATGTAATAAGTTATTCGTAAGGTACACCACAACACAAAAATCACTAATTTAATGGCACACACAAGAACTAAAATAACCAATAAGCGTGTATAAAATCTAAAAATTAAGTTCTAAAAAAGGGTACAGAACTCGAGTCCGTAGTGTTGTTAAAAAAACCCTGTTCTTTTGTGTTCTATTATTTTTGAAATACCATAATAGATGTAATAATTGTATCAATATTCAAACAATAATTAATGGTTAGACTCCTTTTGTACAGTAGTGGTATGAAATTGTTCGCAAGTTTTGAAATTAATTTATTTAACGTTCTGCGAGCACATCATAAAACAGTTCTGTTCCACAGAAAATTATATTTAACTCTTTAACAATAAAGTTTAAAATTGCTTAGAGCAAAGTTTTTTGTTTTTCTATATCGTACAGGAAGATTGTTTAGACATGTAAAATATTTTTATTGGTTTTAATATTTATGTTCGGCGTAGCGATTATATCCTCTTTGTTTCTTATTTTTAATCTCAGTGTCTGTCATTGGCAGCATAACAATTTTCTTTTTTCACGTTTCTGTATTTTACAGACGTAATATTTATTATATTTTTTGTAGATCGATGGGACTCGCCACTGCTACGTAAATGGGTGCAACTGCACACCCAGTTAAATGCATGAGTTTGTTTGTTGTCTGCCGCTCGCGGCCCGGTGGCAGAGGCCATAATAATAGTCCATAATTGAAATCATTTGGTATAGGTACATGTCCCTTCGTGCCGTGGAGTAGAAACATTTATAATAATTATTGTGACGCTGGTGTAATGCCCTAGCATTTGTTTAATTAATTAAAGGTTGTGAACTAATTTCATATTTAAAATTTGTTAACAGTGACATAATTTATAATATAAAACTGTACAATATGGAAATACTCAATTTCTGAAATCAATTAATTATTATTATTTCATTTTATTTTATTTATTTAAATTCTTTTTAATGTTTTTTTAATACATATATATACATATACATATATATATATATATATATATATATATATATATATATATATATATATATATATATATATATATATATATATACATAAATGACACATTAAAAAAATATAATTATTATTATTATTATTAAAACGTCGGCAGTACTGTTTCTTGTACTCATGCAAGCAAAAGTTGACTTTAAGGTGACGAATAATTTCACTCCGCGACTGTACCTACATACTTATAACTTCATAATCAGGTACGCTTGTACAAAATCTATAAGGCTGCGGCGTTTTGTGAGATGCTAAAAAATATCTCAGTTGATTTAGCTAGCTCTTCTATTTATATGATAAATAATAAATAAGATAAAAGATTTTTACTGTCACCAAGATTACGTACAAATTTCGCCTTAGAATTAAAACTTTTTGGCGGTGTTTGGGTACTAACACCTGAACTAGGCCAAGCCTGTATCTTAGGTGAGTTAATAGTGCCTAATGATATTGTACATGACAGTGTTTAGAATCTTCGTCTGTCAGTCTGTCTGAATGATTTTCTCGAATGAACTCCGAAATGGCTTCACGGATATAGATTTAAATTTCTTCAGATTTTTTTTTCTTTCTTTTCTTTCAAATAATATAAGAATTAAAACAGGAATTTTAGCGAATTTTACGTGTAATTTTTTCATTCCGTTATCTTGTTTGATTTTAAAGACCTTAGGTATATAAAGTGTATATTTCTGCTTTAGTTTATTGTAATTTAGCAACGTTAAAACTGAGCTGTCCACGAACGTGAGTAAAATCACATAGATAATAGATATTATCATTAGAGATGCGAATTAATGTTCCCATCTCACAAACAATAATCGTTAAGTTATAGGTTTTCAATATTAGCACGTAGCAATTAAGAGTTCAATTGTAAATCAATTAATCGATAAGCATCTCGTCTTTTATTTTGTACTCCCCTCTCCAGCAAGGTAAGGAGCTCCCGCTCAGGTATGCGACACGCCATCCAATTGAGTAACCAACATCGGACAAACCAAACAATTTATGCCCACATGTTTCTAAGTTATGCAGCAGTAAATAATTACACGAACGTGACGTAACATCGATTTTATCTTGATACATGATTAATACCTATGCCTTTTTACTGCTTCATCAGGGATAATTTTAGTGTTAATGACCGTTTTACGTAGATGCAGCGACATGTTTAATGCGTTATTTGTGATGAGACATCATTAGGGTAAAAGCCGGATAGTTGCCACACTTTTTGAAAAAGCTTTATATTTTTAAAATATGAACTTGCTGAAAATTATTAAGTATGTATCTCACAACATAGGTCTTTTATCTTCTATAAAAGCCTATTTTTGTATACATAATTAACAATGGTTTTGAATAAATACTGTTTTATTTCATTTCTCAAAAGAGGGATAGTTGCCTACTATGGCGGATAGTAGCCTAGCGTGGAAAATGCTTCAGGGGATACTTGCCTCGTGCAGGGATAGTAACCGCGGTATGATTTTTATTTTGGATAGAAAGAAATTTGTATCAATTACCTAGAGTAATCTTTATTATTTAATTAACAGTCTTTTAATTTACTGAGATCTTTTATTAAGTACAATTCAGCTTCAATATAATATGAGCTACCATTCTTTTTTCATTCTCAAAGCCAAGAACAGGATATCCTCCTAGAAAAGACAAAAGATATGATAAGGTCAGATAAAAAGGTAGGTATGTAGATAGAATGTTGTATTTATACTGCTAGGTATACCTTTAAATAAAAAATATACCTTGAGTTAGCAGTTGCTGGTTACTCTTTTCATAGCGTCTTCTTAAGGTTCGAGAGGATATTCCGTATATTCGAGAAATTTCATTGATACCTTTTTTTGTCTCAATTCTTCGAAAGAAAGTGCTAAGCTATCTGTCCAGTGGATGTTGCGTTGCACCACGCCTGGTTTTCGCTTATATTTGCGAGGCATTTTGCTTATCTAGAATAAATAGGTACATAAAACAGTGAAGTAGATATTTATTTAATTTACAACAAGTTAGAGTCAAAGTAAATTCGAAAAAACAGCAAAAAAATAAAATCCGTCTTTGCTTGTTAAGAAGTTTTTAGTCACTTTTTAGTCACTCTAGGGGCAACTATCCGCGACAGTAAGTAGGGCGACTATCCTTTTTGATGCGGATACTTGCCCTTTTCATTTACGAAATAAATAAAAATTATTTAGCAATAAAACATAATAAACAATGTAATTTAAACTCTAATGCATGCAAAGAAAGAAAAAGTTGACTTAAACCACGATCAGTAATAAAAATATTCAATAGAAATTACTTACCAATATAATTATAACGCCTGTCAAAGCTTTGCCGTGGAAGATTTTTACTCACACGGACGAAACACATGCGCCTATTCCGATGGTTTACACGGTATTGAGGCCTTAGGGGTGGTCACTACTTATTGTAGTAAAACGCCAACACAACTTATAATCTTAACATAGTTTATTAAAGACCGGGGCATGTATCCGTCCGAGGCAACTATCCGGCTTTTACCCTATATTAATACGTGAAGCAAAAACTTTGTACCCCTTTTTACGAAAATTGCGCGGACGGAGGAGTATGAGTTTAGCATATATAGTTAATACAGAGAAGATTTTTTTTTAATTATGCATAAAATATATTAAATCAATAAAAAATACACATGGTAGTGCTACCATGTATTTGACATACATACGCATATATACTCTTTTGTTTATTGTTAAAATCGAATTAACAGTGGCTTGTTGAAATCTGTCATTATAGAAGTGTATGTAGTCTTTGACAACAGGACCTTATAGACTGGTAAACAAGTGCCTTTTGGACCAACTTTTTTCAGCAGTCTCCGAAAATTATAAATGAGGTGTCATTTGATTCGGGATGGCATCTAGATGATTTTAAAAAAAAATGAAGTTCCGCTTGCAAAAATTGTAAAAGTTATTAACAATTAACTAAAAAAGAAGGGGGGTTTAGTTTTTTTGCAAATATCTCAAAAAGTAATAAAAAAATCAATTTTGAAAAAAGTTCGTTAAAGAGGAGGAAATTTCCTAAAAAAAGTCTCGACTTCCGAAATTGTAAGATCAATATTTATAATTTTCCCAGAGGGATCAAAATACGGCCGAAAACGGGTACTCTGGCTTACGCAAGCCACACCCACATCGGCCCTTTAATGAATAAATATTATTTAAACATACTAAATATGTAATAAAAAATTGAAAAAATTCAGGCACTAACTGAATAGACGAATGAACAATAATCTGCTTGAAAATTTTTTTATAACAATTTTTCATTTAGTTATTCAATAGTTAATTAATAAAAAAAAATTGCTTGAACATGAACATTGCAAGTGTGATAATTGTTAAACTATAAATTTAAGATTTTTTTCCTTTCTTGGAGCAATTCTTGAAAGGCTTTAGAATAGAACCCCGTTGGAAAAATTAGAAAATGTTTATTGTTCATTTTTTATTAATAATTTTCGTTATTAATCTTACAGTACCTACTTATTATTGATCTTGCAGTTTCGGGAGTCGAGACTTTTTTATCGGAAATTTCCTTCTCTTTAACGAACTTTTTTCAAAATTGATTTTTTTTTATTACCTTTTGAGATATTTGCAAAAAACTAAACCCCTCTTCTTTTTTTGTAGTTAATTGTTAATAACTTTTACAATTTTTGCAAGCGGAACTTCATTTTTTTTTTAAATCATCTAGATGCCATTCAGAATCGAATGACACCTCATTTATAATTTTCGGAGACTGCTGAAAAAAGTTGGTCCAAAAGGCACTTGTTTACTAGTCTACTTAATAATGTTAGAACTTATAATTTAGATGAATTATGGTCGAGTTTCGACCACTGGGCGACCACTAGTTGTTTTTGATTGTTAATAACGTTAAATATTGGCAGATAACGTATGGATGTGCGCACTGCAAAGGAGTGGAACTCACTGCCGGATTCTGTGTTTTTCCCAAAAGTGTACTCGATCTAAGAGCATATCTCCGATCGACATCGCGCGAGATATGGTTAAACGCGAACCTATAGAATAATTTAAACAAACACTAATGCATCTAGTGATTAACGGCGTTAGTCTTAAAATCATCCCAGATGGAGCAGGGATACCAATAAACCTTCCGTGCAGGGACGGAAAAAAGTAGTAATAGGCGACAAAACAAACCACAACCAGGTGATAGGGAATTTTCCCGACTTGATAACTACAACCCCTGGACAGAGTATGCCGCCATAACCACTTTGAGTTGTGTTGTGTTCGGGGCCTGCACTACATTGGCAGTATCAATGGTATGACTAATGTCCATAGGCGACCGTAGCTATCTTGTGTTCGAGTGTTCTAAGGAGCTGTTTGGTTTGTTACCTACGTCGTTATTTTACCACCGCACTTCCTTGACACCTGAAAGTTATCCACTGTACGTGGCGCTCGCTCCTTTATGCCATACGGGAACAAGCTGTGGAATCAGCTCCCTCCCGCGGTTTACCCAGAGCGCTACAATATGGGGCTCTTCAAGAGCGTAAACAGATTTTTAAAGTCTCAACGAGGTAGGCAACGCATCGACTCCCCTAGTGTTCCAGATGTTCATGGGCGGCGGTAGCCACTTGCCATCAAGTGGACCGTCTGCCAGTTTGCCTATAAGCAAACATAAAAAAACCTTATAGTTAGGCCGTAAGCCTGTCTGCTGAGCTTCAGCAATAAAAAAAACCTACCAAGTTCAAGTTCAACAAAAGAATTTTACTCACCAAAAAAAAATACCGATAGCATATATAAAATATTCTCAACGATTCATGGCCGATTTACTTTGATTGCGTCCGAGAAATATTTGAAAAAAGCTTTTGTTTAACATCGCAAAAACGTGTCGGAATCTTCGGACTCCTTGAAGAGTGGGCGTACGACGAAGTTTGGACATGTTTATGAGTGAATTAATTCAATGAATATGTCAGCGGTAAATACTGGTACAGTGATCGAAAGTATTTTTAAAGCTCTGCGTAGTGGGGCAGCTACCTCCAAATATTTATGTCGTTTCATTAACGTGGTAGAACTGTGCTGGAATCATTTTTTTGATTATTGCTCTTAGGAAAACACAGTATTTATTTATGTTGGTAAGGCTTACAGACAAATGTTTATATAAATCAGTGCTTTTCAATCTTTTTAAATACGTAACCTCTTTACAGGTTGAAACATTTTGATGACCCCCTTCGGATATAGAAAGACAAAAAGTTAGTAATTTAAAGATTACGTTTATGTTTTTTTCTATTTTGTTACCTATATTCATAATTAGGACCTATATTCTACAAAAAGCTGCTAAGCGTAGAAAGTACTAAGTTCGGGTATAAGTTTAAATAGCCTATTGCCTTGTGCCGGCGACCCCGGAGCAAGGCTGTGTGACCCTCTAGGGGTCGCGACCTACAGATTGCAAAACACGTATATAAATTAGATACACATATATAAAAACATTGCTAATTACAAGCCTTAATATGTGAGCTTACCGCGTAGGTAGCCTAGGATACATATTTAATTAATTTTATTTAAGGAAAAAAAGAGATTACAGAGTGAAGCGAGGATAATCTGCAGGTCTGATAAAAAATAGTTTACATCACCAAAATGTTTATTAATTATGTTTCTCAAAGTGTTTTGGGTTTAGTTAGAAAAATATAAAGGTTAAATTTTATGATAAACCGTTAAATTTCGATAATAACAATTCGAGAATAAATAAATAAATAATCGGCAGATAAACACACACAATGAGTGTGTTTATCTGCCGATTAATGACAAATGACGTCATTTCCGCGGGGTGAACAAATATTTGCAAAAAATAAAGCTCGTTGATAACGAAATGTTTTGTGTCACGGGTATTTTGGTAGCACTTTAAAAATAAGGTTTGCATTGAAAATCAGCGCTGTATCACATGTAATTCCGGCACAGCATTAAGGTGAGTGCAGGCCTCGTTTGCTGAAAATGCGACACACAATATCTCATAACATGCTATTTCTTATTCACATGTGAGCAATAATAGATACTCGATATTTCTTTTTTCTTTCTGAAACAAAAACGAAGTTTCGCTGCCACGTGCCACTATACCAAATATATTACTATAACATAATTGTACAGCATGAATTGCTACACGTGCGCAGAAAGTTTGCCGATGGCCTCATGATGTCACGTGTCGATGGTCAGTAGGGTTGACAAAAAAAGTTTACGTTTACATATAATTGTTGCTATAAATTTATTAGTTTATTTTTTATTGTATATACTTTACATAAGACATAAGTATATACAATAGCAGTAAGTAATACAATACAATAACAGTAAGTAATAGATTACAATAATAGTAAGTAGTCATCGGCAAACCTTCTGCGCGAGGCTTATAGAGATATAATTTAATCAGTTTGAAAAGCATCGCGACGTGACATACCTCATGTTGGGTTACTGGTATCTAGACAAATAATGTTTGCACCCATATTAATGGTACAAGATATGAATTTTGCAGTCGAAAACCTAGACGATACGATTAATTAAATTTAATTGAAACCGCAAGTGCCAAGCATCGTACGAGCTCGGAAAGCATTTGACTTAAATTGAACTATAAGGGCAGTATAAATAAGGCGTACTTTTGAATGATATACCGCGAAATGGAAATAAAATTATAAAATCGTTTTTAATTACTCCATTGTTAGATGTTAGGATTTAATTTACAATATAATAAATCTGTTTAGTGGTCGAGTTTTTACAATGATTTTTAAAATGACAAAAACATCAGCGAGACTAATTCAGACCAGTAGATTCCGAAAACGTGACTTGAATTTTTGTCTGTCGTTTATGGTCGGTTCTTATGTTACTGAACTTTAATTTGCCTCACTATCCGTTAAAATTTTATCCGTGCAGGAATGGAGAAAGAATACAATTTCCTGCGGCCGGGCGGCCTATCGTAAGAGGCGACAAAACAACCCACGGCCAGGTGGTACGGCATTTGCCTGACTGGATGGCTACCACCCTTGGTCTAAAATATGTCGCCACAACATACCTTGAGTTGTGTTCCGGCATTAGTGTCCAGGTTCCAGTCTCCATTAAGGGAACAGCAGCGCATTTGGAGCACTTTTGGTGTTGCAAATGTCCCTAGGCGATTGTAACCGCTTTCCATAGTGGGCCATTTGCCTGTCTGCTGAAATCAAGCAAAAAAAAACTGTACATAAACTCCGTACAATAATATAATAATAACAGCTCAAAAACGTCCCAGTGCTGGGCTCGTGCCTCCCACTATAGGGGCAAACGGATGTCCAAGGCGGGTTAGCAGGTATGACACATTGGTTATCTCGATGTTGTAGGTTTTGTCACGATGTTTTCCTATAGAAAGAAGAGTGAATTTGGGGTATAGTGTGAATGGAGCGTTAGGTAAACTTCTAGGCGCTAAGAACTTCAGCCAGAAGGCCAAGCTTGCCGTACCTACACAACGCGGTGCTGGTACCTACGCTCACGTATGGAAGCGGGAGTTGGATATTGAAGAGAGAGCATGAAAGGAGAGTAAACGCGGTCGAGATGCGAGCACTGCGCAAAATCTGCGGAGTGACGCTTGCGGACCGCGTTCGTAATACCGAAGTAAGAAAGAGAGTTGGTCTGAAAGAGAGTCCCGGGGTAAAGGTAAGGAAAGGAATGCTCCGGTGATTCGGGCATGTGGAAAGAATGTATGATGAAATAATGACTAAACAGATATACAATTCAAAAATGAATGACACGACACACCTTCCATGATCAAATTGATCGTGTACTAGCAGAAGGTTATGTCAGGAGCCTTAAGAACAAACGAGCGTGCATGACAAGAGCCATGAATGTCAAAGAAACAAATGAGGTGTGTAAGAATAAGCCTGAATGTCGCTCTGTTATTCGTGCCTACCCCGCAAGGGACCTGGCGTGAAGTTATGTATGTATGTTTTCCTTCACTGTGGTAGTTGTAATAATATGCCAATTAGGTCAGAAAACTTGCCCAAGCGGTGCAAATGTTCCGACCAGGAGCCCACATCACTCGGGACGTGAGTTTGAGATGCAAGAGCATTATCTGCTAGTTGCAACGAGACATGATAGTTCTCATCGTATCATTTTGTACTCCCCTCTCAAGCGGCAATAATACTAGACGTAAGTAAAATTGAAGGAAGAGAAAGATAGAAAGACATTATAATGGAAGAAATAACGACGTAATTACATTCTTTATACTTATATGTACACAGCATATTTTGAAAATTTGTACTTGAAAATTATAACTCGACTCTAGCATGTTATGTTCACCAGGAGCAAAATGCAGAAAAAAATCGAGTTAGTGTATACTGATCACTTTGGTTCATTCAACCAAATCGGAAGACAGAAATGAACCGTCTAATGCCGGCTTACGATTTAAATTCATCACTGAAATATATTAAACACAAAATAAGCTGTCACTTATCCGTTTCGAAATGTACACTTGTTATTTATGCTCCATATTGAATTCAATGCGATATCGTGTTGTAGTATTCGTATGAAACATGTTGATAGACGAGCATTCATCATGTTAATGTCAGGCGTCGACTGAGGTATCCCTGTTTCTACCCTAACTTATATATAGGGAGGGGAGGCCACGCCCCTTGGTGAACTACGTTTTTACGATGTAAACAGCTTACAGACTATATGAATATTGTCCGAAATTGAACTCTGCTCTTAAAGTATAGGGTTGATTTTCCAATTAATAAAGAGAACGTAGGGTTGTTTAATATGTTTTTTCATTCGAATCTCGATGGTTATTTTTGTACAGGATTAGGGCTGTGAGTTACGGATATATTTTTCTAGATGTTTTTCGAATATCAGTAAAAGGGAAGCATAACTATGCTTGAACATATTTCGAGATTGTGTCCGCTGTTCTTGATATACGTTTCCTCGGAAATGGTTTAGATCCTTTTAATACTGAAGTACAGTTGAAAAGCTACCGGGCCATTTGATGACTTTTTTAAATATGTTTATATTAAATATTAAATAATTAAATCATAAAATATTCTAGTGTACACAACCCTGCCTTTTGTTTCTCCGCTTCTCGCTAGACTCATAGATTTGCTGGGAAAACCCCCTTTTAGGGTTAAGCTCGCTTTTGTACCTGTTCCTTTTTTTACTTTATAAACTAATACAATAAAAGAAAACTTAACTAAAAAACTATAAATAAAGCACTGAGCCTAGGCTATCTATGAGTAAGTTGTCCTGAAGGCTACCTTAGGATACCTTTTCTCACTGGATCGCCATACTTATTCGTTGTCAGAGGTAGGCACCGGCCGTCTGATCACCTGAAGAGTCAATGATTCGTTTTGTTATAGACTCATGTCCTCACGATCCAACAGTCCAATCGTTTCAACAGCAAACGGCACACACATTTAGGTAACTCTCAGTGAGTCTTATAAATCTATAATGAATAATACTATGTTTTAACTGTTTGTACCGCACTAATTTGTTTGATTTTTATTATTCCGACGTTTCGGCCATTTTTCAGTAGCCGTGCTCACGAAATACAAAGATGTCACGTGTCAATGAGTATTGTTTAAGTTTTATTAATCCTACCGCCAACTTGTTAATTTTAATTATTTAGTTTTAAATTTGTTTATGGGTAAAAATAAATATTAAAATCGCTCTCATCTTTTTACAATCTGTGCCTAAGGATGTATAAAAGCGTGTGCGTCTCCTCTGTTTTCAAAATTATTTTATTTCTACACCTTTGAAAGCCCTATGCCCGTACTTCAGTGTTGGTAATTTCCCGAAGTGGAGATATCGCAATCTGAATTGAGTTGTAAGGAATGTCTCTTGTAATTATTATAAAGATCAAAGATAACAGGCTTGTTTGTTCGTTTGCTCCTTTTCTCGCTGCAGCTATGTCCGGTTTACTTGGTATTTATTTGCAAATTTGTGTGTATGTCCTTTTTATACTTATTATGTTTGCTTGTTTAGTGATCTGTGTACTTACATATATTTAAAAAAAAATTAATGTTAATTTTTAATCCACTCAAGAAGGAGAAGGGTCTCAATTAGATTCTGTATGTTTTTACACGACTTCTCCGTCAATTGTAGACCGATTTTCAAATATTTTTTATTCGAAAAATATACTTCTGGTGTGGTTCCGTTGTCACCAAGTCAGGGTCTAATGAGTGGGTAGCAGGGAAATAAATCGAAAGCAACCCTCGAATATTATAGACACATACAATATTTCTAAAGCTATTGAAGTATTTGCGCAACTAAAAAGTAGTGATTTTTTTTAACAAAAAACAAATCCGGCTTCAAAGCAACTAAAAAAATACATTTTTTCTACTACATCATGATGTCGGTGATAAGTATTTTTTTTTTTTTGTAACATATAGTAATTTTTATGTTTCACTTAGCACCGACTTCAAGATCTTGTAGAAAATACTTATATTTTTGACTTTTGGTTATAATAATTATTGCCCCTGGCTAATCGTGTACGGCATTTTAGGGACCCATGCATTGAGTGGGGAGTCACCGTCTGCCCATTTTCTCCATGTTCCTTGAACATTATGATCTGTTACTGCACTAGCAGTTTTTCCCAATAACCCAATAGTCCTACATTTACCAGTGCTTGTTAAAAATCGCCGGTCAGTGTCACGCCACATTAAGATTAAATTTGTCAAGGCGCCTCTACGCGTTCGCCTTCCTATGGTCTCACCCAAGCTCTCAAAAAGTCCGGGCCATTTTTATGGACCTTCGTCTGCAGAGACATACATTTTTATAATATTACTAATAATTATAATTATTAAATGATTATACTTTTTTAATTTTTAGTTACTTTTGTTGTCGATTTTGGTTTTTCTTGTTTTTTTGTGTGCGTATACATATCGGTGTACATACATACCTGTTATACACCAATAACACACTCTACTGTGAATCATGTGATCGTACTAATGATCATCACCCGGTATGACAGAAGTGTTAGTCTGTATAACTATTTCTTATCAAACAACTACCAATAAACACCCAAATGCTTAGTAAAATTAGTAGTGTAAATACCAACAGCCTTGTTTTGAGATAAAGTTGAATGTCACGGCTAGTGTTACCAGCTCTCTAAATTGCAGACTGTAGTTACGGTTATTGATTAATCGAGCCATCCAATGGTTCTATATTTTTCTCTTCAATTTGATTAATATTTTGTATTCATTCAGATGTCAATGATTTTGATTGGTCCATTTTTTTTGTCCAGTATAATATTCCTGTGATGGATAAATTATAAGTTATAAGGCACCTACTCTACAGTTAGGAATTGTAATCAGTTTTCGACGTTTCAGATTTGTTATTTTAAATCCTGTCCTTCGAGATCATATGACATAATTATTTTATATTCATTTTCTTATAGCTGAAGTATTCCTACATCTAATTTAAGGAACTAAGGATTAATGTACTTATCTATAGGTACCAATATATTTTAAGGGAAAATTGTATATCAGTGTAACTAAGTAGATAAATTGTGACTTTATTGTCAGTGAAACGTTTTGAATGAATTGAACATGACCGATACTCGAGATTATTAAAATATACATATATACAAGATTAACAATAGACTACGAATGTATATATTTTATAGTCAAAGGTCGATATGCAGTCTCTTCCCGGAATGACTGGTTAATCCTCGGTTTGACCAAGACGTTTCGACAAAATCCGAAATAAATTCCAATTTCAGCCTTTGATTAAAGTATTTTTAATCAAACGTCGAACGTAAAATAACCTGTTTCGGGCTTTTCCTAGTCGATACTAGAAGCGACTATGGCAGACTCGGTCAAAGGTTGATTCGTACTAGACTTATTACATGTTTAATGACTATATAAATTAATCTTTCCTAGGTTAGACAAAAATTCGTTAGTCACAGGCAGAAAAACATCATTTATTTGGACTTTGACTAAGACTTTATGTCAAACCTGAGGTTTGACTAATTAAACCTACGAGTACCTCTAGAGGTTCGACGTTTGACTTTAACATATACGTAATGTAAAATAATAAAAATATTTTGCTTGGCAGCGTTTTCTCAGTAAGAAAATTGCATTAGATTCCAAGGTTGTATTAAAATGACTGACCCTATGTAATCTGTAAAATTCGATTTTAAAATAAGTACATTTATTTTCATTTATTCTATTTGGTATTTTCAACCTGGCAACATCATTCACAGCCCCGCCCCCGGGCTTATCTCAAACTACTTGTACTCGTCTGTAAAGCAACGGGCCGTTTAACGAGTTATTTATTACTATGGTTTAAATAGACACCCATTATTAGATATACGTGCTTGTTGGACCAGGAGATCGATAGTCGAGAAAAACTGTTTATATGGGTTTTATTGTTAACTAATTGTGTCCACTGATTCATTCTGTAAGGACTGGACTATATATTTTAGACTCTGCAAGGTATCGAAATGGAATTTACACGGCAAGGAGTAAATTCCACTATCCGTGCAAGAACGGAGAAAGAATACAATTTCTTGCTGCCGGGCGGCCTCTCGCAAGAGGCAACAAAACAACCCACAGTCAGGTGGTAGGGTATTTGCTCGACTAGATGGCTACCACCCCTGGTCTAGAGTTTGCCGCCATAACAACCTTGTGTTCCGGCATTAGTGGCTAGGTTCCACTCTCCTTTAAGAGAGAAGCAGCGCATTTGTAGCACCTTTGGTGTTGCAAATGTCCATAGGCGATGGTAACCGCTTTCCATCAAGTGGGTCTGCCTGTCTGCTGAACTCCTGTAATAAAAAAAGGAGATGGATACTTTTTCATACATCGTTGGGCCCAGATTGTAAAAAGACGACAGTGTTTTTCAGATTTATTTTTATTATGTTAATATTTTGAATGAATTAATCGTGTAGATGTGTGTCTTCATAATATTAATTGTTGAAATTCAGTCACATACATAAATCGACAACATAGAATATTTGTGACCTTATTTTTAAGATTTCTCATCTTCCAGATAGAGCTTAGAGCTGATGTTTTCTATTTCGTAATAGAAAAATATAATGCTTTTTAAGCCATGTCTCAACTTATTACATTTCTTTAGCCCGAAAGTCCCCGTCTCCTTTAATAATAAATTCCTGGTTCGATCTCTATAATATTCATTGAAATCTGTTCAGATGTTTCAGAGCCTGTTGGAGATAAAATTTCATTGAATATACTGAGAGGATCTAGTAATACTTTCCCCTTAATAGCGGCTTTTATACCAAATATACATTTTTTTTACTGGGGAGATGCCAAACAGGCAGACGGCCCAGCTCATGGAACGTGTAGACGAAGCCAATGCGTTGCTAACCTTTAGGTCGGGATAAAGAGAATATGAAGAGGTGAAGAGATAGAGGAATCAGAAAGGAAGAATAGGGTAGAAGGGATGACATTTAGTATTTGAATAGGGAAAGATGGAAGAGAGAGATAAGGAGGAACTGAGCCATCGGAACCCTTTTTTATATATCCCAAAATTAGGCAAGTACAACTGTCTATTTTGGGGCCGATCCCAGACTCTCAGACGGAGAAATTTTGTTTCCGAAATTTATCATGCCAAGAATCGAACCGCGAGCCCCTCCCTGCGTTGCAATGCTCAACTTCAAAGACCGTCAAACCTAACTCATCTCACGAAACGGCGCCGATATTCTATGAGAACGTGCCTGTAATCTCCTATTTCGGATACTGAAGCGATGCGTTCGTCTAATTGAAACCGCAGCAAAACAAAATCAGAGTCAATTAATATCAATGTAAGTGTAACGGTGCGTCGCGTTCGTTTAGGCTGGTCGTGCGCGCGTGTAATGCGGTACACGTGGGCGCGGTGTCGCGCAGGGATGCGCGCGCGCACCGCACCGCGGCAGGAAGCGGCGCGCCCAAGCATATGCGACGAATTACTCGAGACAGAGGTTCAGCCGTCGCGGTTGTGTATTTCACAGAAGACGATAAATTATATATATAGGATAAAAGAATATCTAGATCTATAATAATTAATCTTCTATATATATAAAACAAGGTCGTGTTAGTTACACTATTTATAACTCATGAACGGCTGTAGTAATTTGCTCTGAAAATTGGTGGGAAGATAGCTTAGAACCAAGAGACATAGGATACTTTTTATCCCGTTGGAACCGGTAGGTGGTGCTGAGATCGGGTTCTAGAAACCTCCTAATCACCTGGAACGATTTTGGTGATTTTGTTTTTATATGTTTGAGTGGGTCCCCGGATGGTTCAAATCCACAATTGGAACCGGTAAGTGGCGCTGGGATCGGGTCCTACATTTTTATTTTTTCAGAGCAGGACAACGTCTGTCGGGGCCGCTAGTAAAATATATAAAACAAAGTCGTGTTAGTCACAACATGTATAACTCAAGAACGGCTGTACCAATTTTTATGATTTCTGTGTTTTTGGAATTGTCTTCGTCCGAGATAGGATAATAAGTTTTAAAATGTGATATTCATCAATAAATAAATAAAATATTAAAAGAACATCAGTCTAGCCAATCATTTGTTTTGATCTTTCCCGGCCGATTTCGGCAATGGTGACTGCATTTGAACTCATTTTTATTTTTCTGATTTAAGTGAATTATTTTTGCGTGTGTTCAAGTGGATACCTTGATAGTTTAGAGTTACGATTGGACTCCATAGATGGCGCCGCTGAACACTTCTTTAACGGTGGGATTGATTTCGATGTTTTCTTTGTTTTTTCAAGTTTTTTGTTGTTGTTAGGTTGATGGCGCTGCAATCGGTTTCTAGATTTTTTATTATTTAGGGAAGACAACGTCTGCCGGGTACAGTACTATATAATGCTAACATTAATTATCCTAGATGTTAGTCTACTATCTCACGCGGATGTAGCCGAGGGTTTAAATTTGATGCGTTATTTGAGACATTGTTAATGATTTTAAAGACTGTACATTCTAAAGGTTTCGTGACTAGTACACATAATAAAATTAGGATTTCTATTCCGACGCCACTAAAAAGTGGCCGAAACGACGGAATATAAATCATTTATAATACCACGCTTGAAACCGTTGAAACGTAGGTTTTATTAGATGTCAAACATTAATACATAACGTACGTACACTTTAATGTAGCTTAAAGTCTTAAACCACAAACGTCTCCTCTCAGCTGAGATGAGAATGTTGAGATGGATGTGTGGTTTTTAGAATTGAGTACATAAGGGGATCTTTGAAAAATTGAGAGGAAGAAGATTAAGGTGGTATGGGCATATAAAGATAAGGGATGAAAGTCACGCGACATAAAGAATGTTAAACTACAAGATGGCTGGGCACAAATGTTAAGGTGGACCAAAAAAAAGATGGATGGATTGTGTAAGTTATAATTTTTTGGACAGACATCTACTTAATCGACAACTGTTTCGTAGAGTGACTAACTACTTAAATAATGCCAATGTAGATCTGGTTTAAGTCGTAGTTATAATTGACTGTAGAAACAATATTCAAAATTAAATAAGTTTTTCCGGTAGCCTTATTGAATGTCAAACAGAGCGCAGTTTAAATAACTTTATGGTCTGACGATAATATTATTAAATTAACGTGAAGAGTACATGTTCCAAGTACGCACCTGTTCGTATTTCCCTCATAAACATGTCGATAGGAGTTGGTTTAAAAATATTTTTATGGACCATAAACATGCAATGTTTTAGACTGTGTTTTTTAATATAATTATCAGAAATCAATAAATAAAATTAAAATTACGTGAGTAACGATTAAGTAACACTAGGGGTCGCCCATGGTCGAAATTCGACCATAATAATTAATGTCAGACTATACTTCTATAATCACAAATTTCGCCAAGGCTATATTGTGAATTTAGCTGGAACAATAAACAAAATATATGCGTGTGTGTGTCAAATACATGGTAGTGTGTCTTGTATTTTTTATACATATTTAAAAAAAATTGTATTCTGCACTCCTTCTCTATGTAAACTACAAGTGTGTGAAATTTCATACTCCTCCGTCCGCGTATTTTTTTGTAATAAGGGGTACAAAGTTTTTGCTTCACCTGTTAATATAATGATAATAAATTTGTCTAGTAACTTTTCACGATGACGGACGTAACGACATGAACTCTGGCGCAGCTCAACGCAAAAGTACGCCGTCATCGCGAGATTAAACGAGCTTAGGCGAGATTATGCGTAATCCTGCAGTGAAATGAAGCAAATCCCCAGAGACGGGGACTGTATCATTAATGACAAGGGATTATAGGGAAATATGGTTTGGAAGATGATACTTTTGAGTGTATTTATTGTGTACAAATGTGGGAATTAGTTTGCCCATGAGATTTGTTCAGGCAGTCGACTCTCGATAATTTGAAAATCAAATACCAGGGAGAAATTTTTCATTAATCTCTTAGTAACTTTCGAAATAACAGGAGTTTATAGCCAAGAGGGCAGGAGGAAAAAATTTTGTAAACAAGAGTTTGATCAAATCACAAACGTAGATTGAAAAGAAATCGGTAATTTTCTTTTCAGTGACCGCTTCAGTTTTCGATAGTGGTGAGATCTGAGAAGATATCAAACAATGTCGTTTGTTTGTTGTCGTTTGGTTTCTACATGATAAACGCTTCAAAGCATAAAGAGGAGGGATGCCAGGACTTCAAATTATTGCATTTTGGCAGGCAAATATTATTTATTTAGTTTCACATTACCGAGGGGACAAATTAATATTAATTTCATTCAATTTATGGAGTCTTTATTAAGACGCCGGGTAAAAATTTATATTATCGAGAATCAAATTATCAAGAGTTGACGGTACTTTGAAAGTTTTAGTTTTAAATTGATTACTTTTAGGTATTGCTAGCTGTTCTGGCAATATTGGAATCCTTGTGCAATTCTCATGATTGTTCCTCGTCTGTCTGTCTCTTTACAAGAACAATATTAATTTTAAATGCCCCGCTGCTGGGCTCGGGCCTCCTCCACCTCCACGTCCTCATCCACTTTTGACAACAGACAGTTGTCAAAGGTGGATTGTTGATACATCGGTTATCTCGATGTGCAGGTTTTCATCAAAATCACCAGACACTGTAGTCTCAATTATAGATTTGCCTGATTTCCGTATTCTGTTAACATTAATGGCGTGCCACTGGCTCGCTACTCCATCTTTGTAAATATTGATTCGGACAATTCTGAAAGTCAGGATTTTAGAGCTTTAAAAATTAGCTTAAACAATGTCTATTGAGTAATTCTTGAGACTTGGCCAATTTTTCTCCCGTCACCTAAGACCAAATTTACAAAAGTGACTTCATTATAAACTTTAAGCGAGTTAATATTAATAATAAACTTATTTAATAGCGGTCTTAAATTTAAACAAACACGACTGTGAAACTGGAAGGCGGCGTCTGTGCCTAAAAAAGCAGTAAAAGCGAACGTCTCTAAAAAAGAGAGCATAACGCCAGAAATAGTATGTGAAGCGGAGAGACGCGATGACAGGGAATTTATTAACCATTCCCGATGACAAACTGCAAAATGGGGAACCTCGTAGGACCTACTAATGGTTGTCGTTTTATCTATTCGAAGATAAAAGTCGAAATAGTGAATAAATCAGTTATACTGGTACGTTGTAACTTTATAAATCGTAGTGGTATTTTGAGTAAGCGACATTAGCACTTGAGTATATTTTTTGTTGCAAAAGGTATTTTAAACTATTATTTTGATTAGAGACTTTGAAAGAAAGAAAGGAAAACTTTACTTGAAAAAATAGCGACGTAATTATAATATTATACACAACAACATTTGCAACACCAAAGGTGCTACAAAAGCTCTGCTTCTCACTTAATGGAGACTGGAACTTGGTCACTAATGCCGGAACACAACTCAATGTAGTTATGGCGGCATACTCTAGACCAGGGGTGGTAGCTATCTAGTCGGGAAAATACCCTACCACCTGGCTATGGGTTGTTTTGTCGCCTCTTACGACAGGCCGCAGGAAATTGTATTCTTTCTCCGTTCCGATAAAACTTTTATTATTGTAACCATCGTACTCAGGATACAATTTTAATATCCTAAATTATACATGGTTTGCCTTAGAAGATCATTTTCATACATTACAAACAGATTTTTTGCAATGAATTACAGGTAAATTAGCTTCGACACGTTTTTGCATTTGTAGTAGTATTTGTATATTTACAGGACTTTTAAACTTCAAATTTAGGGTTAAAAATTGCGTTTAATATTTATATTTATTATTTTAATATCGTTTAATATTATTCTCGTTTCGTATTATTAACCTACCTATAAAAATATATATAAAGTATTAGTTTATTTATTTATGTTTTTACAGTACATTATTACAAACGCAAAACGCCTCGAAGCTAATTTATCTGTACACTATTTAATGATGTTTAAATGTAAGACAACTTAAGCTACATCTAAAGTTAAATATTACAGTAGAAAAGTTTTTAATTAATCAACTAAAAACACAACTATATTAACTAATACAAAGAAAGAACCAGGTATAGACGGTTGCCTTTTGCATTTTAATTTAATTCTGAATTTCGTGTTAAAGTAGGTACTACAAGGAAAAAACATAATTAACATTCATTTTAATAATATACGTAACAACATGTTTTTTAAAATATTAGTACTCATTATTTCATTGTTATTATTATAAAGCTATTAACATTATTATATTTTTCTTGCATATTATATTCATTCACTAGTTATACATTTTGTCATTAATGTTTCTCATTCTTGCTAAGGGTTTCATATGTTCTTTATCCGTGCAGGAACGGAGAAAGAATATAATTTCCTGCGGCCGGGCGGCCTGTCGTAAGAGGCGACAAAACATCCCACAGCCAGGTGGTAGGGCGTTTGCCCAACTGGATGGCTGCCACCCCTGGTCTAAAATATTTCGCCATAACAACTGTGAGTTGTGTTCCGTCATTAGTGACCAGGTTCCAGTCTCCCTTAAGAGAGCAGCAGCGCATTTGTAGCACTTTTGGTATTGCAAATGTCCATAGGCGATGGTAACCGTTTTGCATCAAGTGGGCCGTCTGCCTATCTGAACTCCTGCAATAAAAAATAAATAAATAAAATGTATATGGGACTTGGGAGATGGGCCCTGATGAATCAGTGCTGTGTCTGACCGCGTTTCGATACAGCAAAATAGTGAGTGACAACTTCATTTCTGAAACTGCAACAAATAATTCCTGTATATGTTTTCTTACTAATTTGTTTGTCTTGTGTGTGTCACATTTGGAAATAAATACATTCTTTCTTTCTTAAATAATATTCGTGTTTTTGTGGACCATTCGTTACTCTACGAACCCTAGACAGCCCCATTTGAATACAAATACAGTCAGTTACCATCAAAGTGCTTTAGAGTCTGAGTTTTTCAGAGTTTTCTGAGTGTCTCATGCTGCCAGTTTCTTACAGAATATTCTGAAGACAAAAATTGTGTAAAATATTAAAAATCGATTCGAGAACTGAGAGTAGCTCGAACGGTACCGAGGTGGCTCCTCGAAGTCCCTTGCTGTGCCCATGATGTATGGTGTTTTAATTAGGACTTCCCTCGACATAGGATTCTATTCCCTGAACGTATTTAAATCTCAGTAGACCATGTTTGCTTGCTTTACCAATCTTAGATACATGGTTGTAAATAGCAAATATTTTTTTATTAGCTAAATCTTCTAGTCTGAGCTTACGTGGGTTTTGTAATTTTTTCTCAACTACTTGAATATAGAGTAGCATTACATTCTTTCTTTGTCTTTATTCCTCCGTCTATAAGAAACGCCTCATCAGTGTCACTCTTTAGGGTGAAACTAAAGAAATTCCTTTGTCAACACCAAAATGCACAATGTAACTTAGGCATGATACAAGTGCTTTATGACCATGTTATTAATACCTATGATAGATAACATTAACAATAATCTGTTTATTTTATTTACTTGTTTATATATCTATGTATATATGTGTGTTTTTATTATTTTGATATAAATTTGTCTAATAACCCGTTATATTTTTATAATTATTAAACTGAACCTATTTGATATGTATATTATTTGTATGGTATTGGCCTCTGTGACTCCACCTGTTGGTCCGAAGCGGAAAAACAGCGCTGGTCTTAGCGGCTAGCACTACGCTGAGTCTAGGTCAAATTTTAGGACTTATATTTTGTTTTATTTTTCTTAGTATTGTTAAAGTGTTTATTTATCCTAAATAAAATAATTATTTCTTCTTTCTTTCTATAATAGCGATCTCGGCAGCCGTTGCCCTGCCTTGAAAATGTAAAAATCTAGAACCCGATTCCAGCCTCACCTAACTAATCTAATTGTGAATCTAAACCACCCCGGGACCCACCTAAACAAATAAAATTTCATCAAAATCGTAGAACCCGATTCCAGCGCCAAGTATTTAGTTTAGATTGATGGGTTGGTTATTGAAGTTTTAGTGGGGTCCCTAATTTTTTTTTTATATTAATTATATTAATCAGTGATAATGTAGCATTCGAATTTTTGAAATTGGCCGAGTATTTTTTGAGTTAATTCATTACAAACATACAAAAATCCAAGTATTTCCTCTTTATAATATTAGTCTTTATATATAAAATTCCTCTATTCATGTGTAAGTCACTGAGCTCCTCCTTAATGGTGGGACCGATTTTGATGATTTTTTTTGTGTTTTCAGTGGGTTCTGGGATGGTTTCGATACACAATTGGACCCAATTGGCGCTACAATCGGGTTCTAATTTTTTTTTAGTTCAAGACAACATCAATTCGGCTCCCTAGTTTAAATGTAATTCTGTTCTTTGTAGTAACGCCTTACTTCGATATCATTTAAGTTGAATTTCAGCGATATTTAATTCGGCTTTATAATAGGTTTGTAAAGTTGTCAATTTAAAATTTTCGTTGGAAATATCTCTGCTACCTTATATAATTTTTATAATTGTTGTGAAAGTAACTTTGGGTGTCTCTTATATTTGTTTTCTCCTTCTTCATAACTTTACAGTTGATCCGATTGACATGAAATTTGGTAGGACTGTGTATAATAGCAAGAAGCTTAAGATACCTTTTAAAACTGTAAATGGGATACATTCCTTGCTATGAGGATATTAAGGTTATGCGAATAAAGACATGGAAACGTTTCGATTTAACTGCTTCACTAGGATAGATAGCAACACTGAATCATGTGGAATTTTAAAAGTCTACTAACAAGAAAGAATAAGCTGAAAGTAGAAAAAGACGAATGGACAGGTGTTGACCATAGTCAAAGAAAGGCATTCAATTATAAAAAAACCATAGAGGAAAACAGAGGAACAATTTTTGGACATTTACTACGACACGACACCCTTCTCTGTAAGACAATAGAAGACAAAGTGGAAGGTAGAACAGGAAAGGAGGGAGTTGACCAAAGAAGTGAAACAACTGGCCGAAAACGGAGAGGATTGGAGGAGGCTCTATTGACAAGCACTAAGCTCTTAAATATTGAATTGATGATGTTGACTAATCAGACTAAATTTTCATTACTGCACATCACACAGATACTGATGTTCATCAGTGGACAAGCTTACGACTCGCCTAATGAAACTGCCGACAGTCGTATTAGACATTTGCAAAGGTGTTACCAAAGTGCTGACAACAATTATATTTTTGTTCAAAATCAATAAAGTTTTTAGTAATTTTTATAATAATATCATAACCATTAGCGGCCTACCACATTAAAGATATAATACAAATAATTAAAATAAATAAGCATTAAAAGAAAACTAGTAATAAAAACACCTGTTACTTTTTAATAAATGTTCACACTCTAATATGCATATCTGCAAACACAAACATAGATATTCAATTAAAAAAACAAAATCGATAAAAATATGGCGTCGTTAGAGAACACAAAATGTTAATTTATTTCGCTACAAATTAAAGTTTTCAATGAATTAAAAAAAATGTCGTAAGAAACATCGCTGAACCGTTAAGAAGGGACTAGGGAAACAAAACAAGTAGCATTAATTATGCATAGATTAAAAATAATAGAATAGTCAAATGATATTAGCAGTGATGCTAATACGAGTGTTGCTTATGCTGGTATGGCCACGTTTTACGGGGACCGGCTAATCATTATGTGAGGAACAAATGTCTTACCATGCTGCCTCCGTCAGAGGCCAGTCGCAAGTGAAGGCCCAAGAAGTACTGGCTTGACGTTGTGAAGGATGACATGCGTACCAATGGTCTCAAAACGGGTGCTTTCGGAGTCCGTGCGAAGTGTAGAAGAGAAGAAGGCAAGCGAACCCTAGGCGTCGGAATGAACGCTTCGAACGCAACCGAGATTTAACGCTCGGATGATGATGATGATGCTAATAATGCAGATTTACTATGTCTAGTTCTATAACAGAATGTTAAGGATACTAAAAATAAAAGACCCATTAACACGAGAAAAAATGTTTTTAAATTTTATATTCTTGCAGAAGCGTATAAAGATTATAATTCGTATTTCGTTATTACTGATATGCTTGGACAAATTTAATTTGTTCTGTTAAATCGTGAGATCCTAAATACATATTATAATTTTGGTGAGGTCACATTCTGATTTGTCGGTACAGAATGATTACAAGTGGTACCGAAAGCTTACCGAGCGCCTTTATTTCTATTCCGCCCCCGCATCGATACCGACCGACAAATTAATAAGCTGCCTAAAACACTGGCAAAACGTGTGTGACGATTTTTTAAATAGTTATGTAGTAAAGCTACATAGTCTGTGGATTACGACGACCAAATCGCAAATAAACGGCACATAAGAAACACTTAAGACAGACGTACACATACAAAGAGATGAATAAAAGTAGATGAAGCGACAGTTGCGTGCTAAGATCGCAAGAAATTGAAAACCATTATTTCTGCTTACCTTCATATAAAATACATGTTATAATATGTACCTACCTATGTTATTGAACAGTTTAGTAAACTAGATCTATACATATAACAGCCAAGCTTCAGTAGTCAAAAGTTATTATTTAAACTTCTTAAATTAAATTCACACAGCCAGGTGTGCGTTCTTTGACGGTATGTAACAATATTCTATTCTATTCTTTCTCATGAAAGTTTAAATCGTTTTCTAACTTTTGACTACTTAAGCTAGCCCTTCTGTAGTTGCATAAGCTATGTGACTATCGATACAGTATCGGCTATCGAGAATCGGCCGCGGCAGTTAACGTGTGGTGACAGCCGAACTATGACAGCGCGCTTGTTATTTACATTTCCTTTCCGCTTTGATGCACCTTGTTCTGATACCGACAGCAGAGTAATGATTCGCGCAAATATTTAATTTTTAAGTCTAATTAAGTGGCAATATGGACACAAACGTCAACGACGTCTGACTACTTACTATTAATGTATTGTATTACTTACTATTATTGTATATACTTATGTAAAATATACACAATAATAAAGTAATTGCAGCAACTATTTATGTAATCTTTTTTGTCATCCCTACTGACCATCGACGCGTGACATCATGAAGCTATCGGCAAACCTTCTGCGCACGGGTAGTACACTCAACGATGACTTGTGTCATTCACCTCGCCACACACCTCACTCGCACAAGCGGCGCCGTTTTTACTTGATACTTGTCGTTATATTTAGGTGAAGTTTTAAATTCAAATCAATATTTTGATACATTATAACCTTTGTGCTATTGTAACGCATAATTTGGCTAGACTCAGTCCCGGTGCTTGTCCGAAGGTTCTTATTTGTATTGTCTCGCTTTCATCTTCTCTCTCTCTCTCTTTACTACATCCTATTTGCATTTCTTTCTTTTAGTGTGTTTTATTTCTTTATGTGTTTCTTTTTGAAGTGGCACATCTTTAGATTCCTCATTCAGATCATTGTGATTTGAAATTCGATGAAACGAAAAAGCGGCCGTCGTCGAATCGAGGCAGTCACTTCAAAGTGCTGCGGCCCCTTCGAGTGTGCGGCTGGTAATCAACCACGTCTTGCAGTTGCGATCCCGACTGCCGCAATATACATAAAAACAACATACAACAAAATAACATAATCTATAAGTATATTTTATACTGATCACATTGTCACGGTAGTTGGCAACGCTGATCCGTTGCCCTAGGTGCACGCCAGCCTTTTGGTCACGCGAGACCTCAATTAGACGCGTTGAAAGGTTTCAATAGAGGTTATGAGCTCCAGGCCCCCACGGCCCCAGGGTTTCAACCCCGAAAACCACATATCTAATAATTATTTGTACGTGTCGCCTATGCCAAATAAACATATTCTTTCTTTAACTGTGTTGCGAACGGTACCTCCGTTTGGCGGAGAGAACCCGATATTTTTTCGCTTTGGATCCCGGTTGGTCCGTCACCATGGCCCCTAATGGGTGCACTTGTCGCCACTTATTTACGACCGTAGATAGGAATCTCTCCCGAACGACTCCGGACCTGGGACCGTTCACTTTAAATACCAAAAAAGGGCATAGCCGTGCTGTCGTTCCAGTTACCGAATTAATTAGGTCAGATGTTGTTTGTAGTCTTCTTGGTATAATTCAAGGTTCGGCCTCGACTTTGTCTGCGTTTGTCCTGTAAATTTGTATTTTGGACATAACTGTCAACGACGTCTGCCCGCGTGTCGTGCACCCGGCGATGACGCGTCTTATTTGACTTGCCCCGCGTGATTACACACCACAGCGTAAACCATGGCATGACTTATGCCCGATTTTTATCAAGGAAGGTTTTAATTAAGTACGATAGATCTAAAGCATCTCCAATAAACGTGCGCATGTATGAACAGTTAATGAAAGTAGATGAAGCGAAAGTTGTTTGTCAGGATCGTCACAAGTGGAGATCCGTGGTCTCTGCCTACCCTATGCGAAACAGACGTGATATTATGTACGTATGCGTGTAAATAGACCTACGTCGTGGCGGACGCTCCTTCATGCCATATGTGTGTCCGGGTTATGGAATGTGAACTCCCTCCCGTCGTTTTCCCAGAGCACTACAATATGGGGCTCTTCAAAAAGTGCGTGAATAGATAGTCTGAAGTCTCAACGTTGTAGGCAACGCACCGACTCCCTTAGTGTTGCAGATGTCCATGGGTGACGGTAGCCACCTATCACCAGGTGGTCCGTTTGCCAGTTTGCCTACAAGCAAACATAAATAAAAAAAATCTAGGGTTTGAGTACGACTTGTCTGCGCTGCGGGTAGTTGATAATAATTCAGATCAAATTACTATTTATACTTTAATCAGTACACACACAAAGCGTGTAGTATCAAATGTAGGAGGGTGGGCACGTCCAGTCCTATTGTAAAGTAATTTGTCAGCCCCGTCCCCTGCGCACATATCCCGAGGGCAGTATACGTCACGACCCTACGCTGTTATTTGCCCTCGTGCTTTAATAGCAGCCTTAAATCTTTGCAGATGAATAATTTAAGAAATAAATGAACTAAAACGTTTTATTGTTACTGAAGTAAATACATACAAATATATTATCTATAACATTTTCTTAAATTTTCACGACTTGTACATACATACATATTGTCACGCCTGTTTCCCATTGGGGTAGGCAGAGACGATGGATCTCCACTTGCTACGATCCTGACAAACACCCTTCGCTTCATCAACTTTCATTAATCTTCTCATACATACACGCTTATTTAAACTACTTTTTATCTGACCTTTCTTCGAAATATCTTCAATTTGATCATGGTGAGTACGTCTTGGTCTGCCGGCACCGACTCTTCCAGTCACATTGCTATCATATACTTGTTTTGTGATTCTGCTATCATTCATTCTCTCTACATGACCAAACCACCTTAACATTCCCTTTTCAACTCTTGTCACTACATCTTCTTTCAATTCACAACGCTCCCTTATCACACTGTTTCTTATCATATCACTTGTACATAATAAAACTACATTGGAACGGTTTTAAGAGCGTAATAATTTAATTTACCGCGGGGTAAATTAGATTAGGCTCCCATAGAGTAAATAATAAACATAAACAAAATTAAAACTAAATAATTAAAATGAACAAGTTGGCGGTACGCTAAATAAAACTTTAACAATACTCGTTGACACTTGATATCTTTGTCTTCCGTGATCACGGCCAATGTAAAGTGGCCGAAACGTTGGAATAACATTTATCAAATAAATTACCGCGATTAAAACCGTTAATACATAGTTTTATTATAATATCTACAATAAAATAAAATAAAATCTAAACATACCGTGTGTGTACATCGAAGCTATTAATTATTATTAGATTTCTTGTCTGTTTGTTCGGGGTTCACATAAAAACTACTTTAAATCTGCGCTCCTATTTATCATGGGAATCCCGCAGGAATTTTACGAATGTGATTTTTTCACTGATTGATAGCAAATTTTATGTAATATAATGTGTGATAATATTTTATGAAGCTTTCCCGACTAGTATTCATAATAAGACTACGTTTTAGTTTTATAATTCCGACGTTTCGGCCAATTTTCATAGCCGTGATCACGGAAGATATAGGCGTTAAGCATATGACTATTGTTAAAGTTTTATTTAGCCTACCGCCAACTTGTACTTGTAATTATTTGTTTATGGTTATTATTTACTCTATGGGAGTCTAATCTAATTTACCACCGCTTCGCAACATATTGTAGCTTGAAAAGAAAATACACTCTTCAGCAAACATGCCTAGTTCTAATAATTTTATATAACATGAAAATGGGTGGGAGGTAAAATAAATGAAATGAATCAGTCAAGTTGGTTTGTGTTCCGGTGCACGCAGAAAGTGCTCACAGTGTCTTGAAGTCTGGCAGTTGATTTTCGCTGGGTTTGGGACTTAATAGTTTCCATCATCGGATCCCAATCAGATGGTACCTACTTGCCAACCACCTTCTCTAAAACTTGTCTAAACATAATAATAACAAAATATAAGCAAAGAAGAAAGTAAAATTCCCTGACAATGTCAAAGCAGAATGTGCCGAAAGCTCAGCTAAAGGAAATATTCAGTACTAGAGGAGCGTTTCCTGAAATTAAAAAATAGCAATTATATATATCAAAATAGATACAGTCCAACACGTAGGGTTGCCATCCGAGCGGGGTTTCATTTGTAGTCCAGGTTTCAAAATTTCAAGTCGTAGGCCGGCGCCGGGGACGCGACGGCAGCGCGCCACGCGCGCCTTGCTGCGGTCAACCGACGAACCTACTCGCTAGTTTTACCGTAAGTCGCAGCCACGGTGCGCACTTCGACTTCGCCGCAGTGACATTGGCAGTGAGTCACAACATTACATTTAAAAAAATGTGTGCTGGGACACATATTAGAAGTGAAACTTCAACGGACAAGTGGAATAATGAATCGCAACGGACAAGTTGAAAAACTAATGGCAACGGATAAGTGGAAAAATGAATCGTAACGGACAAGTGGAAAAACGAATCGCAACGGACAAGTGGAAAATTTTCAGCTGACAAGTGACAAAATGAATCGCAACAAAACCAACCAAAGTTGGCTTTAAAAGTTCTTTTTCAATACAGCTGTCCTGATGAGAGATTTTAGGGTGGTTCTTTTTGATAATAATTGCTCGTCAGAGTTTTCTACGCGCTGCGTTTCGGTTGCCTGGCAACCCTACCCACAAATCATCTATCCAAAGATAGATCACGTATTCGCCACCGTCCATTGTGCTGCGGCGAGATTCATGCTAATGGGATCTTGTCACGGCACAGATGAGAGGGATGAGTGGATTCTATTTACACACTAATGTGGGAATGGTTGCATGTGTTTTTTGTGATTTATTCGCCACGAGACGATTGTAATGCTGTCGGAAGGTATTAAATGCTTTGTGTGTTTCGAGTGGACGTTTATCATGTTTGGAGCGCTATTTAGATGTGATTTTATAAATTATTTGTGTACGATCTCTTGAATTCATTTTTTTTTTTGTATAAATTATCGAAATTACATGGCTTCAACGGCAATATTTTTCATAAGCCGATGCTTTAAGTAGTTAATGAAGCTATTGTGGCGAATGATGGTGGAACCATCTAGTTAGTTTTAGAACTTTTGGAAATATCCAGAACAATCTAGAACGAAAAGACAAGGACGGATATATTTAGAAAAGGATAGACGATAAACGAAAGAAAGAGATAGATAGATGTTAGAAAGAGATAAACGACGAAAGAAAGAAAGAGATAGATAGATGTTAGAAAGGGATGGATGTATAAACGAAAGTTCCCGAACAGAAGGTTCGGGAAGGAAGAGACGGAGATAGATAGATGGGTTCTAGAAATTTCTTCCGGGTATATAAACGGCGTAAGGCGCGCCTACCGGGCAGTTTATAGTTGCATTCAGTCCAAGACGGTGAAACGACAAGTGCGATACTAAAGAGTTATTAGAGAAGGTTAATAGAGGACAGAGACGAATTAAGTGGTGAATTTAGTGACAAGTTTGGAGGACAGATACGCGAAGAAGGTGTGTAGCGTAGTTCGAGAGCGGAACCAGAAGCGAACTACACGCGATAATATCGGAGGTGGTCTACGCAATATCGGTGACGGTATTGAGGGTGTGACAACTTATCGTCGGGACTGTGCATCGTTGGTCGTGCGTATAGGGGCAACCCTACAGAGAGGTACTACGTGCGACTGTGTAAGTCAATAAAAGCTTTTAAATTAAAAACTGGTGTTTTCTTCCAATCCATAAGTGCGTACCCCCGCTCGCACGTAACACTATTGTTATAATTCTAATCAATTAAAAATGTCTCTTATGAAAAAATTTGATACGATTATGTTCACATATTATTTTCTTAAGCTTTCGCTAGTCGTACACGTAATAAAACTACATTTTAACGGTTTTTGGCGCGGTATTTATACCGCAAAATAGCGCTTAGAACCGTTAAAACGTAGTTTTATTACGGTTATATTCATTTAGTTTTTTTTTACACTGTTTCGTCCCATTTTTATGCAAAGTGAAAAACAGAAATGAATCGTCTTTTTTACTGCCTAAGCAGGCAAAGAACCAGACTGTCCATCTGATGGAAGGTGGTTACTGTAGCCTATAGACATTTGGAATTGGAACACCATAGGCGAAGGCTGTTAACAACGCGTCGACAGCCTTTAGGATGGGAAGAGGATGGTAGAGCAAGGCTAACCATTTCACGCCGATATTCTCTGATCTCCTGGTATCACACAGGTCGATCCATCCTTAAGATGGATGGATGGATGGATCCATCCTGTAATCAATATACTGATTCCACATGGCTCTATCACGTACAAATTAGACGAATAATCAAAATCAAACAAACAATCATATATAAGTAACAAAAAACAAATAACTTAAACGTTTAAACATATCAATATAAAAATAAATTGTTTAAAGCGTTTTATATGAAACAGCGCGAGATCGTAAAGGCTCTGATGTCGTTAGACGTATTGTAATTTATATGGACAGTAATTTAGTAAATCAGTCCCGGGGAGGCGCCGTGGACAATATTATTGTTTTAATGTCCACTTCAAAGGACAGGATGTAAATAATAAGGAGGTCTTCTTTTTTTGTGTTCGAGTAACTCATGAATTAGTTACCACCGTTCTAGCCTTGTACATGTTGTACGTGGTACAGCCATTGTGAAATCAGTATCTTGATTACAGTTGTTAGGGCCGGCCTGATCGGACAGGGGGCGCCTGGTGCGACGTGTGAATGCGTGGAAAGAGTCGCTGGAGAACGGTGGTCTGATCCGTTTAAGACCTTCAGATCTGTACTTAACGCGTCCTGGGATATCGGCCATTACTTCAAGGCCCGTGTCTCAGCAGCTTGGGCTAAGTGGCGTGAGGTGACAAGTGTCATTTGAGACCCCAAAATGCCCGTTAAATTTAAAGGACAGCTCTATAAATCCATCAGTAGACATGTCCTATTGTATGGCAGTGCAGGGTGGCCTGTACTCGAGTGACACAAGCAAGAATAACCATATTACGATAAATGTGCGCAGTGAGGCGGAAAGACCGTGTCAGGAACTTCTACATCCGCGTTAGTCTTCATGACCGTGACAAACTGCAAGATAGTCGCTTACGCTGTTACGGCCATGTTTTACGGAGGCCAGCTAATTATGTGAGGAACAAATATGCCATGCCACCTCCGCACAGGTTTCAGCGCCTTGACGTTGTGAAGGATGAATGCGTACTAATGGTCTCAAAACGAGGTATGCTGAAGACCGCTCGAAGTGAAGTAGAAAAAGTAGGAAAGCGGGGAGTCGGAGGTAACGCACTGAAAGCAACCGGGATTTAACGCTCGTAAGATGATGAGAACCGGCCTGCTCGATGTGATACCACACCCTTATAGAATATTGGCATGAAACGGTTAGCCCTGGACCTAATCATGTTTCGTGCGAAGAGTGAGTTTAGGTGGGCCGTTGCCCCATCCACCTATCCCATCTCTGTTATTCTATCCCTTCTATCCCATCGTAAAAGCTGGCAACACATTGACTACGCATATCTTGTAGTATTTAAACTTGTTTTTAAAATTCTCGACTGATTAATTCAAAAACAAAGGGAACGAACCCACAAATGAATAAATAAAATAAACTACGAGTATAATAAAACCACGCTGTAACGGTTTTAAGCGCGGTAATTTATATGGTTTTTATTATTCCCACGTTTCGGCCACTTTAACAATACTCATTGATACTTGACATGTTTGTCTTCTGTGATCACGACTGCTGAAAAGTGGCCGAAACGTCGGAATAATAGAAATCATATAAATTACCGCGCTTAAAACTGTTAAAACGTAGTTTTATTATGTATAGTAGTTGCGAAAACTTAAGAAATAATTAAACTACAAGTACTTAGTTCAACACAACATTAGTCCCAAACATAACATTCAACAAAATTGGTCAAAGTGCACAATAGAATGAGAACTAAAGCACTCCACAATATGCAACGTGAGCACTCTCCAATTATGTGCAATTTCTGGCACCATTGGGGTGCATGTTGGAAGTGAAGATGGATAGGGGAAACTTAGCGTTTGATGTTCAGTCCTTCTCTGGCTGGACGAAACTACAGACAGTATTATTTTGATCAGCCGATTTCAAAAACCCAATTCTCAACATTTTTGTCTGGTCTGTCTGTTAGAGCATCACGTGAAAACTTATGAACTGATTTCAATAAAACTTGACATAAAGCTAGATTGTATCACCAGTTACAACACTAAGAGTGCTTTTCTTCCAAAAAATTATATTCCCATAGGATAAATAAATAAGTCGTTATAATTATACTAACTTCTGCCCGCGACTTCGTCCGCGTGGAATAGTTAAAAAAAATAAGTTACAAAAACCCCCCATTTCGAAACATTCTTCATTGGTGATCCTCTCCTATTGGTCTTAGCGTGATAATATATAGTCTATAGCCTACCTCGATAAATGGGCTATCTAATACTGAAAGAATTTTTCCATATAATTATCCATAGGATAAATAAATACGTCGTTATAATTATATTTACCAAAGCATTTTATCTACAAATACTATTACAGATTAATTTAAAATGTTGAATATACTTTAGCCCTCTAATGTGTGCTTTGTTATCTGTTCCAGGTGTTGAAATACTGCGAGCACCTCCACGGAAAATGGTACTTCAGCGAGATACGGGCGATATTCTCGCGGCGCTACCTACTCCAGAACGTGGCCATAGAGATGTTCCTGGCTAGCAGAAGTGAGTAATAGCTATTACAAGTTTACTTCTACGAATCTCTTATACGGGTATTCTTTGTGATCATGGTAGTCATGAATTCAAGCTCAACATGGCTAAAATTGCACTTAGCTGTGTTTTTTTAATTAAATGACCCGAAGCTCTCTGAGTTTGGGATAGTAAAATTACTATAAAGACGACAAAAATCATAGAACTAAATGGAAGAATATATTTGATTGACTAAAAGCAAAAAAAAATTTAGGCGTTTTGCTGTCTCAATAAAGTTTATACGCTTCAGGCCCCATAGTATCAGGGTCTCGATCCCCAAAAGCCGCAAATATGTAGCTATTTCCGATGGCGGAATATTTGCGGCATTTTAGGGCCTACTGTCTTGGAATTATTTATTTTCACATTTCAAGAACGGAAAAAATAATTCTTGTTGATCTTATCATTAATGGCTTAATTTCTTTTAATGATAAGTTGGCTAACAATCTTATATATATGTCGCAGGCAATTTGTATGATTCCGCATTTTACAAACGGCGTCGTCCCTTTAAAAACGCTCGCTGTTTTGAAATATGCCGAAGGCAAAATGTTAATTACCTTGTCACTTTATAATATGCCACAACATATGATAGAGAATTCAGTCGCAGTTTACAAAATGCCGCGGCAAATTGAAGTATTTAGTTCTTATTCTTACCGCGCGTGGCGCTACTAATCAAAACAAGAAAAATGGCGTCGAGTAGTGGTTTTGTGACACAGAAAAATATTGAAAACAGTGCAAATTCTACGTGTTCAGTATTGTTTAAAAGACAATTATTACAGTGAATTGAGAAAATTTTACGATTCAAAAATAGGAGCAGTAAAAAAACCGCGGACAAATGACAAAGTTTTTGAGGTATCCGGCACGTAAAATACGCTAAGGTGTCCATAGAATTTGGTGCTCGGAAGACTCTGCCTCTCTCTCTGCCGCGGCAAATTGAAGTATTTAGTTCTTATTCATACAAGCATTACAAATATCGTCAAACAAATACCTCCAAGAAATTCCTCACAACATCATATTATTGAGAGAAGCGGTTTCAAAGGAATCTCTATTTGGCGGACAAGGCTTTAGCAATGTGGCTGAACTTTTGCAAAGAGTGGCATCAGATTAACGAAAATTTTGTTTAGGGGTATACATATGCCTTATATATAGACACTAGACCTGTTATTTGGGCTAGGAACCATGTTTTAGGGTTCAGCAACAAGGTTTGAATAAATAATGGGAAAAACAAAAATGGACTTACACGATGAGTTGGTTGGGTTGAGTTAGTGTTTAGTGCCAGAACCGACTGGTCACCATTTATTCATTGATAACTATTTAAATGGTGGTTACAGATCGGTTGTAACATTTGCTGACCGCTGTTATGGCACACTTGCTTTGTTCGCTAGGCTTGTGCGCTTTAGTCTGCGTTTTTAGACTGTATTAAATGTTTTTTACATTGACCACTACCTGTCTTCTGCATTTCTCGGCTTTAGACATAAGAAATAAGTACACCGTTTTGAAAAAAATAGTAAAGTTATGTTTACAATATGTGTCCAACCTGTGTTTTATGATGGTCACCCTACTATAACAATCAATGTCGAAATTTTAACAATTGAACAAGTCGCCAATTTGCCTTCGGCATATTTCAAAACAGCGAGCGTTTTTAAACGGACGACGCCGTTTGTAAAACGCGGAATCATACAAATTGCCTGCGACATATACACTGTATATTCCTAAAGTCAAAGTAATTTATTTTGTGTATACAGGTTTGAATATGATGTCCGTAATTATAACAATTTAGGTATCACTGTATCCTGCCACATATGTAGCTTACAAAATAATAGAATTTAAAACTAATAATGTATAGATACAAATTAATATGCAATTTATAATAATAATGATTAACAATAAGTAGGATTCCTCATGTCACAAAATCAGACTCCTGTATCAGTATTTGGGTCAGAAAGATATTCATGTATTGTGTAATATGCTTTATTTATCAATAATTGTCGTAATTTTATTTTAAAGCTTTTGATGATGAGTTCCTTAATTATTAGTGGTCGTTTATTGTAAATTTTAGTCGCCATACTGTATACTGTTCTGAAACAAAGTGGCTTTCGAAGGAATTGAAAGCAGGTTGCTGTAGTGGCGCTTACTGCAAATTACCTACCTACCTACTAAGCAAATTAGCTTATACTCTGTTTAATACAACTCTCTCTGTGGGACACTCTGGTACCGGTTACAGACACCTAGACTAGACCACAGTAACGAAAAATGCATTTGCAAAACATGCCAGTTTATCCCGAAACCTTTGCATTTTGTTTAATTATTAATTAGTACATGATATTTTCACATTCCAGCCTCAATCTTCTTCGCGTTCCCTGATCAAGCGACTGTGAAGAAAGTAATAAAGGCGTTGCCAAGGGTTGGCGTTGGCATCAAGTACGGCATACCGCAGACAAGGTTAGTGAAGTGCTTTATCAAAATTGGTACAAAAGCGAAAGATACACATGAAGTATTAAGACCTCATAAAACTTAATAGTAACCACTTATATTTTATTCAATATATAGGCTTCAGAGCCTAAGTCATCGACGTAATGTCGCTTGTTTGTCGGTATTGTATAGGATACACTTAGGGGAGTGTGCCACGGAATTACATGAATTGGTTCCTCCCTCAACATGTTACCACCGGACAAGCAGACGTAAGCCCTCGCGCCACCGATATATGGTGGAAATACCAACGAAGGATGAAACGCTATGCTTCCACTTTCATCATACGCACCGCTGAAGAGTGGAACTCTTTACCGTCGTCTGTTTTTCCTGAAGAATACAATCTAGGTGTCTTTAAGTCTCGCGTGAACAGGTACCTTCTAGGTAACCGTGCTCCACCTGCATTTCCGTCTGATATCAGGCGCAATGTTGGTCAAACGCGAACCTATTCACTATCAAAATATATATAATGTAATATGTGAATAGTTTGTATGTGAACCATCTGTCCCTGTTTTTTATAAGAAAGATGGTATTATTTGCGCCAGTACAGCCATCTATGAACGGTTTTAAGTAACAGTGAAAAGGCGTCGTTTATCCGTTTGTTGGCTTTACACCGTGTTGCTAATAGATGTCGCTATCAGTATGTAAATAATTGATAGTAATTTCAACGTCCTGAGGAACTCTGTACAACATCCAGGTGCACTTTAGAAATTCAGGGACACTATTAGAGTGAAAACATATACTGTTGCTTTGTACCGTCCATCTTTATGATCCATCATTCTATGGTCGGTGGTAATTAATTATCGCATTTTTTAATTTATTTTATACCTTCCATATAATTAAACCTTCCCCGCCCGTCCTATTCTCGCCGCATCAAAGTGATTTGAAAAATAACATTAAAAACGCACGACAAGAGATGCAACCCCCGTTCCGTCTTAGTGCGTCGCTCGCAGCACACGCATAAATTCCGCCGCTCCGTCGTTATAAAACAAAAACCGCTATTACAATTAAGACTGTGCGCACGTCTCAAGTGACAATACATAAATTAGTTAAAAACTCTTCGGACCTGTTGCTGACCTGGAGCCGAAGAAGAGAACCAACAGCACCTGCATCCGGTGACTTCCTTCCACCCCCATTGAACCAATCTACAGTCCACAAACACCTCAAAATCAAATGGTGATTTTATTTTCCCACCAGTCGGTCTGAAAGTTGAAAGTTAAAAGAAAAAAGAATTTAAATAAATAAAATAGGAAATGAAACTGAAATTCTACCTTCTATCTTAAATTTTGGTATACGACATATCGATATCCTGCTGGATGGAGGAAATGCAAGTCGCCTTTATCCAGGGGTGCAAGGAATGCAATCGGGTCCAGGGGCCAATACGACGCAATGCGCCCTTATACCTAAAGATACTAGGAGTAATGTGTTCGTTTTGAAAATTATTTTGCAAACATTCATTATACCTATCTATATATTTTTATGGGCATCAAAATTACTAACTCCTCATGCAGATTTCGTCACATTCGTCTTGGTAATTGTGACTTGCAATTAACTCGAGCTTATTAAGCCTTGTAGTAACGTCATTGAAGATTTTTCGGGCGACAGCAGCGATTCCATAGACGCGGTTCGTTTTTCAGATGCATTATATTATTGTAAAAAAATATATATAAATAGGAGTATTTAAAAAATAACATAACCAAATTATCTATCACCCTTTTATAATGATGTAGATATTATTTTATCATGTTTTGCTGATAATTGTAGGACTAAAATGGTTGGAGATGATTTGGTAAATTTTTTTCTTAACCTAAACCAACTATAGCAATTTTTTGAAAAAAAAAACATGTTACGTCTCATATTGTGAAGATTTATGTAATTTTTCTTTTGGTCAATTATTGATTAGTGCTTATTAACGACACGTTATTTTGTTGGTAATTAAGTAACACGAGAATTGATTAATGTTTCAATGAACTCGCGCAGCCAATAATGAAAACTTTATTATTTAATGTTGGCTAGCAGGGCGTAGGCCAATTTTTTGCGCCCTTGCGAGCAATATGGTCTAGTTGATAATATGAATATTTATTAATGCAAAGTGTTACGCGAACAAAGTGGTCGACATAGGTAATAAAGAATATATAAAGATTCTTAAATTATAGGGCTGTATGAATTATTAGGCTATCTATTTGTATGCCCTTGAAGACCACGTACATTAAAAATGGCCCTGACTTTTGGAGGGCTTGTGTGGGGCCATGGGATGATCAACACGTAGACCTGTTACAAATTTAAAGTAAATGTGGGGTGATACTGGCTGACGATTATCCCTGTCTACACCATATAAAATTCACCCAAGGATAAGCCCCGGCCAGTGTAGGACTATTGTAGGAAAGGAGAACAAAGCATTCCGGGGCTATTGGGATGTACTGCTAGAGGAACTAGGGATCTGGGACTATGGCGGCTGCCTGTCGCAATGTTTGGGGAACATGGAAAAAATAGACAGACTGTGACTCGCCACTTCCTTGCATGGGCCCCAAAAAAATTTCGTACAAAATCGTTTAGGCTATTTAATATTATGTTTTTTGGCTAGTTTGAAATTAATCTTATTTAAAATGAAAAACACATTTAAATCAACATTTCTTTATTCTCTCACATCAGAGCATTTGATTATCCTTTTTTGTTTAATATTAAAAAAACATAATAACATAATTAATTACTATTACAAAAACTCTATAACAGCGTTCTACTACATTACAAAAACGGTAACTATATATATATATATTTAGTCTTTCTACTTATAATCTAATGAAACCTACATCACGATTTGACATCGCAGCAAATTTCTAATTTTCTTTTATAATCTATCAACTGTCTGTGATGTTAAAGTTATTCCCTTGCAAATAAAAATGCCAGCATTGAAATATAATAAAAGAAGTTACGTAAGGACTCGACCATGTGGCCATAAAATTTGACACATCTTACTTTATCTTTGAAACCTAACAAGGATGGAGACTTCTGTTTAATGTAGAGGTGAATTTTGCAAGTGGACCTTCAGGGTCAAATCCTAAACTATACAAAATAGCGAAAACTACTCAAAGGTATCTCGAGGCCTAAAGAGTTAGATTAGAATTTTGAAAAATCAATTGACTTTGTCACAGCATTGAAATCGGTTGACTTTGTAAAAATAAACACATTCTGTATTATTTACTATACCAAATCATAGCGTGGCTTATCAGGATCAATGTCTTTGAAGGAATGATAGACGGCAAACCGAGAAGAAGGGTTGTTTTCGAATAAAATGTTCTATTTCCCATACATTAATTAAAAATCACCTGCTTTTATTCAATATGGTAATGGTGTAAATTATTCTATTTTTAATAGGCATCTATAAATTTATATTTTAAATGCACGATTATCCCAATCAATCAAATCAGTCAATTGGTAAACATTGATTGAGTTTAAAAGTAAGTGCGGTCAAATGAGCGGCGCAATTCGATGTTTAAATAATGTATGGAAGACAAGACGTTTTGTTCAAAAACAACAGTTACCCTTGATTTGCGGTTTAGGTTTTGGCCCTAAAAGTTTTGAGGTATTATGTGTAAATCTACTGTCAGAAAAACCTGCTAAATATTTTTTTGTTTGAAAGAGAAAATTAAGACGTTTTGCAAAATATTTATGTTTTAACAAGAATTTAAACGTAATACCTTTTCCACATTAGTCTACTAATAAATCTACTTTTCGACATAGCTTAAATGATTAAACGGTCAAAGAGAATCTTTACTTTTTTTTAAATGTTAATGTCTCATTTTAAGTTGTAACGTAGGGTGAAGATGCTGAAACGTATAGGAAACTTTGTTTTGCTTCAAGCCGTCATGTAAACTATAAACACACAAATATATTAGTACAGATAAATTAGCTTCAAGACATTTTTGCGTTTGTAGTAGTGTACTGTCAGCACATAAATATACAAACTAATACTTTGCATACATTTTTATAGGCAGGTACTCAATGTGAAACTAATAACATTAAACGATATTAAAATAATAAATATTTAGCTTATTTTTATTACTAAATTTCAAGATTAGAAGTCCTGTAAACATACAAACGCCAAATCGTTTCGAAGCTAATTTACTTGTATTTACACTACACTAGTGAAATTGAAAATAAAAATAGCATTCTGCACTCCTCTATATAAAATATAAGTGTGCGAAAATTCATACTCCTACGTCCGCTCAATTTTCGTAAAAAGGGGTACAACGTTTTTGCTGTATTTTGCTTCACGTATTAATATATATAGATTGTTATAAGACTGTATTTTATTAAATGTTTCAATACTAGTATATACCTAATGTGTTTGCCGTTTAACTTCTTCAATACTTAACATCTAATTAGGAATTTGGAACATTTTCGTTCATAAGTAACACAAAAAAGCTCTTAGTACTTTGATATATCTCTAAAACACTCAATAATTAAAATTCGATTTACACTATATTTACATAGAAACGTAATAAAGTAAAATATACTTAACATTGAGTATACGTCAAACGCACAAAGCAACCTTCGTTTACAACATCTGCTTGCGATAATATATTATAGTTTACCGATTTGTATTTAATTAGGTAAAATAATAAATGTCGCCACCTTTTAAAATTATTTCAACCGTTTAACCGATTGTAACATCTTTAACATTAATTTATTATATAATATTAATTAAAACTTTATATTAATAACCTGTAATACTGATCACAAAATTCAAAAATTAATACAAATACACGCAATTATAATTAAACACTTATTTATACTAACTATTATAAATATAATATCTAATAGTTCATTGGTACCTCATATTCTAACCTTCAAATACTAGGTCATCATAAAACATAGGAGTTGTATCACATTTACTTTTATTCATTCTTATTCGACAATATATTCTAACAAGGGTAGCTTAATTTATCACATATTCAAAGTACTAGCTCCTATAAATTAATATAAGTTTATTTATTCCTTATGATTTTGGGTTTTCTTCTCATATTTTTGCTCCCAATTGGATGTGAACATGTTCTTTTCCAAATTCACAGCTGCACCAGCGCTGTGTCTCCTTTCTACTGGTTTTCCTTCTAAACTACTTATCTTCTCCTTATTATAACCAACTTCTGGATCTACTTCTTTCTTTTCTTCATCGAACTGCCTCATGATCTCAGTCAAACTTTTCCCTTTTGTTTCTGGCAAAAAGAACAAACAGTAAGCAGCACCTAACATTGCGCAAATGCCAAAGAGGTACAGCGTTCCGTTACTTGACAAAAGCTTCTCTAATTGTGGATAGGTTTTGATGTTAAAGAAGATTAACACGTACGCACAGCACGAGGTTGCTCCTGACATTACACCTCTTATATCTTGTGGGTAAAGTTCTCCTGACATTATCCAAGGTAATTGTAAAAAGCCAACCATGCTAAATGAGACGTGTAATAGAACGCAACCTAATTTGATTAATGGTGGTCCATTCAAACTGTCGCAAACTGCCGCTCCTAGCATAGTAATACCAAGTAACAGACCAGATACTGCAGCTAATGTCTTTCTTCTAAAACTATTTATGAGGCATGCCCCTACAGCACCCATAACAACTCTTACACCACCAACAATTATAGATGCTGTGAATTCATTCACACTCGTTCCTACAGACTTAAAAAAATCAACAGCATAATAGAGTATGATATATATTCCAGACATTTCTTGGAATATGAAGAATGCTATTAGCAAAGCAAAAGGTGTCAATACGTTTCTACGTTTAAACAATCCTAGTTTCTGCTTAAACGACATGTTTTCACTGGTCTTTCTGTCCTTAGTGAATTCCATGAGTTCTTGCTGCGCTGTGTTGTTGTTTTGCCTCAACCAAAACATTGCGCTGTATGCTTCCTTCATATGTCCCTTTGATGCTAACCACAAAGGTGATTCTGGTACAAAATACATCAAGAATGGCGTTAACAACGACACTCCGGCGCATATTCCAGCTACTTTCCTCCAATGCACGAACGCTCCTAGTGAGTAGACGATGAAAATTCCCGTCGACACCAATCCTGGTCCCAGTGCACTTAAAACGCCTCTCTTCTCCGGTGTTGTAATTTCAGCAACATAAATGTAGGACACTGTTGACATACCTGGAATGAGAAACCAAATTTGTAAGGTAACTAATCTTATCTTATATATAAAATTCTCCTGTCACAATGTTAGTTACCAAACTCCTCCGAAACGGCTTGACCGATTTTCATGAAATTTTGTATGCATATTGGGTAGGTCTGAGAATCGGCCAACATCTATTTTTCATCCCCCTAAATGTTAAGGGTAGTCCACCCCTAAATATACTTTTTAATTTTTTGATATATTTTTTATGATACAGCATTAAAAATACATACAACCCAAAATTTTCAACCCTGTACAATCAACCCCTATTTTTTAATAGCGATATTAGTATTTTTATAACTTTCTGCTGGGATGATTTAGATTTTAATTTGAATCAGGTAGATGGCGCTGCAATCGGGAACCAGAATTTGGGTGTTATTTTTGTTGTTGTATGTGTTGAAGTTTGTCCCGGAATGGTTTAAATAAACGATTGGACCCAGTAGGTGACGCCGCGGTACTCCTAAGCGCTGGGCCTGATTTTGATGAAATTTATTGTTTGTTCAAGTGGATTTCAGAATAGTTTAGATTAACATTTGGTCCCGGTAGATGACGCTGGAACCGGGTTCTAGATTTTTATTTTTTTGAAAGACAGGACAACGTCTGCCGGGTACAGCTAGTATTATGTAAAATTTTAAACTATAATATACCTACTCAGAGAAATTCGAAACAAAAGTCATATAGTATCTTTTTAAGTTTTCGCTATCAGTATACATAAATAAAACTACGTTTTAATGGTTTTAAGCACGGCTTTTTATTTGATTTTTATTTCGACGTTTCGTCCACTTTTCAGTAGCTGCGTTCATGGCAGATACAGTTGTCAAGTCATAGTTTAAATTGTCTTAAATAGTATGCCAGTACCGACACAAATGGAGTGGACAGTCAAATTCTCTGAATACCCCTATTAGAAAAGGACATGATACAATGACAGTGGTCACTGTATCGTGTTTTTTCTATTATCTATATTCTATCATCTACACCTTATTTTTCTAGCCGGTTATGGGTTCACTTGTGGCTTATACGAGTATAGCCTATTTTACCTTGTCTATATTTGTACAAGAACCGCCTAATCTATATATTGTAGTGTTTTATTACGAGTCTGCTGACTTTTTTACTGGCCTAATGAAAACTGATTATTTATTCTATAAGACAATTATAACCAATTCTTTTTCTTTTTTATTCTCGTCATGTTCTTTGATAAGTATTACAGCTGCGTTCACAAAGTTAAAGTAATGATTAACTAAAATAAAGTTATATCATAGTCTTGACTTCCTTTATTTGACTCTGAGTATGATGGATATACTTATCAAAATCTGATAAGTTTTACTAAAATAATCAACAAAATTAAACTCACCGATAGTAAATCCAGTTATAAACCGACCGATGCACAGGAGTACGTAGGTGTCTGATAACGCGATGACCAGCCATCCTATGAGATTTGGTATCACTATAGACTGGAGGAGCAGCCGTCTGCCTACTGCATCCACCATCATGCCCCCGAGGAGAGCGCCGATCGGGTTTGATATGACGCCCAAGCTTGCTATAATAAATGAAATAGTAACTTAATGCTAAATACAAGTAAATTAGAATTTAAATTATTTTTGCATTTCCCTTAGCTTCTTGCGAGTCTCACACTTATTTAATTGATTAATTCCTTTGACTTTTATTGTAATATAATTATTTCAATTTAACTATGCCTAATGATATTATGAAAATGACATATCTATACTCTGCAATTAATCAACATTGACAGAACTGTACTGCGAACTTATACTGAATTTGAATTTTGCTGTAATTCAAAAATTATCTCTTAGACTCAAAAAGAGTTTTAGTTGTTATTTATGTAGTAAATGCTTAAAGACAAAACACGATTGAATTCAGGTGACGGATAATTGGACCCAACCCTAAATAAATGTCAGGCTTATAACAGTTACAGAATGCATTATTTAATAGTATATCTATTTTAATTATTGACAGTACGTGCTTTGGCATTGGGTCCATTGCTCACGCCACCCTACCAGCCATCGCTCGAGTCTTATCTCCATTTACAGGAGCGTGCGATGTTTGACTTCGGCTGAGCACCGTGTATATAAACACGGGTGTTATCTTATTGACACAAATTATTGTTTGTCAAACAATCTTTGCTTTCTTTTCCACTCGGAAGAAATGATTGCAAATAATAAAAGTATTTTTTATGTAGAAGCATTTTGCAAGCTTTACGTTACGTCTTCTCAATAATATATAGGTATGTATTTAGTTATATTCTATTCCTAGGGTTATTTGGAAAAAATCGATTGTTAGCTTTAAAACCGTCCTTTGAGCACAATTAGATTTTTTTTCGCTGAACATTGAAAAAGTTAAACAAGTAGCCTAAGTTATCCCTTATGCCAGTGAAATCCCGTTAAAATCGGCCCAGCCGTTAAAGAGATTAGTCGGTATATCCAGACAGGCAAAAACTTAAAAAAAATATATTTGCTAGTATATACTTCCATATGCATTTAGTAAAAAGCTGTTGTTTTGACATTACACGCAGTCATTTCAATTTTATTTATCTGTATAGATATGATACATAAATGTACTGATGAATTATTTTTAGCGTATTCAATGACCTGAAAAACGTGATGTAGGTACTTAGACACGTGCGATTTCTGGCAGCGTTTCGGAAACATTTAAAAATAAAAACGTAAACACGTTTTGCTTATGAATTTTCTTTTCTATTCAATGGCGTTACCATTGCTCATTGAGGAACTCAATATCGCTACCAGGGCATCATACAGCAACGAAAATGTTTTCATAACAATGTCTCAGCTGACGAAGGTAAATTCAAAAGCAGGGACTGTGCAGTCTTTTGTAGCTAATTTGACGAAACTTTCAGCGGCGGATGTTTTGATGTGCAGTTTTACATTTAAGAATGTTTTATGGTGGTCAAAAGTCAACAAAAATTCTAGGCTATTTATTATAATATATTTAAAGAAGGATTGTGAATTTGTGTTGAAAGTCGTTTAGTCAAATGCGTTTATTCGATCTTGCTATAAGAACTACCACGTTTGATGTCATTTAAAAACCTATAATTATATTCGTGCACGAACGGAGAAAGAATACTAATTCCTGCGGCCAGGAGGCCTGTCGTAAGAGGCGACAAAACAACTCATACCTAGGTGGAAGGGCATTTGCTCGTCTGGATTGCCACCACCCCTGGTCTAGAGTATGCCGCCATAACAACTTTGAGTTGTGTTCCGGCATCACTGGCCAGATTACCACCACCAATCACTCTCTATAACAGTTGTGCCATCAACCAGTCTGTTGTACTCCAGCAATAAAAAATAAAATAATGCTGGTAAATGACACATTTTACAATAAATACTAACAATATTTACATTTTTTTAAACAGGTGTTTAAATAGCGTCTTTCTTTCAAAATATCGTAGAAGGGATTTTATTGACTGTTTAAACAATAATAATTAATTGAATATTTGGCTCCTTTACTAAAATACGGGATCATAATTTTGCACATTCGTACAAAATCTCAGTTAATTTTTCAACGTTTTGTGAGATTTTGAAAAGTATTTCTGTTGATTTTGACTGTTGTCAATTCTAATTTGGCTGACGTTTTTTCTTGAAAACTTTGAACATAAACATTCCGGGCTACATGCACATAATCGTGCAGGACTATGTTTAAAAAACAGGAAGAGAATTAGAGAAGCAGAAGAGAGAAGAGAAAAAATTATTAAAAATATCTGCTTACCGATCCATGAGCTCTGCTCGTAGGAGATTTCTGGATATTCATGTGTGTAATGGGGCAGCAAAACCGCTGAGAAGCCCTGGCAGAATCCCACCGATATGTTGATGGACTGAGCCGCAAGAGCCGCCAACACCTGTAAATTTGTGAACGCCTGGTAAACAACACTTATATTTCCAACCAAATACTTGAGAGAGACACTTAGAATTTCTTTTATTTTATAAATATAAATTATACCAATAAGAATCTGATACGCCCGCCTTTATTTACACTAATTAAACTATACTTTCCGATCTATATAACATAATGTGATTGATGTGTAGACTGCGCTCATTTGTTTCCAATTTCACTTTTAACTGCTTATCACTGATAAGACAATGTCATAACAGATACGACAGTTTAATAGATTAAAACGCACAGAGCAGGCAGGTTAATAAATTTTCCTAAATCCATTTAACGTGTTAATGACGAAATTTTGCGTCCGTGTTATTGTTTAGTCGGTCCGAACATAGTCGTGGTACATGATAACGTACTTTTACAACTTAGCCCCCCGACAAAGACAAATTCCACAAAGCACGGTATTACCTGTCAGCATTTGAACCAATTGTTAATACTTTTATGATTGTCTTTTTTTGTTTACTTATTTATTACTTATTGCGGAGAATAGCCTATTGTACTCGTTTATGGCCGTTTGCAGGCATAATTAACCAGGTGTGCGGATTACGATTTCTAGGAAATTAACTCGACGATACGGGCGGGCACACTTCTATTTGTGAAGTATAAAACGACGATAGGAGGTAGAAAGGAGTCAGTCTAGCTAGAACCACCATCAAGGCGAGACTTGTGTACATTCGATAACCTATATAGTGACGGACTTTGCGAGTGTTATTGAAGCGCGCAACTGATTGTGTTCAGTTATATTTGTACCTGCGTTATACGTGTTTGTATAGTTCTAATAAATTCTATAGTAATTCAAACGACATTTTTAATTCGACTCCCGCACTCGTAACAGTACTAATCATAGCGAATGTATGGCTTGTGGTACCCTTTAGTAGACTGATCCCTAGACTACATCTAATATTGCAACGTTTGCATCGTCGACGATGATATATATTAACCTGCGATTTATAATCGCTTACCTTTTTAAAGAACTAATTATCTCGTCTACGGTTAAAAAATTATGTGTATTCCGAAGAACTATTGAGTTAGATTGTAACGAACTTGCAATGAATTTTAATTATTAGCATGTTAATATTATAATAAAACTACGTTTTAACGGTTTTAAGCGCGGTTATTTATTTGATTTTGGTTATTCCGACGTTTCGGCCGCTTTTCAGTGGCCGTGGTCACGGACGACAAAAGTGACAATTGTCCAACGAGTATTGTTAAAGTTTTATAACCTAACGCCAACTTGATCATTTTAGTTATTTAGTTTTAATTTGGTTTATGGTTATTATTTACTCTATGGGAGCCTAATCTAATTTACTACCGCTTCACAACATGTTGTGGCTTGAAGAGATGGAGCAGCGCAAGAAACTCTTCAGCAAACATGCCTAGCTCTAAAATTTTTATATAATATAAAATGCGTGGAAGGAAAAATAAAAAATTGGAAACAAATGCTCTAATTTCAATTTGATTTATGAACTTCAAAACTTCTAAATATTTCCAACTCTATCTTTATGAGCAATAGTGTTTAAATTATTATTAAATTCACGGAGTCAAGCGTTTTTGTTCCCACCGAAGAAGAAGAATTCAGTGGCTACTTCAATAAATCCACACGTATATCGGCCATTTTGGAAATTCAACCTCGAAGATGGCGAAAAAGGGCCTATCTCTTACTTTTTTTGACTATGTACATACTCTATGTCTATATCTCTATGGCTAATAACTCATATACCTACCGATAACTCATGTAGGTATAAGTTATTAATTTTAATATAGAACAAAACGTGGCGTTAAATAGGTGTTAATGGGTAATTCGTATAGAGTCGATTAGTTTAATAACAAGCCATTATTGCAGGTTGACATCCGCCAATTAGCGATAATTTACAACCACGAGTTTAACTTGTTTCAGTGTACATAGCAATAAACGACACCAGTCTAATTATCTCAGAGAGAATCATAAGTTTTGTACTTGATAAAAAAAATGTGTGTAAGAAGTGAAATTTCAGAAAATATAGTCACAGATCATCTTTTTTATTAATCTATAGAAATTATAGCCTACATCCATCAACATATTATAAATGTAAATGGTTCGAGTGTGTACATTGATTTAAATTCAATTCAAACACCGAATTATTTTTTATTTACGTAACATAGAGATTAGCTAAGATTTTTCAAGCGGAGTAGCCGCGGGGAAAGCTCTAGTTCAAAATAAACTTGAGAAGTATCACTTTAAATTATTCGCTGTTCAATGTGCCAAAAAATATTATAATCAGTTATATTTCGGTCCAAATTGGATTTATGTTTAATCATCGATTTTATTGACTCTCTAATCTGTGCTGCACTGTGTACAACTCGTATCTTATTCTCTCGCAGACTAAGTCCTCAACATTTATGTATTTATCTCTTTTTAGTGACGCTTTTTTGTATCATTGAATTATTTTTGAAAGGAAAAAGAATAAACGTTTATTTGGTCTATAGCGACACCCATGACGATGAATCAAAGGATGGACGTATATACCAAAAATTTCGAAACTCTAAATTCTAATCCAATGCTAAAGAAGTTTCACTTGAAAAATTGTTTGAGTGGAATTAGCTTATCATATGGATGTGACACCGGTGACCTGTCCCCCCTTTGGGACATAATAAAAACCCTTTAATACTTTGCTACATCTATATTGCTACACTGATTCCCGAAACACAGGCTTCATGCCTAGCACGGGAGTGAGGGACTTCTATAAGTTATTGTATCAAATTTTTTTGACAATAAAGATTTATTATTATTCTCCTTACATCCATTTCTATATCAGAAAACGGCTATGGTACCCTAATAAGTATTTATTGGACACGTCACTTATCAAGATGACTTGTGCCACGTGAACTGTCTCGCATTGTCATTGCAATTTTCCTACCCGCCGGCCACTTTTCATCATTATTTATACTACATGGCAATTTGCTACCAGAAGCCTTATTATTTTAACAACCTCGTTCGTCTTTCATTAAACATTATAATATGTACCTAATTAACGTTGAATTTCAACAATTACTATGCGTTTAGGATAACTTTACACGCTAGGATAGGTACCTACCAGGTCCCGAAAATATTAATCCGCAAAGCTAAACTCCAAAGTATATACTCCAAAATTACTCTTTTGAATTGTGCTCGATAAAATATTGTTACGGGTTACGGGACTAGATTAAAATGCCATTGGAATTACTATAGAATTTATTAGAACTATACACACACGTATAACACAGTTACAAATATAACTGGACGCAACCAGTACAAACGTAATGCACGATTCAATAACACGCGCAAAGTCCGTCACGTAGCTTATCGAATGCACAAACGTCTTGCCTCACTTGCGATTATCGATTGACCGCCTCACTCCTCCGTTCGGGCATTGCTGTATACTGTCCCAATACAATAAGCCTTGACACAATACTCGACCGCGTAACAATAATTTCCAAGAATCGCACCTGGCTAATGAGTATCATAAACATTACAATACACAATGGCCTGCTTTTCTAATTACAAATTTTAAACACGAAGTAAAAAAAAAGAAGTCCAAATGCGGAAAGTGTGCTTTTATGGTATACAGGTGGAATACACTTTTGTCGGTCGTAACAATATGTACGGTATTATTCAGAGTAGAGTAAGTTTGAACGCTTCATTATGGTTCTTAAAGAAGCGTTCAAACTTACTCCAACTCTTTATGTATAAGACCGGTAGACTCTATCAAAACATGTACAATAAATAACTTTGAAATAGCATATTGAAGTTCATGCCATCTTTACAACTGTGCTATATCATTTCTTAGCTCGTAAAGTTTCCACAGCTGAGATGATACAAGTTATAATATTTATATTTTGAAATTACATACCTTACTACTACAATATTGTTACGAGTTGCGAGACTCGAATTAAAATGCTGTTGGAATTATTATAGAGTTGATAAGAACTATACAAACACGTATAATACAGGTACAAATATAACTGAAAACAACAAATCCAAGCGTAATGCAGAAGGTCGTAATTCAACAAAACGTGCAAAGTCCGTCACTAATAGATTCCCGAATGTACACGTCACGCCCGTATCGTAATCGTCGTTTGACTGCCCCCTCTCTCCATCAGGCCCTGGTTTTGTATCTTACAAATACAAATGTACCCGTATCGTAGTCGACGTAATCCGCAACACCTGGCTAATGATGCTAATGAGCTAGTACAATAGGCTATTCTCCACAATAATTTCTAAACGCATGCCAATAAATAAGTGAACAAAAGAAGACGATTACGATTAGTTCAAATGCTGGCAGGTAATAAAATGTGCTCCTACAGATCTGTACGTGGAATTTTTTCGGCGCCTAGGTTGTAACAATATCATGGTAATAATAAATTTTATTTATATATTTGTAGTGCATTAATTGTCTCGACGTTAATAATTACCCTAAGCCCCAATGTTACATACTATATAGTTCGTACTCATCGATCACTAATAATAATAAAACTTAGTAGTAAGTTAGTATATGTGCTTACGAGTTACATTCATGTAACTTCTTGTAAAGAAATATTACTACAATTATTTACAAATATTTTCATGCATATATAAATATAGTTTAAAATTACTCCTTCAAATATCGTCGTCAGAATAAAATAAGAAAATAAATTTAGTTAGTTAGCTTTGTAACCCGGAAATTAAAATAAATGCGGAAATAAGTGCAGAAAATAATCGTATGTGTAAGCTGATTTACCAAGTAATCATAAGTCGGAAGGATATTGTGTGAATGTCTCGTTGATAAACAGCAGGTGAACACTGAACAGCCTTGACCGTGCCAGTCACCGTTGCCTTAGCCCCGATTTGCTTACTTCTTGGAAACTTATGAGAGCCTGGTACCCGTGAACCAGTTACAAGCTTTTGTTTCTAGAATTTTTCTAATGGAGCTTTTGTTATTTTTATTTATTTTATGTATACACAAAAAGTATAATAAATATAAAAAGAACAGTTTTTCTTAGTATTGCAAAATGTATTGTATTTTAAATATGATTAATAAATATTGTTTAAGTAATCGTAAAGCATGAAAGAAATATAAAAACAATCCTGACAAATAACTTTCGCTTCATCTACTTTCATTAATTTCTTCATATATGGACATTTATTAGAGTGGCATTTCCTTGAACTTTCTTTAACACGTCTGCTATTTGATCATGATGTATAATAAGTCGCGTTCTACCAGCATCAACTCTACCATTCACACTGTTGTCATACACTTTAGGGTGTCCCTTATATGGGTGGTTTTTTTTTCAGATATCGAAATGCATACCCCTCAATTCTTTTTAAACTACCTAGACTTACACAAATACAAAATTTTGTCTACCTATGTAAACATTAACCCATGCCGACAGAGCCGTGAAGATTTTGAAAATCGCTGTCTTTAACGCTTATCGTTGTGTAGCTAAATGACATGTTTTTTCATGATTTTATAAATAATAAACAAGAAAGTTAGAAAATAGGTGTTTATTACTTAAAAGAACATCACAAATCAGTAAGGATATTTGCTTTTTAGGGTTTCTTTTTTATAGTCGGGATACAGATTTCTATGCTTTTGTACACAGCGCAGCAAACATTATTTTGGTCCTTTGCAGTGACTGAACCATGAAAATCTTGCATAAGTTTTACAGCTCTTTCAGCTGTATCATTCACAGCCCTTAAAGGAAGAACCCTTTGTTTGCCTGCAAATAGGTAACATCTTCTTCCCACGTAGAAACGAGTTTCTTCAAGAAGTTTTTATCAATGTTTAATCGTGAAAATAATTTTGTGCTCTTGACGGATACAAAATCATTTAATGATTTTCCTGCAACAATAGACAATATAATACATACATACATAACTTCACGCCAGGTCCCTTGCGAGGTAGGCACGAACAAGAGCGCGCCATTCAGGCTTATTCTTACACACCTCACGTGCTTCTTTGACATTCACAGCTCTTGTCATGCACGCTCGTCTGTTCTTAAGGCTCCTGACATCACCGTCTGCTAATACACGATCAATTTGATCATGGAAGTTGTGTCATGACCTTCCGCGACAAGATAATATTATTATTAATAACGTACGAAAGATGTTGACTAAACTTGCGCACGGCTGCTTTGGAGATCTCTTCGTTAACAGTTTCATATTCCTCAAGCCTCTTCAAAAAGCGCAAATCTTGATTTGGTATCTTGACCGCCAGACTATATAGTACAAGCCATGGTTTTACACATTTGCTCATGTCTTTTTTTCTCTCCTTTTAATTTTCTCTGTCTTGTTCTTTCTTCTTTCTCGGTTAACTTTTTATCTACACCCGCTAAACATCCTGGACACCGTGGTTCTCTTTATTCTTGTAAAAAGATTTTATCTTCTAATTTCATCCATTCCAAACCATCTGCGTGTGCTATATCGAATAAATTATCTAAAAAGTCCTCCTAATGGCGCTTGTAAACATCTTGCGTTTTTTTGGATTTTTTTGTAACTCTCTCTAAGTACGGTGAAGATCCACAATGTTTTTTACACATTTAGGCACAGCTCTGGTAGGGATTCTAGCTTTTTCCCAGAATATAATACACTCTCGAGCGACAAGATTTGCGCTTTCATTAACAGTCAATTTAACTTCGCGAATGTTAAAAAGAGGACTGCCAGAACTTGACAATTTAGACGGTAACTTTGCTTCATTTATTTGATGGTTCACGTCACCAACTAGGAAAACACTTTTTTTATTGCTTCTTAATCCCACTGCCATTTTTTAACTATAAAACAATTTGTTAATCGCGAGACTTCCTGAGAAAAAATGACAAACACGGCGAGTACGCGCCGGTAGTTCCGCGTAACTTATATGAACATCTTTCGATGCAAGTCGGCACGGTTTATCGTTCTCCAAATGAGGTAAAAAATTATTTCCGAGTGTTTTAGGAACAAATGAACAAAACTAAGACGTATGCGTTAAAAAATAAAAACTTTATAAAAATAAGGGACACCCTAATACACTTGTATTGTGTTTCTACTTTCGTCCATTTTTATTTGCCCAAACCACCTTAACATTCCTTTTTTAACTCTTATCACAACATTTTTTTTCAATACACAACGACCTTTATCACACTATCATATCGGTTAACTTAACCTGACATATCGCACGCTTAATCCAATACTTACACTGTCCTAAATTTTGCCAAATCTACTTTGGAATGCCATCTTTCGTAAAATATAGAAATACGTCTAAAAGCGCTAATCATTGTTTAAAAGTAACAAAAATATACACTGGAAAGCATTATAATAGTACTGATATTCATGCTTAATAACGATTTTTTACTTTCCCGGAAAGTTCTCTTTTTGAGTAGTGTCATTATTGGATTATGCTGGTGATATAGATACTTCTCAAAATTCTCATTTAATTTTCACACCTATTATAAATACCAGATATAAATAACACCAAATATTATAATAATATTTAGATGAACTATACTAACTTTAAAAATATAATTAAATAATTAAAAATAACTAATTTATAAATAAATTAAAATAATGAAAATTACAAACATATTCTTGAACATTTTAATTATTCGTCATGTGCAAGATGATCTCGTGGTGTGTTTTTGTGTGTGTATTTAAACCATTGAAACATACCTACTGCATTTAATTACAAAGACAAAAAATAAACAAATGTTAAATGTTTAATGTAAAACAGAACATTATTTTTATGTAATAATCTTGATATATAAAAATGAATGTTTGTCTGTATGTCCTTTATAGAATCGTAAACTATACATTTGATCATGTGATGATCTTTAGCAAAGTTGTTGTGCATGAGCCAAAGAAAGTTTCTGAGTTGGTTCACAATTGGACCCGGTAGGTGGCGCTGCTGTCGGCATACCGATTGAAGCTTTTCCGGGCAGGACGACATCTGCCGGGACAGCTAGTTTTACTAATAAAAACCAAGTTTTTTTTTTTTTTTTTTTTTTTTTTTAATCGCCTGTTTACCCCCGATTTTCTTCGGAGCCTATATAATCTTAATTTTACTATATTCACGTTCGCATGCTATCCGAATTTGTTTTGTTTGAGTATGCCTCTGTGTATATGTGCATGTGTGAAGTGTTGTGTATATGTGCAAGTGTAAAGTGTTGTGTGTATGTAGTGTTGTGTGTTACTTAACCTAATAAATATTATATAACTATGTATATTTGTCTAATTTAACCTAATAAAAGTGTAAAATAAATTTATAACTATTGTTATCAAATGAAATGCATGTCCCACTATTATTCTATATAGACGCCTCTTGCGGTCGGTTTTATATTCAGAGGGTCCTTCCGTTCCAGACTCGGGTGATGATCACGGTAGGGTCTTAAGAACATCGAGTTAATGGATAACCATTACCTGGTTTTGTTCCGCTTCACGGCGTGCTCTGCAATGCTTTGACAATATGCTTCCAGACACGATCTAGTGTCCTTGCCAACCAGCATTATTGCTAATGCTGACTCGGTCAACTTCATGTTGATGCTGGACTCCAGATCGTGCCTGGCTTGGCCGTATCTAGGACAGTCCAGCAACAAATGTTGGATGGTTTCCGGAGTTTCATCATCACAAGCGCATGCTGGGCTGTCCTTGCATTTGAAGCGGTGCAGATACGCTGCAAAGCCCCCGTGTCCGGTCAGCACCTGCGTCAAGATCGGAGTAAGCTTGATTTTTCGAACAGTCTTGTAGGCATTCACAGCATCAGGCAAAAACATCTTTGTTACGCTTGCTGTAGTGGCCTCTCTGTACCGCCGCGCCCAAGTATCTACTGATGCTCTCCTGCACTCTGTCTTAATGAACGACATCGGGCACCTGTCGTAGGACAGTGCTGCTTCATCACTAAGTGCCGCTATTTTTGCAAGCTCGTCAGCTCGTTCATTGCCGGGTACCCCAACGTGAGCCCTGACCCAGTACAGCTGGATGTTTCGTCCTGTCCCCGTGATCCTAGCAATATTCTGGCGAATATTGAACGCCAGGGGGAGGAGCGTGTCAGGACGGGAAACCAAGGTTAGGGATGACTTCGAGTCGCTCAGCACGGCCACAGAGTCCCACTCTTGCCTTATTACAAGCTCGGTAGCCTGCCATAAGGCGTAAAGTTCGGCTTGGAACACCGTGCAGAACGACGCGAGCTTCATCCGCTTGGTACCGGTCTCGACCCCGTCCACCCAGCATGTATACGCTGCCCCCACCTGATCTCCAGTTTTACTGCCGTCGGTGTATATACACACCTTCGGCAACTGGTGTGTTTCGGTGGTCTCGGGCGTCATATTGTTAAGGTTAGCGTACGATACGCTCACCTGACTGGCTGGATGCGGGGTCTGCAAAAAGCTCACACGCCCCTCTAGCTGCCTGTCTTCATGGCCAGGGATCGGTCTTCCCCGCTTGGTTTCGTACAGTCGGGCCATTTCTATGATCCTCAGGTCCATTGGAAGCAGCCCTGCTAGTAACAAAGCTGCATTAAGGGAGACTGTACGATAAGACCTAATGATTTTTTGAGCAAAACCGCGCTGAACTGCGCCTAACTTCTTTCGCACAGATACCTTCTCCGCTGCCGGAGCCCACGCGCTCGAAGCATACATCATGATAGGCTCTATCACTGAGACATATATCGTTCGGATGACCTCCGGGCTCAGCCCCCATTGCGTCCTAGCGGCACCAGCCATCTGCTTGTAAACATTCAGGGCCTTCCGACAGACCTTAGTTATGTGACTATTGAAAGTCAGCCTTCGGTCAATCGTAAGACCTAAGATCTTTATTTCTTCTACTATACTAATGGGAACGCCGTTCATGTGTATGCGTGAAGTGTCAATTTTCCGTTTCCTTGTTATGAACATAGCTTGTGTTTTATGTGGCGAAAAACCAAGATTATAAATTATAATATAAGTTCTAACAAGTATAAACTTAAAATAATATTTTTTTATAGATTTTTCTTTGTTTAAGCGTGTTACGTACACTAGTGTTATTTTTGGCCAGCTATTTTAAATTAATCTAAATTTAAATTAATTACCGGTTTTACCGGCTTTATGAAGTCATTAAGTAATTTGCCATAGAGGCGAATTTGCTTGTGGTTTTTAAAATTTGCCGCTAACGCCGGGAAAAGACTTGTCCATACATCCTTGTTACGTGTGTCCAAGAGAAATTTGGGTTAAATAACTTTCATTGTTAATAGACACATACATAAGACAGTCACATATAATTAATTGTATTTCTTTTTTTTGTAATTAACTGTTTGAGCCAATTTTAATTTTTATTATATAAATTATTTTATAGTGGAAACTTGTTTGATATATGTATTAATTTTGTGTTTTATATTTAAGAATATTAATTATTGTATGTTTCCTAAACAAATTAAATAAATAAATAAGAAATATTACTAAATTATAGCTGTATATAACAGGTTAAGTTTCAGACCAGAGATAAGTTCTTGTTTCTTTTGAAATTTGGCACTGCACGCTTTGTATATCTAGCCAGTGTCAAGTTTCCACATCGTACAGAAAATACTAATATTATTGATATCACAAAAACCGTCGTTAAATTGTTATATGATGACTATTAAATTATTCTCATTGAAATTATTTTAATAGTTCATTAGTTATTGTTAACACAGGACAATTCATGCGCTACACACCACATAATCTATGAGGCCGAGCGTACAAAATCTTGTACGCTCGTAGGCGTTTTTGGCGGGAACTGAAAGAAGATGTAGTGCTGTGCAATTTTATTTTCGAAAATTGTGTAAAGTCCTCTAAAATAAACAATAGTTGTAAGATATTGATAGTTTTTGAGTAGTATGTGTTTTTGTGAGAAATTTGAACTATATAGTCAAATTTGACCTTTCGAGTTGTCAGAAGGACTCTATTGAATGGCTTCAGTTGATAACCTACAGTTCAGCTGAGCTATACATAGGCTTAAGAAAATGAAGAAACTATATTGTAATCTAAGGTCTGCCTTAAAGGCCTTGCCGCCAAGCCATAAACGTGAATAAATAAAATAAAAATGTACGATGGTAAAAGGTGATTTTGACTGTCACCTATTATAGATGTTTGAGTTACGCTGAAATAGGGAGTTATTGTTGCGGTTCGAAAATACCAAATTACTAAACAGTTCAGTTTTCAACACAAACATTTAAGTCTTCGTTAACAACTAACTATCCTACAACTAATGTTCTAACATTGTTTCAAAATAAAACTGCACATCAAAACATCAACATATTTCGAGATCGAGATTATAGTTCGTTATGAACTCGCACTTGCCTTAATGAGGTAATTAGTTACGTCATTATTCTGCAAAAGTCACACAAGCGTAATTTTTGCGAATTTACCATCAGTAATTAATCTTGTAAGTTATAATTGCAGTACATGTTATGGTTTAATACTAATAAGGATAGGTAGACCGTGGAAAAATTAAGACAGTATAAATTGAGGGTGTGATTGTTTACCACTAGAGATTGATAGACAGATAAATAAGACCTCAAGACACTGTGAGCTCTTTCTGCATGCACCGGAACACAAACCTACTTGATTGATAATTTATTTATATTTTTCCTTTTTTAAAAGTTAGGTTTTAGGTTTAAGACATTTATTTCTCAAAATAATTTACAATTAACTTACAGAGAAATAACTAGTTACGTTTAATTCACATTTACCGCTATTACCGCATCTGTCCATTTATTATTGTAATATTTAATTAATGTTTTATTTTCGAGTAAATTTAGTTAACTATTTATGATATGTGAGGGTAGTCTTGAGACAAAAGTCGGAGCAATGCAAATTGTTTATTAAGGCAACGGGCTTATTAAATACGCGTAAAGCGTAATATTACATAAAAATATTAAATGTAGGCATGTTTGCTGAAGAGTTTCTTGTGCCGCTTTTTCTCTTCAAGCCACAACATGTTGCGAAGCGGTGGTAAATTAGATTAGGCTCCCATAGTACTCTTTGGGAGATTATTGACAAATAATAACCATAAACAAAATTAAAACTAAATAATTAAAATGAACAAGTTGGCGGTAGGCTAAATAAGACTTTAACAATACTCATTGACACTTGACATCTTTATCTTCCGTGATCACGGCTAGTGAAAGCGAAACGTTGGAATAATAAAAATCAAATAAATTACCGCGCTTAAAACTGTTAAACGCGCGCTAAGCCTTTGACGACTTACCTTACTGCTACGCAGAGGCTCCGGGTTCGATTCCTGATATGGTAAATTTCGGAAACGAATTTTCTCTGTTATCTACTTTGGTCTGGGTGTTTGGGATCTGTGCCAGAGTTGTCCGTTGTATATTACCGTTAACACAAGCGTAACTTGCTTAATTTGGGGATATACATTATGTGTTTGTCCGCTGGATTCGGATCACTTGCATAACAAGCGACGCCGGTACAAAAGTTCTAGCTAATAATACTAGATTAATAAAAAACTATATTAGGTCTCATACGAGTTTAATGTTCATCATTGAAGTAAAATAAAATCTAGAACAGAACTAGATATCGCGATGACCCATAACAAGTAGCGAATCGATCCCAACTAGACGTAAATACGACATGAGGCTATAATCGATTTTCAATTATATTACCGACCTTACATCTTGTGACTCAACTTCAGAGGTGGCTTGTAACTAACCTGAGCTAGACATGTAATGTTAATTTTAAATTAATAAAATATCATCACGTCGTCATCGACGTCATCGACACTACAAAATATCGTCGCGTCGTTTGATAATGACTTCGTTGAACACACGCGTCAGCAACGCGTTCTTCGTGAATCTCCGTATCTCGGCGTCGCAATGGCTTGCCTTGCCAATCGATCCCGGAGGGTGCCCCCAAACTGTGGGATGGCGACTGGCAAGAAAAACAACACTACGAATTTAAGGTTATCAGCGATGCGCGTGCGTTTATTTTAGTAAATTATTTATAACACCGTAGATACGACATTTTATATGAATGATATGATACGGAATAGTGTAATATGGAAACGTTGTGGATTGAAAGAAGATGTAATAACAAGAGTTGAAAAGGGAATGTTAAGGTGGTTTGGGCATGTAGAAAAGATGGATGAAAATAGAATTACAAAACAAATGTATGACAGTATTGTGAATGGTAGAGTTGGTACCGGTAGACCACAACGTACACACCATGATCAAATAAGAGAAGTGTTAAAAACGAGGTCAGGTAAAAAGCATAACAAATAAACGTGCATGTATGAAGAGGTAATGAAAGTAGATGAATCGAAAGTTGTTTGTCCGGATCGTCGCAAGTGAAGATCTATAGTCTCTGCCTACCCCCATGGGAAAGAGACGTGATAATATGTATGTATGAATGTATGTACAATATTTTAAATAAAAACTCAGAGCGTTTTTATGCGTCGTGCGTACGTCGTGTATTCTCTTCTTTAACTCGTTATCTCTTTCACACTATGGGCTCGTTCAGAAATATCGTCGTACATTCATCACATCATGCGTTCAAGATACACCATTCCCACATACATAAATCAGGTTGTAGATGTCTCTCCGTTTGTTAACAAAAGCCGGAATAAACCACTGAAAATCCACTACCATCAACAGTACCAAAAAATAGACAGCCGATAAACGTCGCACTGCTGGGCCTCCCGATTGTTAGGTGAACGGATAGTATACCCGCCACGCTGGTCCAAGGCGGATGGCGGATTTAACTCATCGGCTATTTCGTATTGAGTACTATAATATAAAGTTTAAATAAGTTATTTCGAAACCCACGCTAACTTGCTGCATCTTTTTTATAATGCATGAATTCAGCTCACAGCCCACCCGATGGAAAGTGGTTACCCGTAACCTGTAACATTCATAACAACAAAGGTGCTTATCAATGTTCTGTCGCTCTCAAAAGGGACGCTGGAATGGCTACTAAAGCTGGAACACAACTCTAAGCTTGTTATGGCGACATACTTTAGCCATCGAGATGGGCAAATACCCTACCACCTGGCAAATGTCAACGAAAACACCTGAAATCTCTAGTTTCAATGATTACGTCAGAATATTATATTTATAACACAACAAAAATATTATATTTACAACAAATGTTATGCACTGGTTGCGTAAATAATTTTCTTTATAAAATTAAATCAAAACACGTGCTAACAAACCGTTAATAAATACCATTTAATTCTAAAGTACGAGGGTCATTGATTGTTTAATTTAATTTACACTCATTTACATTTCTTTGTGTGTGCTTGCTATAATAATATTAATTATATTATCTCAGAAATACATTTTTAAATACAATTAAAAACAAAAAAATAAATTATTAAAAACATATATTATTAGCGTGTTTCATCCGCGTCATTAATTAAGGGTGTATGTACTCCTCGGCGTACCAAGTAAAATCTACAACACATACAAAATCTACACCAAAAGTCGTTATAAAAATTAACTCGCCCACCGAGCCGCGAGGTAGTAACAAAATAAACTCACTTATACATTGAACTGACACTAACATTCACCTGGTGGTAAGTGGTCACTGTCGCCATGGACATGTCCATTACTAAGGGAACCAAGCGTGGCCCACCCGTCCTTATATTTGTTTATTCCCTTATAAAGAGGCTGTCATTATAGTGTCCTTAAAAAAGCGAAACAAAACTTTACTTAAACTTTTTTTTTTACTTTATTTTAAAACTGATATACATAAGTACGTTCGGCAAGTTATTTACCACATTCAATTTTTATATTTATTTGAAGTGTCAAGAAAACGTGACCGCTTTTTAGCAGTCTTTTCCAGACTTAATTACGTACGTAATAGAACAACAACCAAAGTTCTTGTAAAAATGATTTTATTTTAGTGGTTGAAAGTGAAATTCCCAATTTAATTTTTTTCCTTTTCATAACAGAATAATTTAATGCAGGGACACCCAAAGTGGTCGATGTAGACCCCCTGGGGTTGAAGTCCATTTCCCAGGGGTCAAAGTAAACGAAAACTGATTTTAGGGGTCGACGGGATCTAAAAAACGACCCGTATTAATTTGCCTCACTGTACTGTATAAGTTGTTACTTACTGTATAAGTTGCCTCATCAATATTGAACTAGATTTAGCTAGATTGGTAAAAAGTCACCAGGTTCATCCATCACATTGAATTTTTTCCGCAGTTTACAATTTTAATATTTTTACTAAAATAAATACCTACTTTATTTTAAAGTGCTTTGTAATTAATAATTATTAATTACAATTGATATTTTACCAAACTCCTCCGAAACGACTGAACCGATTTGTATGAAATTTTGTGTACATATTGGGTAGGTATGAGAATCGGCCAACATCTATTTTTCATACCCCTAATTGATAAGGGTGACCCACCCCTAAATTTTGTTTTGTCATTTTTTATTTTGATTTTATTATAATTTACCTACGTCGCCCTTCTACCATCGCACCATTTGCCGGCTATTGGGAGTTCATCCACACTTCCTATACACTTGGAAGTCCTCCGCGGTACGTGGCGGACGCTCCTTCATGCCATATTTGTCCAAGTTATGGAATGAACTCCCTCCCGCGGTTTTCCCAGAGCGCTACAATATGGGGCTCTTCAAAAAGGGCGTGAACAGATGCCTAAAGTCTCAACGAGGTAGGCAACGCATCGGCCCCCCTAGTGTTGCAGATGTCCATGGGCGACGGTGGCCACCTATCACCAGGTGGTCTGTTTGCCACTTAGCTTACTAGCAAACATTAAAAAAAACAATATACTTAATATAAATTTATTTTTAAATTCGATGTCAATAAAATTCATTTTAGTGCAGCATTAATTCGCTTCCTGAATATAGTGGCTGACAAAATGTGCACATATTATGGTTGTACGGGGAATTAATTTTAATCGTGATTGTATTGAAAGCATAACAAATATACAACTCAAGGTGATTTATTATTATCATAGCTGGTGTAAAAGCGGAAGGAAATAATTATAGTTCACGACGTATTTAGACTTGTACGCTGGATTATGAAGTCACTAACCGCTGCCCGCGGCTTCGTCCGCGTAGATTAAAATAGTCAAAATCTAGAAAACTGTCATCAGTTTTTTAGCCCCTTAGGGGTTGAATTTCCATAAGCACCGATACATGTATAAATTTATTTCTAACCAGAAGCAGGTTTTTTTATTGCATGAGTTCAGCAGACAGGCAGAAGGCCCACTTGATGGAAAGCGGTTACCATCGCCTATGGATATTTGCAACAGCAAAAGTGCTACAAATGCGCTGCTGCTCTCTTAAGGGAGACTGGAACCTGGTCACTAATGCCGGAATACAACTCAAGGTTATTATGGCGGCATACTCCAGCGCCTAGCTTAGTAGCTAGCAAATACCCGAAGTATATAAAATTACGTGTTTCTTACATTGAAAATGACGGATTTTCATACAAACTTTCATCCCCATTTTCACTCCCCTTAGGGATTAAATTTTCAATACGCCTTTCTTGATGCGCATCTACAGTGTAGAAAGAATCTTCATACAAATTTACAAGATCCTAGCCCCAGTGTCCAACTTGGGATGTGCATTGATATGTCAGTAAGTCAGTTAATCAATGATCTCAAGCAAATATATAATGTATGTATGGGTCGATTTCAATGAGGTTTTCGCTGATGGATAGTAAATTCCCGGACTTAAAATTTACGTTACTTTATATCCCATGAATCCTACGGGAATTTTCTTGGGAGCGGTTTAAAGTGGCCATGTCGCAAGAAGTAGATTCCGTTGCGAAATTTTCACTGATCAATAAAACTTTAGTAAAATAATTGTAGTTGTTTATGCCTTTTGTAACATTACTTATCCCGAGTATTTACCAAAAATAAATATATTACCGTGCTGAAAATAACCTTTGATTTTATATTAAGCAAAATAACTGTAATATTCGTTACCAGTGCAATGTGGACAAAGTCACGGGCAAGTGCTAGTATCTATATATAATGCAGTAGAACCTTATTAATTTGAACCTTGATAAGTCGAAAACCTCCTAAACTCGAAAAAAAATTGTGTTCCCTTCCCTCCTTCTCTCTAGAAATCGAAATAATTAGTGAGCAAATTCTATAAGCAAATTGCAAGCAAATCAGTACTGATTTTCCCTCTATAACCCCAAAAACAAAATTGGACCTCTGTATCTCGTTCATAGCAATATTTGATTTTACAACCTTTACAACTCGATTATTTGAACAAATCTTAACCTCTACAAGTCGACTTTTTCCCTACAAAATTCGCTTAAGTCGAAATACTCCATAAGTCGAAAACTCTATAACTCGAATTTTTTGGCGTCTCCCATCAAGTTCGACTTAAACTTCAAAAAAATTCTCAGAATTTTTACCACGAATTATAATACACTTGGATTTCAGGTATAAACATTTATGTGTGTAAAATTATATTCGTACGGGAATATTTTTAGTATTTAAAACAAGGAATTACTCATTGTTCAGATATGATTAATACTTAATTACCAAATAACCTGCTTAACATTGTTATACGGTCATTGAAATAAGCTACTCGTATTTCTCGAATAGAATATGTAATGAACAATTTTAAAACGTTTCGATTTTACTATACACAGTAAAATACAATATAAATAAACATATATACTATATAAAAAGTCTGCAGATTTATTATATTACAGAGAGATGAAACTTTTCGTAATACATTTTTTATCCGTGCAGGGACGGAGGAAAAATACAATTTCTTACAGCCGGACGGGCTGTCCTAAGAAACGCCAAAACAACCCACAGCCAGGATTTGCCCGACTGGATGGCAACCAACTCTGGTCTAAAGTATGTCGCCATAACAACCTTCAGTTGTGTTCCGGCATTTGTGACCAGGTTTCAGTCTCCCTTAAGAGAGCAGCAGCGCATTTGTAGCACCTTTGGTGTTGCAAATGTCCATAGGCGACGGTAACCGCTTTCCATCAAGTGCACCGCCGGCATATCTGCTGAATTCCTGCAATAAAAAAAACCTGTGCGTCTCGGGAAGGCCGACAGAAGTGATAATAAACTAATCTTAGTTGAACTATTTAATATTGAAATTGTTTAACTTGAGAAAAGCTTCGGTTATTACTTAAATTTCCTGTATATTAATATGATAATGTAAGGAAAGGTATAATTATTAATAAAATCTTTTATTGATTATAGAATATATTTTATTCTTAGTTACAACTCTTGAATATGTACATTAGAATTCTGCTGTGGGTTAGAGTGAGACAGACTGGCTCCGTAACGCGTTATGTAATGAAGAGGTTTACCCTCGCATAACAAGTTAACACTTCAAAAATACATTCGTAAAATATATCAATCACGTTTCGTAGACTCATAGTATTGGCAACAGCCTCGTACCACGTTATTGAACTTGAACTCCGAACGGCCGACCGTATTCAATGTCAGTGTTACATAATTCGCGGGTTTTTGTTAACAACAAAACAATTAAAGTCAACTATGAGCGATTTTACGCAATTTCATGTACAGCTAGCGCATTCTTCAATGGAATACTGTGAAGGTGATTTTGTATGCAGAACAAAGTATTGTCCAGCACGTGACTATATGACATTTGAAATAATTACCTTTTGTTGCATTGTCTTTGAGGAAATTTCAAATGTTAGGATCGATAGTGCATTTATTGAAAGTGGTAAGAGGTAGTTAGGATGGGAGAGAGTGGGATAGGGGCATGAAATAGAAGATCAAACAGGAGAAATGTAATAGAAATAGAATATACCACGTATTTATTGAGTAATGCATGCACAGAGATGTTGCGGTTTTTATAGTATCAATCCATTCTGCCCGTAATTGCGGATGCCAAATTTTTATTACTAATTAGATCTATTATAATTAATAAAAAAAATCTTAATGTTTTGGATTTATAAGGTATAGATCATTTAGTCATGTAAATGAATGAATGAACAAAAACTCTTTATTGTTCACCATAACCTAAACCTAGATATTTAATATAAAAACACATTTCCATTAGACCAATGGGCGGCCTTATCGCTTATAGCGATCTCTTCCAGGCACCCCAAGGAGATAATACAAGAAAAAATAAATAAATGGTGGTTTAACTAAATTGAAACTAATTCAATCGTAATTAAAGAAAAAACAAAATAATTACAATAATAAAGTAATAAAGACATACATAATTAAATAGATTAAAATAGTATAAATATTTTAATAATGCCATATTTTTTTATTTACCTTAGCGGATGACTATTGTTTTGAATTGTAAGTCGTCAGTTCATTTTCTTGTTCTAATTTTTCCACACAGATGTGTGTTGAAAAACACACGGTACTTGAACAGTAGGTACTTGGAATAAAGTTAATAAATTAAAGTTAAGGAATGAATTATTAATACTTTTATCCGCGTAAGAACGGAGAAAGAATACTAATTCCTGTGGCCGGGTGGCCTGTCGTAAGAGGCGATAAAACAACCCACAGCCAGGTGGAAGGGCATTTGCCCGACTGGATGGCTACCACCCCTGGTCTAGAGTATGCCGCCATAACAACCGTGAGTTGTGTTCCGCTAGTAGTGGATGGGTTCCAATTTCGCTTCAGAGAGCGGCAGCATATTATCATCTTTAGTGTTGCTAATGTTCATAGGCGAATGTAACCACTTTCCATCACAGTTGGACCCTCAGCCTGTCTGCTGTACTCCAGCAATAAAAAATGTATTCAATTTATAAAGTGATTTAAGTATGTGTATTTAATTTATGAAATATGTAGTGTAAGTATGTTTATTTATACATACATACATACATACATAACTTCACGCCAGGTCCCTTGCGGGGTAGGCACGAACAACAGAGCGCCATACAGGCTTATTCTTACACACCTCGCTTGCTTCTTTGACATTCATAGCTCTTGTCATGCACGCTCGTCTGTTCTTAAGGCTCCTGACATCACCTTCTGCTAATACACGATCAATTTGATCATGGAAGGTGTGTCGTGGCCTTCCGCGACTTCTGCATCCATCCACTTTTGCATTGTATATCTGTTTAATCATTCTTTCATCATATATTCTTTATGTTTATTTATGATATATCTAATAATCTGCACCACCAACATCGCCAGTTTAGGTTAAACTAATCCTTAAGTTAGGTTGCCTGGAAAAGATTGCTTTAAGCGATAAGGCCGCCTATTGTTTCTACCATGACAATATTATAATTGTGTATTTTTGAAATTATATATTTGGTGACCAATAAAATGTTATCTAGAGAGTTATTTAAGTGTTTTTTACTACTTCTTAGACGTAGTTTCGAATTTGAAAGCGTATTAGTATAATATGTGGAATTTACTATCCCGCTATATTTGTTTATAGCATGATATTATATAGGATTTTCATAAATTTATTCCACAAAAATAAACCACTCATTTTAGGCAAAAAAATGTGCGATCCGGAGTAATTTCGGAGAATGCTTATACGAACAAACTTGATTTGAAATGTATCATGTCATGCACCTACACTTATCGCATTAATCATGTAATACACGTCCATTAAAAAAAAGTGTTTATTATGTACGTAATTTCAGTTCATTTTCATTGTTAGTAAATTAAATTTTTGTGTACATACACAATTATTAGGAATGACATATTTTTTGGTAATCACTCGTGGTATTAATTTTTTTATTTATATTTTTTCTAATAGATTTTAGATATAAAAAAGTCATTGTAGCTAAGTGGTTAACGCGTTTTCGAATACTGTTCGGAAAAGCATGCACCTCTTAGGGCTTTTTCTGTATTAGATTCGCAACGTATATTCGCCACTAGCATCCTTATAGAGTGCTATTGCCAGCCGATTTATTAATATCAGGGACTCGGGTACATGGTCGCGCCACTGCATGTGGCTCTGGCAGGCGGTGGCCCTTTGGCCTCATCTCTTGTCGGCGAACCACGCCCCCGGCGTCTTCCATCGATGTGTTACACTCTGTTAACCGCGTGTTACACTCGTGTAACACATTTGCTATTATCATACTTTTAAAATATCATGACATAATTTATTATTGTTATTGTTTAAATTATTATCAATACGCTGTTTGATTCGTTAAAGATATGACGTCATGACTTGCTCTTCTCGTACAAATATAACACTCCGGCGTTTTGATACACCATAAAAAGTGTCTTAATTCATTTGACTGTGTCAAGTCATCAACTTGAATACTATAAATAAGTGTATAGTATTAAATATCAAGGTTTTGTTTGATATAAAAAGTAGTCTAGATTTAAAATACAGGCTTTCAAGGTTCAGTATTCATATGGCGAATACGGAAACCTAGATCCATCTTGTTGGGTCGGTTGGTCCTTCTGTTCGTATGTGTAAGGGCCGCTATTTCAATCACCAGATAGAAGAGGTTGTTTGGCAGAGATCACTTTTAGCGATAAGACCGCCCTATCTACATAACTAGATATAATTTTAGTCTTTAAGTTTATTTTTCTATGGTTGTATAATAAAGTGTTATCTTTCCATCTATCGATAGGAGTTATTCTATACAATAAAACACAACATGAGAAAAATAAAAACGACAGTTGCATGAATAGAATAGTTGAATTGTTTGACTTTTGAATTTAGTCAGGTTATAATTTTTTCAACCAATAACTTTTATCTGATGATTGAGATTTTTTTTCTAAGTTGGTACCAACTTAGAAAAAAAATCAAAAACATGTGTGTATTCTATATACCGTTATAAATTGTTGGTATTTTATGTCATGTGTGTGTATACATAATGTACATGGATAAAACAAAAAAGCTTTACATGTCTACAGGAGCAGACTACAAATGTTGGAACAATATGTTTGTATGTTTTGATTCACAAACATTTGTTGCTATTTATATGAAAACTTGTTTTCAAAACAAGTAACAAATTCATACAGTATAATTCAACCCCGTATTACTTTTTACTACTCGCTTCAACTGTTGATTCATGAACTCTCGCCAATGGTTTGTCATTCCATACGGGCCGGGTTGCCAGTTGTCTTTTAAAAAAACTAGACTAGTTTTAATTTAATTAATTTTTATGAACATATAAATTTACTAAAAACTAAATTTTTAGATACTTTTGCATCGAATGCTTGATTAAGAACCAATCTACTTTTTAATATAATAGGTTGGGGAAATAGTCTTTTCGCATATAGTATGTATGAACTTGTAATAAGATCTCTTTGGCTATACCATTTGTATATGGCTGGTTTTGGTATCATTAAAAAAAAAATTTAAAGAAGACAATTCCAAATTCAAATTAGGAAAATGTGTGATTTTTATTTGTTTTTCTTATCGTTAAAATTAGTGAATCTAATGAAGAAATTCGATACATTTTAAAATTTTACTACAGAAAAGGTAAAAATGCAACACAAGCCGCGAAAAAAATTGTGATGTTTATGGATCTAATGATGTATCTGTGAGAGTAGCGCAAATTTGGTTGAAGCGTTTTCAATCCGGAAATTTTGATATCAAAGATGCACGTCGCTCTGGTCGCCCTGTTACGGACAAAATTGATGCCATTTTTGAAAAAGTGGAGCAAGATCGGCATATTAGTAGTTACGATGTAGCTGGAGAACTTGGAATTGACCACAAAACGGTTAAGGCGCATTTGAATAAAGCTGGATACACAAAAAAGCTCGATATTTGGGTGCCTCATGAGCTCATTGAAAGAAACCTAATAAACCGTGTACTCATTTGTGATTCTTTATTACGACGTAATGAAACCGAACCATTTTTAAAGAAGCTGATAACTGGTGATGAAACCTGGATCACGTACGACAGAACGTGCGAAAAAGATCGTGGTCAAAGGCCGGTCAGGCTTCACAGACTGTGGCGAAACCCGGGTTAACTCGCAACATGGTGATGCTGTGTGTATGGTGGGATTGGAAGGGCATTATTCATTATGAGCTGTTACCGCCAGGCAGGACCATGGATTCTGAACTGTACTGTGAACAATGATGAGATTAAAGCAAAAAGTTGAGAGAAAGCGGCCGGAATTAATCAACAAAAGGGGTGTGGTTTTTCACCATGATAACGCTAGACCTCACACATCTTTAGCCACTCAGCAAAAATTACGATAGTTTGGCTGGGAGGTGTTAATGCATCCGCCGTATAGTCCTGACCTTGCACCTTCAGATTTTCACCTGTTTCGGTCTCTGCAGAATTCCTTAGGCAGTGTCAGGTTAACATCACGAGAGGACTGCCAATACCACTTGTCGCAGTTTTTTGATCAGAAGCCCCAAATTTTTTATAGCAATGGGATCACGTCCCTATCTACGAGATGACAAAAAGTTATCCAACAAAATGGCACCTACATACTTTAGTCAACTGTAAATAAAAAACTTTTGAATTTTTATATAAATTCAAAAGTTAAATGCAACAAAAAGGGATTTCTAGCCAAATTATAACACGTAAATACTCTTAGTCACCTAAAATCCGTTGATGTGCGTGGGCTGACACGCACTTGGCTGTCTTCTAGTTGTGTTCAATAATACGCAAGTAAAGTTGCAAAAAATCGATTACATCAGTCGTTGTATTATCTGTCAGAGGCATTATATTTTTTTTACCAGCTATTATGAATACTGGTTACATTTAAATGTACAAGACACCCTGGTCACCTTCAGTCGAAATGTTCTTACATTTAAAATTAAATCGAAAATACAATAACCACCGTTTTGGAGATTCATTTTTTACGTAGACATTTGTTTTTTCACGCAGTCGTAAACACATTGTTGTAGCACAAGGATAACGATGTTGTTGAAGAGACGGTTCGAGCTTTTAGCTTCGGCTAGTGGCAAATGGAATAAAGTATTAGTATTATTATCTTAGAACTTTTAAATTTTGCTGCCCCCGCTAAAATTCCGCGAACACTTACAAACAAATAGATGGTGCTGTGCAATAATTAGGGTTGCAAACGTTTCCGCGAAGAGTACAAACAATATATTGTTATGAGTGCGGGACTCGAATTAAAATGCCGTTGGAATTACTATAGAATTTATTAGAACTATACAAACACGTATAACACAAGTACAAATATAACTGGACACATTACACAACCAGTACAAACTGCATGATTCAATAACACGCGCAAAAGTCCGACACTATATAGATTATCGAATGTATAAGAAAGGTAATAAACTACAGGTTTGCATTCGCTTTGTCGGCGTGTAACAATATAAACATTTTCCTCGTTAACAAATGGGCCCAGGCCTGCAAGGAACAACATTAGCCTCGTTGGAAAATCTGCTTTTGAGACGGAGGAGCATTCCACCTCGCTTCTCCACCAGTCAAGACAATCTCCCTAAGTACCACCATTGCACAAAACAGTTATTGGTTTTAACTAGGTTATTCCTCTAAATATTGTTTTTTATATGTTGACCAAACCTTTTCATAACTTAACACTGTATTCTGTTTATGCAAACACGGCATGCATGACATAATTATCTACGAACTATATATGTATGATCTTAGTTAGAAGGGTAAAAAAAAATACAAGTAGGTGTGACAAAATTAAGAGGATTTGACCAAAGCCTTGAGTCGTTTCTTAATAGAAGGAGCATAGTCGGCGAATATGTCAACCTTTGTACCTACGTAATTACTATAGTTCATCATTCTGTATACTAAACTGTGTATATTCAGGTTATATAATAATATGAACAGTATAGATATACATCTTGACTCCTTATCCAAAAAAATATACGTTCACTCATTATTAATTAATAATACTTAAGTCTAGCGTTTTACCCTCATTTTTTAAAGTATATTTCAATTATATTAAGCAAGTTATGTTTGCCTTTAAGAGACTGTACATTTAGTATATGTATATTTAATTTAAGCATATCCAATGTATCAGTTGTTGGCAAGCTTAATATTAAAAAAAAATTGACCAGTCCAATGTTTCGTGCCCCCTTAACTTGACTTGACTTTGAACTTATAAAGTACAAAATTCTGGAAAATTTCAAGATGCTCTTACGAACCCCTTTAATGAAAATTGGTTTGCATAATATCCATTGAGTAGTTTTTGTGATATGAGATATTTTTTATTGATTTAATGTATTTTTATGCATAATTAAAATAATATTAGCGTTCTGCACTCCTTCCTTATATAAACTATAAGTGTGCGAAATTTCATACTCCTCCGTCCGCGCAATTTTCGTAAAAAGGGGTACAAAGTTCACGTATTAATATAATAATTACTCGTATTAAATAAAAATAATGTCTTTATTCATCACTTGGATCCCAAATCGCCGTCAGTTGAGAACGTGCCCAAAACACTGGCCTCATTCCCCGGCTAGATGGCAACGCTGTGCCCGAAGTAGAGGCCAGCCTTTTGGTCACGTGAGACTATCAAGCGATCTAATAAGCGAGATGTTAGATAGCATTCTTTAACTTTTTGCGAAGCTCTCACAGGCGTGAGGCCATCGGCAGTCGCCGACATCTAGCGCTCTTTCGCGTGACTCGCACAGACAGGTCATCAGCGGTCGCCGACACCTAGCGCTCCTTTACAAGGCTCCTACAGGCAGGCCATTAGCGGACGCCGACACCTACCGCTCTTTCGCGAGCCTGCTACAGGCGTGCGGCCATCGGCGGTCCCCGACGCGACGCCTAGCGCCGCCACGGCTATTCTGCTGTAATTGACACAACGTTCCCCTTGAAACTCAAGTTGCCCAACAGACTGCACGACTCGCAGCAATCTGGAGCAACATTCACGAGACTTTCACGTGGGTGCACTGAATTTGTTTTAATTACCAACGACGCCTTTATATGTATGTGAGTTTATTGACGTTGCCCAACAACAATCAAATATCAATTGCGAAAATCGACGATTTAAACTAAAACATTTATGAATTTGTGTCGTTGCATATCGACCTTCACCTTGACCTCTTCGACACTTTGTGAGAATCGAGTTTTGTGTTTAAAAAAAGGTTTATTAATCCAAAAAGGTTTTGAGATTTTTGTCATTTTAGGGCTTATTCAATTACTCTCTGGCTAAAAAACTAAGTCCAATATTAACCAATAACAATCGACAGGCAAATATGCACAATATGTCGAGTAGTGAAAGGCTATTTGTTTCAAGCGACATTTGTAAAATGTGTGAGAAGCAATGGGCAACTCTAAAGCCTATCCCATTATTTTGGTCTGGTTGACCAAAATAAATGAGGATATCTACGATAAAGTGTCGCGAGATGGCACATAACCATTATTCAGCTGGCAACACTAAAAGGTTGTGCAATTTATTGTCTTCTTACAGTAGCAACACTAAAAGGTTGCGCAATGTATGATTCTTACAGTGGTAACACACACCACCACAAACAACAAACAAAACAAACCACCAAGAAATAAAGTCTTCTTGAAAACGCATCCGTGTTGACAATTTTTCTAACAACCTAAAATTCACATAATTATATCAATTTAATCGCCGAACCAAGCTTCCGAACTAATGAAGCGAACAGAAGGAAAGTTCTCTGTCACGAAATGTATGGACCCTTCGATGTCGATAATCGGACCGAATACCTCTTCGTTCAGTAAACTGGATGGGCCAACATTTATACCAATTTAGCTAGCTATGGTACGCATATAAGCTGCCTATATATACTGCACGAGACCCGATTAGCTCGAGGCAATCCGTTTGACGCCGATTGTATACATATGAGAGCGTGGTAACATACATCGAGCCGGGCCTAATTTAAACAATATAGTATTTATTCATGTGTATCGTGCGTGACTCACCATGTACAGGTCGCCATATCGGCACACCTTCCAGAAGCCCTTGATGCTCGCGAGCATGGTGCGCGTGCGCCGCTCGGCCCAAATGCCCGCCCCGGCGCCCGTCGCCGCGCGAGCCCCTCTAGCTCCCCTGATAACAAACAAAAATACATTTAAATGTTTACAGTCTTACTTATAAACGGCTCTTAAAATTTAACTAATCGCTTAGCAAGTGATTAAAGACTATTTCAAATACATAGAAAAAATACTCTAAACTGTAATTTGTAGCCTTATCGTAAACTTTCCCACAAAATAAATATTAATTTTATATATAATATTGTTATTAAAAAGCAACATATATAATCTTCGATACCATGCTATTTGAAACAGACTTCAGTAATCATTTTACTTATAAACGCTTCTTAACGGTGAGGTGGCTAAGTAATGCTTAAATAACTGTCTTGTCAAGAGGACAACCATATTTTTTATATTTTGTTTAGCTGATCGATAATCGCCGCCAACAGGTTGTCAAAAATGAGAAAAAATCTGCTAACATTTCAAGTGTTAAAATCATAACCTTGTTTTTATTATTTAGTTGATTACTTTGTTATAACAATATTCACCATTACAGCGTTGTTTCTCAAAGATTATTATGTCGCATCCCGAGAAAAAACAAAAAGTTTTGCAGCCCCTTCACTACAAAATGATAATAATATTTTAATTAATAGATTACACGTTTGATAAAATATATATATAGGTCTTATTTTATTAACAGACTGCGATCCTTTTTAATGAGAGATTGAGAGGATGAGAGGTTGAGAACCGATGATCTTATACTATTGTAGATCTGCAGGGGGTGTTAAATTTATATAATGATTTTAAACATAAAAAATAAGGCGCTTAATGTAGACCAGCAGATTCCGAAATTACATTTTTTTCGTCTGTTTGCTAAAGCATCACATGAAAATTACCTGAACGGATTTCAATGAAAAACAACACAGAGCTAGTTTATATCCCGGGGCAACATTTAGGATACCACTTATCCCTATACCATTGTATCGTTTCCGTGAGATGACGAATATAGTAAAAAAGACGACGCTATGGTCGAAATGTTTTTGTCCCGCCGTTGTAGTTCACCAACTAACGTCTTCATGCCAACGCGAACGTAGTTTCCCTTACGAATTCTTGTTAAGCAAATCAATCTTCTTCTCATCTTCTATATATATAAAAATTCTATATCACAGTGTTTAAACGCGATGAACTCTGAAACTATTCAACTGATTTTTATGGTTTTTATCATTTCGCTGGATTTGTTCCAACTTAGGACATAGGATAGGTTTCATTTCAAGTTATAAACACAAAAAAAGTGTAATCTGGACCTATTTTGATGATATTTGGTGTGTGTTTAAGTGGGTCCCCGGATGATGGGTTAGATTCACAATTGGAATCGGTAGGAGGCACTAGAATGGAATCCTCGATTTTTATTTTTTCAGTGCCGGATAAAATCTGCTAAACCCTCTAGTTATTAATAGAAGTCGATTACTGTGACGTGTGCCTTGTATAGGATGGAGGAGCGAGATAGAATGCTTATCCGTCTCAAAGGAAGATCTTCTACGAAGCTGATGTTGTTACAAATTACTGTTGGAAATTTGTATATATTGTTATACATTTCGAGAAATATTTGCTACCTCAACTATTGCACAGCTCTATCTATTGGTTTATAAATGCTCCACTACAACTGATCGTTATTCTGGCTCAAACGCAAAAACGGCTTGACCGATTTTATTGAGATTTTTGTGTGAATCGGTCCCGGGATGGCTTAGATTTATAATTAGAACCGATAAGTGGCGCCCGGAATTGGTTTCTACATTTTAATTTTTTCAGGGCAGAAGAAAGTCTGTCGGGCTCACTAGTAATTTCAAAACAATTGCACTAGTAAATCAAAAATAATTGTAGACAATATATTATTCGAGAAACTTCGATAGATAAGTTGCCGAATCAAACCGTCCAAGACACGCTTTCCATAAAACGTTGAGATTTATCTCATTGCACATATTATAGAATTGATGCCGTCTTATTATCAGTTGCGTCACGGTCATGCAGACGATACATCGATAGATATAACGATAAACACCTCGATAACACGTCTTAGACAATAACAGAGTATCAATCAAAGTGAACCGCAGGCATTTGAACAGGTGATAAAGACGTAGGTACTTTGTTATCGGTCATGTATCAAAGTTTTCGTAATTTGAATTCATATTTCCGTAGAAAAAGAATACTAAAGCCGTTTTCCGATTTGTCGGTGTTTACTTAATTTAAGAGTATTACACAGCCTTACTTATAATAATTTCGTTAAGAAACGATTAGGCATCTCTATAAGTGAGAGAATCGGAATCAGTCCCTAATCAATTAATATCTCTTATTTCACTTATAAACGTGTATTACCTGTTGTATACCTAAAATGAGCACAGATAAACGAAATTTAAATGATTAACGTAGGTTGTACCCAAAATATTCGACTAAAGAGGAGTTTATGGGTGAGATTTTCATTAATCGGTTGCTGAGCAGTTTCTTTCAATTTAGGAAGCGATTATAAGTAAGGCCCTAAATGTTTAGTTGGAGTAAGATAATCTAAATGGTATAACGTTTTAACACTTTTATTTTGTGTAATCTGTAATAGTTCAAGTTTGTTTCAGCAGGTGATCCCCATATTTCTGTTAGATATTCAATGTGAGACTTTACAAGGGAATTATAAATGATGAGCTGTACTTTGTGAGGAATACAGTTAGAAATTTTTCGTAGTGCTTGGGAGCACTACATACATACATACATGTTTATTATAGGTGATTTTTACCTGATCATCCTTCAATCGATTTGATCGTAATAAATTCGTTGGGTCTGCCGGCACCGACTATACCACCCACACTGTTATCATACACTTGTTTTTTGTCAGTCTCCTTTTAGCTATTATCTCTACATCTTCAAACAACCTTAACACTCTTTTCTCAACTCTTATTATTTATTACATCTTTTAATCAACAACGTACCCTTACCACGCTGTTCCTTATCACATCATTTAACGTTTTATTATTACTTGTTTTATTGTTTACAATATAAAAATGCGTTTAAACATTACGATCACAGTTTTATTGTTTAAATGTTGAGACCAGTGACACTCAAATTTATTGTTATTATACTGTATATATTTACTTAAACACTAACGTACTTAATCACTTACAATTTAATTCGTAAGCGAAATCTTTATCACCTCTATCTTTGACCTTTTAATAATCACCAACCACTCCAAAGATATTTGTTTATATTTTTTTATTCTTTTTAAATATTGGACTACAGCAGACAAACTGATGGCCCATCTGTTGGAAAATGAAAGAGGTTACCTACTAACATCTGTAACACCAAAGGCGCTAACAATGTGCAACCGGCCTTGATGGAAGGCAGCTGATTCGGGACACTAATGCCCGAGTACAACTCAAAGTAGTTATAGCGGGATAGTCTAGTCCAAAGGTGGTAGACATGCAGACGTGCAAATGCTCTACCAACAGGCAATTGGTTGTTTTGTCTCCTTTTGCCTACTCCTTTTTGGGAGTTTAGTGGGTATTCCGGCAACACGCTGACGAGTCTCCACACGCCTTCACCGCGATTCCTATACGGTGAGAGATCCGAAAGTGGATTTCTCCTCTTTAAGAAAAGAGACTACGGGCAAGTGGAAGCTCGACTAACTCCGCGTTCTCTGGTCAACCTATCAATGTACCTGGTCCAACGCGCATTTGGTTATTTTTATTAACTTACTGGTAAGAATTCTTAAATGAATCTTGTCAGCTTCTGAACATGGGACACCCAACTCATTTTGTCAAAACAATTGACACTATTTTCAGCTGTCGCAAAAAATATGAAGCAATTTTTGAGACAACGGCAATGTTGAGAGAACACAATCGCCATTGTTCCACGCCTAACGGTTGTTTAAATAACATACTTTACACACCGATGATTGGCTACAAATGAGCCTTATTATATCTTACTGTATTTCATCTTCAATTATGTTATTAGGGATTCCCTGATTTGATTACTACTGTTGAGTCGTTGAACAATAAGCTTACTAATCCACTATTAGCTGTTATGCAACACTTGCCATTTCTTTTATTAAATGCAGTAGGAAGTCTAACTTTATTCTTACAAGTTAATTATGCTCTCATAAATAAATACATAAATATTATCACGCCTGTTCCTTATAGGGGTCAGTACCGTAAATAGGGCGGTGCCAGCGGTGCCCAGGCACAGGGCGTAGACTCTGTGTGACGCAAGAATGGCCAGATCAGGCAGGACTAATATTTCTTAGGTTTGCTCCTGGTAAGTTCCCGCTGCGCCCCTAGCGCTCGATTTCAACACATACGTACCTACATGCCAGTATCATCAAAAACGTCTGTTAAATTAGACAAAACATCGCGCTCATATTTTTGGCCGCGTATGTGTGTTCTAGTTCTTAAAAAAAAATATTTTCTTCCAAAATATTTGAACATTGGTCCACCAAGGTCCTGTGCGTTATTTTATCACCCTGAATGAAATACAGTAGGCCTATACATAGCATTGCTCTAGCTAGGGTACCTATACTATCTAAAAAAACAAGGGCGCAGTTATAGAAGCTCGCATAGGGTTCATAAAAGGCTATTTACGGCACTAATAGGGGTAGGCACTTGCTACGATCTTGACATGCGTCTCTTGCTTTATCTACTTAAATTAATCTCTTCATACACGTTTATTATAAGTGCTTTTTACCTGGCCATTCTTTAAGACTTCTGCAATTGGATTGTGGTAAGTACGTCGCGGTCTATCAGTACCAACTCCTACCTACGCTATACACTTGTTTCATCAGTCTCTTTTCATCCATTCTCATTATGCTAACATATTGTTGGTAAACTATATAAATGAGATTCATGATGTCTTCCTAACCGATTTCGGTTACGGCGATCGCTTCAGCTATTGGCTGTTCGACGTTCATGCGCACGCAGGTGACTTGCGTAGCCAACGTTTTTTATGAAAACACGCTTGCATCTCGAACACGTCAGAACACCATTCACAAAATTATAAATAATAGCCACAGGTGGTCGGGCCTAAGGTTCGTCCCGCTTTTTATCTAAATCGGTGCGTCTACGGGATTCAAATTCTCGCACTCTAGACTTTACTTGGAATCTCCATTCACAGCGCTTCTTAGCTAATATTTCCCATCGATATGAGATGAAATTCATGCATGTACATTAATTAATACAATTATAATGTCGCAATCCCCTGGACTGTACTCAACGTCCAGCCCTTCGCTTTGACCCAGGGGATGGATGGTTTGTTTTCAGTACGACATGATCCTTTCTGATGCGACAAAGACGTTTACTACTATAGGAGTATGGATGTTTAAAATAGGACCTCCATGTTTGTACCATAGTGTATAATAATGTTGACATTTGTTGTTTTAGCGTTGGATTCCAAATATAGAAATCTATACATAAATATAATAAAACTGTAGAAGTCGAATTTCTGTACGATGACAAAAAAAGCTAAATACCGAGTCAGGGGGTTGTAAGAAGTGAAATAGAACTAATTTAGACTTTTTTCAATTTTATTGTTTCCTTGTTTGTCTGTTTGTACGGGCTAATCTCCGAAACGACCGACCGATTGAAATGAACTTCTGTATGGTGGTAGCTTATATCCCTGGTCAACACATAGGACACTTTGATCCGAAAAAATTAAATAGTTCCGTGGGATAGATAAAAAACTTTCCACGCGGACGAAGTCACGGTGAGAAGCTAGTGTAAAATAAAAGACGTATTTTCCTCTCTTCACAAAATTATATCAACGTATTTATAATTAAAACTTCTAAAGGTGTTGCTCATTCCATTTTTTAACAATGAAAGAAAAATACACTGTGTTCAAATAATTGAGGAAATTTTAAAAATAAAAGAGGGAAGGAGAGGTAAGATATTGTTACAGGCCGACAAAAGTAAATGCACACATGCCTGCCATAAAGCACACTTTATTACCTTCCCGCATTTGGACTTCTTTTCTTTACTTAGAAAACATCCTATAGTGTGCTCGTTTATGGTCGCAGGTGTGCGGATTACTTTCTCTTGGAAAATTCAGTCCACGCGGTCGAGTGTTGTATTGTATAGTTAATGCCCGAACGAAGGGGGGAGACAGTCAAGCGATGATTACGATACGAGCAAGACGTCTACATTCGATAAGCTATATAGTGACGGACTTTGCTCGTGTTATTGAATAGTGCAGTTTGTACTGGTTGTGTCCTTTGTACTTATTTGTACCTGTGTTATACGTGTTTGTATAGTTCTAATAAATTCTATAGTAATTCCAACGGCATTTTAATTCGCGTCCCGCACTCGTAACAATATTTATAAGGCTAGAGTCAATCACAGAACAAATCAAAATCGATCGATCTAAGCAACTGTGATTTAATTTGAACTACTAATCAGAAGATATTTCTAAACAAAAAATTTAGAAAAAACTTAATGTGTTACACTCGGTTTTTTTGTCCACATATGAATGAGTATAATTAAGCTTAATTTCCAAATCAACAATATTAATTAATTACTATAACGTATCAACTACATATGTCGGCGTGTAATGTGGCTCGAAATATCTCGATGTATGCAAATTTTAATAGCCAGATTATATTTAGACACACTTGTTTATACCAGTTTTAAGTTCGAGATGAATCAACAGTTTAATTGTTTTTTGTTTTAGATTTTAAAATTGATTTCGAGTTTCAATTTTTTTTATTTAACTAGTTTCACGATGTTTATTGCTTGGGAACAATAAATTGCTCAACATTGTGTCAATATGTATAAAATTAATGGAGTTTATATTTTATATTATTTAACTTGCGGGAGCGGGCAGTGGATATAATTTATATCTCAGCGCGGTCGCGGGAAGAAGGGAGGCGGGAAACGCGAAAAGATATTCATCACAACCTGTCAATGACAATTTTGAGTTTTTTTATATTCTTCGCGGTACAAGGCTTTGGCCTTAACAGATATTATTTCAAAAAGTTAATCACATAAAGGTATTGTTACGACTTAGACGCCGACAAAAACAAATTCACACCTGCATACCTGCAAAACACATTTTATTACCTTTCGGCATTTGGACTTCTTTTGTTTACTTTGTATTTAAAATTTGTCATTAGAAAACAGCACATTGTCGTATTGTAATCTTTTATGGTAGTCATTAGCCAGGTGTTATTTAAAGTACAAACTGATTCTAGGAAATTCGGTCCACGCGGCCGGGCAAACATATTGCATCTGTGCAGTATAAAGCAATGCCCCGATTGAGGGGGAGGGCAGTCGAGCGAAAACCACGAGCGGAGCAAGACGTGTTTACTACAATCGGGAAACTTTTAGTGACGGACTTTGCGCGTTTTTATGGAATTACGACCTTCTGCATTACGTTTAGACTTGTTGTGTTCGGTTATATTTGTACCCGTGTTATACGTGTTTGTATAGTTCTAATAAACTCTATATTAATTCAAACAGCACTTTAATTCGAGTCTCGCGACTTGTAACACAATTTTAAAGACGACCTAGGTTACATCTTACTCCATTATCAAACATAGACTACATAGTACATATATTACCCGGGAATACCAGCTCTCCTTAATTGTTGCTATCAGTGAGAGTCTTAAAAACTATAAAAGATTAGTAGTTGATACGAACGACGGTGGTCCAATGAAACATATTTTCAGACATATTAGTAAAATGAATATTTATAAAGCGTAGTTATTTCACGGTTAGTTTCTGTACTTCAATTTGAACGAAGCAACCTAAGTAATCTGTAATATAACCTACTGGGCTGATCGATGCGGTTTTCACTGGTCGATAGAGGATTCCCGGACTTTAAATCTTCGGTGTTTTATATCCCGCGAATACGGCGGTAATTTTCTTGGGAAAAAGTTTAACATGGCAAGGTCGAAAAAAAATGATATTGATGCAAAATTTTCATCTTTAATAAAACAATTGTAGCTGTGTATACCTTTAGTGATACTACTTATCCCTGGTTTATATGGCAATTTCTGGGTTCCGTATATTTCGATGCTAAAAAATCCATTACCCTGCTGAAAATAAACAAACCTTTGATTTTGAATTTGGCAAAATGCTAGTCCTCTAATATTAAGCGTAACAAAGGCGAATCTTTTTTTTTTTTAATCGACCAAAGAAGCAACCGATTTCAAACGTAACTAAAAAACAAAAATTAAATATTTTCTGCAACCTATTGAAGTCAGTGCAAAGTAAAAAATAGAAATTACTGTATATTTCGGTATTTCGTTGTAGCATTGTTTATGTGTTGTGTATAGCAGCAATTTTGATTATTTCGTTTGGCACTGAATTCAAGATATAAACAATATTAATTTTAGCTTTTTAGTTACTTTTGTAGTTGGTTTCTGTAGACGCAAGAACGGAGGATATCCAAAAATGAGAGGTTTTTCGTATTAAATCGTTTAATTCGTTTTTACTTGTAAACAATCGTTACGCTGGTAAATTTTGATCATATAGAAAGAATTAACTTGAAGTTCGTAAAAGTGACATTTTATCTGTCACTGTTCATGTGACGTTTACGTATGTTGTGAATGTCGTTGTTGTTGTCGATAGCAACTATTCAAAAGGCCAAAGGTGTTGAAGCCAGAACCGGAATAGGCGTATTATGTCTGAATAGTTTCTTTTATCATATTTAGATTTTTTTGAAGTAAAAGTTATCTCTTTTAAGTATCGCTATGTCGTTTCATTGAGTTTCAAATCACAACGATGCTAAAGAAGTTTCAGTTTAAAATATAAATAAAAAATAAGGATTTAGTTGAGCGGGCTAAGCCTTTGCCGGCCGGACTCGCTACAACGCGAGTCTCCGGGTTTGATTCCTAACATGGTAATTTCGTAAATGAACTTTTTTTTTGTGTAATATGTATATTAAATATATCTTTGCTTGCATAAATGTAGCTAGATACAGAAGTCATTCTTACAAGGAGGCCAGTACATTTTACCATAGTGGTGTGCAATGTATCATTTTAACAGTTGTAAACTATTTATGTGATTGATGTGTGTCTTATGTATAAGTCGTGGTAGCGTAATGGCTAGCGCACGCGTCCCAAGCTTAAAGAGCGCGGGTTCGATCCTGGCCGGAACATATGCACCACTTAAGCAGTTTTCTGATCTAATGTGCATATCGTTACAATTACCACGTGCTAACAACGGTGAAGGAAAACATCGTGATGCAATCTTCACATCGAGATAACCGATGTGAACCGACTAATATTTGTCTTTATTACAACAATGATATAATTATTTATTAATAATATAATGTGTACTTTGCCGTGACGTCGCTCTAGGGTCAAGTAGAAGATCAGCGTTGGTCTAGCAGATCAACATTTTAGCTGAGCTTGATCCCATTTTTAGGAATGTATATCTTCAGTTACTTTGTGGTTGTATTCTCTTTTTTTTATTGTGCTTTATTTATTAATTTTAATTTGTTTGTTTTACTGGTATATGTCTTAAAAGTAAACCTGTTTTCTTTCTTTCGATTTGTCAAACCTGCCAAACCGCCCTGGACAAGCGTGGCGGGTATACTGTTCGTTCCCCCTATAATACGAGGCCCGAGCCCAGCAGTGGGACATTTATGGGCTGCTATTATAATCCATTTATGTATCTATTATAGTCCATTACATAATGTGAACATTATTGTAATTCTACAATACGTAATTCTAATTAGTGGTAATCAGTTGCTGGTCTTTAATTTGAATATTATTATAAATTATTTATTGATTTTAAATTGCAAAGTCATTAAGTAATTCGTTTTTCGAGTAATATGATTTGTTCGTGAGTAATTTTTTGAAGTGAAACTTCTATATAGAGGGGGTCTTATGGAGTTTTGACTCACGAAAAGATGTCACAGTCACGTGATCACCGTCACTAATTCTTACATTTTTAAACTCGTGATATCTTTCGAATGGAATGTCCGAATTGAATAATTCAAAAAGTTATGTAAAGGTATTGAAGCAGTCTTGAATATGAAGTAATTTATTTTGATAAGGATTAATACCAAGATACAAATAAAGAGCGTTTTCTAGCGGCGGCATTTTAATTAATTTTTTATAATAAAAAAACGCTTATTGTGGCATAACTATAATAGTTAGATATATGTTGTCGCGATACTTTTTGTAAATAATGATGTGTTCTACAAAGTCGTAGTACATGATTTTATTTTATCATCAATAGTTTTCGCAGCGCACGCGATTTTAGGTATTTTTTTATACCTTGGATTAAATTATTGGAGTTTTAGTAATGATCTCTAATTTTTTTGTAAATATAATATACCCTATGTCACCCGGGGATAGCGTAGCTTGCCAACAGTGAAAGAATGTTTCAAATCGGTTCAGTAATTTATTTTATTTGTTATTTTATCATCAATAGTTTTCGCAGCGCACGCGATTTTAGGTATTTTTTTATACCTTGGACTACATTATTGGAGTTTTAGTAATGATCCCTAATTTTTTTGTAAATATAATATACCCTATGTCACCCGGGGATAGCGTAGCTTGCCAACAGTGAAAGAATTTTTCAAATCGGTTCAGTAATTTCGGAGCCTCTTCATGCAAGCAAAAACCCATCTTATCTTTCCTCTGTATAATATTAGTCTAGATATTCATAAATATATTTATTATAAAATTAATTAGATATTTGCATATTGTAAAAAGCGTAAGATTTTGCGCTGGAAGTTGCTTAATAAAATTGGGAGCTGGGTTGCCCTAAAACGAGCTATATCTAGCTTCGAAAGCGCTAAAGTGGCAGACTTGGTGAGCCGAGCCGAGCGCCGGGGAAGTCCCGCAAACGAGAAAGCGAGCGAGGGTATACCTCGGTCTCCGACGACCTCGTCCCTCTAATACCTAAAATCGCATTCTGCGCATCGGAAAGTGGGATGTTCCAATAAGGAAACAAATTAACAACTAGAAAACTTTGCCAACGGTTCAGTTTTTCGAAAGTCACAACGAGGTGAACGACAAAAGTGTTGACAGAAAAAAATTGTCGGTGCGTGTGTAGTGTATTACACTATACAGATAACATATATATAGGAGTTACATCTGCTCTGTTGGTATTCTCCGCGGTGTGTAAGTATATTTGAAATATTTTTTTGAAATACTTTTTTTCTGTCACTAAAAATCATCAAAGCCGCGTGTTCTAATACTTTTTAAACTCGTGATATCTTTCGAATGGAATGTCCGAATTGAATAATTCAAAAAGTTATATAAAGGTATTGAATCAGTCTTGAATATGAAGTAATTTATTTTGATAAGGATTAATACCAAGATACAAATAAAGAGCCTTTTCTAGCGGCGGCATTTTAATTAAAATTTAAAATAAAAGAACACTTATTGTGGCATAACTATAATAGTTAGACATATGCTGTCGCCACACTTTTTGTAAATAATGATGTGTTCTGCAAAGTCGTAGTACATTATTTTATTTTATCATCAATAGTTTTCGCAGTGCTCGCGATTTTAGGTTTTTTTTACACCTTGGGTTACGTTATTGGAGTTTTAGTAAGGATCCCTAATTTTTTTTTGTAAACATAATATAGCCTATGTCACCCGGGGATTGTGTAGCTTGCCAACAGTGAAAGAATTTTTCAAATCGGTTCAGTAGTTTCAGAGCTTCTTCAATGCATACAAACAATCTAATATTTCCTCTTAATAATATTAGTCCAGATATTCATAATATTTACTTTAAAATTAATTCGATATGTGCATATTACAAAAAGCGTAAGATTTTGCGCCAGAAGTTGTTTAATAGAATTCGGAGCTGGGTTGCCCTAAAAAGCCCTTTATCTATCTCCGAAAGCGCTATTGAAGCCCCAGTGAGCCGAGCGTCGGGCAAATCCCGTAAAGCGAGCGAGAGAGCGAGCGAGGATATACCTCGTCCCTCTAATACCTAAAATCGCGTTCAGCGCATCGGAATGTGCGATGTTCCGAGCCGACATTAATGGAGACAAACTTAAGTTTGCATCGAACTATGCTTTGCTAATATTTTCTTAATTTTTGCGCCTTGTACTCGTATACATAATAAAATTACGTTATTACTGCGCTTAAAAACGTTAAAACGTAGTTTTATTATCTATACCTCTGCTCTCCACGCGACTGGGTATCACTGCCACTATTTGTAGTCTATGTAAAAAAAAATTGTGAGTTTGTTAAGGAAACAAATTAACAACAAGAAAACTTTGCCAACGGTTCAGTTTTTCGAAAGTCCCAACAAAAGTGAATGACAACGAACGGCAAAACTGTTGACGTATAAAAATATTTGGTGCGTGTGTAGCGTATTACATTTACACCATTAAAATGTACCTAACCTAACCAAATCATAATTTGCAGTAAACCTGCGAAAAACCGAAATGTGTGCTGGGACACATATTAGAAGTGAAACTTCAACGGACAAGTGGAAAAACGAATCGCAACGGACAAGTGGAAAACGAATTGCAACGGATAAGTCGGATAAGTGGGAAAACGAATCGCAACGGACAAGTGGAAAACGAATCGCAACGGACAAGTGGAAAAACGTATCGCAACGGACAAGTCGAAAATCTTCAACTGAAAAGTGACAAAATGAATCGCAACAAAATTTTAACTTGAAGTTTTACGGGCAGGTTTTTAAATTGGACAAGTACATTAACAATCTGCCCGTAACACTTCAAGTTAAAATTTTGTTGCGATTCATTTTGTCACTTTTCAGTTGAAGATTTTCGACTTGTCCGTTGCGATACGTTTTTCCACTTGTCCGTTGCGATTCGTTTTCCACTTGTCCGTTGCGATTCGTTTTCCCACTTATCCGACTTATCCGTTGCAATTCGTTTTCCACTTGTCCGTTGCGATTCGTTTTTCCACTTGTCCGTTGAAGTTTCACTTCTAATATGTGTCCCAGCACACATTTCGGTTTTAAATCCTATTTTACATATATTTAGTGGTAATGTTTTTAGCAGTTTTAGTAGTTTATTCGATATTGCAGGATTTATTGCATGAGTTCAGTAGATACACAGACGGCCTACTTGGTGGAAAGCGATTACCATCACCTATGGACATTTATAACACCAAAGGTGGCACAAATGTGCTGTCGCTCTTTAAAGGGGTGCTGAAACTGGACTTTGCGTTATTTAATATAGTCTGGGTGTCTGGGATCGGCCCCAGAGTTGTCTATTGTATATTACTCGTAACACACGTAGCTTAACTTGGGGATATACAATGTGTGTGTTTGTAGGCTAGTTATTATTATATATAATAGTTTGATTGATTTCGCTACATTATAATAAATCCGCAACATCTAACGTTTTATCGTTTTTCTAACACACATTTAGTAGTATTCGCATGTGTTGATCGGCGCCTGCGCATGTCTTGTTATGAGCCGCGAACCGTGACGACGCGAACACAATCGATCGTTCGGCTTAAATCAATAATCACGCTTACGTATCGACTACACGAAAATAATCATACTTTATGATTAATGGACTCATTTTGTTTATTGCATGAGTTAACCAGACTGGTAACCGGCCCACCTGATGGAAAGCGGTTACCATCGCCTATGGACATTTGCAACACCAAAGGTGCTAATACTGCTCTCTAAAGGGAAACTGGAACCTGGCCACTAATGCCGGAATACACCCAGGGTTGTTATGGCGGCATACTCTGGACCAGGGGTGCTAGCCATACAGATTGGCAGGTGCCCTACCACCTGGCTGTGGGTTGTATAGTCGCCTCCTACGATAGGTCATCGGGCTGCAGGAAACTGTATTCTTTCTCTCTCTCTGCACGGATATCTATTATCAGTGCGATGCTAAAGGCTGGTACACACGTATTAAGTAAATAAGTAAATTCAAAGTAGTGTAAACTATACCATTGCTGCCACCCCACCCCACCCAATGATTGACGCCCAAACAATTTATTCAAGATATTAAAAATCTCAATCTTTTTGATTTAGTACCCATACTAGACTTATTATCCCCGCAAATTGCTATTGCGCCTGGTCGCCATTTTGGTGACGTACCGTAGCCGAACACTCAGTACTGTTAGCATCACTGGCCGGCGGGTACGCGTACATATCGAGTTGCGGATGATGTCACGTGAAGGATAATTTGACAAGGTTCCAGCGCATTATCAATTTGCGAGTATAATAGACATAGACAACACTTTATTGTTCAACAAAACAAAAATTACAAAAGTGCACAACAAGATAATAGTTACTTGCTAAAACAAAAGGCGGCCTTATCGCTAAAAGCGATCTATTCTAGGCGACCTGACTCAAAGGAAATTCTTAAATTATATGTAATTATTATGCAACAAAGAAAAAGGAAAAATATATAAATAAAAATGACATACAGCAGATTACAGTATAAAGTATTGTAAAGTAACATACTATAATGTTACTATTATATTTATTCGTCCACGTTGCCATGATGACATAATTATTTCTTTGTGAATTAGAGCAGCGGTGGCACTAAAAACGCAGCACCACCTTTGTAGCTATATTTAGCTATTCCACAAAAGCGACATTATTTATCGGGATAGAAATTATCCTAATTGTTTATCCGGGACATAAGCTAGCTCTGGTCGAATTTCATTGAAATCCGTTCAGTAGTTTTCACGTGATGTTCTTATAGAAAGACAGAGATTATATTAGTTGTATTTTCGGAATCTGTTGGTCCTGATTGTTTCTCATTTTCAAATCCATTGTACTGAATTCAAAATCTGCTGAACCATTATATTATAGATGATTATCCTATATGTAAAATAGTAATAAAATAATAGTTCGTTGGCCCAATAAAGTAAAATGTCTAATCTATTAACGTTAATCGCTTAATTCAACTTATAACCTAATTGAATATATTTAAAGCATTTTACCACGTGAAACAGGTTATTCACTTAAAACAACGTAACTCTTCTACTATTAATTATAGTCTCTAAGTACATTTCAATATACTCGTATGCATTTAATTGAAAAAGATTTTTGTGCATTAAGGGCCAGTTTCCATATTTTACCGACCCTACGGTTACAATTTGAAATAAACTCCATACAAGTAAGGTCAAAATACATGCCATGGTAGGGCAAGTGAATGAATAGCAAGACATATATATGATCTTGGAAATATAAAATTAGTGAATCTTTGTAAATAAAAAATTAGTGACACCATATACATGGTGTGTCAAAATCGTGTTAACTATTTTTACTAACTAAAGTACAGTATACAGGCCGATGGTCCAACTGATGGAAAGCGTTTACCGTCGCTTATGGATATTTACAACACCAGAGGTGCTACCAGCATGCTGCTGCCCTCGAAGAAATATAATGTCATTTTTATTTTTTATTTGTAACTTTTTAGTGTCTAGCTATGTATGGGTGGACCTACGAATAGTGCCGCGCTTCTTAAAAAATATAGGTCCCAAGAAACGGGAACAAAAAATGTTCGTAAAATGAAAACTACTGGGCCAAACTATGACAATTTTTTAGGGGACCACATGGCAGCTATTCCGCGTCGAACAAAAAAAGAATCAAGTAAATCGGATCATAAATCACGGAGTAATCGGCGAACATACATAAAAAAAAACAAAACAAAAAAAGATCCCAACGAATTGAGAACCTCCTCCTTTTTTCGAAGTCGGTTAAAAACAAATAATCATTACAAACCCTTACGACTAAAATATAAACAAAAATCTGGATTGCAATCTATAAATAAGTGCATACGTAAAAATAGATACAACGAGAGTGAAAATGATTTACTTATAGCTAGTAACATTATAATTGTTTTAGTCAAGTTTATCTTTAAATATATTTATGGATCTTTATTTGAACCAATGGTCGCCCAGTGGTCGAAATTCGACCATAATTAAGTTGAATTGTAAGTTTGGGGTACAAAATTTTTGCTTCACGTATTAATATAATGATATAACTACTATTATCTATTTTAAAATGTACTAAGTATCGAGTATTCTATAACGCTTTATAGTGCGCAATAGAAACGTTCTAGAGAAACGCATTTAATAACTGACTTATATATTAAATCAGTTTTTGATAGCTTCCTTCGAGAATATTTGAATTTTTTATAATGTTTCTTAATTACTTTTCTTACTTAAGTCAATGGTTGTATTCACTTTTGAAGTCATAAAAATTGTATCCTCCCCCAAAATATATTGAAAAAATTAAGAATCTTAAATGGAGATTAGTTCGAATAAAATGCGGTAAGGTGTTTTTGAGTTAAGAGATAATTTGATTAAATTCTTCAAGGATTCTGTAGTTACAACAAACCAGATGACAACTAGTTGTCAATCACCTTTGTAGAAACCTTGAATAGCTTAGGACAGGCAAGAACTTGACCATTTTTTATTAACATAAATTTTCCCACAGTTTGTTTATTAATATAATTACTTTAGTTGTTTTAATTCATCTAATGTTAATTAAATTAATGTATTCCGTGGTGTTTGCATAATTTATAAAAACTCGTAAAAACATCTTTAGTTATGCATGATTTTAAATTTGGAAATATAAATAAAAATATTTGAATTTTGTTAAGTAAATAAATTGTTATTGTTTTTCATTTCAAGTACGATTTATTTATTTAAAATACGGTATAGTTATATACATATATATTTAGTTATATACATATATAGTACGGTAATAGTTTAAACAAATTTATCTGACTAAGCTTGTCATATGTTATCATAAATACATGTATTGTTAAGAAACATAATACAAACCAATCATAATAAATAGTTATTGTTGTAAATAATGTATTTTTTATGTTTATATTTCAATTATTCACATGAATAATATACAAAATTGAAATACGTCTGCACACTCTTATGGATGCCTATTTTTAATACCTATTTGTGTGTTTTTAAGAGGTTTCTGTAGTGTAATATTTTCATATACATATTACGCTTCTGTAAATACTTACGCTGAAACTCCGAAACAACTCTCGAACCGCAAAAAATCTATTGGAGCACTATTCAATCTATTTGAATTTGGAATAAAATATTCCACTAACTCCAATATTCTGTTATTAAAATATTTCACAAACTCCAATATTGTCCTATAAAGTAAAACACAATTTGAAAAAGGAACCACCGGCAAGCGTTTTCTTACGAGCTAGTTTTAAATATAGGCACCGGCTGCGCGAGCGCACGTGCGTTACACCGCGCGATATTTTCGTTCTCTGATAATTTCCTTTATGAAATTTTTAGAATTTTTTTATTGATATATTTTTTAACTAATATATCCACACCACATCGCGTTTGTAACCGGCGTACGACTGTTTTGGAAAGAGACTATATGCTCTTGACCTTGCCGCGTTCATGTGAGAACTGAAGCGGCATTTGGAGTACGCGAACCGTTTTATAACGTAGTGTTTGTTGTCATAACTTTTACTGGGGCTGTGCTCAGCCGTGTCTGCGTCGGCGGCGCGGCGCCCGACCTACGGCTCTTGATAGTTGTGAATTAAAACGACTTCAAGTATCAAAAATATTGTTCGTTAATCATCAGCCGCAATCTTGTACAATCATACGAATGTTCTCAGACGCATACATATTTGATAAAAGGCGTAAACCGACATGCACTTATAGCACTCTGAATTGTTGTCAAAAAATACTCAACGCCAAAATCTTCCAATCGTTAAATCCCAGCCTTGGGTCTGCTTTCCTACTTTTTCTTCTCCACTTCACACGATCTTCAGCCTTGTTTTGAGACCTAGCAGAGAGAGACCTACACATGTCATCCTATATGACATCAAGCCAGCACTTCTTAGGCCTTCCCCTTCTACCTGGAGCTGGCGAAGGTGGCGTGGCTAGATAACAAAAAATCGATAGCAATTTTTTGTAACAAAATATGTGATATTTTTTATCCCGGGAATACCACGAGAATTTCAAGGCACCACACATCCTTTTCATCGGGCTGGAGGGCGTCCGACACTACGTTTACCGAGACGGGTCTCCACTCCAGGACTCGTCGGCTCCAACGGCCATCGGTCCTGCGGCAGACGTGAACCACTGCCACTTCAATTTGCTAATTTTGAGAGCTATGTCGGTTACCTTTATTCTCTTACGGATATCCTCATTTCTGATTCTATTTCTACTAATATTCATGAATTGGGAGAACTATAGTATTTAAATTTAACACTAGCAGTTTCTCATAGCTTCGCTTTCGTATATTAAAAATAGTCATAGTTTGAGCAAATTTTCCATCCCCTTAGGTGTTGAATTTCCAAAATTATCGATAAATGTGAACATGTATTTCTAACTAGAAACAGGTATATAAAATTTCGTGTTTTTTACTTTGAAAATAACGGATTGTCATATAAACTTTAATCCTATTTTTCACCCCGTTAGGAATTAAATTTTCAAAAATACTTAGTGTGCACCCACAATATAGAATGAATCCCTATACAAATGTGCACGGTCGCTCTAGTGGTATGGACTATGCGTTGATATGCCTGTCAGTGAGGTGAAGTCATTACATATGCATAAATAGGTTAAGTAAGGTCACCTCAACTGAGATGACAATGTTGAGATGGATGTGCGGTGTTACAAGAAAAGAAAAATAGAGAAATGATTACACATCTTTAAAGTGCAACTTTTAAAGAACTGTGAGCACCTGTGACTGAAAAATTGAGCGGAAGAAGATTAAGTTGGTATGGGCATATAATATGATGAAAGTCGCGTGACAAAAAGAATGTTAAAATACGAGATGGATGGGTACAAATGTAAAAGTGGACTAAAAAAGAGATGATGGATTGTGTGAAGAGTAATATTATGATTTTTAGTGTGACAGAAGCTGTATGTCCGAATATAAGAGTGTGGAAGGAAAAGACATATTGTACCGACACCAATTAGTTGGGATATGGTGAAAGAAACGAGAGAAATAAGTCAAGGATTTTTACGCAATTTTGCTTTACATTTTAAATCTATAGCCTACTAACTCTTATTTTGCACTACGAAAGGTACAATACTACCTTTACGTATACAATGTTCATACCGGTCAACGATATACGAAGTCATCGTATTACATGATAATCGGTTCATTCTGAAGGCCGTGGATATGTAATAAACACGTAAGAATGCGCTCTAGTGATATGACAACACTATATTGTATCTGGCATAAGAACCTACTTTAATAAGGTAAACAATTTATTTAATACTAAACCTATTCGGAAAGAGCATTAGGACTTATTTTAAAATTGGGGAGAAAGTATGTCATTGAACAAAAGCCAGATGAACAATGTAACAATTCTCCACTATGACAGGCAAAGAACTTCATACAGTCTGTTCCGATGTACAAGTCTTCGTATAGCTCACCCGAGTTGTATGGCTTCGACTGACAGCTATCAACGAAGTTCTTGTGACACCTCGATAACCTATATTTAAGTACACAGTTCACATTTCGCACAAAAATGCATAATTGCTACTCGAAAACTATCAATATCCTACAACAATTGTTCATTTTAGAGCAATTTTAAACATTTTACAAGCTTTTACTTAACTTGCCATGGATGTACCTATGTATGTATGGAATCTTACAAATTAAGTTTGACCAACTTCCCGGTTTCCGATTGAGCTGAAATTTTTCACGCTATGTATATCGAGTGACAATGCAATAATATGGTACCATGAAGCTGATCTGATGATGGAGTCGGAACTTCTGTATAAACAAGATAGACCCGTCGTGTTTGCTCGTTTTAGTTGTCTTGTCTAGCACTCTACTGCTACATGATATCCAGGATCTCAAAAGCTTGTATTTAAAAACCTTCTTAAAAAACAAGTTTATAAAATAAAACTGCCACAGTACAACGGTCACTTTCAGTTCCCGCCATAAACCCGGGTGAAGATTCATTATTAACCTGTTGGCTTTTTAAAACTCGGAATATCCAACCTATTTGGATAAATAAGTTACTATTTTTACCAAACTACATAAAGTTTTTATCTCAAGCGTGCAAAATTATACTGGCCACTTGATTTTTATGAACATTTTTTTTTAAAGAATCAGACGAAGGTCGAATGGGCGCGAATGTTTTTTTAAAAACAAAAACAGACTATCGATAATAACTGTAAGTGTGTATAAATTATAATAATTCTTTTGGAAGTGTCGAATTTGTACAATGAATTTAAAAATAGGAAAAACGTCAAAGGGGCGAATAATTCGAGCAAGCAGATTTCTAAAATGTAATTTCTAAAAGCTTTCTATTAACTTGCAATGAATGTATGTATCTATGTAAGTTCGGGTGGAATCTTGCAAGTTAAATTTGACCAACCTCCCGGTTTCCGATTGAGCTGAAATTTTGCACGCATATCTATATCTCGTGACAGTGCAATCGGTCACAAGTCGGGAGGTGGCCATAGGAACTCCTGTACCAAACTAGATAGACCCGTCGTGTTTGGGCTCGTTTTACTTGTCTTGGCTAGCACTCTGCTGCTACATGATATCCAAGATCTCAAATGCTTGTATTTAAAAACCTTTTTACAAAAGCTTATTTGATTTTTATTTCCCTGTCTGTTAGAGGATCATGTAAAAGGTATTACAAAGATTATCATAGCTCATTCTAATGTAAATGTTTCTAGTATTACTCGTTATCTTCGATCTAGTCTTTTGCTAAACAGAACTCATAAAGTGAAACTCGTCAATGAAATGATTAAACGCAAACCGTACTTCTTTGTATTTAGTTTCTGTTTACAAAGCTGTTTGATATTTTATAGTGACATATGAGTGCACCATTTGTGCAAATGTTCTAGAATGCAATGTGATTCATCTATGTTTTTAGATTCACATATAAGTTGCACTATTGTATGAATAAATGAATGACTCTTTGTTTATCGCAAAATTTAAACTACTTTCTTTTATAGTGACACAGTCTTGAATTATTGAATGGGCTGCTTTATTCCTTGAGTCGATATTAGACGGTTCATTTCTGTCTTTCAATTTGGATAAATCAGTGAATGTTCAATGTTTTTCTCAATTGTGTGCCTTTCCAAAGTGATACAATTTGGTAGACTGTAATATCAGTATTAGGTTGTGATCTGTTAAAAACTAATGTTGCTGTGTTAAAGACGAATGCTTATTATGAAAATGCACTATAGTGCCTGCCTCAGACGCCTGAAGCAGCGCACATACGATGTGCGCGGTGTCCGTAGGTCGTTCGCCGCGTCGGCTGTCATTCTCGAACATTCCAACGTGAAGACGTCTTGTTTTTCATTTCTTACAAACGACTCTGTCTAATTGTAGAGTGGGTGACTCTTTACTTTGTCATTTTCCTCGGAAACTAACGGATCTACATATACAGCTTGGATACTCTCAACGGGGCAGTAAAGGGAAGTCAGTAAATTAGCCGTTGTAGCTACTTTTAAATTTTCTTAGGAGATTATCCATTATTTTTCGTTAAGAAAGGGAAAAGATTATTGCGATTTCTCTCTCTCTTAGTACGCCAACGATGGTTGGTCCGTTAAAAGTTCTTGATCATAATTAGAAACAGAATCGACTGGCATATTTTTTATGTAAAATTTTCATACAAAATGTATTTTTTTAGCAATTTTGACTATTTAGTACTCCAACCTGGGTTGGTTACATTGAACTTTTAGATCAAAGTCAAAAATAGGATCGATTCACATTAAAAAAAAATTGGTGTAAAATGGCTATTTTCTTGCTAACTATACATTTTTTGAACACGTGCATGGTGATCAAAATTTTACGAAAAATTATTAATAGTGTCCTAAGACCATTTTCATATAGCTGTGGTTAAGCTACTTCCTCTTACTGCCGCTTGTGAAAGTGTATATATGATATTTGAAATATAGAGTAATTTCGACTAAAGTTGTAGAATTTCGTAGCAAAATGATGAAAATTTTTAACCTGTACAGACCTCTTCATGATCTGTGTAATGTCCTTTTCGCTTGCCCAAATTTTTTCGCTTCTATTCGAAGCTCAGGATTTTTTTGGTCACCAGTAAGTAATACAAATCCTTAAGCAAGCTTAAAACGACAACACTTTTGGTGAATTATTTTTATTTCGTAACAAACCGATCCCCAAGTAGCCATAACAGAAGCAGAAAATGCCTCGGGTGCAGATTTCACTTAGAAACCCGGCTATACTCTTACATAATTTGCTATATTGATAAAGATGTTTTAATATAAATATTTCATATCGCTTCTTGTTGACAGGTACGTCCTGATAAACTATTATTAGCATTTCATCGTATATAAAATATGTACATAACTCCTCATACTATCACAATGCATACAATAACACTGGAGTAATTTATTCAACTAAATAAGTTGGAAGGAAAATCTTGGAAGTTTTCAAATTTGAAAGACGCAGCGTGAAGTGTAATCGTAAAAAGATAAAAATAATTACTTGCCTTAAAGCTGGTTAAAATTGATCCAAGTGCTGACTTCAGATTCGAAGAATGTCAGTGCTGGCTGAGTACTGGCATCGTGTAAAAGCTGATTACAATCCACTGAGTAGTTTTTGGGGTTCCGTAACCAAGAGAGCAGCAGCGCATTTGTAGCATCTTTGGTGTTGCAAATGTCCTTAGGCGATGCTAACCGCATTCCATCAAGTGGTCCGTCTGCCTGTCTGCTGATCTCATGCAATAAAAGAATGACATATTAATTGGATGGTGATCACCTCTCCAGAACCGTTTATTGTTCGCGGACTGACATCGACGTAGGTAAAAGGGATGCGATCAGTGAAAAGATAATATTGGATTGTTTTTTTAAAAAATTTGGCCATTTAAATTATTCCCAGAAAAATTGCCGCGGGATTCCCAGGATAAAAAGCAACGCAGACTTTAAGCCATTACGCTACCACGACTTACTACGTCTACGTTTGCTATGTCTCGTTAAAATATGTTTCATAAAAGTAATATTATATTGTATGAAGATGACTTCGTATAAAATTATAAACAAACTAAAACGAACATCTACCATAAGAATTGTGTACAACATAATAAAGTATACAAATAATTTCCATTGTTTTAAGGATTCACGTGAAAATGTTTTTTATAACACAGCGTCACTTAACATTGAATTGATCTTGATTGTACTTACCTTAAAAGTAAGTAATATCCGAATATCACGTAGATTCTAAAATCTAGGAGATTCTTTTTCAACTAAAAAATGTTGTGAATGATGTGTGAAAATGGTGTGAACGTCTATCAGAAAACGAACAGCGCAGAAGGAAAATACTATTTTGATGAGGTAAAGAGACTTAAAAAGAATATGTTTTTAGGAGCCGTAATCCTTTTGGCAAAAATATAACTTTCATATTATTGTTACGAGTTTAGCGGGACTCGATTTAAAATGCCGTTGGAATTATTATAGAGTTTATTAGAACTATACAAACACGTATAACACAGATACAAATATAACCGAACACAACAAATCCAAACGTAATGCAGAAGGTCGTAATTCAATAAAACGCGCAAATTCCGTTACTAATGGATTACCGTATGTACAAACGTCTCGCCTTGATCGTGGTTCTTGTTCTACTGCCTCCTCTCTACATCGGGCCCTGGTTTTATACCTCACAAATACAAATGTGCTTGTGTTGTAGTCGACCTAATCCGTAACACCTGGCTAATGATTCAACCGAGTACAATAAAATCATCGACTGTTTTCTAGAATAATTAGTAAACACATGCCAATAAATAAGTAAACAAAGGAAAACGATCATAAACGAATTACAATTAGTTCAAATGCCGACAGGTAATAAAATGTGTTTTTACAGATTTGCAGGTGTGAATTTGTTTTTGTCGGCGCCTAGGTTGTAACATTATATTACCTATATGATATGTCAAATACTTTTTATATTATATAATCCCTGTACTATATAGCCTTCTTAAAATCATGTGCCTGTAACATACCTATATCACAGTGGATTTTCTCAGACTTTGCTGAGTTTATCTTTAAATAAAATAACCAT